>OY728122.1:1081285270-1082535270 GCA_963277665.1 Viscum album
AATACCTCTCATTTAATTTTAATTCCATTAATATGACAAAGAAATGAAAGTAGCGTTCATGCGTACGTACGGCTTACCGTCTCCATGAACGGTGAATTTCATTTCTTACCTCTAAATGATTATTTAATATTATAAATACATGTATATGCTGGATATATATGATATATATGATATCCAAATCAGGAATTTCATTCTGGATATAAATAACCTTTGACCACACGAACAACATGTAATTGTAAGAAGTCCACTTTCGACTTAAGAACCAAATATTGACAAAACAAACATTATTAACTTAAATGGTTACATAATGTTTATAACATGGCAATAAGTGATATAAAAGGAATAATGAACTTTAAAAAGGTTCTTAATCAAGTATAAATTAACTCAAGTTTATTATTCAGGACGTTAAAGAACGATCGAGTCAAGTCGGACCCGAGGTAAGGGAACTTCTTAACCCAATTTCCATTCTTTGGGTTAATCTCCTACTTTAAAATTACGTCATGATATTATTATGTCCTATATTGTATTTGTACTTTCATTATGTGTAATTATAGTGATTACAAATAGTAGATCTATTTTATTTAAAAAAATGATCTTTGTATGGGACTTCGTCTCAATCTCCTTTCATTGAGGCATATTTCATTTTATACACAACTTTATTTTATACGGTGTATAAACCCCTTTGAATTTTACTTTTATACAAAAGTAATCTTTTTCTACGAAGCGTTTTACTAAACGACAAAAAGGAATGTTTTTTTAACGTACGCGGTGACAACGACCTTTTCCGCCGCCGCGAGTATTATTTGGTCTTTGGCTTTCTCAACAAGCCGTAATATTTTTAGAATAAAATAAATACCATATACTCTTTTATGTATTTTGGTATTGAAAATGGTTTTGAAAAAGGATTCTGTTATTTCAATATATTTATGATATATTGTGATTGAAATGTGGAAATGTTATCATTCCTTTATATTGGTTTTATGTTTTATGATTTTATACTGGTACTTGGACATTTTAACGGGTGGTTACGTTATAAACCATATGACGGGTGGTGCCGTGAATACCAGGACGGGTGGTTACGTTATAACCTCCAATGCATTGGGTATGGAAGTCGGCCGTATGGCTATTCCATTAAGTATGTATGGAAATTGTCCGTATGGCTATTCCATTAAGTGATATGTGTGGAAGTCGACCGTATGGTTATTCCACTTAAGTATGTTTATGTCCCAAGTTACCTTTATATATGTTATGTGTTCTTTATATGGGTTTTATGGTAATACTTTGGTTACAAAAAGGTAAGTAATGATACTTTATTCAGTGAGGAGTTTTTACTACTTCTTGAAGGTTAAGGTATTACTTTGATAGAGTATACATGGTTTACATGATTTTGAAAAACTAACAGTTTTCATTCTTTGTGTATCCCTTACTGAGCTTTTTATGCTCACCCCAAGTTTTTTTTGAAATGTTTTTCACAGGACTTAATGTGGAATAAGGTCAAGGATGGAATCAAGGGAATGTCATGCTATATAAAACATGGAACTAGACATGTTTCTTTTAAGAGTTTTTTTTATTATGGAAACTTAGTAGAAGTGACTACTTTGTAATCTTTTGAGATGTAATAGTTATGTTCTAATTCTCTAAAACTATAAACCTGAAAAGATCCTCAACGAGAATTATTCATTTAATTCAATATTAAGTAAGGTTTAAGGTCGGGGCCTTATAGTTGGTATCAGAGGTCGGTTTAGACAACTTTAGGAGTTAGAAAATTGTTAAATTATAAGTTAATTTATGATATGATTGAAATGATATAGCATTTACAGATTACCATGTTTCTTCGCCTAAGATATTTCTGTGTTCAGAATGGTTTTCCGTAGAGGAAACAAAGCAGCTATGTTGGGACGACATCAGGAGGAAGAAAACCTTCCAAATCAGCAACCTGAGATGGTCGGAATCGGAACTGAACAGTTTGTTGCAGTGATGGCACAGTTGAATCAGGCTATAAATGGTGGTGGTATCCATGCACGAGATCAGCCAGATCAACCACAGAGGAACATGTCAGTGGTGGAACATTTCATGAGGCAACATCCCCCATCATTCAGAGGATCATCTGACTATGTGCAAGCTGAAGGGTGGATTAAAGCACTGGAGAAGATTTTTGATGTCATGGGGTGTTCAGAACATCAAAAGGTTAGTCTTTCTATTTACCGTTTTGAAGTTGAAGCTGATCAGTGGTGGTCGATGGTGAAAAATATAATGGATAGTGATGAGATTGAGGATCTTCACTGGGACGAATTCAAAGGTATGTTTCTTGAGAAATATTTTCCTAAGGTGGTTCGTCTTAGGATTGAAAAATAGTTCCTATAATTGAGGCCGGAGGATGATTCAGTGGCTGCTTATGAAGAAAAGTTCACTCGATTGGCAAGGTATGCTCCAAACTTCATACGAGATCTTGATAGTAAAATAAACCATTTTTACTCAGGGTTAAAGCCAAAGTATCGAAGGGCTTTAGCTTCTCGTGAGTTCAAAAGTTATGAAAAACTTGTTCGATGTGCGGAGAAGGTGGAAATGGAGTTTGACAATGATCAAGTGTTCTATGACAAACAATAGAATAAGAGGTCTAGTTGGTAGGCAAAGGGGAAGAATTAATTAAAGAAGCAAGGAGGTAAGAAAACCAAATATCCATCCTGTGAGAAGTGTGGTAAAATGCATCCTGGAGAATGTTTATCCAAGTCTGGTAAGTGCTTTCGGTGTGGTAAGTCTGGTCATATTGCTCGTAACTGTAAGGAAGATGATCAAGAAGGAAATGAAAAGCCAACGGTAAGATGTTTTAAGTGTAATGAAATGGGTCATTATGCAAACAAGTGTCCAACGAAGAACTCAACTGGGGGAATGCAACCCGACTACAAGCAGAAAGGGGTGGTGAAATCCTTTGCAACAACTTCAGCAGATGTTGGGCCATCAAATGAAGTGGTATCAGCTCCAGGGAGCTCAGTATTTTTCGAAGATTGACTTGAGGTCGGGGTACCATCAGTTGAAAGTAAAAGAAGCAGACGTTCCGAAGACTACGTTCCGTACTAGATATGGCCATTATGAATTTGTAGTTATGCCTTTTGGGTTAACCAATGCACCTGCTGTATTCATGGACCTTATGAATAAAATTTTCCATGAGTTCTCGGATAAGTTTGTGTTTGTGTTTTGAGGTTTGGGAAGAGGTTATGTGTGCCTTGTGATTCACAGTTGAAGAATGAGTTGTTATGTGAGGCTCATAGTTCCCCGTTTTCAGTTCATCCTGGCAGTACTAAGATGTACAGAGATCTGCGGGAGTATTACTGGTGGGATGGAATGAAAAGAGATATTGTTGATTTTACTGTGAAGTGTTTGACATGTCAACAGGTTAAAGCAGAGCGGAAGTTACCGAAAGGGATGCTTCAACCTTTACCAATGCCAGAGTGGAAATGGGAGAATATATCCATGGACTTTGTTGTTGGATTACTGAAGACATCTCGAGGTAATAATGCAATTTGGGTTATTGTTGATCGCTTGACTAAATCTGCTCTTTTCCTTGCTATACGAGATACTTTCTCTCTAGATCAACTTTCACGTTTGTATCTTAAAGAGATAGTCAGGTTACATGGAGTTCCTCTCTCCATTGTATCGGATCGTGATCCCAGGTTTACTTCTAACTTTTGGAAAGGCCTTCAGAAGTCGTTTGGTACTGAATTAAATTTTAGTACAGCTTTTCATCCTCAATCAGATGGGCAGTCAGAACAAACAATTCAGACCTTGGAGGATATGCTACGAGCTTGTTCGATGGATTATCAGGGAAGTTGGGACCAACATCTTTCTTTGGTTGAGTTTTCTTATAATAACAGTTTTCATTCCAGTATACAGATGGCACCATTTGAGTCATTATATGGGAAGCAGTGTCGAAATCCAGCATTTTGGAATGAAGTGGGTGAAAGGAAACTGATGGGACCAGAATTGGTAGAAGAGATGGCAGAAAAAGTTCAGTTGATTCAGAAACACATGAGAACAGCTCAGAGCAGGCAGAAGAGTTATAAGGATAACCGGAGGAAGGATCTATCATTCGAGGTAGGTGATCATGTTTTTCTCAAGGTTTTCTATGGAAAAGTGTGATGAGATTTGGTAAGAAAGGAAAGCTGAGTCCAAGGTTCATTGGACCATATGAAATTCTGGAGAAAGTTGGATCATTTGCTTACCGAGTGGCTTTACCTCCGAGTTTATCTCAGGTACACAATGTTTTTCACGTTTCGATGTTGAGAAAGTATATGCCAGATCCATCTCATGTTTTGAGTCCAGAGGTAGTTCAGCTGGAAGAGAACCTATCTTATGAAGAACAACCAGTACAGATTCTTGACCACAGGGAGCAGGTGTTAAAGAATAAGGTGATTCATTAGGTAAAGGTTTTGTGGAAAAACCATGTGATTGAAGAGGCAACGTGGGAATCTGAAAATGCTATGAGAGATAAATACCCCCACTTATATTGATAAGTGAATAAAATTGTGAGGACGTAATTACCAAAAGGCGGGAAGGATGTAACATCCCAGGTAAATAAAGAATAAAGAATTTTCATATTAATTAATATTTACGAATTAAATATTAATTTTATTTTAATGGGGTTGCTATGTTTGATAGCGTACTCGATACGCAACGATGAGTTTCTTTGAAAACTTACGTTGCACACAAGTAATAAAATAATATTATTTTAAATATTAGTTAACAAGTAGCCGTTGTACTGGCGGGAATAGATATAAATAACTAAAATATGATTATATATGTTTTTAAATGTTTTTACATTTACCCAATAAAAGATAAAGGCTTAAAATATGAAAAGAATTCAATTTTAGGCATATATACTATAATTTTCACTAAAGGTTCACTTATCACCTTTTGACGGTGAACCGTCATTAAATATAGTTTTGATCGATCTTATAAATTCTATTGGACCAAATATAACTCTTCTTTAGAATTGGGACATCAAAATTTACTTTGTGTAAATTTTTGGTACCTTTCTGATAAAGTTCATTTTTTAATGAATATTGTAAATGTTGTATTTTAATTCAAAACCTGTTTTTGATCTAATTTATTTATATGATTAGATTATTATTTGAATTGGTTTTAAAGTGAAATTAGAAAATATTTTTACCATTAAATCCAATAGTGGTCGTTGGAATTAATTTCACTTTGAAATCGGACTTAAACTAGTGTCAATCTTTTGATACTTATTGTTTCACAAAAACACGCTATTTGCTCTGACAGCGGGAATTAATTATTAAATTAATTAATCTGACTTATATGTTTTGAATTTTGTAAAATAGACTTCATTTTTGAATTCGGAATATCAAATATAGCTTATGGTGGATTTTTGGGATTTTTCTGAAAAACTTCAATTTTTGATGAATAGTGAAACCACTAAGTGGTACTTATAAAAACTGATTTTTCTGTTTAAATGAAATATTGCCATATTTGTGTTTTGAATTTAAAAAATCCGACATACATGGTTGTCATTAAGAAGTAAAATGTGGTTCAATGTGATTATAATAATTTTTTGGTGAATAGTAACTTATTAAGTTCTTAATCGCGATTAGTGGTAATTAGTGTAGTTTAAGGTATAAATAATGCTTTAATAAAATGAAATGACCTAGACACATGTCCCAACCTCATTGGTTGTGTCATGGCCGACCAAGACAAGCCATGGGTCAACTTGGGGACCCCATGGAGACACTTTGGTTGGGAAATGACATAAATAACGTTTTATTTAATGTAAAAGTAAAAATGACACAAACATAATATGTTTTAAGAAAACAATTTTTACATGGGGTTATAAAGATTATATTTTTGATTATAAATAGTCATTGGAAAGATAAAAAGATTTCCTACATCATAGTATTTGTTTTATAATTTTTAGACATTAAATAAATTAAATTATTCATGACATAATAATGATGCAGCGATGACATCATTATTTAACGATTTAAATAAAATGGAAAGATAATGTAAAATATATGAACTAAACATGTCCAAAACTTATTGGATGGGTGGATTTCGAACCCTTATCACCTTATCCACGAATTATTTCAATGTGGGACCTTTTAAAACCGAAACACATTTTCAAATAAAGTAATATTTCTTTACTTTCCAAAAGTGCCCCTCCTCTCCTCTTATAAAAGGCCCCCACCTCTACCTCATTTCACACACTCCTCAAGCCTTTGGCTCGGCCAACCCCTACACATTTACTCTCTCCACATCCCTCTACCCATCCTAGAGGATTCCCTTTGGGAATAATCCTTTCAAAGGAAGCCTTTAGGCTCAAATAAAAAGGAGTTACACTTTTAAAGGTAATTCATTCTCTCTTGTTCATTTGTTTTATTTTGCTTCTCCAACCCTCTAAACTCTTTTTATTTACTTATTTTGTAACAACACCAGTATCTTCAATATACTAGGATGTTTTTATAAGATTTATTAGAGCTAAAATCTCACACAACTACATCAAATGGTTAAAGAACATACAGTTTCCGTGGATGGCGAAATTCTGCCTCCCGAAACGATGATTGTTCAATACTCATTTAACACCTTCAAGGGTGGCCATTATGATGTCACTATTTTTATATATGATATATAATATGTTTATTTTTTCTTTAATATTCTGTATTTTTCATTTTGGGCATACCTTTATGGTTTCCATTATGGGTAAACACGATATCTTCATTTAAGGAAGTGCGGACTACCGCCCCCTCAAAGTGATGTGATTCGTTAATGCCATATGTGGGATGTGTAAAGGATGGATTTAAAGTTATTATATATTATTTTATACTGGAATTATAATAGACCTCTATATAATTATTATTTCTTTCCATTAAAGTATGAGATAGAAATGAAAGCAGCGTTCATGCGTACGTACGGCTTACTGTCTCCATGAACGGTGCATTTCATTTCTTATCCCCAAATGTAATGTACTATTAAAAGTACATGTATATAATGGATATATATAATTAATGATATATCTAAATGATTAATATAATTCTATAATTAAAATATACATACCTCTCATTTAGTTTTAATTCCATTAATATGACAAAGAAATGAAAGTAGCGTTCATGCGTACGTACGACTTACCGTCTCCATGAACGGTGCATTTCATTTCTTACCTCTAAATGATTATGTAATATTATAAATACATGTATATGCTGGATATATATGATATATATGATATCCAAATCATGAATGTCATTCTGGATATAAAGAACCTTTGAACACACGAACAACATGTAATTGTAAGAAGTCCACTTTCGACTTAAGAACCAAATATTGACAAAACAAACATTATTAACTTAAATGGTTACATAATGTTTATAACATGGAAATAAGTGATATAAAAGGAATAATGAACTTTAAAAAGGTTCTTAATCAAGTATAAATTAACTCAAGTTTATTATTTAGGACGTTAAAGAACGATCGAGTCAAGTCGGACCGGAGGTAAGGGAACTTCTTAACCCAATTTCCATTCTTTGGGTTAATCTCCTACTTTAAAATTACGTCAGGATATTATTATGTCCTATCTTGTATTTGTACTTTCATTATGTGTAATTATAGTGAATACAAATAGTAGATCTATTTTATTTAAAAAAATGATCTTTGTAAGGGACTTCGTCTCAATCTCCTTTCATTGAGGCATATTTCGTTTTATACACAACTTTCTTTTATGCGGTGTATAAACCCCTTTGACTTTTACTTTTATACAAAAGGAATCTTTTTCTATGAAGCGTTTTACTAAACGACAAAAAGGAATGTTTTTTTAACGTACGCGGTGACAACGACCTTTTCCTCCGCCGTGAGTATTATTTGGTCTTTGGCTTTCTCAACAAGCCGTAATATTTTTAGAATAAAATAAATACCATATACTCTTTTATGTATTTTGGTATTGAAAATGGTTTTGAAAAAGTATTCTGTTATGTCAATATATTTATGATATATTGTGATTGAAATGTGGAAATTTTATCATTCCTTTATATTGGTTTTATGTTTTATGATTTTATACTGGTACTTGGACATTTTAACGGGTGGTTACGTTATAAACCATATGACGGGTGGTGCCGTGAATACCAGGACGGGTGGTTACGTTATAACCTCCAATGCATTGGGTATGGAAGTCGGCCGTATGGCTATTCCATTAAGTATGTATGGAAATTGGCCGTATGGCTATTCCATTAAGTGATATGTGTTGAAGTCGACCGTATGGTTATTCCACTTAAGTATATTTATGTCCCAAGTTACCTTTATATATGTTATGTGTTCTTTATATGGGTTTTATGGTAATACTTTGGTTACAAAAAGGTAAGTAATGATACTTTATTCAGTGAGGAGTTTTTACTACTTCATGAAGGTTAAGGTATTACTTTGATAGAGTATACATGGTTTACTTGATTTTGAAAAACTAACAGTTTTCATTCTTTGTGTATCCCTTACTGAGCTTTTTATGCTCACCCCAAGTTTTTTTTGGAAATGTTTTTCACAGGACTTAATGTGGAATAAGGTCAAGGATGGAATCAAGGGAATGTCATGCTATATAAAACATGGAACTAGACATGTTTCTTTTAAGATTTTTTTTATTATGGAAACTTAGTAGATGTGACTACTTTGTAATCTTTTGAGATGTAATAGTTATGTTCTAATTCTCTAAAACTCTAAACCTAAAAAGATCCTCAACGAGAATTATTCATTTAATTAAATATTAAGTAAGGTTTAAGGCCGGGGCCTTATACATTCAATAATATCTAAGGATTTATCTCAAGATAAATAGAATTCATTCTCTTATTTCAACTCCTTCTTGACTGAGGTGAAAAGAGAGAGAGGGTCCTATATTCATGAAGGATTGTCTTGTGATAATGTTAAAAAATTGAAGATGACTATATCATACATGATAGATCCTAAAATTCTCTTGATGTAATTTAGAGATGAGGAGTAGATGTGGATCCCGACTAGTGGGATTCAAATATCATTGATCTTGATGAAACAATGGTACATGTCAGACTAGTTTTGAAAGATCAATATCTAAATAAATGATATATATCATGAACAAAATAATTTTTTAAAACATTAATTATTAATTTAGGAGGAAATATCATATACTCTTGGATTTAGGATTACTTTTTATTTTTTCTTATATATTCATTTGAAATTATTTTCTTAACTAATTTTAATTGATTTTGAAAAAATAATGATAGGTACTTCACTCATTATCATTTCTGTTAGACTAAGAAAATATATTATAGTTATTGCTAAATTATAAATTAGAAATTTTGATTGGTTTTTTACTATAAAAAAATTCAGTTATTGGTGGATACCATTTCCCTCGAGTACTTTGGGAAGTAAAAAATTGATTTACGGTCACATTGATAAGTAAAATTGTAACACCCCAAGATTTGAAAGTACGCTATTTTTGAAAAGTAATGCAATTACATGCACTACACGCAACACTGAGTTCAAACGCATCACGACTTACAATACTAGCCGTTCAAAAGCGGTTATGAACAATATTAACAGAATTTTGAACATTATATAATCCTTATAATTTTATAATCCATATTATTATTTTCTTAGACATAATTTAAGAACAAATTCATTTTTTTCAGATAAAAGAATTATTTTTCAAAAAATGCAATTTTAACACCTTTTAATGGAGAACCCTTTTTAAATCCAATATTTTAAAATTTTATATATTCATTTTGAGAAAATGAACTTTTTATTTAGAATCGATACATTATAATTTAGTTTTAATAAATTTTTGTTGTTTTTCGGATAACTTTCATATTTGCGTGAATAGTGAAAAATACTATATTTTGACTAAAAACATCTTTTTAAATCAAAATAATTTATATTGTTGGATTATACATATTAATGTTTTGGAAATATAAATAGATTATATTTTTACCCTTTAATCCAATGTTGGTCGTTGGAATTAATTTCGCATTGAAATTATACATAAACAAGTGAAAATCTTTTGATAGTTAGTGTTTCTTAAAAACATGGTATTTGTTTTTGACAATGATAATTAATTTTAAATTAATAAATTCAACTTCTATGATTTTAATTTGGTAAAATAGAATTTATTTTTGGATTTGGAATATCTAAATTGTCCTAGGGTAAATTTTTGGTATTTTTCTTAATACATTCAAATTTTGATGAATAGTGAAAACCACTGAGTTATCATTTAAAACCGCATTTTTATTTAAATAATTATTTATTTATTTTAAATTTATTATAGGTCAAAATAGATACATAATATCTATATATGTTAAATTTTATTCATTGGAGTTGTTTTATAATAATATTAGATATATAAAAAGTTTTATAGAACTTATCACCGTCTTTAACCCACCTCCTAGGAGAATTTGCAAATTCATATAAAACATAATTTTAACACTTCTACGAGTGGAATTTCAAAAATATGAGATACACGGTTGATATCAGTATGTAAAATTTTGTTCAATAAGATAAAAATAATTTTTTTGAATAGTAACCTTTTACTTTTATTTAACACAGTTAAAAATAAATAATGTAATTAAGTGTAAAAATGATATTATTATTACCCTAACACATGTCCTAATTCTATTGGATAATTGTATTAGACCAAAAAAATCCTTAGGAATATAATATGACCCTTAATGTCTACTGGGATTAGATTAATACATTTATTATTATTTATATTTAAATAAGAGTTAAAAGTGTTAAAATCAATGTTTTATAACTAAACCATTTTTAATATAGGTTTATACATAAGATAAATTATACTAGGAATATTCATTAGAAATCAAAAGAAATTTCATACATAATGGTATTTTATTTATAATTTTGAGATATAATATAATCAAATTTATTAATGACACAATGATGATGTAGTAATAACTTAATTAATGGAAGAACCAAATAAATGGTATTATAAATATTAAAACAATTATAATTTCAAAGTTTTTTTTTCATCCAAGAATTTTATAGGTTAATAGTACATGTTTGGATTTAATAAATATATTCTTTTTAAAGTGATCATTCAGTTATTATTTTAACAGAAAAAAATACCAAATAGTGTCAAAATTGACATAAAATAGTTTTTTTGAAAACATTTATATTATTAATTGATATAATGGTCCTAAAAATCTAAGGTTCAGAAAAAAGACATATAAAATAATATATATGACATTAATGAAACAATTAGGGTTATATTGGTAGTATATAGTATGTTTATTAACCATATAGTGTAAGAATACAATAAGACACGATAAAGGTTAAATTATTTAACTTCGAGTTAAATCTAAATGATAAGGTTAAAATGATAACTTAAACTTTTCTAAAACATATTTGTTGAGATGATTGCAACCCTTCCCCACTCTAGCCTCGAAATAAGTCACATTACAGCCGTTATAAAACTAATATGAATTTATTATAAAATAATATTTTATTTTTTTCCAAAGGTGCCTCCCACCCCTCTTATAAAAGGTTACTTCCCCTTCATTCAAATTCACACTTACAAAGACATTTGGCACTGACAAACCCTACCCAAATATCCTCCCAACTATCCTAAATTCATCTTAGATTCCTTCCTTTGGTCAAAAATCCAACCTATGGATCCCTTTTGATCAAATCAAAAGGAAGAATGTGAAGAAGAGATAGTGATTTCACCACCCTCTTTCAAGTTGTCTTATTCTTCCACTTACTATTACTTTGTTGTTTCCATTCTAAAATAATAACTACACTATATTATATATATGGTGATTTTATTATAAATATGGAACAACTATATTCCTTATTCTATCCATATTAAGAATGATAATCTCACCATGCGTGCGTACGTATTGCTAAACGTATCCACGCCGTGGTGTAATTTGTTATTCAACGCTATTTTATTTGGATGGATATAATGATGAGTAATATTTATATAAATAATTAAAATAACTTGATAATTTATCTGTAGAATCAATATAACATCAAATTCCACACCTTTAAGTAAATGATATTATCGCTCGTGCGTACGTACGGATTACCGTCTCCACGACGCGATGAGATTCACTTCCACAATCATCATTCAAAGATGATTATAAAAATATATATTACTAATTAGTATTCAATATATGAAATAATAATTCTAATGGAGAAATATATATTTATATATATGTGTGTGTACTTACATATATCTTATTCACTTAGTTCTGTTCAATACGATATGAAAACAGAAACAACGTTTATGCATACGTACAGACTACCATGTCTATAAATGGTGTTTTTGATTTCATATATATGTCTATTATACATATTTATATTCTAAATATATATGATATATAAATCATGTTTTATATTCTGGAATTATTTCAATCTTGATCTATGTGATACAATCAAGAGTAACAAGTTAAAACATGTACGATAAAGAAAGAGATTATTATCCAAAATGTTAATTTAATATGGAAATTATTATTAAATGGGTAGTATAAAGTCATATATGAATTATGTATGATATCATAAATATTAATATTGTTCTGGTATACTTTAATAACATACTACGATCTTCGTACAGGAGGTTAAACACTCCCTCGACAAAAGGAATGTTCATGGTAAGGGTTAATTCCCCAATCTCGTTATTATCTGAGATTATTTATGTGTAAAAATTTACTAGGGAATTTTTATCATCCAGGCCCATTTTTCATAAAAATGATTTCAAAATAAATATTTTAAGGATTTTTGAAATTTTCTATTTATCAAGATCAGAATGTTAAATGTTTTAATGATTTATCATTCTAAATGATTTTAATTAATGTCCATGTTTTCAAATGATTTTAAGGATTTATTTATATAGTCATAAATGTTTTGAAATGATAATTATTTCAAAAGTTTCAAAGTGGTATGGGAAAAATTGATTCAAATATATCTTTAAATCTACTTCCTTTATAAATGTGTGACTTTTATATGATTTTACAAAAATGATATTTCTCTTAAAATGGTTTACTCATCATTTTCAACTATGTCAGCATCCTTTATTAGATATTATTTTTGATTGAGTATTATTTATTATAAAAAAATCTTCCTTATTTTATTGAATGAGTTATGATATGTTTGAATGTGGATGTTCTATTTTTATACCATTCATGGTTTACAATTAATGTATTGAAATTTCATACGCTAGTTTTAATATGAATTTTTATGTAATGTTTCAACTATTCATATAAGGAATTCAGTGGACTTAGTAAGTGATGCGTGGAGCCCACTACAGCTCCTTGATGCATCAGTAGGTCTCATGAGAAAAACAAGTGTCTTGGCACAAGGCCTTGACAAAAGTTTTACTTATAGTCTCAGTACTAGGTCTTGACTATGTGGTAATGATGTCCGGTGTTAGGCATTCCCTCATTATGAAATTAGTTATTAGATGTGATTGTTAGACTAGTAGAATATCCATGTGCATGTTTATATGGTAATTTTTTATTTTATTTTTTCAGTATTATGTTCATGTTTATGTTAAAAAAGGTTGTTGTTTTTATCACACATATTTCCTTACAAGTGTATAGCTTCCAGAAAATTATTTACCCTTACTGAGCATCTGGGCTCACCCCTTACTTATGTTTTATTTTCCCAGGATTCCAAGAAGTGTATTATGATTTATAAGCATGGTTAAGATTGGGGATTAATGGAATTCTAAAAGGATTATTTATGTTGTTTTTTTATTTTCTAATGTGTAATGTAACATTCAAGTTTGTAATCTATTTTCCAAGACTGATAAACTGATCGGTCCTTCGGGACTTCATTCCTTGTAACCATGCCAATGTATTAAAATAATGCACCGTCTTTGGGTAACTGGGGTCGGGGCGTTACAGTTGGTATAAGAGGAAGTTGAGCAATAACCATGGAAGCTAGATTTAGATAATCTCTGATTAGAGCACATAGACCTAAGATAGACTTTGAGGATTAGTATAGAATGACTTCCTAGAATTTTGGTAATGTAGAGATTTTGTGAGTTTTCCATGAAAATACATCCCTGTCTGGATACAAGCAGGTAGAGGTGGATCTGGCACAGATGTACCTAGGTGTAAAACCCGAAAACACCGCTTGGATCTATACTCAAATAAGAACAGGTGCATGACAACGGGCCTTGTCGCACTCTTGGTTACGACACTCATAGGGTATATTCTTAGGATAATTCTAGTTTTCTTTACAAACCACTATGAAGGGTTTATGAGTATATACAACCTCAAAGAAATATTTTTTGTGATTATGGATTATATCCATAAACTGTTCAATTTATGTTTGGTATTTTACATGTTTAGAATTATAAATTGCAATTCATAAACTGACCTGATGTATGCCATTGTTAAGAAATGGCGCCCAGTAGAAGGAATGAGAACTCCAACAATACGTATGAACCAAAGAGTAAGAAGGGTCATATCATTCATTGTTTTAAGCCAACATTTAGGAAGGAAGTCGTCTCCCATGCATTATAATCATATGAATAAATATTATCATGTGTTAATAAGATCAGTAAAGAATTCCCTGGATCCTATGGCTTTGATGGGAAGACAGAAATTAAAAGGATGGTAGAAAGAAAGATGGATAAAGGGAACAAGGGAATGAATTATTTTCAAATATGTGATAAATGTGGAATGAATAACCTTGGTAAATGCTTGAAAGGAATGGGAGTTTGTTATATGTTTAGAGAAAAATGACACCGAGTACATGATTTCAAGGGTAAGAAAAAGTTTTCAAATGTAAAATGATTCATCTACAAGGCGTTGAGACACTATTCGAATCAATTCCCCATTCATAAGAGTATACCACTAATGATGTTATTGGATAATAATAAAGGTGTGATACTACCTCAGGTGAAGAAGAATGACTAGTGTTCTTATGTTGTTATTATAGAATGAAATAATTTGAGTTTTGTATCAATAGTATATTGGTTACATGATTTATGGAGATAAATAAAGATTGTACTGCAGTACAATTTTATTGAAGAATTGAGATTGTATGGTTCTATGAAAAGTGACTTAATTGTAAGTGACACATTTTGGAAAATAAATGGCGGAAGGAAAGGTAATCCATAATATGGTCCTGATCATGAGGTAGTGATTTTTGAATAAGAGATGGTTGATTTTGGTAATTCCGGATGTTGCGATGTTGTAGAAAATACACGATGAAAGCGTTCACATGTTATTACCTGGAAAATAGGATCCTCATTATGTTTAACTTCCTTATAAACATTGGACTGATAGTTTTTATATAAGTATTTTGGATAATTATAAAGTTTGGAATGGATTAATATTGAAATTGCATACTATTGTTAAGGATATTTTTGGATTCCCATAAAAAGGACAACCTGGAAGTCAGGTGGCAACCAGTCACGTCTGGCAAGGCCGTGAGACTTGAACCCGCTACCGAAGGGAGGAAAAGGTGTATCACCTATCAATGACACATGTGATGTCCTGGATTGAATAATGTAGTTTTTTAAATGGTATGATATGTAAATTATAAATTTATTATTTTTGGAACCCTATACGAGTAGGATAAATAGAATTATTATATTTTGAAATATTTTAGAGTGAAAGATGAGTTTGTGGTAGTAATTAGTTGAAGGATGAAACTCAACTTATCAAGTATATATATACATATATATATATATATATCTATATAAATTTCCCTCTTATTTTATGGATAAATTAATTATTAAACTTTATGGAAGGGATATTAATACCAGAAATGTGATACACTCATACATTACGATTAGTTGAACCGATGGTATGTTAAATCATCATAGATTGGTGGCATTGAGGCCCACCATTCTATAATTGTTTTTGATTGATTACATCAATCAATCCATATAAATATTTAAATTTTTCCTCAAATAATGTGTCTCTAATTTTTACAAATTTTCCCCAAATTGAGATCATAATTTGGTGGTGACTTTTTCATTCCCCTTTTCCTCTTATAAAGACTAAATTTTATTAACCCAATTATTGATGTTGGTTTTCCCACAACGGTATTTTCTATTTTCAATCTTTTATTTTTGAAGAACAATTTAAAATTACGAGGAGACAATTTATTGAAGGAGGGAAGAATGTAACACCCTAACATTTCATATTACATTATTTTTTCAAAGTAATGCAATAACTTGGACTACACGCAACACAGAGTTCAAGCGCATCACGACTTACCAAACTAGCCATTCAAAAGTGGTTATGAATACTATTAACCCAATTTTTAACATTATATAGTCCTTATAATTTTATAATCCATATTATGAGTTTCATAGACATAATGTAAGAATAAATTCATTTTTTTTCAAATAAGAGAATAATTTTTCAAAAAATGAAATTTTATCGCCTTTTAATGGTGAAATCCTTTTAAATCCAATATTTGAAACTTTTATATACTGAATTTGAAAAAATAAACTTCTTCAATAGAATTGGAACATAATAATTTAGTTTCAATAAATTTTGGTTTTTTCTGATAACTTTCATATTTGGGTGAATAGTAAAAAATACTATATTTTAACTGAAAACAGATTTTTTAATCAAAATAATTTATAGTGTTGATTTAATCATTTTAATGTTTTGTAAGTATAATTAGATTATCTTTTGACCCTTTAATCAAATTATGGTAATTGGAATTAATTTCACATTGAAATTATACATAAACAAGTGTCAATCTTTTGATAGTTATTGTTTCTTAAAAACATGCTATTTGTTTTGACCATGAGAATTAATTTTAAATTAACAAATGAAACTTATAGGTTTTGAATTTTGGAAAATAGAATTTATTTTTGGATTTGTATTATCGAAATTATCCTAGGATAATTTTTGGGTATTTTTCTGAAAACGTTCAATTTTTTATGAATAGTGAAAAAACACTAAGTTGTCATTTAAAACCGAAATTTTATTTAAATAATTATTTATTTTATATAAATTTATTTTATTTAAAAATATATATATAATATATATATATATGTTCAATGTAATTTATTGGAGTCAATTTATAATCATTTTAGATATATATAATTTTTTATAGAACTAATCACCATCTTTTACCCACCTCTTAGGAGAATTGGCAAATTCATATAAAACATAATTTTACCACTCCTGTGAGTGGAATTTTAAAAATTCAAGAGAAACAATTGATATCAGTAAGTAAAATGCGGTTCAATAAGATAAAAATAATTTTTGATGAATAGTATCTTTTTAATTTTATTTACCACTGTTAAAAGGAAATAGGGTAATTAAGGTTAAAATTGGTATTATTCTTACCATAACACATGTCCTAATTCTATTGGATAAGTGTAATTCGTCCAAAAACAACCATAGGAATATAATATGGTCATTTAGGTCCACTTGGATTAGATTAAGACATCTATTATCATTTTATTTTAAGAAGAGTTAAAAGAGTTAAAATGAAAGTTTAATAACTAAAATATTTTTAATATAGGGTTATACATAATATAAATTCGACTATAAATATTCATTAGAAATATAAAACAATTTCATACATAATGGTATTTTATTTATAATTTTTAGAGCTTAGATAATTAAATTTATTAATTAAACAATGATAATGGATTAATTACCTTATTAATGATAGGATAAAATAAATGGTATTATAAATATTAAAAAAATTAAAATATCAAAGATTTTATGACATCCACGAATTTTCTAGTTGAATATGACATGTTAGGATTTATTCAATTTTTTTGAAGTAATCATTCTGTTATTATTTTAAGAAAAAACAAATACCAAATATTGTCAAAATTGACATAAAATAGTTTTTAAAACAAATATTATATTATTAATTGATATAATGGTCCTAAAAATCTGAGGTTTGGAAAAAAGACTTATATAATAATATATATGACATTAATGAACCAATTAGGGTTATATTGGCCGTATATAGTAAGTTTATTAACCATGTAGAGTAAGAATGCTAGAAGAGACGGTAAAAGTTAAATTATTTAACTTAGAGTTAAATCTAAATAATAAGGTTTAAATGGTAGCCTAAACTTGTCTAAAACCTATTGGTTGTGAGTATATAAACCCGTCCCCACCCTATCCTCTAAATAAGTCACTTTTGAGGCATTATAAACCGAATATGAATTTATTATAAAATAATATTTTAAGTTTTTCTAAAGGTGCCCCTCATCCCTTCTATAAAAGGGCACTTCCCCTTCTCTGAAATTCACACCTGCAAATACATTTTTCTCAGACAACCACTACCCAAATATCCTCCCAAATATCCTAAATTTATCTTAGAACCCTTCCTTTTATCAGAAATCCAACCTAAGGATCTTTTTTGATCAAATCCAAAGGAAGAACCCGAAGAAGAGGTAATGATTTCACCACCCTCTTTCAAGTTCACTTATTCTTCCACTTACTCATTCTTTGTTGTTTCCATTCTAATATAATAACTCCAGTATATTATATATACTTTGATGTTATTATAAATATGGTACACTTATATACAATATTCTATCCATCTCATGAAAGATAATGTCACCATGCGTGCATACGTATGGCTTACCGTCTCCACACCGTGGTTTAATTTGTTATTCAACTCTATTTTATTTAGATGTATATAATGATGATTAATATATATATAAATAATGAAAATAACATTCTAATGTCTCTATAAAATTAATATACCATCCAATTCCACAACATTAAGGAAATGATATTATCGCTCGTGCGTACGTATGGATTACTGTCTCCACGACGCGATGAGATTCATTTCCACGTTCATCATTAATCGACGATTATAAAAATATATATTACTAATAAGTATGTAATATTTGAAATAATAATTCTAATTTAGATAAATATATATATATATATGTACTTACATATATCTTAGTCACTTAGTTCTGTTCAATATGATATGAAAACGGAAACATCGTTTATGCGTACGTATGGACTACTATTTCCATAAACAGTGTATTTAATTTCTTATATAGGTCTATTATACATATTTATATTCTAAATATATATGCTATTTAAATAATGTTTTATATTCCAGAATTATTTAAATATTTATCTAAGTGATACAATCAAGAGTAACATGTTAAAACAGGTACGATAAAAAAAGCGATTATTACCCGAAATATTAATTTAACATGGAAATTATTATTAAATGGGTAGTATAAAGTCATAAATGAATTATGTATTATATCATAAATATTAATATTATTCTGGAATAATTTAATAACATACTACGATCTTCATACAGAAGGTTAAACGTAACCTCGATTAAAGGAATGTTCAAGGTAAGGGTTAATTCCCCAATCTTATTATTATCCGAGATTGTTTATGTGTAAGTATTTACTGAGAAATTTTTATCATTCATTTCCATTTTTCATAAACATGATTTGAAAATGAATATTTTAATGATTTTTAAAGGCACTCTTCATGGAGATAAGAATTTTAAATGTTTTAAAGATTTATCTTTCTAAATATTTTTAATTAATGTCTATGTTTTCAATTGTTTTTAAGGATTTATTTATATGGACACGAATGTTTTGAAATGACAATTATTTTCAAAATTTTAAAAGTGATATGGGACACTTTGATTAAAAAATCAATTTTAAATAACTTCCTTTATAAATGTGTGACTTTTAAATGATTTTAAAAAAACTATATTTCTCTCAAAAAGTTTTACTCATCATTTTCTACTTTGTCAGCATCCTTTTCTGGATATTATTTTTTATTGTGGTTTATTTATTATAGAACAATATTACATATTGTATTGAATGAGTTATGATATGTTTGACTATAGATGTTCTATTTTTATACCATTTATGGTTTATGGTTAATGTAATGACATTTCATATGCTAGTTTTAATAAGAATGTTTATGTTATTTATCAACTATTCATATTAGGAATGCAGTGGACTTAGTAAGTGGCGGGTGGAGCCCGCTATAGCTCCTCGATGCATCGGTAGGTCTCATGAGACAAACTAGTGACTTGGAACAAGGCCATGATAAAATTTTATTTGTATTATTGGAACGAGGCCTTGACTATGTTGTAATGATGTCCAGTATTAGGCATTCCCTCATTATGAAATTAGTTATTACATTTGATTATTCAACTAGTAAAATATCTATGTTCATGTTTATATGTTAATGTTAGAATTATTTTTTCCATATTATGTTCAAATTTATGTTTAAAAAGGTTGTTTTGTTTATCACACATCTTACCTTTAATGTTTATTTCTTCCGCTAAATTATTTGCCCTTACTGAGCATCTGAGCCAACCCCTTTCTTATGTATATTTTAAAAGGATTTCAAGAAGTGTATTATGATTGATAAGCATGGTTACGCTTCGGGATTAATGGAATTCTCAAAGTATAATTTATTATTTTTTTATTTTCTAATGTGTAATGTAATGTTCATGTATGTAATCTATTTTCCAAGACTGCTAAACAGATCAATCTTTCGTGACATGATTCTTTTTAATCATGCCAAGGTATAAAAATAAAGCACCAACTTTGGGAAACTGGGGTCGGGGGACGTTACTAAAATGATAAATACTATCATTTTAACATATATTTTATTTTTATTATGTAGGAACTTGTAAGCTTCACCTGCACATTAACCTTCTCTTACATCATTAAATACTATATCATATTTTTAAATCCAATTTTTTTACTATTAAATTTAATTATCTCCGGATGTAATCTGTATGTTAAACATGGGAAATAAATTATTATCCAAAATCCATATTCAATATGATTTATAATTCTCATTAAGAGTCCTCAATGAGACCTTCATTCCCTATCAGTTAAACTAAAAAAAATACAAGACCAACTATATACTATATTTATATTAGTAATTGATGCTATGTTGACATTAGATATCATTATTCAATGTGATCCTGATAAACTAAAGGATTTTAAAAATGAACACCTATAGTAGGGTATGAAAAGGATATCCCCATCTCTTCCATAATAATGGAATCAATGTATTTACTTGAGGGTATATTGATTACATGATCCGTAAAAAACATGAGGTAGGAAAAGTAATTATGACATAGATATCTTATTTGAATATACTTCAATCCCAATACCCAAAAAAATTCAAAACAATAATTGTCAAGCATATAATTTCATACAATTTCAATGAATAAAAAATAATAAATTATCATTATGAAAAACTAAAAATATAAAATCAAATAAAACCCAACCAAAAAATCAAACCATGAAAATATTTTCCATCATTATCACCAAATCGTGGTAGTGAATATATAGATGTTTTATATATATGCATATGTGAGCATATAATTTATATATAATTTTATTCATTCATGACTTTCCCATGTTAATGTAGAATAATTATATAAATACTCAATGAAAAAAAGAAAATATGGTTCCACACCTAATACATGTCAACTTTTTTAAACCTCACTATGGTTTCCTCACCAAATACACATAGAAAAATGAAATGAAATAGCCAATGAAAATATAAAAAAAATAATACACTCCACTCAATTCTCTACTAATATTGTTTCCCTTAAACCCCAATTACAAATGTCCTAGTTCTCATTTCACCTTCATACTAATATTACCAAAAACATATTTAATATTTTTAGAACTATAGACACATACCAAATCCAAATCCCCACATTACCAACAAATTTTTGACAAATGTATAACACTTTTAGTGGTGTGTTAATGAATGAAAATCAATTATTAATTTTCCCCTTTTCAATGAACTTTTCCTAAATTTAGTAATGAATCTTATCACTCACTCCTGCAAATGATATGTGAAATAAAATTAATAATGAGATACATTGAAATTATTTATTGGCTACCCACAATGGTTTAATCACTAAATAACTAATTCCAATGTAACTATTCACCAGAAATATTATACCCACCAATTAAATTATATTTGTGATTTGGTATCATAAGTCCACAATTTTTATAACCTTAAAAAAATATAGATCATTAATTTCTAATTAGGTTTGAACCAAATGATCCACATTATGATATAATATTCAGAATTCCCATGCACATAATGATGTAACATGAATGGTGTTTTCATAATTTCACTGATCTTATTTTAAAAAAAATAAAAAAACTTCTAGAATGAATTATCTTTGAACACACTCTTCTATCTTTATCTTCTTTCTATTGAAATTATAGAATAAATACCCTTATTTTCTAGTAATCCATGACACTCCTCTTATTTTTCATCCCTTATTTATATATAATATAATTATATTAAATAATCACTCTATAATATTTCACATTATCTAATTGTTAATATTAATTATCATATTTATAGAAAAAAAAGATCATCTTATGTGTACTACATATTTTAATGTAGTTATTACATGTAAAATATATGTAATCAATCATTGGAAATTTATTAGACATTATTATTTAAAATTTAAGATACCCCTTGAAAATACCCCATGCATGAAATGAAGTGTTTAATAATAGAGTGTAATATATATATATTAATATATTTTTTCAATTTATTACTATTTCGTGTGGTGAACGGTAAAAAACTTGTTCAACAATATTCTAAAAATGTTATATTTTAACTCTCACATTATCCCATCAAAATTTCAAAAATTACCGCTCGATGTAGAATATTGTTTTGGTTAGAACATATATTAATGTCATTATGAAATTGATTTCACCATATTTATTGAGTGTCACCAAATCCACATGTGTGCCATGGAATCAATCTTATGGTGTTATATTTTTATGGCTAAAGATGATACACTTTTCATGAACCCTATATCTAGGACCTATACAAAATGTTATATCCAAGAAAAACATCTCCCAAAATGCATTATTTTGTAAAAAATATTAATTAAGTTGAAAACAACTTTACACTCTATTGGGGTTCCTTCACTATGGAGCGGAGGTATCCAATTGTGTAAAATTGCCAAAATTAACATACCACCTTTTCAATCTTATAAAATTATATTAGGGCTAAATATTTATAGAGACCTAAGACTGTTAGGACTTTTTTAAATTTAATTTAACAAAAGTGTCCTTTAAAATTATCACATGGAATAATAGGACACGTTTTAATGGGGGACTAGGTTGATATTTCATGAAAAATGAAACATAATAAAAAACATCATTTAAAACACTAATGTGTTCTCATATATCCAATGATAATTTTAAATATGTATTGTATAACATGGTTAATAAATATATAAAATATATTAACTATAAAATCTTTTATGGGAATTAAAATTATATTAAATCATGACATACGTGTGAAATTGAATATAATAAAATTATAAAATGAAAAAATAACTACTAATCATATATAATAATGAAAAATGGATGATGAATATATAAAATCATGTCACATTAGGAAATTAGAATCAATATAAACTAGGAAATAAACCTCGGTCAATGATCACTACTAAGAATACATAACATAATGGATTGAGTCCAATCATGGATTAAGTTTTCTCCTCATTCCCAAACATCATGAGACGTAAAAAATTTATAAATAAAATGTATCTCCATCAGGTCTCAGTGATCAATACATGTACCTGAATATGTTTTCTACATGAGAGAATCAAAAAGATTTCATATAACAACCATTCCCTTTATTTCATATTTAATCATTATTTATTACATAAAAATTTACTTAAAACAAAAAAAAGACCTAGAAGTCAAGTTTTTTTCGGGAATAGGAGCCTTACATGACATCCTGATACATAACATAACACATCTTTATTGAAAACTTATTTTACATGACCACAACATTCCCTCAAACATAGCATTTCATGGTATAACATGAGAACATATATAAGAAAATGGTGAGCTATAAAGACAATTCAGGGAGTTAAAAAGGTATAACATGAATAATAAAATACATTTTAGAAAATGGGTATATCAATGTAGAACAAGAGAATCATGAACATAAGGGCATGATATAGAATGACTATCATAATAAAGAATTGTGGAAACAACATAAAACACTGCATCATTAACATAATGGAATCGAGTATACCCCTGTACGAAAATCATGAAAAAATGTACTAAAAGGAATCATGTAAACCTCTATCACAACATGATGAATAATGATTTTAAACATTTCCAGATTCATTAGAGTGCCATCAGGACATGACCTTCATATTCAGTTCAATCTCATGCTTATGTATGCCACATATTTCATATAACGTAGATTCATTCTAAAAAATCATTTTAACATGATAAAAAATTATATAATATATAAATTTATGTAACATTAAATATTTATAAGTTCATATAGGATAATTCCCATGATAGATAAATAGATATGGTATTCACTACATGATGAATTTGGGTTGGAAAATCCCAGTGCAATTTTGGTAGCATAGTGGCATTATATAGAGATTAATAAATTGGTTTGACAAAAGATAATGGTTTATATAATCATTTACACATGAAGTATAAAATATTTTAATAATGGAACAAAATATCCTAACATATGAAATGTAATTTAGATGCATAATATAGAATAAATTCTTGAATGAAAATAAGAAGTGAGAAATCCCTTATCAAATTTCTACATGGTAACAACTGTACACATAACGAATTAATGAGAGAGAAATGGTTTTATAATCATTAAAACAAAATAAGGGATGTATTGGTGAGTTATGATATCATAACCTATCATTTTTAATTTAAAATATAATTTTATAACCACATAATGAATCTGGGATCAAAATGAGAAAGGAAAGAATCGCTTACTGGGGTGTGTGATCTCAAAGGTTTGAGAGAGGGTTGAAAGATTCTTGTTGGGAGATTGGGTCACCTTGAGGTATTCAAGAGTGTATGGGTAAGTGGTTGGTAGAGATCAAAATGGGTATATTGAAGTGGAATGGGAGATTGGGTGGGATTTTATAGGAAATGAGGGGGAATTCTTAATTATTTTGGTTTTGGACACTCTACATTAAACTATTTAAAAAAACAACACATACGAGGTTTTTTTCATATGGTTTATACCTAAGTGGAGTGGTATACAATATTTTATATATAAAAGGGCCTAAAATGTTCAAATATTAGGCTTTTTTATGTGGATGTAAGTCACACTCTCAAGGACGTCATCTTAAAATGTTAATATATTTTATAAGTCTTGGATGGTCCACTAAGGAATTATATAATTAATCAAACAAATATAAAATCACATTATTTTATATGTAAAACATATATCGGCTTACTATAATTTTTATAGAATTTTATTACATCACTATTGGGATATTATGATGTCATAAAACACATATTTTATTTATATAGAATTTAATTTTTACCCAAAAATTAAAATCTCTAATAAAATAATGAAAAATTAACCATAGGATAATATTTATATCCTTATTACAAAAAAACAATACTCATTTTATCTAATTAATTTTCTAAATATGTGAATATTATATTTTTATATGAAAACCTACATTTATTGAAAAGTCATGGGTTTTGACAAAAACAGCCTTCATGCATTACTAAAAATTATATTCAACTTCATAAAATTTACATTTAAATTAATTATTCATAAAAGTAATTTGATAATATTATTTATTAAAATATTAATTATTTCAAAAAAATCATTAATTATTTAGAAAAAATTCATTAATATACAATATATTTTACGGTAAAAAAATTATAAGACTTATCAAAATTAATAAATAATCATTTTCCAATAAAGAACTGATATAATCATCATTTATAGAAATTATTTTTTAATATTATTAATAAAAAACATAAAATAATATAATAATGTCTATATTTCTCAAAATTACCATTTTTACTTGATGAATCATTTGATCAAATTCATCAGTTTTTTTGGAACAATAATTCTCATAATGGAATTGATGGAATATATCATTTCTTTATAAAAAGGTATTACACAATAAGTAACTAATACCTTGTTATAAAGCTTCTTATAACACCTTTATAAGACCCAATGATAAGGTATGTGATGGTGATTGACTTTTTAGGAAGGTTTGATAAAATCACCAGGGTTGTAATCTCCATTAAATTGATATTCTCTTGTAGGAAATTCAGTTCCTACTTAATGTTTCGATGATCAGCATGGGATTGGTCAAGAGAGAAGCCTAATGGCGCTACCTCCTTGCTACGCTTCGATAAATGAGCATCGTACAACCTAAGTCTACGGGATGAGGATGTCCTAACCTTTGTATATGTTGAATAATTTTTTTTTTAAAACTATATATTTATATAAGTTATGTGATCATTGTTCAATGACTATAGTACCAATGAAAAAAATACATAGTGGTAATTTAAACCCAAAAATAATAATTATAAAGGCCATGTGTTTTATATATCCATAAGACATTAAAATAAAGAAAATATTATACATAATTGTTTTGGTCGTTTCAACATTCCCTCCTTAAAATTTTTCCTTAAAATTTCATTTTCCGACAATAAATCTGATGAGGATAAATCTACGTCATGAATTCTTTTTACCCTTGTTGCTTCTTCAAACATTTGCTTTCTCCAAAACACATTGATGAGAGGAATTGTCTCAGTTTTTATAAATCATCCCATATAATCTAGGCTCTTCATTGGATTCTTTTTATAGGATAGGTCATTCACTAATGTTACCACTTCTGGATTGAGTAAATGTAGTGTGTGACATATTTTCTTCTTCTAAAGGGATTCATGGAATACATCTTGTACATGATATAGGTTTGGTGGGATTTCTAGTCGATATGCCACTGTTCTAATGGGATCAATGATCTCAAAATGGATGATATAACTTTCACTATGTTTTCCCTTCATCCCAAAATATTATTGCTCTCTTCCATGGTGATATGAAGTGGAAAAACATATCTCCATATTCTTACTCTAGATTTTGTCGATAGTTAATATCATAGAACTTTTGTCGACTATGGGGAAAATTGATGTGCTGATGGATGGTCTTAACATTATCACCATTTCATTTACCATTTATAGACCAAGAAGTTTTCACTCCCCAACTTCATCACTAAAATAAAGTGTTATTCACCTATTCCCATAAAGAGATTAAGAAGAAGCCATTTAGATGGTTGGGTGGAAATTATTGTTATATGAGAACTCCAACAGAGGATGATATTGATCCCATCATCTATTGAATTACCATGAGCAATCTCTCAACATGTCCTTAAGTGATTAGATGATCTACTTAGATAGGACATCAATTTGAGGATTATATGTATCATAGAAGTTTAGATCAGTATTGAAAATGTGTTGGAGACATTTCCCAAACATAGAGGATGATATTAGATCATGATCAGATACAATTGATAGTTTTAAACCATTCATCAGTACTACTTCTTTGATGTATATCTGTTTCATTTGATCGAGAGGGAAATCCTTTATAATTGAAATGAAGTGTCAATTCTTTGTAAGACGATCCACAACAACCCTGATATAAATGTTTCCATTATATGTCTTCATAAATCATGTGGTAATTTCCCTAGTGATGTTCTCCTATTTCCATATTGGAATGGCTAATGGTTTCATCATACCCTTGGACTTATGCCTCTTAACCTTCACATGATAACAGACCAGGCACATTAATGTATATTTCGGGATATCCTTCTTCATTTCTTCATTGTATCCCACCATTAATGCTATCAGAGAACCCGAAACATCTATGTGTTTCTTGGGTGTATAGAGAAATTCAAACTATGAAAATCATCCAAAAGGTCATTATTTAACATCATATTTGATGCAACACATATCCTTGACCTGAATCGCACAATTACTTCTTTATAAACATTAAAACCCAAGGATTTCCTATTTCTAATAGTTTATACTTTTTTCTAAATTCCTACAACAAATTTTTTAGTATCCATCAACCTTACAAAATAGTGGGTTGAGCAAAAAATTGTGAAAGGATTGGTGATTTTCCCTTCATTATGATTTCCATCAAAATATTCATCAAATCTAGAAAGATTGGATCCTTTAAAATTCTAATAAATGATTGAATTAATGGGTCCTTCTTATATAGAGGATGATCCATATTGTTTTCTTTTCCAGGGTGGTAATGAATTGAGCTTTCAAAATTCTTGATTAGCTTTATCCATTTCATTGGTACATGTTTTGGTTTTTCTATGTGAATATATATTTGAAATTTTTTTGATCCGTATATATTTTATAATATTAACTAAAGGGATAATGACACCATATTTTCATCTCAAATAAAATATCTTCTAAGTCCATATCATGCATGAGATTGTTTTTCTCTTGAATTTTAAACTACATAAGGCATAGGTGGTGACATTGTCATTTTGCATCAATAAACAACAAATTCTATTCATTGTAGCATCAATGAAGATTAATAAAAGCTACCCACTTTTAGGTACTGTGAGAATAGGGGAATTGATAAACCTATTATTCATAATCAACAATATTTATTCAAATTCATCATTATTTGAATACATGAATCATTTCCCATTTAGCTTGGTAATAGGTTTTGATAGTCCTGAAAAACAAATTCACAAATTGGTGACAATATCCATCTAACCCTAGGAAACTATAGATATCCGTCATAGATATCGGCCTTGGCCTTCCCTCAATTTCCTTTTTTTGAATAATCTATAGATATCCTTTTAATTATGATGATATTTCCCAAGAATGAGACTTCCATCAATAATAACTCACACTTTCTATACTTTTCAAGGTTATTCTACTTTCATAATGTCTCTAGTACAGTGCATAGATAGTCCTTCTTGGTTTTGGATTATATTAAAATATTTTCAATAAAGACTTCCTAATATTTTCAAGGAGATATATAAAGACTCTATTCATCATGTCCATAATGATTACTAGAGCATTTTTTAATCCAAAAATAATTACTATGAATTCACAGTTAAAATACCTTGTATTAAATGCAATCATGGGGGTATCCACCTTATTCACCCTTACATGGTAATATCCCAACCATAGATCAACTTTGATGATGTATTGTGCTCCAAATAGAAGATCAAAAAAGTCATCAATTCAGGGAAAATGATATATGTTCTTCATTGTGATTTTTTTGAGCTCACTATAATCAATAAAGAGGCGCATTGACCCATCCTTATTCTTAACAAGGAGGAATAGTGCACACAATGGTAAAGAACTTTGGCATATAAACCCTTTATTTATATTCTCCTATAGTATTTTATTTAACTCTTCAAGTTCCACAAAATAAATTCTATATGAAGTCATCGATATTTAATATTCCAAATGTATATGAAAAATATAGATTTGAACATCTCTTATACGTGAAAGACTAGAAAATTCCTTGGGAAACACATTAGAAAATTCCATTACCATAGTTATGCATTCAAGGATGGATGTTTACATAGACTCAATAAACTTATAATGATACTATTTATCATAGGTAATTAATATCCACACATGAGATGATGGTGTTAAAGATGTTTCATCCTCCTCTTTTCACTTTTACATAATCGGGGGTTGATTCACCATATGGGATTGGTTTCCCTTTCATGACAGTTTCTGTTAGCTCTATATTTGGAAAGCCAATCCATGCCAGAGATAGAATAAAATTCCACCATAGGGAGTATGAAGATTTTCACTGGGAAGTTTAATCAACAAATAGTGACTAGGGAGGAGATATATTCATGGAATGCATTAATTTCCTTATTTTTAATTCTCACTAACATCTCTACTTCCATTATTTGATGAGGTGATTGGATTGTTCTTATAAACATTCTGGATATAATAGACTGTGTAGGACTAGAATCCAAATGTATTTTCACATTTTTGAATGGATAACTAGAATGCATGTCACCACTTCATTTTCAGGATTCTCTTTGGTGGTAGTAATGATAAAATCTATCCCTTTCTTCCATAGAGGTTGTTGGTTTCCTCCAATTAATGTGTCTTAGGGCACTAGTTCACAAAGTTCCCTAGATCCTTACAATTATACCATTAACATGGCACTAAGGATCAACCATAGAATTCCTTTCCTCTTATACACTAGTGGGTTTCTCCCATCGGCAATCGTTTTCTAGTTGTCCTACTCTTCAACACCTAATGAATTTTCTCATCCTATTAAGGCAATTTTGGGGGTGCTTCTTCCTGCACCATTAGAACTTAGAAAGATAGAATTTCATAGCACCATTGATTTTTTCCATTACACCACCATAATTAAATTCCACTTTCTTCTTATTATCAAAATAATACCCTTGAGATTCACCGATATCTATCTCGACTTTGAGGTCACATTGGACAATTTCCTCAGAGCATTAAAGGTCTCGGTTCCCCCGGGCTTTCCACATTCTAGGTTTTAGCCCACCAAATAAGAGCTAAACCATAAATTTGTGGGTAATTCCAAATCCAAAGATGTATCATGAATGTCTAGTAATGATTTCCTTATACATCCCAACAAATTTTTCATCATTTTTCTTGAGTGCATGGAAATTATATTCCATCTTATGAAAGAGGGTGCAGGGAATGTTGTTATCAAAAAACATTTTCTATAAATATATTCATTCCAACTCATTGATCTATTCCTCATGATTTATATTCATTATCAATGTCCACCATTGATAATTTTCTCCAAAAATATGATACGAATCCCAAAGAACCGTCTGTTTTTTAGATCATTAATGGACTGATTATATCTACTCCATAGAGTTGATCCATTATTTAGAGATTAAGGGATCAGATGATCCATGGAATGTATGAGGCCTTTATTTCATTAAGATCATGATTTTAACTTGTTCTTTATTATGGGGTTGGGGGTGGGCATTCTTCGTGACCCAAGGTTCTATTTAAATCATGTGATAACTGAGAGAGTGTGATGAAAAAATCTATGATAGCCTCTCCCATTGGATTGGGAATCTCAAAATAATATTCATCTCATTGCTCATAAAATCAATTTTTGTCCCACATCCATCTATTATGACCCATTTGATAGAATAAAAATAAAATCAAGTGTATGTATTTCATACTATTAAACACATAAATTAGAATCCAATGATAAAATTTGATACCTTATAAATTAAATTTATTTTCTTAACATATGAATTTCATTGCTTCAGTATATATTATCCATTATATATTTCCTAATGTATATTCATATGATATTTTTTCTGTTATTAATATTTGATAACAAGATTATGAATTTTCCAAAGTATATCCCCTTGGATGGTCAAACCAAGAGTGAATCAAGTCCCATTGTATTACACCAGTTCTTGTTTGAGTCTAGCTCAATGTGGTGGTTTCAGGGTTACCCATTGATACATATTTTCCAAATCCACCTCTATATGTTTGTATCTAGACCTGGATGTATTTTTTTGATAACCACTTACTCTATACTCACCAAAATTTGGGGATTATTTTTATTAACTCAGTTTTATCCCGAAATATTTCCCTAGTGTTTTATAACCCTATTCTCAAAAATAAATATACTTATCCACTGATACCAACTATAAAAACCATGCTCTTTATTTCATATTTAAAAATTATTTATTACATAAACATGGATTTAAAAAAACCTAGATGATTGATATGGATTCTCTATTGGGAGATTAATAACATTACATGGAACCTTATGACATAAAATATAATATATTTATTGAAAACATTTTTTTACATGACCACATCATTACAATGTACTTAGCATAGCATGCGATAACTCGAGGGAATAGATAAGAAAAGGTCTAGCTATAAGGCCCAATAAGGGAGTAAAAAAGATATAACAAGAAGAATATAATACATTGTAGGTAATTGGAAAATCGGTAGGATGTAAGTGAAAGACAAACATCAAGGCATGAAATATCATGATTAACATAACATAGAAATATGGAATCTGCATAAAACAGGGAATCATTAACATAATGAAAATAGGTAAACTCATATCCCATTATGGTGTAAAAATATCCTAAAAGGAATCTGGTAAACCCCTATCTCATCATGACATTTCAAGATACTAAACATTACCCAATGTAATGGAGTACTATTGGGGTGAACCATTCATATTCATATCAATCTCATGGTAATATGGGCGCAAAGATCATATAACATGGATTCATTCAACATCATCATATTTTCCACAATCAATTAATGTGAAATACAAACATGTAAGTACAATTCAAAATTTATATTTGTAAAAATGTGAATACACTTTATAGAGAAATGGATATCGTATTCAATACATGATTATTTTGTATTGGAAAATAAGAGTGTAATTTCACCAGCATAACGAAGTTAAATAAAGATTCATAAATTGGTTTTATGAGAGGGAATGGGTCCTATCAAATTTATACATGAAATATATAGTAATTGAATCATGTATTATAATTTACCACCATATGAAAGGAATTATTTATGCATAATACCAAAGAAATTATGAATGTAAATAAGAAGGGATAAATATATTACTAAATTTCGCCATGGTAACAGGTGTACACTCAATGAATTAATGAGAGAGAAGGGGTATCTCATCATTAAAAAATAAGGAAGGATGTTTGGGGGAGGTGTAAAATCCCACCCCAACATTTTTAATATAAAATAAAATGGTATAACAACATAATGAAACTTCGATAAAAACATGGAAGGAAAAGGTCACTTACTATGATGTTTGATCCTAATGGTTTGAAAGAGGCTTTATAGTGGCTTCCTAGGAGCTTGGGGTGCCTTAGGGGGGATTCAGACAAGTATAGGGAAGAGGTTAGTTTAGCAATAAATGGATTTAGGGAAGAGAAATTGAGAGATTATTTGGATTTATATAGGAAATGAGATGGGATTATTTATTATTTTGGTTTTGGACACTACACATCAAAATATTCAAAACAACAAACTATACCGGGGTTTTTTCCAATTGTTTCATCCATAGGGTAGTGGTATAAAATATTTTATACGGCCAAGGGCCTAAAATTATAAAATATTCGTTTATCTTATGTGGAGGTGAGTAACACTATCTATGAAATCATTTTCCAATGTTAAAATAGTTTATAAGTCTTGGAGGGAAGACTAAGGAATTATAAAATTAATCACAGAAACTTCCAAAATCACATTATATTATAGGTAATAATATATTTTCTTAATAACCCTTTTATAGTATTCTATTACATCACTATTGTGTTGTTATGATGTCATAAAACACATAATTTATTTATATGGTATTTATTTTTTACCCAAATATTCGAATATCCAAGAAATTTATGAAAAATTCACTATTGGATTATTTTGACAACCTGAATGCAAAAATAATATTGGTTTTATATAAATAATTTTCTAAATATTTGGATTTTTCTTTTAAAATGGGAAAAAATATTTATTGAAAAATCACATGTTTTGAAAAAAATAATTTCAAAGCCTTAAAAAATTACATTTGACTCCATAAAAATTATATAATAATTTATTGTTCATAAATGAAATGTAATAATAATATTTTTTAAAAATATAAATTATTTTAAAAAATAATTAATTCTATAAAATAACTTATTCAATACACTTTATGTTTTATTGTACAAAAATTATAACTTGTATCACTAATTACATAATCATTGACAGATAATGAACTAATATAATCTTTATTTATAATAATTATTTTTGTAATATTGTTAATAAAATTCTTAGTTTAATATAATAATCTATATATTTCTCAAAATTTCCATTTTCACTTGAAGAATCGATTTATCAAATTCATCATTTTGTTTTAAGAATGACTATTCTCATAATGAAATTGATAGAATATGACTTTTATTTGTAAAAAACAATTACACAATATATTACTAATACATTGTTAGATAACCCCATATAACACCCACATATGTCATAAGGATACGGTGTGTGATGGTGACAGACTCTTGGGGTGTTTTGGATAACATTTCCCATATGGTAATCTCTATTAACATGAACTTATCCTTGAGGTGATTTTGTTCAAGATTAAAGTGTTGATGCTCGGCTAGGGATTGGTCTAGAGAGAAGATTAGGGATTCTAGCTCCTTTTGATGCTCCAAACAATGATTTTCTTATGGCCTAAGTCTACTAGATGAGAACATCTTCTCTTTTTTCTGTGTTGAGAGCATTGTTTCTCAAAACCATATATTTATATCTGTTGTGTGATCACTGTTCAATAGCTCTATTATCTATGGTAATAATGGTTAACGGTAATTCAAACACAAAATAATAATAATAAAAGTTCAAGAGTAATATATATACATAAGGCATTAAATAAAAGGAAATTATACTCAAAAATATACTATTCGTTAAATTTTATAATCATAAGAAACACAAAAAAAAGATATAGTCATTCCTCAAAGTGTTTTCAATGGATATTTCATTTGGATTCAAAATAGTGGAATAAATTAATTAATTGTTTTTTTCATATTTGAGTTATTAATTTTTTACACAAATATATAGTTTATGTAAATAGATATTAAAGAAAATTGTTAAGAATATGATATAGAAATAATCCTTAAAAATAGTATGTTTATGGAGCTTGTAATAAAATGTTATAGAAGGAAAAATTATGGATTTTTCAATGAAAATTATAGTATTAAATGATTGATTATACTGAATAATTTATTAATTTTTATAGTGTTCAGATGGTAAAATACTTTTATATAGTGTTTCATGATTTTATTATGGGATTATAATGTTACCATTAATCGGGTTTCATTTTAATAAATTTATTGACATTGGAATGCATTTTAGGTATAAGAAAATACATAAATGGTTGAAAAAATAGGTATATACATTATATATATATATATAAATTTAAAAAATAAAATAGAGATAAATATAGTTAAAGAGTAATATAGATTTAAAGGAATCATCCATTGAAAAAAGGGTGGTTCAGAGAGTCCCCGTACCATAGCTCTAGATCCTCTATACACATTTAATTAAATTCTATATAAACAAATTATGTTTCATAAAAACACGATTAAGAACCTTTTTCAACTATATTTTCTTCATATTAATAATTATTTCAGTTTATAATTTTTTAATGTACTTACATACTTTACATTCCATGTTTCATGTTCATTTATTTCATGGTTCCGAGGTCACATATCATATGGATTTTTATGGATGCATGTTAGGATATAATTTCATAACATCATAAATATAGTATGAAGTTAATGTATTTCTAGATGTTATAATTTTTTTAGTATCAAATATATTCCACAAAATAAGAATGATTCATAGAATATAGGGGTTATTGTTAGATGAGTAATTCATTTAGACTGGTTTTTCATTGATGGTAAAATTTATGGATTTTTTTTAACAATATTAATATAATACATTCCAAAAATTTAATGAAAATATATAATAATAATTTTATTACAATTCCAAATAATTAATTTCATGGAACCATACTTCAAAATGGTGGTGAATGATTAGGTTTATTGATTATAGTTACGGTGACCCAAACCAATTGTTAACAATGTGTAATTCATAAAATGAAATTAAAATAATTTGGATAATAGATATTACACTTAGATAATCAAATTAAATTATATTAAAATTTATTAATTATATTATCATTGATGTTATATGTAATGGTGAGGTTGAAGAAGAAATTAATTTAAAATAGATGTATAGAGAATATAACACAATTGAATGGCATTACATGAAATAAACCTTAAGGAGCATTGGATAAGCCTATTTATGAGATGAGTAGTATAATGATGTGTGGGATTGGGTTGAGAATAAAATTTGGGATATATTTTCAACGATACATGATTTATAACATATGATGATAAAAGGCGTTGATTGGTGATAATTATTAGGGTAGGAGTGGCATTTTTTATATATGTTATTCATTAGTTGAATATTTTAGATCCAAACAACAAATAACATTTATTGATATGACTATATATTTTAAATAGTTCTTTTTTTTCCAAATAATGGCTTTATAAATAATTAATGACTCAGAAATTCCCTTATTTATATTATAATGTAAAATACAGCATTTTTTCATATTTTACTATGCAAAAAATTTAACAATTTTATTAAAATACAAAAAATAAATATTACATTTTTTGGACTTGAAGATTAAAAAAAAGAGATATATTTTATGAAGATATTTATTTAAATATGATAATATTAATTTTTAAATAAAATCCTTTTTAAATTTTAAAATACAATTTTTATAATTATTATAAAAAAATTTACCCATGGAAAATAAAATCTGTTTTGATAATAAACTATTATTAATATAATGAAATAGAATATTATTTAATAATATTATTTATAAAAATATCATTTATTTTAAATTTTAATAATTATGATAAAAATATAAATAAAACATATTATTTCTCTAAAAACCCAAACACTTATTTCAATAAATTGAATTTAACAAAAAGATCATAAGGCTGCTATTAAAATTATCAGGTTACTATTCCTAATGTTTATATTAAAAATGAAATGGTTAGATTATTATTCCATAATTAATATTTTAAAATATCATATATGTTCCCTAAATACCATAATTACCTCATATTTCATTTATTCATCATTTACATCTACTTTCTCTAATTATTTTATATAATATCATTTTCAAAATGAATATTTAACTGTTAATATTATATTAATTTTCTATAGTGTTCATCATTAGTAAGCTGTTTCTCAGGGATCAAGAAAAAACAAATTTTCATATTATATTTCACTTATTTTTAAAATTTTCCATATTTTAAAACATTAAATTCTTATATCTATATTTTTTCTCCAAATTTAATGATTTAGAAAATAAAATAATATTTTTTGTTCTATCATGTAGTTCTTGTTCATTATATAGTACTATATTATTATATTTGATACATTTATATTACCATTAGGGAAATTATATTGAAAAAATATCAGATGTTATATTATTCCCCCTTATGAAATATAATGACCCTTTTCTTTATTACCCATTAATTCAATATTATTTACATAAAATAGATATAATATAACCTGAATGATAGAAAATTAGAGTTTCTTTGGGAATTAGGTTTATTGAATTACTATTGTGACCTTTAGTTTACAAACATTTAAATTACATAACATTTTAGAATTACTTAATCATTAAACAAACATAAACCAAAAGAATGTAGTTTGTATAGTGCATTTTGTAACATGGAAACAGAAAACCAGGTACATATGTGAGATACATCGTCTCCCACTTGTTTATTTTAGACTATAACCCTTCTTAGACATATCAAACATAGTCCATATCATCATAAACCATGGTAATGGAAGAAGAAAGGGGGTGATGTCAAATGATCAATAAGTTTAAACAAGGTAGATATGTAAAAATAAACATGATTATAATGGTATGAGTATGTGACCATGAAAATTGAAGATCATACCCTTCATATCAAATATCATGATGGGGATCATGGAATAAATATTTGAAGTTCATATGTTGTGAATCACAATGAAATATAGATTATAAGCCATGATATCATAACCTAGGAATAAATCATAGATTTGTGGCAACAAATAAAATTATAATGATTTTCATATTACTCAAGGAATCCCTACCATGACCATATTAGTGGAAAAATTAATTTACTACATCAGGTAACCCCAGATCTATCACTGAATTAAATGAACCATGTGACCCACATTCTAGCCCTATATTACTAAACTTAGTAACCCTCGTTCCAGCCTTGTATTACTAAATCGAGTAAACCTCATTCCTACCCAGTTTTACTGAATAGAGTAAACCCTCATTCCATCCACATCAATCCCATGAGATATACATCATTACCAATGAATTGGAGGGGGATATAGGTCATACCCATCACATAATGAAATAAAAAATATAGGTGCCACAAGATAAAAAATAATCATACCATATCTCAAGATTTGAAAAAGGAAACATAAACTTGTAAAAATATCATAACATGTGTAAAGAAATAGGTTTCAAATTTATTTAATCAAATCCCATCAATAGAACCGTGTTTCCAAAGAATATAACCCATAAAAGAGAAACAAACATTATAAACATCATGACACCAAATCATAATCCATTTAGAGAAATAATATGAATATAGGACATGAATAATTACCACCAAAAGGCATGATTAACATAAACATATGTCATCATATATGGACAATAATGTCGAAACATTCTCTAAAATGGATTCTTGAGGAAAATATCCCTTCTTGTTTAAAAAATTATTTTTTTCATACATAAAATCCATTTTAATTTTTTTATTAAATTTTACATTGAAAAATATAAAATCATTTTGAAAACCTTTCCCCAAAAAACATATGAAGTAAGATTTAAAATATATTAAAAAAATTTATTGAAAAATCATTTAAAACATTTAAAAAGATTTTTCTTTATTTTTAAACTATATTGTGTAAAAACAACTAAACAAATATTCAAAACAATTAGAAAGAAATTATTTTGTGAAAAGTTATAAAATGATATTGAAAATGTTATGAAAAAAATTTCATTTAAAATAATTTGAAAACATATAAATCGCGATAAAAAACATTTTTAAAACCATTTTTCTGGAAAATAATTTTTGAAATTATAAAGAGATAATGAAAAAGATTTGGAATTTTTTTATGTGATATACTTTTAAAACATTTTCTTAAAGATGTACATTTTAAAAAATTAAAAGGAGTTTTCAGAGAAATGACTATAGGTAAATCTGTACATGTTGGATGAGGTCAAATGAATATTCCTTTTTCACAGTTCAAAATGTTAGAAATGGTCCTTGTTCAGAAAGAGAAAATAATATTCCCTTGAATTTATTTGTAATATAAAAAATGTGTAAAATTTTCTTATAAATCTTATAGGATGACAATATAATATTCTCGGATACCCTTGTTAGAAAACATAGGTTTCATATCGAAAAAAGGGTAAACTCGAACATTCCTAAAAATACATTTCTAACAATCATATGTACCAAATAGTAGAATATGGTTTTAATAAATCAGTATATCATGAAATAATAGAGGAGAAAAAAACTCATTAATTTTAATTATATATGCATCATAAGATTTCATCAAGTATGAATAAACATTTATAATCTCAAAAACTGATGAGATTGTCTTAATAAACTCTAAAAATAAGGTAATTGGGGATTATTCACACCATGTAAGAAAAAGAAATTAAATTAATCCTAACATATCATGAAAATAATTATATTAATGTTATAAAATTTAAAATGTAATTATATACATGTTAAATAAGGGTTTAGTTTTATAAAAACATGAATCTCAATGAAGGAAAATTGACAAAATGTTGTTTTACCAAATTTGAAACTTTAGAAAGATAAACACTAGGAATTAAGGTTCTTAAAATGGTCATGTTATTAACAAAACAATTATGAAAAATAAAAATATAATACAATCATGGGATGTACATAAACAACATAAAATATAAGAGTGGTGAACATATCTTATATCTCACCTAAATTAGATATGAGATGAAAACTCATTACCATGTGTCTTGACTCTCTCCTTACACACACAAGTTTCATCTATAATAAATATAGGTTTATTATAAATCTTATACAGATAAAAATTATTATACTCAATACTATATATGGTTTTATTATGGCCTCACAATAACTTTTTGATAATGGTACAATGTTAATGATTCAGTTTGGGTGAAATTAACTTTGTTCTTCACATGTCTCTTAATTTATTAAATCTACGGTTCTTAAACATATATCATTATTTAATAGTGTAAATAATGTTACTAATATTAGTTATATAATGTATATTTTTATTAAAATAATAAATATATTAATGAATTGTGAAATGGAATACACCATTCATGGAGACGGTAAGCCATATGTACGCATGAACATTTTTTACATTTTTATTATCTTGTTGAAACAAATTAGAAAAATAATATTTTTTTTTATATTTTTGTATGTAAATCTATATATATTTATATATATAATTCTTCGATTATAATTACTATATCATATATATCATCTAATTTCATTCAAATCATCATTAACACATTCCATGTGGGGTGTGAACAAATCGCATTGCTTTGAGGGGATGGTAGTCCAGAATTTCTCAAACAAGATTATCATATTAAAAACCAATGAAAAGAAAATATATTTTTGTTTTAAAAGGAACAAATAATCTTAAATACATAGTAAATATAATATATTACATATATAAAATTATTCTACAACATAATGGCTATAATGATTGGTGTTAAAGGAGAAATGAAGAATCCTTGTTTCATAAGGCAATGGTTCTCTGTAAATAGAAACAATATATTCAACATCCATTTGATAGAGTAGTCTGAATGTGTCATTGATAAAACATTCATAAAACATTGTAGTATAATTATTACACTGATTTTTTCATTTTTTAAGGGAATAAATATATTGTAGGGGTGGAGAAGGAAAATAAATGGAAGGAGCTTGAGGGAAGACTTTACATCTTAATCGGGAAACTCCTTTTGGTTTATGCTAATATGATTTCTAGACAACATTTCTACACAAAAGTATTATTCAATGTCAATGGGGGAACTATTGGGAGGATACATGGGAATATCTAGGATGAACTAAAAAGTTTTTAGAGGTGCAAGGAATGGGTAGAGGTGTGATCCTTTTATAGGGAAGGAAAATAAATCACATGGAATTTTTATAAAAAATGTAGTTTTGTACATGTTCATACCTCAATACTCCATAACAAACCAAAGAAACGAAATTATGGATTTTTTATGGCTGGATATGGACATAAATTGGTTTTGGACCAGTGTCTAGGTCATTTGGGCCCTCAAATTTATGGTTTTTTCCCAAATTAATTTAAATTTGTCCTCAACTGTTTTGATTAATTTTAATTATTTTTAAAAACATTGTTTATAAAATTTACATGTTCATATTAGACTCTAAATATTATAATTAATAATATGTTTTATGTTGGATTTTTTAAATTCAAATCACAAAATCAGAATAATTAATATTTTTTCTAATCCCACAAATGAGACAAAATAATGGGATTTTAAATATGAAAAACTTAAAAAGATTGTTATTATTTTATGTTCATTTTCAAAGTAAAAATGATTATAATTAATTATGTGTTACTAAAATATTTATTATTTATCTAATTTCACTATAAAACATATTTATGATAACATTTATCGTTAATAATTATTTATAGAAAAACAATGTTTTTAACTAAAAAGAAGTATTTTTATCTATTTAGAAAAAAATTATGTCTTTCAAAAAATTCCCAAAAATATCACCTTAGGCTAATTTCGACATTATGAATTCAAAAATTATTTTTATTTTTCCAATTAAATTTCTATATTTGTTTAAAATTAAATTAATTATTGTAATATCAGCATTCATGAAAACATTATTTTTAACCAAAAAGGACTTTGGAAAAAAATCCCAACATTAATTATCAATATGTTTTATTTATATAAAACAGTTCTAAGTTTTCTTTGAATATAGTTATTATGATTAATATAAATATGATTTAGTTTTAGTTTATAATTATTTAATTTAATTAATTATATATTTATATGATGATGTTTCGTAGAAACTCAGGGTTGCATTCATCATATCGTAAGACGGTCTTCCATGCAGTGCGAATCAAGTCGGTGTTACTTATAGTGCAAGCCTAGTTGTTATTGAGTGTGAAAGGAATATTTGATTTAGTTTTTTAATATATATATATATATATCTGTGTGTGTGTGTGTATTTATATAACTATTTCTATTATCTTGTGATGTGAAAAAAATAATATCGAAAATATAAATTAATTTTAATACAATAATCCTCTAAATATTGAGTTGTAGATTTTACCCCCCTTAAAATGAATTTTTCCTCCAAAATTCATTATGATTATCAATGTTTTAATACATGGATATTTCATTCATAGAATCCCATATCCTCTAAATGTATATGATGTATTCCCTTAAAATGGGATATTTTGAAATATAATGGTTACCTAATGTTACATAGAATTTGGTTTCCACATAAGAGAACATAGGTTGGGTTTAAGGATTGGAAATTTATTAAAAGAGTAAATATTTTTTGGGAGTGACTGCGGTAATAAATTATAAATAGGTTAATGATCGCTAGAAAGTTGAGTGCATGAAATTTATAAATCTGTGTTGATTTAAAAGGCTATCAACTCAACGAAAATTAAGGAATTAGGACAAAACTTTTTTTTAACTTTCAAAACGTTGAATAATTCTAGATAAATTTCTTAAAAAAATATAATTATTGGTTTGTGATTTTACGAATTTATAATACATTTATTATCTATTGGAATGAATGTTTAGAAATTAAATTTGATGAATAATGCACTTTTAACATATCATAATGCTCATAAAATTAAAAATTACAACTATCAACATTAATTAATATATAATATAAATGTAAAAATAATAGTTCATCAAAAATATTTATGCATTACAGATAAATATACATTAATATGGATATTGCATTGTCCAGTGATAGGCATGAAACCCTTATCATCTTTTGGTCATTGGTTCAAGACTCGCTACCTTGCTAGACTTGATTGGTTTTCACCTATCATATATTATGTACATTTTAAAAACAACACTAACATAATATATAATATGGTAATCCTTGAAATATGATCAATAACAGATTATCCATTTAACCATGGTTTTAAACAAAAACATATTGGGAAATTAATTCCTATAATGCATAATAAATGATTTATAAACGGTAAACCATATAACCATTCACAATGTTGAAAACCCTAAAAATTTGAATAATAGACACAATATTATCTTAACATTGATTCCATTCTATAACACTAAGTTTCCATTCATCATAACATTACAAACTTGTTAATAATCTTATCTTATATTCAAATTAAACTTGGTAACAACCTGAATTACCATAATTTTTTTTGGAAGAAATGCTTTCTTCCTCATTCAAAATTATATTGGATTTTTTCTATAAATAAAAAAATGAGTAAAGATATTTAGTGGTACCATAACCAACTTTTAAAATATTCCTTACATAGATCCAATGTAATCAGTAATATTCGATATTCATATTCATATCTAACATATCATTATCTAGAAGTCAATATCTAAAAATAACGAACATGTTCAGGGTTACATTCCCATAGTCAAAATGTGAACATTCATGACATATCCATTCTAGGCCATCATTACCATTAAACATATTATCGTAAATCATTATCAAAAATATAAACTGAATAATCCATTCATAATTCACCATTCATAATTCTAGTATCAAAATACATAAATACTTCTATTATATTGTCCTTGAACCATTCAAAAGGCTACCTCATCATATTACATAATAACTCTTTAATTTCACATTTCAAATATAGTCTCATCATCAAAAGAAATGTAACCATTTCTTGTACTAACATGTTGTTTCCCATAAGTAAATTACCTCTTGGGAAATTGGGTTTCATAATGAGTCTTTTCTCTAAACATAAAACACTTAGCCTTTTATGATGACTTAGGGAGGAAAAATTCTCATTCATTATGTTAACTGAACTATTCATTTTCTCTGATAGTCAGTGGCTTTGCGTCCCTCTATTCTAATGTCAAAAAAACTTATTGTTACTCAATGACATTCACTAAGGTGATTCATTCCACATTATTGAAACATAGTAAACCAAATCGACAATCATTTATGGTATCCAATACCCTATCTCTCAGTGAACTCCTTCTTTATCTTCATTGGTGAGTCTGAGAGTGGGTTAAGGTAAACATTATAAATTATGTTCTATGATAAATGATTACTCATGGTCATGACATATTTCACTCCAAATATCATCCCACATGGCTTCTCATTTAAAAATATTCCATCTCATTCCACATTAATCCAGTTCCTTCTGGTTCCCTCCATTGGATAAATCCAAAAGTATCATTTGAGAATGACATATCATATAATAAAACCACATATTCATGACCATAATTACATACATGATGTCTAAATCAAGACACCATAAAAAATAGATGAAACCTTAGATTTTTCCTAGTTTATTCATAGCTAACTTATATCTAAAAAATTCATTATAGTTTGTGAAGATATAGATATTCCAAATGCATATCCTTTGAGAGCGTCGAAACATGTGTGTAAGAATAGTCATTTTCATGTACCAGATTAACCCCATTCAAGCCTTAATGATCATTCAGAGTTGTTAGGCCTAGGTACATATTTTCTAGATCCACATCAAGTTATATTATCCAGACATAGATATATTTCCTAGAAACCACTCACACTGTCCTTTACCAAAATTCTTGGACAATTTTCTAAACATTAACTCATAATTATAACAATATTTAATGACATTTCTTGACATACACTTAGCAATATAAATAGGGATCCCACTTATATATTTTTATTATAGTTTCCAAATCGAAACTATTAAATTTTAATAATACTAAAAATAGAGACCATCCCTTTACAAACATTAACATAACAAAACATTTTAGGAACACATAAACTATATAATAATAGATTCCCAATGATCGTAGTTGGTATAGTTACATTGAAAACATGGAAATATAAACATTGGTATATATGTGAGCTATATCCTCTCTTCCTAGTTTCTTCTTGACTAGAACCACTCTTAGACATATAAATCATAAAACATATCATCGTAATATGGGGGGAAAGAAATATAAAAGGGGTGAGTTCAAATTTTTAGAATTATTAATTAAGGGAGACACCTATGAATCATCATGATCATAAGTTAATGAGTATGCGATTATGAAAATAGAGGATCAACCCCGACATATCAAATATCATTATAGAAATAATGGATGAATGATTGGCAGTTCATAAGGCATCAATAATAATGAAATTGTGATCATAAAACATGTTAGCATAACATATGAATAAGACATGGAATTGGGGAAACTCATAAGAATATACTAATTTTAGTAGTATTCAAGGCATCACTACCAAGACCATATTAGTGCACAATGTCCATCACATAACCAGGTAACCCCAATTCCATCACTTTATTACTGAACCATGTAACCCTCATTTGAGCCATGTATTACTAAATTGATTATCCCTCATCCTTTACATGTATTAATGAATAGTTTAACCCTCATTCATGTCATGTATTACATAAATGATTAAATCGATGTTCTATCCCTATCTATCTCATGAGATATAAATCGTTACTCAATGCATTCGTTGGAGATATAGGTGTCACATTTCAATAATGGAATCATACATACATGTGCCATAAGATCATAAATACTCAAACAACAAAACTTGAAATTAAATGGGTGTCATAAAAAAGTAAAAATATCCTAACCTTTGGAAAGAGATAGGTTTCAAAATCATTTCGTCAAAACCAATGATAAGAAGTGGGTATCAAAAGAATATAAATCATAAAATAGAAATAGATTCATAAAAATATTTCCATCAAAATAAAATCCAATCTTATAAAGCATATAAACTGAAATATTTAATAAATTACCCATAAATGAATGACTAACACTAATATATGTCATTTTAGATGGAAAATAATTTTGAATTATCCTCTAAATGTGATTATTCAAGAAAATATCCTTCATTGTTTTAAAAATATATTTTTGAATTCATAAAACCAATTGAATATAATTTTCATAGAAACTACATTAAAACTAAGGAAATCATTTTGAAAAAAATATCCCTTTAAAACATTTAAAATATTCATAAAAAAATTATTTTTTTTAAAACACTTTAAAAAATTATAAAAATAGCTTGTAAAAATTTCAAATGAATTGTAATTGAAATCAAATAAAAATAAGATTGTAAAAATTTTGAAAAATCAATTTTCTTGAAAATATATAAAATAGTCTTGATATTTTTTTGAAAACCATTTGTTTTAAAATATATTACAAACTTATAAATAGGACTTGAAAACTTTTTCAAAAATATTTTTCATGAAAATACTTTGAAAATATATATATTGAGCATAAAAACGTTTTGAAAACCATTTTAAATAAATAATAATATATAAATTTTTTCATAAATATGAACCCTTTTAAAAATTCAATGGAACAGAAAAATAATGTTGAATGGTTAATATATACTAGTATTTTGAGGTTAAAAGAAAATTACTTTTTCACGTTAAAAAATGATAGAAATGTTCATTCATTGGAAATTGAAAATAATATTTCGTTATATAGATGGGTAAAATAAAAACGGGTAAAAAGGTCTTTAAATTATTATAGGATAATGGTTGAATATTAATGGAAACCATTTTTAAAAAACATATATTTTCTATCAATGAAAGTGTAAAATCAATATTTCTTTAAACACTTTCCTAAAAATATTATGTACCATAGAGTAGAATAAGTTATCAATATAAGATTATATCATGAAATAAAATAGAATATGGAAGTGAAAAAAATACCTAATATATGGATCATAATATTTCACCTAGGAAAGCATAAACATAAACAATCTCAGAAAGTGATGATTTTTACTAAAAAACTATTATTACTCATTAACATTGGATCATATTATACTTTTATGAAAATTAAATTACATGAATTATAAGATAACATTAAAATAGTTAGATTCATAGTATAATGTTTTATATAGAATTATTTATACCTTGGAGAGGATTTAGGTTCATAAGAAGACACGAATCTCCCTGAAGAAAAACTGAGGAAAAACAATTTTTCCATTTTGGTACGTTTTCCAAGCTGAACCACATGAAATAAATATCATAAAATTGGAAAGTGAATAACCAAAAATTTAATTAAAATATTCATATAATACAATCATGGTAATAACATGCACTACAAAAAGGTATGTGTGGTGAAAATATCATGTATCATAAAGAAATTAGTAGTGAGATGAAATCATGTTACCTTGTGTCTTGACACTCTCAGTACTCATACAAGATTCATGTATAATAAATATATGTTTTTCGTATTTATTTTAAATAAAAATATTATTATAAATAATACAATATATTCTTTTAATATAACCATATAATACCATTTTGTTAACTGTAGAATGTTAATGTTTCACTTCAGGTAAAATTCACTTTGTTCTTCACATTAGTTTTAATTTTTCCTATCTTTGGTCCTTATACATAAATCATCAATCTGGAATGTAAATTTTGATATAAATATCAGGTATATATATAATATTTTTATTATAATAATATATTTATTATAGGAGTACTAAATGTAATACACTATTAATGGAGTAGGTAAGTCGTATGTAAGCATGATTGTTGTTTCTGTCTTTTTTATCATATTGAAATGGTATAAATTACATATATATATAAAAAAATGTATGTATAAATATAATTATACTAGTTTCATTAAAATATCATATATATCAGATATTTTTATTAAAAAATTATTAAAATATTCTATGTGGTGGGGTAATGAATCACATCACTTTGAGGGGGTGGTAGACAACATTTATCAAATGATATTATGATATTAACACCAAATGGAAAAATAGAGTTGTGTGTTTTAAAAGGATTAAATTATATTAAATACATATTAAATATAATATATGACATATTTAAACATATTTTTAATATATGGCCATCATGATCGGTGGTAATGGAGAAATGAAAAATCATCATTTCATGAGGTAGTAGTTCAACAAACACAGAAACAATATGTTCAACATCAATTTGATGGAGTTGTGTGTATGTGTAGATCATAACCATTACGTAAAAACATCCTAGTATATTGGGGATACTAGTTTTTTCACTCAATAAGGTAATAAATAGAGTGGAGGGGGTAGAGAAGGAAAAAATGGAATGATCATGAGAGAACATGTTACCTCTTAATCAAGTAACTCGTATTGATTTAAGGAAAAAATATTCCTTCTGAATAATTCTGTGTAAATAAAGGCTTGATGGTTGAAGATAGAATTTTTGGGAGGCTACATGGGAAGACCGTGGACAATATTAATTGGTTTCGTGGTGTCAGTAATGGTATAGGAGGTGAGATTTCATGTGGAATGAAAATGACTCACATGGAATTTCTAGAAACAATTTATGTGTGAACAAGATATTACCTAAAACATTCGTACCAAACCAAAAAATAACTCATTAATGGAATTTTTTCGTCTAAATTATTGATAGAAAAGGGGTGTTGGACAGGTGTATCGGTTATTTGGCCCCATAATTTTAATTTTTAGTCCCAAATTAATCTTAATTTGGCCTTAACAATGTAATTAATTTTAATCAGTTTTGCAAATAATTTTAATAAAAAATTAACATTTTCATATTAGACTCTAAATATTAAAATTAATAAAATGTTTTATGTTTTATTTTTTAATTTCAAATCACAATATATGAGAAATTAATATTATTTCTAATCCCATAGATGGGACAAAATAATAGGGTTTTCATGTAGGAAAAAGTTCAAAACGTTGTTAAGATTTAATGTATGGTTTGAAATATACATTGATTATTATGAATTACAATGCCTTAATAGATGTATAATTTTTGTAATTAAAACATAAAATAATAATTATAATATGAATTATCAATAATAACTACTTCTACAAAAGGCGATTTATAACTAAAAAGCTCAAATTTTCACTATTTATCAACAAAGATTATTTATCATAAAAATAAAAAAATCACTCAAGGATAATTTAGATGTCTTAAAATCAAAAATTAATTATAATTTATAAAATTAAATTTTTATATGTGTTCAAAATTAAATTTATTACAAAAATTGGTTCCTTCAATAAAACAATATTATTAACATAAAGGGACATTACCAAAAAATATCATCTTTCATTATCAATATGACGTATTTATAAAAACATTATACAAATATTTGGAAAATATTTATTACTATTCCTATATCTAATTTAAATATATCTGTTATATCTATAATATTTAGTTATATATATATATAATGATGTTTCATAGAAACTTATTGTTGCGTTCATCATACGCTAAGACCTTGTTTCTTATAGTGCAAGCAAAGCTAGTATCGTGTATAGAACATTCAAATTTGGTATTCCCAGTGAAATGAATTTTAGACTTATTTTTCTAATATATTTATATAAATAACTAATTAAAGTGTTATGTAAAATGAAAAAAATACTGAAAACATAAATTAATTCTAAAAAAAATCTTAAAAATAAAAGGAAGTTACAATTAAATCTTGAAAAATGATACAAAACTATTATTGAAAACATCATTAGCATGATTCGAAAATTCAATTTCTTTTAAAAATATATAAGATAACCTATGGAAATTCATAAAATTGGGGTGAGATATAAATCCCAGTATGAGAATAAATGTATAATAAGGTGATACATGTTATAAAATATGTATATCAAAGGGGAATAAGTGGTGAGAGATTCATAAGCATGAATAATAAGGCATGCTATAACATCATAATAATAACATGACATATATGGAAATATCATAAAACACTACATCATAAAAATTGGTCAAAGATAATTTTAAATACATCACAATTAAAAAATTACAATTAAAGAATCATGTCCAATCCTTCTCCCAACATGACGTATCATGAGAGTAAACATTATATAATGAATTAGAGAACTATATAATTTTTGGTGCACCATATCTTTCATATTATTATCAGTCTTATGTGTGCCACATAATCCTTATAATGTTAATTCAGTATTCATAATATATTATTCCACAATCAATTATTATGGAATAAATATTTTTATTTCCCATGTCCATGAATTGTATGTGTATAAAGGTGAAGACCACTGATAAGAACTACATATGGTATTCAGTACCTAATTTTTTGGGCATGGAAAATTCATAGTGAAATTCTAAAAGCATAATGACACCACATAAAAATTCATAAAATGGGTTGATGAGATCGGAAGGGATCTTTCATCATTTGTAAATGAAATTTTATGTAATAGAAATATAGAAATTAATATCCAAAATTAGTAATTGTTAATATAATGCATATAAAATTAAAGAAACATGAATAAAAGTGGAAATAAAAGGATCTCTACATGGTCTTCTGATTCCAAAAATTTTGGAGGAGCATCATAAGAACGTTTTAGAATCTAAGTTGTACATTACTGAGGTTTTGAAATACTAAGGTCGTGATACATTCATTTTACAAGATGATAAATGGGATCATGGGTGGATATATATTGGAAATCATTGGGGAAATAGTATTCATTTGAAAAACATAGTTTTTGGACAATATATAAAAACATATAAAAACTTATCCCTTGGTATTGACCAAATGGGAGTATTTTTCATTATTATATAAGGCCATGGGCCAAACATTGTAATATAATAACCATTCATGTGTTGAAGTGAGTCATAAACCTAAAGAAATTATTTTAAAACTGTAATATATATTATATGATTTGGAGGATTGATATGGGCCCTATAAAATAAAATATATATACATTAATATCAAATAATATTAATGTAATGACAATTTATTTTCTTCAATAGCCTTAATAGTAATTATTACATCCTTTTTGGGCCATTATGTTGTCATAATATGCACCACATACTTATAGGGTATTTAATTTCTACCTAAAAAGTTGAATCTTTTATAAAATTAAAAAAACAAACTATTGGATTATTTCGATGTTCTAATTCCAAAAATTAACATTCACTTAATCAAAATAATATTCGAAATATTAGAATTTAACTTATAAAATTATTATCATAATTTCTAAAAAAATTGGGTTTCTTCTTAACATTAGTTGTTTTTAACACTTATAGAAAATTACATTTGAATTCATAAAAACATAAGATCATATATATTATTAAACAAAATTTAATATTAATTTTTTAGAAAAATATTATTTATTTCAAAAATCAAAAAATTCATTAACATAAATTCCTTAACCGAATTATAATATTAAAAAAATTAAAATCTTTATTTTATTGTAAAAAAATTAAAAATAATTTATGAAATAAAGATAAAAGAAATATGAACATTATTATAATGAAAATAAAATTTAATTATCCAGATATCAATGTTCTTGATATATATCCAATTAACACTCCAACAAATGCTAAAGGGAATGGTTTGGGATTGTGAGACATTCATGGGTTTGTTTGGTGCACATGGAATGTGTCATTATCATGATGTTATTGAAATTAACCTATAAATAGTTTTACTCATGCCTATGTTATTGGATTTCAACATTGGAGTAGTCGAGGTAAAATCATAGAGATTATATCTCCCTTATAGACTCTAATAAATAAGAATTGTATTGTATGATCTAGCTGGTTGAGCTCATAAATTCTTTTGTCTATGTCAGTTGGATTTGGTAAAACACTATATTTAAATTTTCAATGTTATTAATTTTCATTGAATTTTTTTATCAACGGTAAATATTATTAATCGTCATTAAAATTAAATAGGTTATAATAAAACCAAATAATGTCACGTGTTTTCTCTAATGATAATACATAAATATTAATTTAATTAAATGGAAATGAAAATATTATTTATAACCATTCAGTTCATTATAATATTCCCCTATGAAATTTTTATGTCGAAATTTTCATTTCCCACAATAAAACAGATGAGGGTAACATTGTTTCTTCACCTCCTCTAGTTCCCATGTAACTTCTTAAAACTTGTGGGATTCCCACATCACATTGACATGGTTCATAGTCTTATATCGTAGAACTTAGTCTCAAAGATATATGATTTTTATTAGCTAATCATCATCAAAAATCACATTTTATTACGGTACCACCTACGTAGTGAGTACATGTGATGTTTATGTTAAGTACATCCTCAAGATGGATACATGGAATACATAATGTACATTATATAGTCTAGGTAGTAATGTTATTTGATATGAAACTCTCTGATGTGATTAAGGATCTCAAAGGGGATGATATATCTTGGATTATGAATTTTCTTGATCACAAATCTGATCACTTTATTCCACGGAGATAAATGGAGGAATACCAGGTCTAAAAAAAATCTATAAGAATCATTGGAGATTTTCAACATTATACTTTAATTATCTCTGAGTATCCTTGAATTGATTCTAAATGGTCTTATCCTTTTCCCCCATTTCTTCGACTATTTTTGGACATAGAAGTTTTTATTCAATAAATTCCTCCTAGCATACTGGTTTCTTTACATATTCCAATAAATTGATTTATAGGGTGCCATTTTATTTCTATAATGGAAACTCATATTTTAGGAGTACTCAACTAGAGGAAGATGTTGGTCCCATCTTTCTTTGTTGTCTATAGAAAATTCTCTCAACATGACACCCTGTGTTTGAATAGTCTACTCAGGGTGATAATCAATTTGAGGATTATATGTAGTATTTATGTTCAAATCATTATTTAGATAATTTTGGTGAATTTTCCTATAACATTGAGGTAAATCATGGATCTCAATTGGATACCATTGATAGTGAGACTCCATTTAGTCACATCATTTTATTGATGTATATCCGTGCAAGTTGGTTGAGTTTTAATTTCACAGAAATTTTGATAAAGTGAGGTATCTATTTATTATTAACAAAAACAACCTATATATCAATTTTTCAAATGTATTTAATTGGATGTCTTGTTAAAATATCCAAGGTGATATTTTCCCATTTCAAAATTTTAAAGGATAATGGTTTCATCATCCACTTAGGATTTTATCCATTAATCTTTGACATTATGACAAGCCTACCACATTAATGTATATTCCATGATCTTCATCATAATATTGTCTCACCAATAATTCTCTTAGACATCTCGATGCATCTTTATTATCCATAACTGATTGGAGTTATTTTATATATGTGCATCATTCAGAATCTTTATATTTAACTCTATATTGGAATGATCACATAGACTTGACACAAATATTATGACACACTTGTTTCATTATTATTAAAATATTATGATTTCCCTTTTCACAGTGCTTCCAATTTCTTCAAAATTTCTACATCATTTATATGAAAATACCTCAAAATTTTCTAAATTGAAAATTAAGAAATCAATTTATTAAATGATTGATGATGATATGTTCATTATGATTTCCTTGGTCTATCCTCTTATAGTCTATGAAAATCATTACCCTCTCATTTCTCATAAATGATTGAATTTTTTGATTATTTACACATAGAGCATTTATATAATCATTTTCCTTACCTTGATGGTAATGGATTTAGCAGTCATAGCCCTTCATCTTATCCACCAATTGTTGCATGAAGGTATTCATCTATTCATATTTGAATATATACTTATGTCTTTTTTTATCGGTATATATTACACACTTCTCCCCAAAGAGATAATGATTACAAATTTTCAAGAAAAATATCACTATATCCATCCCCACATCATGTTTTGGGAAGTTATATTTGTGAAATTTCACCTCCATCAAAGAATTAGATACTATTTTTTAATTTCCCAATAACACACATCCCAATAAATTCTTTGAATCATTATTGAATACCATAAGATTTTATTCACTTATGGGATTTGTGAGGATAGGCATAGTGATAAGCCTCATTTTCAAATCCATGAATATCTATTAAAATTCATAATAATAATAATGTTTTACTCCAATACCTGTTAGCTTTGTAAGAGTGTTTGCATAAATATTATTCTTTCTCAAGGTATATAGAATAATGTTTATATACTCTTTATACCCTTCTTTTTATTTTTATTATATCGGAATGTATTCTCTAAATACTACCAAATATTTTTCAAGGTAGTCTATAAAGTTACTATTAATCATGTTCATATAGATTTTTTGATAATTAGTTATTTTTTATTGATTTACTATGAAGTCATAGTGATCGTACCTTATACGAAATGTATTTTTGGGGATACCCACATACTTCATACTAACATGGTACTATACTCACAATATATCTACCATGGAGATGTATTCGTCCACAAGTAGCTGACGAAACAAGTATTCATTCCCAAGATAAGGATACTGGTTCATTATTTTGAACATGATGATGTCATAATAATCAATGAAAAGGTCTTTAACCAATCATTCTTCTTGATGAGCAAGACTGGTGCACCCCATAGTGATGAACTTGGATGAATTAGACCCTTATATAGATTCTCATGTATTTCATTATTTATCTCCTCTAATTCTACAATAACCATTCTCTATGTAGTATTTGATATTGGTAACTCTTTATTTATATGCTTCATTGAAAATTCAACCTCTAGGCTGGTAGGAAGACTAGGAATCTCTTTATAAAACACAACAATGTATCCCCTCATAATGTTATTGTATTCAATGTTAACCCATTAATTATAAACAGTCAATTAAAATAGATATTCTTTATCATAGAAAAATAATATCTATCCTTGAGATTTCAGTTCTAAAGAAGATTCATCCTCCTCCATTAATTTTAACTAAATTTGAGGATGATTAGTGATACAAAAATTGATTTATTTCTCTAAAAAATTAATGTTGTATTTATATAGGAAAATCCAATCCATTAACATAATTGCCTCAAGTTACACTAAAGTTTGTATCAAATGGTTTTGTGGGAAGTTCATCCCAAAAATTCTAATAGGGGTGGAGTTATATACTTTGGGTGCAACAATTTTCCAAATTTCAATTTTCACTAATGCATCTACTTCTATGCATTGTGGTGGTGTTTAAATAGTTCCACTAATCTTTTATTATATGAAGGATTGTGAAGAACAAAAATAAAAAATTGTGTTCACATTTATTGAATAAGTAACTAGAATTCCAATCAACACTTCATTATCGGAATCGATCTAATATTTTGTTATGGAAAATGATCACCCCTACTACATAGGATGTTGATTTTTGTCTTAGAAAACCATATGAATATAGTATATTTTTATAATTTACCTTATTTACGTGCATTTAAAGTAATGAACAATGAACAAAGTGTTGATTGGACCATTCATTGCCTTCATCAAATTTTTGGGTTTCTCCTATCTGAAATAACCATCTAGGTTCCATTTCATCCATCGCCTAAAGATTTTCCTCACCCCATAAACACATTTTGTGTGGCTTCTGTCTATATATTTAGATATTGAAATGTTGAAATTTCATGGTAGTATTAGATTTATCCATTATTCACCACAAAAAAAACATTTATTTTTTCGTATTATAAATGTGGTACTTTTAATATTCATTATTCTCTATTTCCATATTGATAGAGGAAATGAAAATTTCTTCATAGTTATCCAAACCATAGATAACGATGGATTTATGTTGACTACTTCTTAGACCTCCAAAGAATAAATAAACCATGAATTATAGGTTAATGAAAAAGACTAATGTATATCATGAATTTATTTTTAAAATTTCCCCACATGCCGTGATAGATACCAAAAAAATTTGAGAGGAAAGAAACCTGTGTAAATTTTAAAACGGAGTTTATGAAATAAATATTTATCAAAAAATATTTTCCTGAATTACTTCTACACAATCACATCAATATCTTCCCAAATATTCGTATTAATGATTAATTTTCACAATATATCAGTTTCCCTTTCTATGTGAAAAATATCCAATAGAACATTATCTTCTTTGGAACATTATAGGATGGAGAAGTTCGTCTCAATTGAGTTGATCCATTGTTCTCCGACAAAGGGATCAAATGATCCTTTGAATGTTGAAGTCCCTTATCACTTGAATGACTCCATTGGAACTTTTTCTTTAATAGGGGGATTTGGGAGCACCTCTTAATCCAGGTTTATATTCGAAACCTGATTCAGTTGAGAGAGTATCGACACTGAGTTTTCACTTCCCGCTTCCATCACATTGGGTATCATTTTGGACAACTCATCACATTACCCTTCTCGTTGATTGCTTACCTAATTCCCCATTTTTTCACCATTGGATTGAATAATTGGAAATTTGTGATGATTATTTTTAAAATATGAAATACATTAATGGGAATCTAATTACATTAATCAGATGTCTTATAAATTGTAATTATATCCATTATTTTTGAATTTCTAGGCTTAAATATATGTTATTTGTGATCCATTTTCTAATATGTTTTGTTATGGGTATTTTTGGTTCGCCTAAAAATTATTCAAAATGTTTTTTTGAATTTACCAAATAATATACATTGGGATTGTCAAAACATGTGTGAATAAATACCCTTTGTAATATCCCTTTTTATGGTCTAGTCTTGCTCAATGCTGTGCTTTAATGTTTTACCCCTATATACATTTTTTCCAGATCCAAGACAATATGTAGTTTCCAGAAATGGTTGTAAATTGTTGATAAACCACTAAAATTATTCTTACCAAAATTTTGGGATGTTTTCATGTAACACCCCAGGTAAATAGAGAATATGAAATTTTCACATTTATCTGTATTTGTGAATAAAATATTAATATTACTTTAAATGGGACACTATGCTCGATGGCGTACCCAATACGCAACAACGAGTTTCTTCGGAATCTTACATTGCACTCTAATAATAAAATAATATTATTTTTAAATGGTAGTTAATGCCTAGTTGTTGTAATGTTGGGAATTAACAGAAATAACTACAAAATGATTATATATGTTTTTCAAATATTTTTTCTTTTTACAATAAATGTTAGATGATTAAAAATGCGAATGAATCCAATTTCAATCATAAACATTCTAATATTCTTTAAAAGGTCGATTAACCACCTTTTGATTGAGAACCTTTTTTAAATCCACTTTTTGATAATTTTATGTGTTTTATTTTACAAAATAAAATTCTTCTATAGAATCAGGACATCAAAATTTACTTTGTGTAAATTTTTGGTATTTTTCCGATAAAGTTCATTTTTTAATGAATAGTGAAAATGATTTATTTTAATTAAAAATATCTTTTTAATCTAATTTATTTATATGATTAGATTATCATTGGAATTGGTTTTAAAGTGAAATTAGAATATATTTTTACAATTTAATCCAATAGTGGTCTTTGAAATTAATTTCACTTTGATATTGGACTTAAACTAGTGTAAATCTTTTAATAGATATTGTTTCTTAAAAACACGCTATTTTCTTCGACAGTGGGAATTAATTATTAAATTAATTAATGAAACTTATATGTTTTTAATTTTGTAAAACAGACATCATTTTTGAATTCGGAATATCAAATATAGCTTAGGATGAATTTTTGGTATTTTTCTGAAAAACTCCAATTTTTTATGAATAGTGAAAACACTAAGTGGTAGTATAAAAACTATTTTCTCGTTTAAATGAAACTTTACAACTTCTGTGGTTTGAATTTCAAAAATTAGACATACATTGTTGTCATTAGGATGTAAAATGAGGTTTAATGGGATTACAATAATTTTTTGGTGAATAGTAACTCTTATGTTTTTAATCACTATTAGAGGTAATTAGTGTAATTTAATGTAAAGATAATGTTATAATAATATGAAATGACCTTGACACATGTTCTACCATTATTTGATGAGTCATGGAAGACCAAGAAAATACATGGGTCAACTTGGGGACCCCATGGAGCCACTTTGGTTGGAAAATGACATTAATACCTTTTTATTTAAAGTTAAAATTAAATTGTCACAAATATGTGTTGTTTTACTAAAACAATTTTTACATGGGGTCATATAAGTCATATTTTTTACTATAAATATTCATTAGAAATCAAAAAATATTTCCAACATCATGATTTTTTTTTAATATTTTTAGACATTAAATAAATTAATTTATTTATAACACCGTGATGATGCAGTGATTACCTCATAAATGAACGATTTAAATAAAATGAGAAGATAGGGTGAAATCAATGTCTTAAACTTGTCAAAAACCTATTGTATTGGTGGATTTAGAAACCTTATCACCTTATCCTCGAAATATATCCTTTTGGGACCTTTAAAATCCGAAAATCATTTTATAATAATGTAATATTTTATAACATTCCAAGAGTGCCCCTCGTCTCCACTTATAAAAGGCCCCCACCTCTACCACCTTACACACACCTCTAAAGCCTTTGTCTCGGACAAATCCTGCCCATTTCATCTCTCGAAATCCCTATATTCATCATTGAAGCCTCACTTTGGACAGAATCCTTTCCAAGGAAGCCTTTGAGCTCAAATCAATGATAGTTACCCGATTTAAAGGTTATGTATTCTCTTGTGTTCTTTTGATTTATTTTGCTTCTCCAAACCCCTAAAATCTTTTTATTCCTTTTTTTATAACAACACCAGTATCATAAATATACTAGGATGTTGTTATAATAATTATTCGATCTACACTTTCACACACCTCCGTCTAATGGTTAAAGAACATACTGTTTTTGTGGATGGAGAATTACTACCTCACAAAACGATGATTGTTCAATATTCTTTTAACACCTTCAAAGGTGGCCATTAAGATGTCACTATATTTATATATGATATATAATATTTTTTTGTTTTCCTTAAGCTTATGTATTTTTCATTTATGGCACACCATTATGGTTTCCATTATGGGTAAACGCGATATCTTCATTTTAGGAAGTGCGGACTACAGCCCCCTCAAAGTGATTTGATTTGTTAATGCCATATGTGGGATGTATAAAGGATATAATTAATGGTATTACATAAGATATATTACTAGAATTATAATATACCTTTATATAATTATTATTTAATTCCATTGAATACAAAAAAATGAAATGAAAGTAGCATTCATGCGTACATACGGCTTACTGTCTCCATGAACGGTACATTTCATTTCTTATCTCCAAATGTTATGTACTACTATAAGTACATATATATAATGGATAGATATGTAATATATTACATCTAAATTATGGATATCATTCTAGAATTATAATATATATATATCTCAATTTTTTTAATTCCATTAATATGACAAAAAATGAAAGTAGCATTCATGCGTACGTACGACCTACCGTCTCCATGAACGGTGCTTTTAATTTTTTATCTCCAAATTCTATGGAATAGTATAAAATGAATCTATACTAGATATATATGATATTTAAAACATAAATACTATTCTGGATATGATTTACCTAAAACTACAGGGAAAATTGTTTTCCAACAAGTTCAATTTTTACTCATGTACCGAACATCGACAAAAATGTCTGATATGAACTCACATTATTAACCAATTTTTATAACATTATAATATGTGATATGAAATTAATAATAATATTTAAAGGAGGTCCTTAAGAAATTATAAATTTACCAAATTTTATTATTCAGTAGATTAATGAACGATCGAGTCATGTCGGACACGAGATAAGGGATCCTACCCCTCTCTTTCTTTTTAAGTACACTCTTTTTTGTCATTCATTTTAAGCTCATAATTATTATGATTGGAATGTTCTTATATATTAATCTTACTTTACTTTTTATGTTCATCTTATGAGATACCCTACTTTCTCTCATCAATCAATTTTGGATGTTTTGAGTGGCGCCGTTAGGCTGTCGAATTTTCATAAGAGATCCAACCTCTCTCTTTCTTTTTAAGTACTCTCCTTTATGTCACTTATTTTAAGCTCCTATTTGTTATTATAGGGGGTGTTCTTTTATATTACTCTTGGTGTACATTTTTCATTAATCTGATGAGAGACCCTATTTGATCTCATCAATCCATTTTTGGAAGTTTTTTGTTGCGCCGTTAGGCTGCCGAGTTTCATATGGTATTTTTCATCTCACTTTTATTCTCGTGAGATTTATGCTACATTTTCCACCATTTATGTTGAGTGGTATATAGACTTCCCATTATTCTACTATTTAAGTAATATAATTTTGTTTATGAGTATTTACATAAATGTTGTATTGTCCTTATTTGATGGGTTGTATGTTTCGAAAGATACCCAGGTTGGTAAGGGAACCGTTCACCCTCCTCTTTTTAAAAGACTTCTTTTGTTGGGTCTTTTAATTTTCATATTTTAATGTTGTGATATGTTCTTCTATATCCTTATTGATGTAAATTTTATGTCCACGTGATGAGATACACTTTTTATCACTCATCAACTCATTTTATTAATTTTGAAGTGATGTCGTTAGGCTGTCAAATTTTTGCAAGGGAACTTCTTAACCCAATTTTGATTCTTTGGGATAAACTTTCACTCCTGGAATATGTCGTTCAATGAATATGTGTGAATAAACTCTGATTGTTTTATACTTAATATCCACTTATATTTGGTGTATTCATTTGTCACACATAATTATGTAATTTATTTATCCTTAATCCAAGGATACCGTCTTTGTATGGGACTTCGTCTCAATCCCCTTTCATTGAGGCATATTATGTTTTATACACAACCTTATTTTATACAGTGTATAAACCCCTTTGACTTTTACGTTTATCCAAAAGGAATATTTTTATACGAAGCATTTTTCTAAAGGAAAAAAGGGAATGTTTTTGTCATACGTATGCGGCAACAAAAACTTCCCCGCCGCCGTGACCATTATTTGAGTTTCATTTTCCTCTACAAGCTATACTTTTTTTAAATGAAAAATAAATACCATGTTTTACTTTTATTTTATTTTGGTATTGAAAATGGTTTTCATAATGTTTTTATATAAATGTGTTGTATTGATATCTTGTGATTGAAAAGTGGAAATTTTATGTTTCCTTTATGAATGTTTTAAGTGATACGATTATGTTATGGTTCATGGGAATTATTATGAAGACGGGTGGATCCGTGATAAACTAAAGTTGGGTGAGCCCGATATACCTCTCCAATGCATTGGGTTATGCGAAGTGGTTAAACATTAAGGTTTCTCTGAAGAGATTTAGGGAATATACTGTGATGGGTATTCCAAATGTAACCATGAGGGTTACTCCCTACGTATGACTGTTATGAATGCCTCAAGTTACCTTTATGCCTTATGATTTCTATGATTTATTCATTATTTGATGAGTTATGTTAAAATGATTATGTTTTATGAGTAAAGTATGATTTCATACATGGACTAATGTTTTCTTTTCATACTTTTATATCCCTTACTGAGCTTTTTATGCTCATCCCTTGTTTTTGAAATGTTTTTCACAGGTCAAGGTAAAGGTGCATGATATGATGATAGTGTCAAGTAAGTGTCAATAAAGAATCCATGTTTTATATTAAATTTTTTTCCATTGATGGGAAAAAAATTAATATTATCTTTTATGTAACCACATTGTTTAAATGTGGAATGTAATTCATGTTTTATGATGTAATTATCTAAAACTATAAACCTGAAAAGACCATCAATGTGAATTATTCGTTTAATTCAATACTATGTATGGTTTAAGTCCGGGCCTTATAGTTGGTATTAGAGGTCGGTTTAGATAACTTTAGAGGTTATGGTATTCTCTAAGCATAAGTGACATTAACATAATGGTTAGGATTTTAGAAAGAGTCCTAGTTTTAGATAAAGTGAATGAGTAAGTATATCCTAGTGTTTATCTTCCTCATTAGTATATGATGGTTTTGTTGATATACTCACACAGACATTTCTATTTTTAGTGAATGGATGGATCTAGCAGGCACCAAAGTGCCAACATGTTTGAAGGAAACTGTGGTGGTTCTCTGATTAAGAGACTGGATGAAATGGGGAATTTAATGAGGAAACTCATGGTTGTTCTAAACCAACTATCAAGGATTCATGATCAACCACTTGAACCTTGGTATGTTCTATAATGCATCATGTACGAGATGACCAATCGATGTGGAAGATCAAGTAATAATTATAAAGGTAACCATTAGAGTTTATATGATCCTTACATTCGAGGTAATTATTGTAACATCCCAAGTAAGTAATGAATAATAGATATTTTTATCTATGTCTATTAATGATTAAGATAGTGTTATAGAGGCTTAAAATGAAAATAAATACAATCTTATGCATGGAATACACTAATATTCTTAAAAGATTGTTTTACTGCCTTTTGATGGCAAACCATTTTTGAATCAAATATTTTGACAATTTTATAAACTATGTTTGTCAAAATAAACTTATCCTTTATTATTGGGACATAAAAATTTACCTTGTGTGAATTTTTGGTATTTTTCTGACAATGTTCATTTTTTAATGAATAGTGAAAAATACTGCATTTTACATCAAAACTACTTTTTAATCTAATTTATTTATATGATTAGATTATGTTTTGAATTTGTTTTGAAGTGAAATTAGAATATATTTTTACCATTTTATCCAATGGTGGTCATTGGAATCAATTTCACTTTGAAATTAGACTTAAACTGGTGTCAATCTTTGGATACTTATTGTTTTGTAAAAACATGCTATTTGCTCTGGCAACGGGAATTAATTATTAAATTAATTAATGTGACTTATATGATTTTAATTTTTTAAAATAGACTTCATTTTTGAATTCGGAATATCAAATATAGCTTAGGATGAATTTTTGGTAATTTTCTGAAAAACATCAATTTTTGATGAATAGTGAAACCACTAAGTGGTAATCAAGCAAACTGATTTTTTAGTTAAATGAAAGTTTACCACTAATGTGTATTAAATTTTGAAAATCCGACATACATGGTTGTCATTAAGAAGTAAAATGTGGTTCAATGAGATTAAAATAATTTTTTGGTGAATAGTAACTTATTAAGTTTTTAATCGCGATTAGTGGTAATTAGTGTAGTTTAAGGTATAAATAATGCTTTAATAATATGAAATGACCTAGAAACAAGTCCCAACCTTATTGGTTGTGTCATGGCCGACCAAGACAAGCCATGGGTCAACTTGGGGACCCCATGGGGACATTTTGGTTGGGAAATGACATAAATAACTTTTTATTTAATGTAAAGGTAAAAATGACACAAACATAATACGTTCTACGAAAACAATTTTTACATGGGGTTATAAAGATCATATATTTGATTATAAATAGTCATTGGAAAGATAAAAAGATTTCCTACATCATAGTATTTTTTTTATGATTTTTAGACATTAAATAAATTAAATTATTTATGACATAATAATGATGCAGCGATGACATCATTATTTGATGATTTAAATAAAATGGAAAGATAATGTAAAATCTATGAACTAAACATGGCCAAAACCAATTGGATGAGTGGATTTCAAACCCTTATCACCTTATACAAGAAGTATATCAATGTGGGACCTTTTAAAACCGAAACACATTTTCAAATAAAGTAATATTTCTTTACTTTCCAAAAGTGCCCCTCCTCTCCTCTTATAAAAGGCCCCCACCTCTACCTCATTTCACACACTACTCAAGCCTTTGGATCGGCCAAACCCTGCCCATTTACTCTCTCCAAATCCCTCTCCTCATCCTAGAGGATTCCCTTTGGGCAGAATCCTTTCAAAGGAAGCCTTTAGGCTCAAATCAAAAGGAGTTACACTTTTAAAGGTAATTCATTCTCTCATGTTCATTTGTTTTATTTTGCTTCTCCAACCCCCTAAACTCTTTTTATTTACTTATTTTGTAACAAAAACAGTATCTTAAATATACAAGGATGTTGTTATAATATTTATTTGAGCTACACTCTCACACAACTACATCAAATGGTTAAAGAACATACGGTTTCCGTGGATGGCGAAATTCTGCCTCCCGAAACGATGATTGTTCAATACTCAATTAACACATTCAAAGGTGGCCATTATGATGTAAATATTTTTATATATGATATATAATATGTTTATGTTTTCCTTAAGCTTCTATTTTTTTCATTTTGGGCATACCTTTATGGTTTCCATTATGGGTAAACACGATATCTTCATTTTAGGAAGTGCGGACTACCGCCCCCTCAAAGTGATTTGATTCGTTAAATACCATATGTGGGACATATAAAGGATGGAACTATGATATTATATATGATATTATACTGGAATTATAATATACCTTTATATCATTATGATTCCATTCCAGAAAATATGAAATAGAAATGGAAGCAGCGTTCATGCGTACGTACGGCTTACCGTCTCCATTAACGGTGCATTTCATTTCTTACCTCTAAATGTGATGTAATATTATAAATACATGTATATGATGAATATATATGATATATATGTTATCCAAATCATTAATATCATTCTGTATATAACGAACCTATGACCAAATTAACAACATGTAAGTGTAAGAAGTCTATTTTTGACTTAAGAACCAAATACCGACAAAATGAACATTATTAACTTAACTGATTACATGATGTTCATAACATGGTATAAAAGGAATAATGAACTTGAAAAAGATTCATAAGAAAGTAGAGATTAAATCAAGTTTATTATTCAGGAGATTAAAGAATGGTCAGGTCAAGTCGGATACGAGGTATGAGACTTCGTCTCAATCTCCTTTCATTGAGGCATATTTTATTTTATACACAACTTTCTTTTATACGGTGTATTAACCACTTTGACTTTTAAGTTTATTCAAAAGGAATCTTTTTTATACGAAGCATTTACTAAATGAAAAAAGGGAATGTTTTTGTCGTACGTATGCGGCGACAACGACTTCTCCGCCGTCGTGACCATTATTTGAGTTTCGGCTTCCTCTACAAGCCATACCTTTTTTAAAAGAAAAATAAATACCATGTTTTACTTTTCTTTTATTTTGGTATTGAAAATGGTTTTCATAAAGTTTTTATATCAATGTGTTTTATTGATATCTCGTGATTGAAATGTGGAAATGTTATGTTTCCTTTATGCATGTTTTATGTGATATGATTATGTTATGGTTCTTGGGCATTATTATGAAGACGGGTGGTTCCGTGACAAACTAAGGGCGGGTGAGCCCGTTATAGCTCTCCAATGCATTGGGTAACGCGAAGGAGTGAAACGTTAAGGTTTCTCCGAAGAGATTTTAGGGAATATACTGTGATGGGTATCCCAAACGTAACCAAGAGGGTTACTCCCTACGTAAGAATGTTATGAATTCCTCAAGTTACCTTTATGTCTTATGATTTCTATGATTTATTCATGATTTTATGAGGTATATTAAAGTTCCTATGTTTTATGGGTAAAGTATGATTTCATTCTTATGTATATATGAACTCATGTTTCCTTTCCATGTTTTTATAACCCATACTGAGCTTTTTATGCTCATCCCAAGTTTTTTTGAAATGTTTTTCACAGGTCAAGGGAAAGGTACATGATATGATGATAGTGTCAGGGAAGTGTCAAGAAATAATCCATGTTTTATTTTAAATGTGTTTTCATTAATGGGAATGAAGAATACTATCTTTATGTAACCACTTTGTTTATATGTGGAATGTAATGCAAGTTTTATGATCTAATTCTCTAAAACTCTAAACCCGAAAAGATCCTCAATGTGTAATCTTGTAATAACTCAAGATTAATTAAGGTTTAAGGCTGGGGCCTTATAATTGGTATCAGAGGTCGGTTTAGATAACTTTAGGAGTTAGAATTCTATTAAATGATTATCCAAAAATATTTTTTTTCGAAATGATATAGCATTTAAAGATTACCATGTTGCTTCATCTAAGACAAGTTTGTTCAGAATGGTTTTCCGCAGAGGAAACAGGGAAGTAGTGCTAGGAAGGCATACAGAAGGAAATAACCTTCCGAATCAGCATCCAGAAATGGTCGGAATTGGAACTGAACAGTTTGTTACAGTAATGGCACAGTTGACTCAAGCGATAAATGGCGGTGGTATCCATCCACGAGATCAGCCAGACCAACCGCAGAGGAACATGTCAGTGGTGGAACATTTCATGAGGCAACATCCACCATCATTCAGAGGATCATCTGACCCTGTGCTAGCTGAAGGGTGGATTAAAGCACTGGAGAAGATTTTTGATGTCATGGGGTGTTCAGACAATCAAAAGGTTAGTCTTGCTATTTACCGTTTGGAGGGTGAAGCAGATCAGTGGTGGTCTATGGTTAAAAATATCAGGGACGCCGATGAGATTGATGCACTTGACTAGGATGAATTCAAAGGTATGTTTCTTGAGAAGTATTTTCCTAAGGCTGTTCGACTTAGGATGGAAAAGCAATTCTTGGAATTGAGGCAAGAGGAAGACTCAGTGGCTGCCTATGAAGAAAGGTTCACTCGATTGGCAAGGTATGCTCCAAATTTTATCCGGGACCTTGATAATAAAATCAATCGTTTATACTCAGGATTAAAGCCAAAGTATCGAAGGGAATTAGCTTCTCGTGAGTTTAAAAGTTATGAAAAGCTTGTTCGATGTGCTGAGAAGGTGGAAATGGAGTTTGCCGATGACCAAGTTTTCTATAACAACCAGCAGAAGAAGAGACCGAGGTGGCAGGAGAAAGGTAAGAATTCTTCAAAAAAGTCTGATGGTAAGAGAACTAAGTTTCCAGTTTGTGATAAATGTGGCAAAAGGCATGCTGGGGAATGTCTTCTGAATTCTGGGAAGTGCTACCGATGTGGTAATATGGGACATAAGGCTCGTGATTGCACTGAAAAGGATCGAGGTGAAGGTAAGAACAAATTTGATTTACAGTTAGTGAAATGTTATAAGTGCAATGAGATGGGTCACTATGCAAACGAGTGTCCGAAAAGGAGCTTGAGTGATGGGAAGCAGTTAGACTACAATCAGAAAGGGGTGGTGAAATCCTTTGCAACTACTTCAGCAGATGTCGGGCCATCAAATGAAGTTGTATCAGGTACTTTGTTTGTTTTTTCAGATTATGCCAGTGTGTTGTTTGATTCGGGGTCTACACATTCTTTCATCTCTGAAACATTTTCCAGTAAAATGGGAATACCATCTCAAGAAATGACTCCTGAAATTTTGGTAAAAACACCTGGGGGAAGTGTCGAGGCAAAAAGAATTTATAAGAATCTTCCTATCCTTATCTGTGGAAAGAACCTACTTGCAAACCTTATTGTTCTACCTCTAGTAGAGTTTGATGTTATCCTGGGTATGGATTGGCTCTCTATTTACCATGCTAAGATTGACTGTAGAGCTAAAGAAGTTTCTTTTCAGAAAGACTTTCAGTTTGTTTACAAGAATGAACCCTTACTTTTGATAACATATCAAGAGGCCGAGAAACTTGTAAAAGATGGAAATGAATGTTACCTTGCACACGTCGTTGAAAATAAAGGAACTGTTCAGATTAATGATGTGCCAGTGGTAAACGAGTATCCTGATGTTTTTTCTGATGAGTTGCCTGGAATAATACCAGATCGGGAAGTTGAGTTTACTGTTGACTTAGTTCCTGATGCTAAGCCAATTTCAAAACCCCCTTATCGAATGGCACAAATTGAACTTTTAGAGTTGAAGGAGCAATTGCAAGATTTATTAGAGAAAGGTTTCATTAGACCTAGCACATCACCATGGGGTGCTCTTGTTTTATTTGTTAAAAAGAAAGATGGTTCTATGAGACTTTGCATTGATTATAGAGCCTTGAATAAAATCACTGTTAAGAACAAATATCCTTTGCCTCATATCGATGATTTGTTTGATCAGCTCCAGGGAGCTCAGTTTTTTTTCAAAGATTGACTTGAGATCGGGGTACCATCAGCTGAAGGTAAAGGAGGCAGATATTCCGAATACCGTGTTCCGTACGAGATATGGCCATTATGAATTTGTAGTAATGCCTTTTGGGCTAACCAATGCACCTGCTGTATTCATGGACTTAATGAATATAATTTTCCATGAGTTCTTGGATAAGTTTGTGGTGGTTTTCATTGATGATATTTTGGTGTTTTCTAAAAGTAAAAAGGAGCATGAAAAACATTTAAGGGTTATTATGTAAACCTTAAAAGAAAAGAAATTGTATGGCAAATTCAGCAAGTGTGAGTTTTGGTTGCAACAAATTTCTTTCCTTGGTCACATTGTTTCTAAAGATGGAATAACTGTTGATCCTGCAAAAACAAAAGTTGTGTAAGAATGGCCAAGACCCACAAATGTAACCGAGATTCGTAGCTTCCTTGGTTTGGAGGGCTATTACCGAAGGTTTGTTAGAAATTTTTCACGGTTATCTAGTCCAATGACTAAGCTAACTCGGAAGGGTGTTAAGTTTATCTGGACAAAAGAATGTGATGATTGTTTTCAGGAATTGAAAAGAAGATTGGTGAATGCTCCAGTTTTGGCACTACCTTCCAGGAATGGTGAGTTTGTTATATACAGTGATGCTTCATTTAAAGGACTTGGTTGCGTCCTAATGAAGAATGATCAGGTAATTGCTTATGCTTCACGATAGTTGAAAACTCATGAGGTAAATTACCCTACACATGATTTGGAATTAGCTGCTGTTGTTTTTGCTTTAAAAATTTGGAGGCATCATTTGTATGGAGTAAAGTGTGAAATATATACCGATCACAAAAGTTTAAAGTATATATTCACTCAGAAAGAGTTAAACATGAGACAAAGGAGATGGCTGGAATTAATCAAGGATTATGATTGTACAATTCATTACCATCCGGGAAAAGCAAATAAAGTGGCTGATGCTTTGAGTCGAAAAAGTAATGCTTCATTAACAATGTTGCGTTTGGAACGTGATCCTTTGGTTAAGGATTTGATGAACTTTGGCATAGAAGTTGTTGGTGCAGGAAGTCCTTCTGTTTTGTTTCAGGTATCAGTGAGATCATCTCTATCAGATAGAATCATGAAAGCACAGAAGCAAGACAGTGAGTTGCAGAAAAAGGTAGAGCTGGTTCAGAAAGGTAAGTTGCCTGAATTCAACATTGACAATGATTGTGTTTTGGGATTTGGTAAGAGATTGTGTGTGCCTTGTGTTTCACAGTTGAAGAGAGAGTTGTTATGTGAAGCTCATAGTTCTCCGTTTTTAGTTCATCCGGGCAGTACTAAGATGTATAGAGATCTGCGGGAGTATTACTGGTGGGATGGAATGAAAAGAGATATTTCTGATTTTACTGTGAAGTGTTTGACTTGTCAGCAGGTTAAAGCAGAGCGGCAGTTACCGAAAGGGATGCTTCAACCTTTACCAGTGCCATAGTGGAAATGGGAGAATATATCCATGGACTTTGTTGTTGGATTACCGAAGACATCTCGAGGTAATAATGAAATCTGGGTTATTGTTGATCGCTTGACCAAATATGCTCATTTCCTTACTATACAAGATACTTTCTCTCTTGATCAACTTTCCCGTTTGTATCTTAAAGAGATAGTTAGGTTACATGGAGTTCCTCTCTCCATTGTATCGGATCGTGATCCCTGGTTTACTTCTAACTTTTGGAAAGGCCTTCAGAAGTCGTTGGGTACTGAATTAAATTTTAGTACAGCTTTTCATCCTCAATCAGATGGGCAGTCAGAACGAACAATTCAGACATTGGAGGATATGCTACGAGCTTGTTATATGGATTATCAGGGAAGTTGGGACCAACATCTTTCTTTGGTTGAGTTTTCATATAATAACAGTTTTCATTCCAGTATACAGATGGCACCATTTCAGGCATTATATGGGAAGCAGTGTCGAACTCCAGCTTTCTGGGATGAAGTGGGTGAAAGAAAGTTGATGGGACCAGAATTGGTAGAAGAGATGGAAGAAAAAGTTCAGCTGATTCAGAAACACATGAGAACAGCTCAGAGCAGGCAGAAGAGTTATGCGGATAACCGGAGGAAGGATCTATCTTTCGAGGTAGGTGATCATGTTTTTCTCAAGGTTTCTCCTTGGAAAAGTGTGATGAGATTTGGTAAGAAAGGAAAGTTGAGTCCAAGGTTCATTGGACCATACGAAATTCTGGAGAGAGTTGGATCAGTTGCATACCGAGTGGCTTTACCTCCGAGTTTATCTCAGGTACACAATGTTTTTCACATTTCGATGTTGAGAAAGTATATGCCAGATCCATCTCATGTTTTGAGTCCAGAGGTAGTTCAGCTGTAAGAGAACCTATCTTATTAGGAACAACCGGTCCAGATTCTTGACCACAGGGATAAAGTGTTACAGAATAAGGTGATTAAGCACGTAAAGGTTTTGTGGAAAAACCACATGATTGAAGAGGCAACATGGGAATCTGAAAATGCAATGAGGGATAAGTACCCCCATTTATTCGATAAGTAAATAAATTGCGGGGACGCAATTTTATAAAGGGGGGAAGGATGTAACATCCCAAGTAAGTAATGAATAATAGATATTTTTATCTATGTCTATTAATGATTAAGATAGTGTTATAGAGGCTTAAAATGAAAATAAATACAATCTTATGCATGAAATACACTAATATTCTTATAAGATTGTTTTACTGCCTTTTGATGGCAAACCATTTTTGAATCTATATTTTGACAATTTTATAAACTATGTTTGTCAAAATAAACTTATCCTTTATGATTGGGACATCAAAATTTACCTTGTGTGAATTTTTGGTATTTTTCTGACAATGTTCATTTTTTAATGAATAGTGAAAAATACTGCATTTTACATCAAAACTGCTTTTAATCTAATTTATTTATATGATTAGATTATGTTTTGAATTAGTTTTGAAGTGAAATTAGAATATATTTTTACCATTTTATCCAATGGTGGTCATTGGAATCAATTTCACTTTGAAATTAGACTTAAACTGGTGTCAATCTTTTGATACTTATTGTTTTGTAAAAACATGCTATTTGCTCTGGCAGCGGGAATTAATTATTAAATTAATTAATGTGACTTATATGATTTGAATTTTGTAAAATAGACTTCATTTTTTAATTCGGAATATCAAATATAGCTTAGGGTGAATTTTTGGTAATTTTCTGAAAAACTTCAATTTTTGATGAATAGTGAAACCACTAAGTGGTAATCAAGCAAACTGATTTTTCAGTTAAATGAATGTTTACCACTAATGTGTATTGAATTTTGAAAATCCGACATACATGGTTGTCATTAATAAGTAAAATGTGGTTCAATGAGATTAAAATAATTTTTTGGTGAATAGTAACTTATTAAGTTTTTAATCGCGATTAGTGGTAATTAGTGTAGTTTAAGGTATAAATAATGCTTTAATAATATTAAATGACCTAGACACATGTCCCAACCTTATTGGTTGTGTCATGGACGACCGATACAAGCCATGGGTCAACTTGGGGACCCCATGGGGACATTTTGGTTGGGAAATGACATAAATAACTTTTTATTTAATGTAAAGGTAAAAATGACAGAAACATAATACGTTTTACGAAAACAATTTTTACATGGGGTTATAAAGATCAGATATTTCATTATAAATAGTCATTGGAAAGATAAAAAGTTTTCATACATTATAGTATTTTGTTTTATGATTTTTAGACATTAAATAAATTAAATTATTTATGACATAATAATGATGCAGCGATGACATCATTATTTGACGATTTAAATAAAATGGAAAGATAATGTAAAATATATGAACTACACATGGCCAAAACCAATTGGATGAGTGGATTTCGAACCCTTATCACCTTATCCACGAATTATATAAATGTGGGACCTTTTTAAACCGAAACACATTTTCAAATAAAGTAATATTTCTTTACTTTCCAAAAGTGCCCCTCCTCTCCTCTTATAAAAGGCCCCCACCTCTACCTCATTTCACACACTACTCAAGCCTTTGGCTCGGACAAACCCTGCCCATTTAGTCTCTCCACATCCCTCTACTCATCCTAGAGGATTCCCTTTGGGCATAATCCTTTCAAAGGAAGCCTTTAGGCTCAAATCAAAAGGAGTTACACTTTTAAAGGTAATTCATTCTCTCATGTTCATTTGTTTTATTTTGCTTCTCCAACCCCCTAAACTCTTTTTATTTACTTATTTTGTAACAACACCAGTATCTTCAATATAAAAGGATGTTTTTATAATATTTATTTGAGCTACAATCTCACACAACTACATCAAATGGTTAAAGAACATACGGTTTCCGTGGATGGCGAAATTCTGCCTCCCGAAACGATGATTGTTCAATACTCATTTAACACCTTCAAAGGTGGCCATTATGATGTCACTATTTTTATATATGATATATAATATGTTTATGTTTTCCTTAAGCTTATGTTTTTTTTCATTTTGGGCATACCTTTATGGTTTCCAATATGGGTAAACACGATATCTTCATTTTAGGAAGTGCGGACTACCGCCCCCTCAAAGTGATTTGATTCGTTAAATACCATATGTGGGACATATAAAGGATGGGACTATGATATTATATATGATATTATACTGGAATTATAATATAACTTTATATCATTATGATTCCATTCCAGAAAATATGAAATAGAAATGGAAGTAGCGTTCATACGTACGTACGGCTTACCGTCTCCATGAATGGTGCATTTCATTTCTTACCTCTAAATGTGATGTAATATTATAAATACATGTATATGATGAATATATATGATATATATGTTATCCAAATCATTAATATCATTCTGGATATAACGAACCTATGACCAAATTAACAACATGTAAGTGTAAGAAGTCTATTTTTGACTTAAGAACCAAATACCGACAAAATGAGCATTATTAACTTAACTGATTACATGATGTTCATAACATGGTATAAAATGAATAATGAACTTGAAAAAGATTCATAAGCAAGTAGAGATTAACTCAAGTTTATTATTCAGGAGATTAAAGAATGGTCGGGTCAAGTCGGATACGAGGTATGGGACTTCGTCTCAATCTCCTTTCATTGAGGCATATTTTATTTTATACACAACTTTCTTTTATACGGTGTATTAACCCCTTTTACTTTTACGTTTATTCAAAAGGAATCTTTTTTATACGAAGCGTTTACTAAACGACAAAAGGGAATGTTTTTGTCGTACGTATGCGGCGACAACGACTTCTCCGCCGTCGTGACCATTATTTGAGTTTCGGCTTCCTCTACAAGTCATACCTTTTTTTAAAAGAAAAATAAATACCATGTTTTACTTTTCTTTTATTTTGGTATTGAAAATGGTTTTCATAATGTTTTTATATCAATGTGTTGTATTGATATATCGTGATTGAAATGTGGAAATGTTATGTTTCCTTTATGCATGTTTTATGTGATATGATTATGTTATGGTTCTTGGGCATTATTATGAAGACGGGTGGTTCCGTGATAAACTAAGGGCGGGTGAGCCCGTTATAGCTCTCCAATGCATTGGGTAACGCGAAGGAGTGAAACGTTAAGGTTTCTCCGTAGAGATTTTAGGGAATATACTGTGATGGGTATTCCAAACGTAACCAAGAGGGTTACTCCCTACGTAAGAATGTTATGAATGCCTCAAGTTACCTTTATGTCTTATGATTTCTATGATTTATTCATGATTTTATGAGGTATGTTAAAGTGCCTATGTTTTATGGGTAAAGTATGATTTCATTCTTATGTATATATGAACTCATGTTTCCTTTACATGTTTTTATAACCCAAACTGAGCTTTTTATGCTCATCCCAAGTTTTTTTGAAATGTTTTTCACAGGTCAAGGGAAAGGTACATGATATGATGATAGTGTCAGGGAAGTGTCAAGAAATAATCCATGTTTTATTTTAAATGTGTTTCCATTGATGGGAATGAATAATACTATCTTTATGTAACCACTTTGTTTATATGTGGAATGTAATGCAAGTTTTATGATCTAATTCTCTAAACTCTAAACCCGAAAAGATCCTCAATGTGTAATCTTGTAATAACTCAAGATTAAGTAAGGTTTAAGGCTGGGGCCTTATAATTATGGGTTATTATTTGTTATGATAGAAAAAGAAAGGCATGAGATAAACATGAGGTTAAAACATGTTATGATTATTTTTGAAGATTTTATCTCATTTTGGGCAATGTTTTAAGAATTATATATTTTTTGAAAAAGGACAACACGCAGATCGTGTGACAACCCATCGCTTCGGAAAAAGCTGCAGGAATCGAACACACAACCAAAGTGCAACTTGTATTTATCGCCTACCACTAGACTACGTGAAATCCCTGGTTAGTTTGACTAATTATTTTTAGTTAGATTATTTTAGGAATCAGGAGTAAGTTTATTTTGGGTTATCTATGGAAATGATTAACCTATCATGGATGATTTTTGATTAGGATAATTACTTTTCAATAAGAAAATTTATGAGAAACTGATGTTATTTGGAGATAAAAGTTAATTTGTACCTTGGAATACTATGTGATCAAATCCTTAAAATATTTTGGTTTAAATCTTAGTTTGGTTTACTTTGAAGAATTTTATGGACAATTTTTTATCGAATGGTCTTCTTTTAACTTTGGGTTTTTTTTGGACAAATTTTGGAGATTAAGAATAGATTTTCTTTTTATAAAGAATTATACTTTTGTGGATTATCTGATCACATACTAACAATTTTGGTTTTGGTTTTTGTCTAAATACATGGGAAATATATAGTTCTCCTTTCTGGATTAGGTGATTCACAAGAAGTTGATTATAGTACTCTTAATGTGAACAAGTCTTCCTAAATACTCATCTTTTGGAGAAAATATGATTTTGATTAAGGAATTTAGTAAAAGTTGAAAGTCTACCTGACAATGAAGTATGTTTCATTATGATTTAGTTATGCTCAAAAATAAATTCCTCAATGAAGAGTAACTTAAAACAAAAAATTTTGTCTCCTAACTTTTCCTACTGGGGAATCGAATGCCGTTTAACCCATCACAAGTTTGTGATTTTCTTATGGTTAACTTTCTTCTAGACATGTTTTCTATCACTCTCCCTCAGAACAAGACCCATTGTTTTTTCCTCCATATCCATGTTTCCCTACATGGAATCCTAGTATAGGTTAACTCGGTTGACCTTTGTACTTCTCTTTCTTTATTTTAAAGTGATTGTTTTACTGATTCTTGTTCTGATGTGGGATTTTCAATGAAGTTTCCAAGCCCAATTTAAAAATTGCGAGGACGCAATTCCCAAAAGGGGGGAAGGATGTAACACCCCAGGTAAATAAATATTATGAAATTTTCACATTTATCCATATGGGTTAATAAAATATTAATATTACTTTAAAGGGGACTCTATACTCGATGGCGTACCCAATATGCATCAACGAGTTTCTTGGGAATCATATGTTGCACTCTAATAACAAAATAATATTATTTTTAAATGGTAGTTAATGCCAAGTCGTTGTAATGGCGGGAATGAACAGAACTAACTACAAAATGATTATATATTTTTTTCAAATATTTTTACTTTTTACAATAAATGATAGAGGATTAAAAATGCGAATGAATCTAATTTTAAGTGTAAACATTCTAATATTTTTTAAAAGGTTGATTAACCGCCTTTGGATGGAGAACCTCTTTTAAATCCACTTTTTGAAGATTTTATGTGTTATATTTGACAAAATAAAATTTTTCTTTAGAATCAGGACATCAAAATTTACTTCTTGTAAATTTTGGTATTTTTCCGATAAAGTTCATTGTTTAATGAATAGTGAAAATGTTGTATTTTAATTCAAAACCTCTTTTTAATCTAATTGATTTATATGATTAGATTATCTTTTGAATTGGTTTTAAAGTGAAATTAGAATATATTTTTAAAATTTAATCCAATAGTGGTCTTTGGAATTAATTTCATTTTGAAATTGGACTTAAACTAGTGTCAATCTTTTAATAGATATTGTTTCTTAAAAACACGCTATTTGTTTTCACTGTGAGAATTATTTATTAAATTAATTAATGAAACTTATATGTTTTGAATTTTGTAAAATAGACATCATTTTTTAATTCGGAATATCAAATATATCTTAGGGTGAATTTTTTGTATTTTTCTGAAAACACCAATTTTTGATGAATAGTGAAAACACTAAGTGGTAGTTTAAAAACTGTTTTCTCATTTAAATGAAACTTTAACACTTATGTGGTTTTAATTTAAAAAATACGACATACATGGTTGTCATTAGGATGTAAAATGTGGTTCAATGGGATTAAAATAATATTTTGGTGAATAGAAACTCTTATATTTTTAATCACGATTAGAGGTAATTAGTGTAATTTAAGGTAAAGATAATGTTATAATAATATGAAATGACCTTGAAACCTGTTATAACCATATTGGATGAGTCATGGAAGACCAATAAAATCCATGGGTCAACTTGGGGACCCCATGGAGCCACTTTGGTTGGAAAATGACATTAATACCTTTTTATTTAAAGTTAAAATTAAAATGTCACAAACATGTGTTGTTTTACTAAAACAATTTTTACATGGGGTAATATAAGTCATATTTTTTACTATAAATATTAATTAGAAAGATAAAAAGATTTCCTACATCATGATAGTTTTTATTTATAATTTTTAGACATTAAGTAAATTAATTTATTTATGACACCGTGATGATGCAGTGATTAACTCACAAATGAACGATTTAAATAAAATGAGAAGATAGGGTGAAATCTAAGTCTTAAAATTGTCACAAACCTATTGCATGGGTGTAGTTAGAAACCTTATCACCATATCCTATAAATATATTCTTTTGGGACCTTTAAAATCCGAAAATCATTTTATAATAAAGTAATAGTTTATAACTTTCCAAGAGTGCCCCTCCTCTCCTCTTATAAAAGGCCCCCACCTCTACCACCTTACACACACCTCTCAAGCCTTTGTCTCGGCCAAATCCTACCCATTTCATCTCTCCACATCCCTATATTCATCATTGAAGCCTAACTTTGGGCATAATCATTTCCAAGGAATCCTTTGAGCTCAAATCAATGATAGTTACCTGATTTAAAGGTAATGTCTTCTCTTGTGTTCTTTTGTTTTATTTTTCTTCTCCAAACCCCTAAACTATTTTTATTAATTTTTTTGTAACAACACCAGTATCTTAAATATACTAGGATTTCTTTATAAAAATTATTCGAGCTACAATTTCACACACCTTCGTCTAATGGTTAAATAACATTCTGTTTTTGTGGATGGTGAATTACTACCTCACGAAATGATGATTGTTCAATATTCTTTTAAAACCTTCAAAGGTGGCCATTAAGATTTCACTATATTTATATATGATATATAATATGTATATGTTTTCCTTAAGAATTTTTATTTTTCATTTATTTCATACCTTTATGGTTTCCATTTTGGGTAAACACGATATCTTCATTTAAGGAAGTGCTGACTACCTCCCCCTCAAAGTGATTTGATTCGTTAATGCCATATGTGGGTCGTATATATGATGTAATTAATGTTATTACATATGATATCCTACTGTAATTATAATATACCTTTATACCATTATTATTTCATTCAATTGAATACAAAAAAAATAAATGAAAGTAGCGTTCATGCGTACGTACGGCTTACAGTCTCCATGAATGGTACATTTCATTTCTTATCTCCAAATGTTATGTACTATTATAAGTAAATATATATAATGGATATATATTTAATATATTACATATAAATGATGGATATAATTATGTAATTATAATATATATGTCTCTCATTTTATTTTAATTCCATTAATATGACAAAAAATGAAAGTTGTGTTCATGTGTACGTACGGCCTACCGTCTCCATGAACGGTGCTTTTAATTTTTTATCTCAAAATGCTATGGAATAGTATAAAATGAATATATACTAGATATATATGATATTTAAACCATCAATAATATTCTGGATATGATGTACCTATAACTACATAGAAAATTCTTTTCCAACAAGTTCAATTTTTACTCATGTACCGAACATCAAAAAAAAAACGTCTGATATGAACTCCCTTTATTAACCAATTATTAAAACATTTTAATATGTGATATGAACTGAATAATAATATTTAAAGGAGGTCCTTAAGAAATTATATATTTACCACATTTTATTATTCAGGAGATTAAAGAACGATCGAGTCATGTTAGACATGAGGTAAGGGATCCTACCCCTCTCTTTCTTTTTAAGTACACTATTTTATGTCATTCCTTTTAAGATCATCAATATTATGATTGGGATTTTCTTTTATATTAATCTTATTGTACGTTTTATGTTCATATGATGAGAGACCCTACTTTATCTAATCAATCAATTTTGGAAGTTTTGAGTGGCGCCGTTTGACTGCCGAATTTTCGTAAGAGATCCAACCTCTCTCTTTCTTTTTAAGTACTCTCCTTTATGTCACTTATTTTAAGATCCTATTTTTTATGTTGGGGGATGTTATTTTATATTCATAATGATGTAAATTTTAGTTTAATATTAATAGAGACCCTATTTGATCTCATCAATCCATTTTTGAATGTTTTAAGTGGCGCCGTTAGGCTGCCGAGTTTCTTAAGGGAATTTTCATCTCACTTTTATTCCCGTGAGATTTATGCTACATTTTCCACCATTTACGTTGAGTGGTATATATACTTCCCATTATTCTACTCTTTGTGTAATATAATTTTGTTTATGAGTATTTACATCAATGTTTTATTGTCCTTCTTTCATGGGGTGTATGTTTCGAAAGATACCCAAGTCGGTAAGGAAACCTTTCACCCTCCTCTTTTTAAAAGACATATTTTGATGGGTATTTTAATTTACATATTCTTATGTTGGGATATGTTTTTCTATATCCTTATTGATGTAAATTTTATGTCCAAGTGTTGAGATACCATTTTTATCTCTCATCAACTCATTTTCTGGATTTTGAAGTGACACCATTAGGCTGTCGAATTTTTTCAAGGAACCTCTTAACCCAATTTTGATTCTTTGGGATAAACTTTCACTCCTTGAATATGTCATTATATTAATATGTGTGAATAACCTCTGATTGTTTTACACTTAATATCCACTTATATTTGGTGTATTGGTTTGTCACACATAATTATGCAATTGATTTATCCTTAATCCAAGGATACCATCTTTGTATGGGACTTCATCCCAATCTCCATTCATTGAGGCATATTTTTTTTATACACAACCTTCTTTTATACGGTGTATAAAACCCTTTGACTTTATCCAAAAGGAATCATTTTATACAAAGCGTTTTACTAAACGATAAAAGGGAATGTTTTTGTCGTACGTATGCGGTGACAATAACTTCCCCACCGCTGTGACCATTATTTGAGTTTCGGCTTCCTCTACAAGGCATACTTTTTTTAAAATGAAATATAAATACCATGTTTTACTTGTCTTTTATTTTGGTATTGAAAATGGTTTTAATAATGTTTTTATATCAATGTGTTTTATTGATATCTTGTGATTGAAAAGTGGAAACGTTATGTTTCCTTTATGCATGTTTTATGTGATACGATTATGTTATGGTTCATGGGCATTATTATGAATACTGGTGGATATGTGATAAAATAAGGGCGGGTGAGCCCGATATAGCTCTCTAATGCATTGGGTAACACGAAGGGGTTAAACGTTAAGGTTTCTCCGAAGATATTTAGGGAATATACTATGATGGGTATTCCGAATGTAACCATGAGGGTTACTCCCTACGTATGAATGTTATGAATGCCTCAAGTTACCTTTATGCCTTATGATTTCTATGATTTATTCATGATTTGATGAGGTATGTTAAAATGATTATGTTTTATGAGTAATGTATGATTTCATACATGGACTAATGTTTTCTTTTCATACTTTTAAATCCCTTACTGAGCTTTTTATGCTCATCCCAAGTTTTTGAAATGTTTTTCATTGGTCAAGGGAAAGGTTCATGATATGATGATAGTGTCAAGGAAGTTTCAAGAAATAATCCATGTTTTATTTTAAATATGTTTCCATTGATGGGAAAAAATGAATACGATATTTTATGTAACCACTTTGTTTAAATGTGGAATGTAATTCATGTTTTATGATCTAATTCTCTAAAACTCTAATCCTGAAAAGATCCTCAAAGTGAATTAATCTTTTAATTCAATATTAAGTAAGGTTTAAGGCTGGGGCCTTATATTTCATAAACATTTCCTTATCCCTAATTCTCTATATTATGTTTTCTAATCCTAATCCCAAAATTAACTAAACATTTCATTTGATACCAACTGTAAAAACCATGTTCTCTATTACACATTAGATCATGATTTCTTACACAAATGAACATATAATAAAAACCAAAACGATCAAGAATTATAGATTCATATGTAATTAGGTAAATTAATTAATATCATCACCATTTGATACAACAACAGTTTTGAAAACATCTATAACTTGATTATAAAATTCCCAGGATTTTTGAACTGGATGGATGATACAGAGACATAAATCAGAAAGAGATGACATATAAATCCTTTTAAGGGAATAAACATGGAATATAGTGATATAATATATTATATAAAAAAATAAATTGAGAATAAAATGAGTCTGAAAAATAAACATGAATAATAAGGTATGATATATAATGGTAATACTAACATGCAAAATGTGGAAACAAATTAAAACACATCATCATAAACATATATCAATTTTTACTACAAAAATATCATTATAGATAAAGTTCCATTACTGATTCAATTTCACTCCATATCCCAACATGATATCTAATGAGAGAAAAAAATACCCAATACATTGGAGCGTTGTATAATTTCAGCACAATCGTCTATTTTATTTCATTAAAATTCTTAAGTGTGCCACAAAGATCATACAACATGGATTCAGTAACAATAATATTTTATTCAATAATAGAGGAAAGTATACTAAATACATATAAGTACAATGTCGAAAAATTATAATTTTATAAATTTGAACACCCTTGACATGAAAATGGTATGGTATTCAATACACCGTTATTTTTCCATGGAAAAATCACGGTGAATTTTTAGTATCATAACGACATCACAGAACAATTCATAAAATTGGTTAATGAGAGAGAATTGGGTATGTAATTTTTTTTATTAAATGGGAAGTAATAGGGATATGTAAATACATATACCCACATTATGAAATTTTTAATAGAAGGCATAATATAGAAAAGGACAGTTGAATAAAAGTGACACGGAAAGGATCCCTTACTTGAGTGTGTGATTCCAAATAATTGGTATGAGATTCATGAGAGACTAGGGAATGTTATAAGGACTATATAGAGGGTATGGAAATGTAAGAGTGTGTAGAATTTATTTTTATTAATGGGAAATGGGATCTTGTGTTGAATTATATATGAAATGAGTGGCGAAATTCGGTATCATATGTCAAACATAGGTTTTGGGTTTATATAATAAAATAAAGAACACCACAATCAATAACATGGTTTTAAGACATGATTTCTTCAAAATGAAATAGGTTTTTATTGTTTTACTAGACCAAGAGAAGAAAATAAAAAAAAATACACCTTATTATGTGGAAAGGATTCATACTCTTAAAGAAATTATTTTAAATCGTAGAATATAATATATTATTTTGAGGATTCATGATGGATTTGTAAAATAATTGAAATAATATTAAAGACCCATTATTTTATTCTAAAACCATATGTTTGTTCGTTTATTCCATTTATAGTATTTATTATATCACTTTAGGGTAATTATGATGTCACAATACACACTGTATATTTATATGATATTTATTTTTTACCTGGAAATTCAACTATATCAGAAACTTATGAGAAAATCATCATTAGATTATTTAAAATTAATATTTGGAAAAATAATAATATTCTTCTAAAAATTATTTTTTAAATATATTAATTTTCAACATTAAAATAGTAATCATAATAAATTTAGAAATGATGTTTTTTTAATATTCATTTTTGATCACTTATAAAAAATTACATTTGAATGAATAAAAATTGTAGAATCATTAATATTTCATACTCAAACTATAATAATAACACTTTATTAAATTTTTTTAAAAAAATTAATTATTTATTTAAAATTTATTCCTTATGTTAATTTGAATATTACCATATAATACAATTTGGGTTTTATTCTATAAAAAATAATAATCATTTATAAAGTAATGAAAACAAGAATATATGAACATTATTATATGGAAATTAGAACACAAATATTCAAAATACTATGGTCTTTATAAATATTCATTTAGTACACTAGAAAATTCCCTAAGGGGAAGGTGTGAAATGGTGAGACCTTAATGTGGTGGTTCAGTGTACATGGTTTGGGATGTGGTCTCGATGGGCTTGAATTCCTCCTATAAATGGTTTCAATAATACATAGGTTGTTGGATATAAGCATGGGATTAGTCAATAGAAAATAACAGAGATTATATATCCCTTAGAAGCTCAGATAAATGGTAATCAAATGGTATGATCCTACTAGTTGAGGCCATCAAATCCTTTTTCTATGTAAATTAGATTTGTTAAAACCCTACATTTATATGAATCATGTGATGACAATTAAACAAATATTTTATCAATTTCAGTTATTCTTAATTTTCATTAAAATATTATAGGATATAATTAAACAGAGTAACTTCATGTACTTTGTTTAACCATACTATATAATAAGACATTTATTTAAGTCACATGGAAAATTTGGTTTATAATCATTCAAGACGTTACATAAAAATTTTTCATAAAATTTTAATATCACTAATTAATATGGAAATATATTGTGGCACTTCTAACTCATTTAATATTTTTTTCCCATGTTTCATCATTTTATTTATAGTTTTTCCATATTATATTGACTTTGTAATTAGTTTTTTTTTTCAAACAAATTTATCTCCATAGTTCTAAATGATCATTGGCCACATCACATAAGAGAGATCAGGCTATAACTGTACCATCCCCAAATTCACTACATCAGAAGGGTTTGGTATATACTTCTCCAAGAGAGATAAATTGAACATTTCTTGTACTTGAGATAGGTTTGGTTGGAGTGAAATGGATTATGCAAGGATCCCATGTGATAAAAAATTTCCAATAGGTTTAATTATATAGGATTCAACATTCCTTTCATCCCTTACATTAGTAATCTCTTCTTTTCAGATATGCATAAGAAAATTTATGTCCAAGAACATAATCCATGTCCTTAAAATGGTTTAATGTATATTTATTTTCTCTATTTTTTCTATCCTAGTATGTTTTTGAATGTTCTTAACCTTTTCATTCATTTCATTTACCATTTCATGTCTTATATTATACATTTAAAGGCATCATCCTCTTGAATTTTTTTTACGAATCTTCCCAAAAATGGATTCATAAAGCGACATTTTGAAGACTGAGTGGAAAGTACTATTATATAAGTACATGACTAGTGGTGATGTTAATCCTAACATCTTTTGATGTCTATTGAGTAAGGTCCACACATTTCCTCAGGTGTATTTACATTATGATCATGTTTTTCATTAGTTTATGGATGAAAAGCCTAATATATATTTAGATTCATGATTAAAGTATGTTGTGAACATCCCTAATACATGGTGATAAATATTATATCTCAATCAGTTACAACTAATAGTGTGGTTTTTAGTGGCCTCACAACATCCCAGATATTAATCCAAGTATCTTTATCTAGTGATTTGTTATATCCAATTGTAATTATGTGAGAAAATATTTTAATATTAACTAATACAACCCATATGGAATTATTTCATCAACATGAATTTAGAAGACCAATGAAAAAGTCCATAGTTATGTTTTCTGATTTCCATGTAGGTATGGTTAATGGTTATGTCATTTCCTTGGACTTTTGCCGCCATACCTTCACATTTCAACATATAAATAACATTAATTTATATTTTTTTTTATTATTCATATTTTACCACAAAAAGTTCCTTTATAGATCTTGATACATATTCATGACCCAAGGGTCGATGAATAATGTTGAGATAATTTTTTCATTGAAAAAATCATTCTTTTTCTCATAATTTTATGGTACAACTAGTCATAACCCAATTATTACAACTCTAAATTCATATATATTGAACATTGAGGGATTAAAATTTTCTATGACCATCTTTTCAAATTCCGCATCACCCTATGTGTATCCTTTTTCTTCTAAAATATTCATGGTTAGAAATAATTTGTTCTCATATGGATATTTTTCATTCCATTATGACTTCAATTGCAATTATATATATGAATTTGAATTTTAGATCATTATAAATTCTCATAATTGATAATATTTTAGGATCTGTTACACATAGACAATCTACCATAAAATTCACCTTCATACGATGGTAATGGTTTCAGTTTTCATAGTCCTTAGTCATCTTAGAAAATCATCATTGACTTAAATTAATAAATTTATATGTTAATATATATATTTGAGGATCTTATTATGTGTATATATATCAATATAATCTCCATATATTAAATTTTTCAAAATCTTCAATTTAAAGATTAGTGCATCCAAATATAGATTGAAAGTTATATTTTTCACTTCGTAAACATCCAACTACCTTATTCCATAGGCTATCATTTCATAATTTTGAATCAGTACAAGACAAAATACATTAATTGAATAATTGTTTCTTATATAATAATGTTCCCCACTTTTGGGTAGCATATGTATTGTGCTTGTGATGATAATTGTTTTCAATTACTTAATTATCTCTTCAAATTAATCAGTCTAGATAAACATCAATCCTTTCTATGTTTCGTTGGTTAGTGGGTTTGATATCCAAAATTTATATCTCACAAATCCTTGATAGTTCCCATATTTTTTTTAAAAACTGTATATATATATTAAATATGTTTGTTTGGGACCCTACTTAATCGCCAATTTCATATAATGGCCCACATATACCCATTTATTCTTGATAATATTCCCAATGAAGGAACATTTCACCATCCAAGAAGAAAATTTAATATACTTTTACAATAACAGATTCCTTCACAAAATTAATTATCATAGTATTTAAATGATCCTATTGCACAACCATATTTTTAGAGTATATCAAAAAATAGTTTATAATAACTACCAAAACTTTTTGAAGTTAATATATATAATCAATTAATTAAGTCCATTTATAATATTTTATCATTAGACATTTTTAAAGGCATCTATATTAATACATTTTTCTATACCTTCTTCTGATTGTGAATCATTGTAATACCTTCCATCATTACACATAAATCATGATTTCCTGAATGAATTTACACAATAAATAAGTATTATTCACAAAATACCTAATAGAATAAGTCATCAATAAGTGGAAATGTATTATTTTTATTTATCATTACATTTTTTAGATACAATTATCAATTCACATTGGAATTAACCCATTATTCATCTTGATGAATAGAACACATTCTCTATATAGTGTTTCACTTAAGAATATAAAACTCATATACATATTCTCTTGTAACTAAATATCTATTTCTTCCATCTAATCATTGGACATTATATAATAAATATGTTAAATGGGAAGTGATCATGATATAGGTTTAATTGAAAATACGTCCACTCTTTCTAGGGAAATACATGAAAACTATTCATGGAATATATTTATGTAGTCCCTCACAATGGGAAAGTATTCAAGGATGATTATCTATATTGTCTCAATCATTTGAGTGTGATGTCTATACTTATAAGGTAATAATATCCATGTATTATAAGAACATTCCTAAAAGAATTTGTATTCATTCTGACAATTTTACTTAATTCGAGAATTACTTGTGGTATAGTGAGTGACTTCCCTCCCCCATAATTTGGTGTTTATTTTATATATTGATATCCAATCGTTGTTTAGTAAACAAATAAAAATATACTAAAAAAGGTATATATTTATTTTTTTGGTGGTTCATTCCACAAAAATATTCTATAGAGGAGTTATATACATCAGATTAAATGATATTACTATTTCATGTTGATATAGATAACTCTACCTCTATGTTCTGAGGTGGAGATGGAATAGTTATACTAAAAAATTTTGATATGAAAAAAATGTGAAAAATTTAAATCCAATAATAAACTCCCCATTCAGAAATGAATTGGGATTATAGCTATCACCACTTTATTATCTGGGACAACTTATTAGTAGTGATAACAACAACCCTACATTTCATTAAATTACTTAATGGTTGTGGCCTTTTCTTATCTCTTACATCCCATGGATTTGGGATTTTTCTAACATTATATATGTGTTACTTATTTTTAAAACACTAGACTATATTATTAGTGTTGATAAGATCCCTTATTTTCTTCAATGCATTAGCAGGCTTCTTCTTCTCCAAATAACATTTATCATTCATATACCCTAATTCCCTATACATGAATAATTTGAAAAATCTCATTAGACAGCCTCTAGAATTCTTTTTCCCATTCATTTTTCCTGTTGGAGGGTGGATATTCTTTTATCCATGGTATTTATGCAATTATTGCCCAAAATTTATCTCCATGTTCATTAATTTATCATCATCCACTCATGATAAATGAGAATTACCACACTCCATCTCATCCTTAAGTGAAAAATATGAAATCTCCTCATAGCTATCAACGCCTTGTAAAAAATATTGTTAAAAACACAAAACTAATTGATTAGAGATTATTTCCACCTTTTAGTTTTGAAAGTAATTTCAAAGACATACTAAAAAATCCTTGTGAAGTTTAAATCATAATCCCCAAATGAACCATCTTTCATTTTTTTCATTCTATGGAACTCCCTACTCATTTTAACATTTATGCATAATGGAAAATACTTAATGAAAAAAATCATGATTATATATAATAAAACTATGAACATTAAAGTAATAACATATAAATGTAATATATATAAAAACTTATGAGTGTCTTGTAATTAATTTTGGTTATCCATGGTAATTGTTCTATTTGGTTATTATTTGATGACAATATATTCATTTATTTCATAATGGTTGGTAAAGAGTGTGTGAGTTTGAAAAATATTACCCACAAGAAGTGTCAAAAAATTTTAATAAAAGATCACATTATCATGCACTAGGAACAAGTCAATTTAATACCCTTTTAATGATTTTGGGTTTATTATCTCGAGGTATATTTTAGCTAAATCCTTACCCAATTAAAGTTTCTCTATAAGACTTTTATTTATTTTAAACCAGTCTCTCTATACATTTCGAAAATTTGAGAATTTTACCCAAACATTTAAAAACCCTTGTGGTTTTTCCTAATCTCCAATAAAAACTACGACTTCATCTAATCAACAAAATAGACACCGTAAAATATTAGTACAAGGTTTTTAAAATAATTATTCACCAAACATTACTTGAATAATAATATACCAAATGTAATTGGGAGACTAAGTTCATATTACACCAATATTGATATAAAAAAATTATCGAAAAATCTATAATGACATTGTATATCTCGCTGATATTTTAAAACATCATAGGATTTCCTAGGGGAGTATATAAACAATGGGGGTGAGCTATAACTACTAGAAAATGGAATTAGCATGATAAAGAATTGCATCATATGAGTCAAATGGAACAAAATAATGTCATAATATTAACAAATCAGGAATAATCATATAGAATAATAAAATAAGGATAATGTAAGAATAATATCATTTCATCAAATGAATATAGAAATATAAATACATTCCATATTCATAATTCAAGGATAACTTCAATTAAAATATAATATTGTAGAAGCAGTCCAAATGTGATTTAGGTTTACACCCCAATCCTATACACATAATCTCAGGAGATTGAAAAACCTCCAAATGCATTAGAGTGACATACATGTAAACCAGTCATAAAATGTACATGAATATCTATTCCACATCATAAAATCAAAAACGATTGACAAGAATAAGAAATTCCCATGCAAGGAAATGTGTTACAAAAGTTTTCCCCAAATAATTTTCAAAGGATTTTTCCTAGTGATTATAAATATTGGATGTAATTTCATATCTTATAAGATAATATTTAAATCAAATATAATTGTCATTAAATATAGGATTAATTATAGTAAAGATTCTTTTGAAAGGCTAGATAAAGTGGTATAAAATGGAACCATTTATAATGTTGCTTTTGATTAATCATTGTATAGGGTTTAAAAAATGAAATTTTACAGTGTTTTTATTGAAAATATTAGTAAAACAAAATATTTAACTCTATTATAGTTCTTATTTTATGAAATTATTAAGTGATATAATGATTTATGTTTTTTTATAAATGTAATAAGTGATAGAAACGTTCCCCAAATCTACTATGATTTTAAATAAGGTATAAATAAATACTCATAAAGAAAGTATAAAGAGAAAATTGGAGGGAGAATAATAATTATATATATAATAGAAATATATACATAAATTAATAGAACAAAATAATATTAAATATAGAGAGAAACTCAGGTATATAGAAACATGGATAACATAAAGGAAAGAGGGTGGCTCCTATAGTTACCTTACCTCAGGTCTATATTCACTTTTAACAAGCAATTAAAACCATGAATATTTACATTAAACTTATTAAAAACATTATTAATAACCTCGATAAATGATATTTCATTTATCATTTCAAATTTATGTTACCTTAGAGAAATACAATTTATATATTGATTTTTTATTCATTATCATATGATGGCTTGTTGAAAGTTTTCAAAGTTCCATCACTTATTTATGATTTTGGAAGTTCATTATGAAATATATACATAAATATATTAGTATAATAATATGATTTTATTGTATTTAATGATGATAAAATTTTTATTAATAACATATATTAATAAAAAAGTATGACTAATTAATGGAGTAATTGTGTTATTTCTAGACACATCATTCATTTTAGAATTTTTTTTGAACATAATGAACTTATTTTATTTTCTTTAACACGAATGCTATAAATCCATTAAATAGTGTGAAAGAAAATAAATAATAAAAATTTAGACAAAATTTCACTGTAATAATATTATTAAAATCATCATTGACAGCGGTGATGAAATGAAAAGTACTTTCTTTATATAGGTGGTGAACCAAACATATTGTGAACAAAAATTTCATTTCAAAATTAAATGAGAACAAGTTGTATATTATATATCTAATTAACAAAATTAATTTATAATATATATCGTACTTGATTCATTATTTCCTTTTGTATTTAGACATAATTAGGTGGTTACATATGAAAGGAATTGAAAAGTTATAGATTGAGAACATTACCTATTTTAATATAGTTTCATGATATACAACTTAAAAAACAATGGGTTTTCCTTTTAGGTATACCATCACTATGAGGACATGGGGTGGATTGGGATGATAATTGGGTTTAAATTTTGAAATCCCACAAGATTAGAAGGTGTGAGGATAAGGTTTTGTGAGCAGTGTAATTTTTTATAGGAGGGGAGGGGTTTTTATTATAATATTCATTAGATTATTAATATAGATATAGACAACCAATAGTGATTATAATTGTGACTATATATATAAATTAGTGCATGAGAGACTACTAAAATGATTTCATTCATAAACAATATCCCACCAATATTTTTATATATATAATAACATTAAGTACTCTATTTTATAGTATTCCATTATTCCTAAATATATAAACTATTTTTTAAAACAAAATTAACACAATTTGTTTTTTAATTTATTGACTTTAAAAATGAATTATATTTTATTAAAATATTCGTTAAATTAGATTAAAATTAATTTTTAAATAATGTACTCCTTAATGTTTAAAATTCCAATATTATTATTATTATTATAAAATTTTGAACCCCTTGAAATCTCACTTTAGGTCAAATAAATTTATATATTAATTGAAATAAAACATAATGTTTTTTACGAAAAAAATATTATGAATATAAAAATCATTTTCATTATTTTAATTTTTCGTAATAAAACAAATAAAACATGTGTGTTGTTTAAAAATCAAAATAATAATTTTATAACAAGTAAAGCATTTATTCATTTATTTTTTAATATTATTATACTATATTATCATTTAATAAAATACAGAAATGGTGTTTGATAATTACATAGGTTAGGTTACTACTGTATTGTTCATGATACTATTCATAATTCAAAGATTACAATTACAATATTTAAATTTTTAATGGAAATATGGATTCCATACCATATATAAATTCCACATATTTTATTAATTATAAAATAATGTCTTTTTAATGTGAATAATATATATATATATATATTTATTTATTTATTTTTAAAATGAATATTACTTTAGTAACATTGTATTTCATATCAACAGTGTTGTTCGTTAGTTTTTTTATTCAAGGGGATCGAGATGATCCAAATTTTCTTATCATTATTGTCTTGTTTTCTTTTTTTCCAACTTCAACACTTTTTATTATTATATCCATATTAATTCTCCAAAATAAATCATCATTTCAATATAATAATTTTTTTTGTTTCTATCATGTGGAGTATATTATTTTTAATTCACTATATCACTAAATATGTATAACAACTCAAAAAAATACATAAATAATAAATTTAATATAATAATTTTTTAATACATGTCAAAAATATACATACCAACCAAGGATTAAAATGATTTCTTTCTTGATAAAATGTAACAAAAACATACTTTACATATTTTGAACATTTATACATAATATAAATTCTATAGAAAGAAGTCTATGATAAATAACACTCTTCAAATAACGGGTAAAGAATAACATAAGAATGAGTGAGTTCAGACTATAGATAAGGAAAAAATATAAAAGGACATAATCATGAGATGATATCCAAATCTAAAAATATGAATTAGGGGAATATTCATAACAACAAAACATAAATCAAGAGTGTGTTAAAAAATCATGAATGATAGACAAGTCATATCAAATGATCAAACCACTACCACAAAATTAGAAAATTATACAAAAATCAAAAATATAATATATAAAGAATATTGATGAAAGAAGATTCATTATAATCATATGATTTGTTATATTTTTGAAAATGTATACCAACTGACATTTTTCAAACATAGTATTATGTGTTGAGTTAACCGTTGTAACACTCACCATCTATGATCCTGGCTACTCCATATCATGTTCACAGAATAGTTTTGTCATATGAGGTATAAAACATTTCCCAATTAATTAGATTGATATACAGGTGCCATGAATCAAATAATATCTTTATTTTCAATAAATATAAAAATAATAATTTTATTAAATAACCCAAATAACGAAAATGGTTTTCTTATTATTTAAAAATTATCATATTATAAAGAACAAATTGAATAAAAATGGGATTTATAACTATATAAAATTATATATCATAAAATAGCTTGAAATTTAAAATCAATTAATTCCAATACACATTTTCCCAAATAAAAACATAAAAATACAATATAGAAGTTGAATTAGGAAAAATAAAATCAGTTAGAGGGAAATATTTTAGAAACAAATTATGAATTATAACATCAAAATTTTAAATTTTTTTTATATAAACCCTTTGAACTTGTTTATAAAATAGTGTTTATAAAAATTTAATAAAACATATATATATATATATATATATATATATATTTAAATGGAATTTTAAAAATAAATTAGATATAAGGAATAAATAGTGAATAATTTTATTTTATTTGAAAATATGGGTAATATGAAAATAAAAGTTATTTAATATTAAATACCTTTGTATCCAAAAATATTTATTTATGGAAAACCAAATAATTTTATGAATTAATAAAAACATTATTTATAAGTGGAATAGAGAAATTTGATGGTGAAAAGGGATAAAAAATGATTTCCAAATATGGTGGAATAATTTGGTGGGATGGGAAAATATATAGTTGGAAAATACATGGTCATTAAGAGATATGAGAATCATTATTTTCAATCTTACACATTATAAATGATAGCATCATGGACTAATATGTGAATAAATCATAATTTCCAAAAAATTAATTAGATATTAAATCAAAATATCACTATAGGTAGGATTATAAACAAGTTATTCATTATGGTGAAATAAAGTGGAGTATAAATCAATTAATTGTAATTTATTTATCAAATATAAATTCATTGGGTTTATATTAACATACAAGTTCTATTAAGTCCTATATTTTGAAAATATTTGACATATGTACAGAGTTAATACTGTATATGTAAGTTACTGAACTTCTAAGGAGGTATGTTATTGTTTATGTTTTAGATTAAATCATTTATAAATGGTTATTTAATTTTTTTTCAGAGAATATGTGGTGCCCTCGGGGTGTACTATGGGTTTTGGATGGTGAAGATGAAGAAATGAGTCCAAAAAATAATGGTCACACAGTTGGTAGATGGTTATTGTTACCCATGATCTAGTATTGTGATCATTGATAGGGAAGGTTCATGGATGGTGCATGGTTAGTGTGAACCAATCACCAAAATCATAATCCCCGATGAGGGTTGGTGCGCAGTGGGTAAAATTGTGCAAAAAAGAGGAACAAACCTTGCAGGCTCGGATAGATCCATCTAGCATGTACTACACAAAAATTTTCCAACGATGTAGGATCCCTAAATATGGGGTGACCCATTCCTCCTTAGGAAAGAGGGTGTTCCATGGATAGGGAATAGTTTTTACAACCACATGGCCTAACTATTCCGCTAATTAATTGGGGTGAATTTCTAATTTCCCCCATCATATTTCTGAAACGTCACCCTATTTTCTCCACGATTATTTATATAATAACCTTAGTGATGAAACAAAACATACCAATCTTCCAATAGAAGGTTATCTATAAATTATAATTGATTTGGATTTCCCTTGGGTGCATATAGAATCTCCAAGTTATTCTACCACTCTGATTATTTTTATTTTTTGGTTAGGGTCTTGTGTAGTCGTTCTTATTCTTCTAATTACTTAATACAATCATTTTTTGTAAATTAATTTGTTTTGGTTTGAAATGGAAATGGAGTTTCAATAAATTCATAGGGCTAAGAGAGTGTTCAGAATATAACATAAGGTATGTAGCTTATAAGTTATATCTCATAGTATAGACTCCCAATGTGAATGTATGTGTGGTTCTTTGGTGGTATGTCCCTATTGACAATTTTCTTTTTCTTGGTAGGAAATGATATTTTGGTTAATTGAAAGTTTAATTGAAATACTCATGATCCTTTTGTGTCTGATAAAAATGAATTTACTAGGAAAATGGATACCCGTGTGGTGGACCACTCCATTTATATTGACATATTTGGTTTTTGAATGATAAGTTGTGGGGTTTATGATATTAATCCAATATTAAATGTTATTAACCCAGCAATGTGGAAATACGAGATGTTTGGATTAACATGAGGATTCATTTAATTGATGATAGGTAAATTAATGGGTGTTATAATTTTTTAATAGGTAGTTGAATCATGGTTAAATTACAAGGAAAAGATGAATAAATAGTTGTAATGTGATAGAAGTTAAAATGACTTATGTTTTGAATTGAGAAAATGATAATCATAAAGAATCATCGAAATTTGATTAAAAGTAGTGAACCATTGTTTTTTTTTCAAATTAATGGTTTAATGGTTATGGTCTAATGTGATTGTGAAATATGGTAGTGGAATGTTGGATTGATGGTCCGATCGTATTTTTAGCTATGCTGATGCTCTAAGATGTCCTTTAAATGGTAGTTATTTAAGGAATGGATTGATGACCCTGAACGCAAGGGTATAAAATTAAAATTAAAAATTTTGGTTGGGATGGTTGTCAGTAGGATTCAAATAAAATATTTATTAATTGAATGAGGATCCATATATTCCATATTGTGACCCATTTAACACATGGCTTAGATAAGCTGCATAGGTACAAGTATGTTTGATGAAATTGGCTAAGCATTTGAATAAGGAAATGAAACTAAATGATCTAATAATGTTTTAGTAATGTAACCTCTATTATGTTATATAATTATTACTACATATAATTCTGAAAGAAATGTATTATGATATGTTTATTGTAGACACCATTAGTTTTGGCCTACTGATTTTTACTCCCATGCTACTCTGGTAGTTGTTGGGATCCCGAGTAGACATCGTGGTTGTAGAATATGATAAGGGAAAATTCCCTATGCAATAGGATTAATTTGTGGCTCAAGGATATGCATGGATGGGGGGACCTGGCATGTTTTCGGGACCTTTATTTTAATTTCCTCACCAAGTATTTATTTTGAGATTTATATTACACATGGAAGCATATGACATGACATGACATATTTACTATTTGGTTGTGGGTACGTACCCAGTTCTAGGGAATTGTTTTGGAAATGAATAATTATGAATTTTATTGATCTATTTTTTTATTATAATGACTATTGTGGATTAATATTATAAATAGTGTAGAATACCATTGTGAATTTTTTTAGACACTCGATGCTAGTTGGAAGCCTTTGGAATTCGAGAAGTTGAATATATGGTCACATAGCGAATCAGATCAATGAACCATTTAGTGGAACCTAAGATGAGTTGTTATAATGTAATATAATAGATGTAATTTTATGTACTATATTCACATAAAATGGAATACATGATATTAGGAGGTTTTTGGTCATGCATATGATCTCCTTCATGGTATTAGTGAACCCATTTATAGGGGAAAACCAAACCACATAGGGTGGGATTGTTTCCCATGATGTTTATCCTCATAGTTGGATATTATTTCACCATGAGTGATTAACTTTTATAGTTATGCTATTGTTTTTTTATATATTATTTTTAACCTCAAATGTTATGAGGTTGTACATTCATATATAATTCTTAGCATTTAGGGATAAATGTGACCTACATTATACTAGGAACACATTGAAAAAATAATATGGTTGGGTATAACAATTACAAATACATCTTTATTTTATTGTAAATATTAATAAAAATATTCCAAAAAAATTAATTAATTGTAAAAATTATTACTGGATGGCTATGGTATAGTTAGAATAATGTTTAATGAGAAGTGAGATATTTAAATATGTTTTGACACTTAATAAAAAGGACAAGGGTGGGGGTGGTTGGGTAATGGTGTTGGGTTAGGGGTCATGCTCATTGGTATAGGGTACATGGTGTTGGTTGATTATGACTGGTAGTGAGCCCTATTTTTTTTAAATTGTTCAAACAATACATTTTTATGAGAACCTAGTTTTTTTTTATTTTAGAAAGATTCCTACACAATGAAGTTTACTATTTGAGAGATAAGAGGATATCACCAAGAATTCTCTTCATGTAGTGGAGTAAAAAACCCAATTGTTTCCAGGTAGTGTAGGGGAGGATCAGTTCCATGGGAACATTTCAAATTTTAAGATGTTAATGTAGCAATACCAATGGTATGATCCATTGAGTATGTTTTATTTGAGAAGAGAGTTCCACCGGCATCACCCTCCACCATTTTATGGAGAAGGTGGACCTATTGAAGTAGAGTTTTTGATTGATTACATCTACATGATTTCAGATTAGTTGAAGACCCCACCCCAAATGATAGTTATGTTAGAAATATATATGTCATGTGTAATAGAAAAACAATTTATGGGGTATACTATCTTTATATGAGTATATGGAGGGAATTTCATGAAGGAAATCCATAGTACTTTTCTGGAACATGTTTACCTGGAGACCTTGATGTTGCAGAAGGTTGAGGTTTTTATGATCTTGACTCAATGAACCATGACTTTGATATATTATTCTAGTATATTCCTAGATCTACAGAGTATTTGTATAATCTGGGGGAGATTATATGATTATAGATAGGTGGTTTAAGGATGGAATTAGATGTGATATCATTTCTCATGTGAATATATTCAATATTGATGAGGTTGGATGTGATCGTGGATCATGAAACCATTTTTTAGCATAACATGAATAAATATTCATGGGGAGGAAAAATCAAATTAGTTGGGAAAAGTAGTGGTACATATTCTGATAGTATGATGAATAATTGTATGAGATTCCACAAATCTAGTAGAATATTGAGTAGTTAGGGACGAGAAACTATCTCCTATGGAAGTATCCTAGTTTATTACAATTAATGTGGAAGGCCAGACCGCATGTAGAGTGTCGGGCGTACATTAGGATGGGTAATATAGAATGGTTCTTCAAAAAACCATAGTAGGTAAGAGTTTTTGGGGGATCTAGGCTATTATAGAGTATCGGTTGGGGTTCAGCTACCCTATATCAGTTTGGAAGATGGAATTCCACCATCCATATTGGTGGATGTGGGGGATTTGCTACATAGGGTCAAGAGATTACATATAAAATGGGTAGTGCAAACTACAATTCCATACCAAAGCATAGTAAAGGGGAAGTGTATCTTAATGTACTTCAACTGACTCCTTGTAGTGGAGTGGGTGGGCCATCGACTGTTCTATGTACAACTCTTGTCTATTTAATGCTTATGACTTATTTATTTTATATAGGGCCTTCACATTCTGTTATATATTACCAATTTTGAAATTCATTGAGTATAGAAGTGGAGCATGTATGTGGGGTTATGTTGATTTACACAACGTTGGGTGTACGAGCAGAAAATACCTGGTAATATAAGGATACTACTCTCATCGTTAGTGGGTAATATTTTATATGGGGACTATTTATGAAAAAGTGGTACAGTTTTGACCTGATATTAGGGGTGGATTTGATGGTGTTTTATCAATCCCATATCGACTATTACTGTCAAATGGTAATTTTCACATCCCATCATAGTGACACGTATGTTCATGTGGAATGGGATATCTAGGATGTCTATGAATGGAAGGTTTGTTATAGGTTTGATGATCTCATAGACCTAGTGGAATGTATTGTGCTTGACTATGGGGGACTAGAGTTTTACGTCTCCCTCAAATTATGGATCTTTTCTGAGATTTATTTCCCTGATGAATTCTGGAGGATGTGGACTGAGAGAAATGTTTATTTCATGATTGTGTTGATTCCTAGAGTCGAACCTATTTTCATTCCACTATATAGAATGTCACTAGTAGAGTTTCAATTTCTGATGACCGAGCTAGAGGAATTAAAGGGTAAGGGAATTATCCCCCAAAGTACGTAACCTTGGGGTTTAACTATTTTTTTCCAATGAATTCTTGAATGTATTTACTCTTTAGTGTTGATTTCATGTTGTCGAATCAAATTGTAGTTACCAAATGATATTATATTCCATGCATTGCTGAAATTTTTGACCATATAAGAGGCTCTTATATGTTCTTAAATATTGATTTTAGGTCAGGTTACTTCCATCGAAGGGTGTAACCATTGATATACAACATAGTGCCTTCATGATTTGGTATAATCATTATGAGTTTTATGTGATTCCATTTGGGTTCAAAAAATATATTTTAGTGTTTTTGGAAGTGACAAACACAATGTTACACCTATAGACAGTCCTGATTGTTGATTTTGTTTTTGTTGAAGAAATCTTGGTGTACTCCAGGACATGTGAAAATCATTCCTGCCACCTTCACATTATCATGAATACACAGAGAGAAAATCAGTTACATTCATAGTTATTAATTTTTTTCTTCTGGAATGAAGAGGTACACATCTTGGGTCACATAATCTTTATGGAAGGTTTTTATTTGGAACTTGAAAATGATTATGTACTTTTATGTTGGTGGAATCCCATGATTTGTTTTTGGAATCATAGATATTCTAGGATGGTCTACATATTTTTGTATATTCATCACGGACTTATCTTACATTCCAACACCAATTTGGAGCAATACTATAGAGGTTTTCAGGTTTTAATGATAAATATCACATGATAATTCCTCCAATGAAAATAAAATGAATTTTTCTACCATGTCATCATATAAGAAGAGGGTAATGAGTATATCTTATTTTGTGATGTGTTCGGTGTCAATCCTAGAGTGGGCTTGATTCATTAATTTCAAGTCATGGAATAAGGTTATTGATAGTTTAGTCCATTTGAGTGAAATTAACTTATAAATGATATCTAATTGTCCATAGTGATTTATGTTCTAGAATGTTGGAATAAATATGTATTGGGGGAAATATTTGTTGTGTACACATCCAATAAAATACAAAAGAATAGATTCTTTCAATTTAATTTGAACCTTTGACAGTGAATATGGATTTGGTATACTATTAATTCCCTTTTTATTTGTCCAATACATTTGGGAAGGGAAATTGTCTTATAGATTCCTTATGTTATAAGAAACAGACATAGATATCTCCGGAGTCTAGTTATGAGTATAAAATGATGGTTTTGTTTGATAATATTCATATAATGGTTTAGATGTCCAAGAGACAGATGAACCTTGATTATCTCAATGTTGAGTCCAAAATTTTGAATTGGGTCAAGGTAAGGTATTATGAGGTTCCAAATTTTTTATCCTTGGAAAAAACCATAATGGTTGGGAGACACCTTTCGACTATACTATTAGTGACAAATAAATAATTTATGTTTGAGGTAAAAAAATTTATTCCCATGTGTTTTCATGGTGATTTTATGTGTGAATTACATAATTAATTTGGGAGTTACATCCCTATTTTACAAAAAAATTATCATGATATTCAGAGAAAATATTACCTAAAAGGGATTAAGAAGGAGGCATCAGGTTTTATTTCATTAATTTATACCTATCAACATGTAATGATTGACCACTAATGAACTAGTTCTATGATACAAATATTTCCTGCTCTAGAATATATGTCAGATAATTACATCATTGGATTCATAGTGGTTATTATGAGTACATCATGGAACAGTAGTGTGATATGGGTAATTATTGATAATTTAAGAATGTGGGCACACTTTTTACTAATTTCTGAGTTTTTAACATTCGATCTGATTGTTAAAATGTATTTTTGGGGAATAATACTTTTTCATGGGTTACCATTGAGTATTATTTTAGTTAATGACCAACATTTTACTTCATTCTTCTAGAAGTAATTTTAGATTGATCTTGATACCCAAGGGATTCTGAGGGTATATTTCTACCCTTAGATTTAGTGGAAATTAGAGTGTTGTATCTTGGTGATAGAGAATATTCTTGGATTATGAATTCTGAATTTTATAAGAACATAGAAATGAATATGGAGCTTGTTTATTTTTCCTAAAAAATAAATTATCTAAAAACTATTTAGATGGAAGCATATGAGGGGCTCCATTGTAGGATATTTCAATAACTTTAATATTATATGTAGGATAAAAATATAGTGTTTTTTTCATAAGAGTCTCCTAGAAGAGACTTATGAGTAGGTTCCATTAATTAGAAAACATAATGAGATGGATATATTTATATACAAGTCATATTCAAACCAATATCGTCAACCCCTTGAGGTTTCTGTAGGTGCTCATGTGTTCCATTAGTTTTCCCAAAGGATTGGTCTCCATCCGATTCTAAAACATGAAATGTTGGAACTATAGTTTGCAGGGATGATTGATATTCTGTAGAGGATTAGCCAAGTGTAATTCCAATTGGTACATCTATATTTGTACAGTGGAATGAATAAGTTATTTATTTATCAGGGCTCTAGCAGTATCACCCTGAACCTTCTCATATGGTCACATTTGGTTATGTTGGTCTTGAGGATGATGTATCCTTTGAAGATAATGTGGTTTGTGTTGTGGATCACGATGAGAAAATCATGCAGGTTAAGAAAATGTCATTTGTTCAAGTATTTTTGATGCATGGTAATATCTAGGATGTCACATGGTATAAACATGATGATATGTTAACCTAGTGGACCAATAGTATTTACTTTTGAAACATAGTAATTCTTCGATTTGTGTCTTGTGGATGAGTCATTATAAGGTGGGTACATTGTATGATCATTGAATTCATTGGGTTTATATTCTTGTTTATGTTTTTAACTCCATTAAAAATCATTAATGAAATTTTACCCATCAATATGGTGATCTGTGGGGCTATCCCAGAGGCATAGGATGTGAAGGAGTAGGAAAAGTGTCCATATAGTGTAGTTCTCATGGTTGGCACATTTTTAGTGCTAAACATGCACTACAACAATGCACCCAGGACAGGTATGGTGCACAAGTTGTCATACTCTGCATGAAAAGTGACCAAACCCTCACAATTATCCAATTGATGGTTCTTGTAATGACTCAAACTATTGTAAATAAAATTTCCCCTTATGTTTTAATTTATTGTCTTATTATGTAATATAGTAATACATAACACATGAAATCCTTTAGTATTATCATATCCTATAAAATTTAAAATACTATAAAGAATCATTACCTTTGGTAATATATTAGTCAAATAGTGATCATAAGATTAGTATTAATATTGTTTTTCAAAAAAATCCAATTTATACAGAAAAAGGAAGTGTTGTCCTCAACAAGAAGAATCACATCCAAAGAAGCACATTTATCAAATCATATAAGAGAGATAACATCTATATTTTCATACATTTAAAGATACAAATATAAGATCCATCAAATTCAGCATGAGTAAAAACGTTTGTAAGAGAATTTCAAGATCATCGAGATTATAGTTGAAACCATTAACACAGAACCACCCCAGGAAAGTCTCACAATCACGAAACATACCCTTAGGGAGTTTGTTGGTGAATAAATTTTATATGTATAAAGACATTATTAATATGAATATATATATATATATAACTAATTTTCTATATGATAGTGGTTATATTTACATCTAATTTTCACATTAAAATCAGTTTTGATTTCTGATACAACAAATTAAGAATTGTATTTTCTACTGATATTCAAATTCTATTAATGAATTAATTTTCATTAAATAATGGATTATTTAAATTAATAATAGTTTAAAAAACTATTATTATAAAATATATTTTACTAAATATTAATGATTATATATATTTTAGGATGTCATATTGAATTTATATATGGTTTTGAAATTAATTTTCTTTAAAAACCCCATCTTTTCATGATAAATATCAATTATTATTTTAAAAGTAAATATTAAAATATTTATAAAATTATTTTCATTTAATTAATATTATTTTTGGAATGAAACTATTGGAATGAACCCATATTGATTTTTTTTAAAATTTCTTAGACACTCAAATTTTCAGGAACAAATTAAATATTGTATAAAAATTCGTTGTGCATTAAGAAAAAAAAAGAAAAAAATGAGATGTAATAAATACTATAAAAGTTATCAATGACCAAATACATGGTTTACCTTAAAATAATTTCATTTCATGGTTATTTTATTAATTTTAAAAATACATTTGAATCATCCAAAACCATTAACATAATTTATCATTTATAAATAATTTCATTAATAGTATGACACACTTATACATAAGAAAGCATATTAAATTATTATTTTCATCAATTAAAAATATAAAATAATTAAAATCAATCCCATTCTAAAAAAACCACAGTAAAAAATATTGTAAGGTATTTGTTTAAAGTTATTTTATTATATTGAGTCCAAAAACTAATCTTGATAAATAATAAATAAATATCCACTCATTCCATTTATAATTTATAAGGGCTCAGATCCACATGGTTTGACCCTTTGCGTGATTCAGAAGATCAGGGTAGTCCGATGATGCAAGGAGGATTTCAGAAGGATTTTGGAAATGAGAAGTCATTATCATGGATAATTCATAATGTGTAAACAAATACAAGACATGAAATCAGGTTTCACAGCTTGTGTTGATCAGATCAGGATGTTTTATAATTAGGGGTTTAAAAATATAAAGGGAGAATAATTTTCAGATGTAAACTATCCCCCAAGGATAAAATAATTTTATATGGGATTAAACATCATGTGTATCTGACTCATTTAAAAGATTTAGAACTTGTAGTGCCCTAGGAATCCAAAACCCTACGGCTAGCAACAACTCCCTCTATTTCTAGACAACCTGTCAAACCCACTTCGTTGTTTTGGGTATTCCATTATCATGGATTGATCACTATCTTCCCTCTTTCTAAACATCTTGGATCAATTTTAGGTTCTACCTATGATATTGATGATTAATATATCTTTTTTCTTATGTTCCATTTTTCCATGTGATGGTGGTTGATCTTCGTGTTTCTAAAGGAATTTTTTTGGTAGTTAGTTTTGAGTGGTGGTTGCATGATGTTTTCGAGTGGATGCATTTCATATTGGAGAGGAAATATGGGTCTGTAGTGTTTTTCCATTCACGTGGGAAGAATGATGAATCCCTTTTGAGATAGAGGATTCATTTCTTCTGACATATAGATATGAAATCATAAATTGAAATTGATTTATCCCTATTGATTCTAATTAAATTAACAAAATAAATATTTATACTAGAATAAATAGTTGATATTTATTTGACAACAATGTTTTTATTTTGTACCATGATAATGGGTTTCATCTTGTTTTTTTATAGTGAGATATCTATGGTATTATTTTTATAAATAGATGAGTTTGTTGAATTGGTAAATAATATAATGTCGAAATTAATTGACAATTAATTTGTAACAATAATTAAAGAGTCATTTTTATTGAATCTGGTGTGTTTTAATCTTAATGTCGTAAGTATGTATAAATGAATGTACCTTGAATGTTTTAATGAATTTAAATGAATATGTAAAGTATGTTGGTGATATTTGAGAATATAATTAAAGGCATGCTAACATAACTATCTAATTATTTTCTGACATATTTTTCTAGATTTCTTGTTAGATTTATCTTAGTTGAAACCTGGAAATAATGAATCTATTTATTCAAATGCAATAAGACAAGATAATGCCTCTGTATGTCAAGAGTTTCATGAATTCTTGTATAGGCAGAGTGCCATGTGTTTGGGGGCAGTAAGGGCATGTTATGTGTAAAATATGTATTACTTTATTTGGGGCTAATAGATTGGTTTCTATAAGGCCCCAGCCTTAAACCTTACTTAATCTTGAGTTATTACAAGATTACACATTGAGGATCTTTTCGGGTTTAGAGTTTTAGAGAATTAGATCATAAAACTTGCATTACATTCCACATATAAACAAAGTGGTTACATAAAGATAGTATTATTCATTCCCAACAATGGAAACACATTTAAAATAAAACATGGATTATTTCTTGACACATCCTTGACTCTATCATCTTATCATGTACCTTTCCCTTGACCTGTGAAAAACATTTAAAAAACTTGGGATGAGCATAAAAACTCAGTATGGGTTATAAAAAAAACATGGAAAGGAAACATGAGTTCATATATACATAAGAATGAAATCATACTTTACCCATAAAACATAGGCCCTTTAACATACCTCATAAAATCATGAATAAATCATAGAAATCATAAGACATAAAGGTAACTTGAGGCATTCATAACATTATTACGTAGGGAGTAACCCTCTTGGTTATGTTTGGAATACCCATCACAGTATATTCCCTAAAATCTCTTCGAAGAAACCTTAACGTTTCACTCCTTCGCGTTACCCAATGCATTGGAGAGCTATAACGGGCTCACCCGCCCATAGTTTATCACGAAACCACCCGTCTTCATAATAATGCCCAAGAACCATAACATAATCATATCACATAAAACATGCATAAAGGAAACATAAAATTTCCACATTTCAATCACGAGATATCAATACAACACATTGATATTAAAAAAAACATTATGAAAACCATTTTCAATACCAAAGTAAAACATGGTATTTATTTTTCGTTTAAAAAAAAAGGTATGGCTTGTAGAGGAAGCTGAAACTCAAATAACGGTCACGACGGCGGAGAAGTCGTTGTCGCCGCATACGTACGACAAAAACATTCCCTTTTGTCATTTATTAAACGCTTCGTATAAAAAATATTCCTTTTGAATAAACGTAAAAGTCAAAGGGTTTTATACACCGTATAAAAGAAAGTTGTGTATAAAATAAAATATGCCTCAATGAAAGGAGATTGAGACGAAGTCCCATACCTCATATCCGACTTGACCCGACCGTTCTTTAATCTCCTGAATAATAAACTTCAGTTAATCTCTACTTGATTATGAATCTTTTTCAAGTTCATTATTCCTTTTATACCATGTTATGAACATCATGTAATCGGTTAAGTTAATAATGTTCATTTTGTCGGTATTTGGTTCTTAAGTCAAAAATAGACTTCTTACACTTACATGTTGTTAATTTGGTCATAGGTTCGTTATATCCAGAATGATATTAATGATTTGGATAACATATATATCATATATATTCATCATATACATGTATTTATAATATTACATCACATTTATAGGTAAGAAATGAAATGCACCGTTCATGGAGACGGTAAGCCGTACGTACGCATGAACGCTACTTCCATTTCTATTTCATATTTTCTGGAATGGAATCATAATGATATAAGAGTATATTATAATTCCAGTATAATAACATATATAATATCATTAACTTTATCCTTTACACATCCCACATATGGTATTAACGAATCAAATCACTTTCAGGGGGCGGTAGTCCGCACTTCCTAAAATGAAGATATCGTGTTTACCCATAATGGGAACCATAAAGGTATGCCCAAAATGAAAAAAACAGAAGCTTAAGGAAAACATAAACATATTATATATCATATATAAAAATAGTGACATCATAATGGCCACCTTTGAATGTGTTAAATGAGTATTGAACAATCATCGTTTCGGGAGGCAGAATTTCGCCATCCACGGAAACCGTATGTTCTTTAACCATTTGATGTAGTTGTGTGAGAGTGTAGCTCAAATAAATATTATAACAACATCCTTGTATATTGAAGATACTGGTGTTGTTACAAAATAAATAAATAAAAAGAGTTTAGGGGGTTGGAGAAGCAAAATAAAACAAATGAACATGAGAGAATGAATTACCTTTAAAAGTGTAACTCCTTTTGATTTGAGCCTAAAGGATTCCTTTGAAAGGATTATTCCCAAAGGGAATCCTATAGGATAAGGAGAGGGATGTGGAGAGAGTAAATGGGCAGGGGTTTGCCGAGACAAAGGCTTGAGGAGTGTGTGAAATGAGGTAGAGGTGGGGGCCTTTTATAAGAGGAGAGGAGGGGCACTTTTGGAAAGTAAAGAAATATTACTTTATTTGAAAATGTTTTTCGGTTTTAAAAGGTCCCACATTGATATAATTCGTGGATAAGGTGATAAGGGTTCGAAATAAACTCATCCAATTGGTTTTGTCCATGTGTAGTTCATAGAATTTACATTGTCTTTCCATTTTATTTAAATCGTCAAATAATGATGTCATCGCTGCATCATTATTATGTCATAAATAATTTAATTTATTTAATGTCTAAAAATCATAAAAAAAAATATGATGTAGGAAATCTTTTTATCTTTCCAATGACTATTTATAATCAAATATCTGATCTTTATAACCCCATGTAAAAATTGTTTTCGTAAAACATATTATGTTTGTGTCATTTTTACTTTTACATTAAATAAAAAGTTATTTATGTCATTTCCCAACCAAAATGTCCCCATGGGGTCCCCAAGTTAACCCATGGATTTTCTTGGTCTGCCATGACACAACCAAAAAGGTTGGGACATGTGTCTAGGTCATTTCATATTATTAAAGCAATATTTATACCTTAAACTACACTAATTACCACTAATCGCGATTAAAAACTTAATAAGTTACTATTAACCAAAAAATTATTTTAATCTCATTGAACCACATTTTACTTCTTAATAACAACCATGTATGTCGGATTTTCAAAATTAAATACACATTAGTGGTAAACTTTTATTTAACTGAAAAATCAGTTTTCTTGATTACCACTTAGTGGTTTCACTATTCATCAAAAATTGAAGTTTTTCAGAAAATTACCAAAAATTCACCCTAAGCAATATTTGATATTATGAATTCAAAAATGAAGTCTATTTTACAAAATTCAAATCATATAAGTCACATTATTTAATTTAATAATTAATTCCCACTGCCAGAGAAAAAAGCGTGTTTTTACAAAACAATAAGTATCAAAAGATTGACACCAGTTTAAGTCTAATTTCAAAGTGAAATTGATTCCAATGACCACCATTGGATAAAATGGTAAAAATATATTCTAATTTCACTTCAAAACCAATTCAAAACATAATCTAATCATATAAATAAATTATATTAAAAAGTAGTTTTGATGTAAAATGCAGTATTTTTCACTATTCATTAAAAAATGAACATTTTCATAAAAATACCAAAAATTCACACAAGGTAAATTTTGATGTCCCAATCATAAAGAATAAGTTTATTTTGACAAAAATAGTTTATAAAATTGTCAAAAGATAGATTCAAAAATGGTTTGCCATCAAAAGGCAGTAAAACAATCTTTTAAGAATATTAGTGTATTCCATGCATAAGATTGTATTTATTTTCATTTTAAGCCTCTATAACACTATCTTAATCATTAATAGACATAGATAAAAATATCTATTATTCATTACTTACTTGGGATGTTACATCCTTCCCCCATTTAGAAAATTGCGTCCCCACAATTTATTTACTTATCAAATAAATGGGGGTACTTATCCCTCATTGCATTTTCAGATTCCCATGTTGCCTCTTCAATCATGTGGTTTTTCCACAAAACCTTTACCTGCTTAATCACCTTATTCCGTAACACTTGCTCCCTGTGGTCAAGAATCTGGACCGATTGTTCCTCATAAGATAGGTTCTCTTCCAGCTGAACTACCTATGGACTCAAAACATGAGATGGATCTGGCATATACTTTCTCAACATCGAAATGTGAAAAACATTGTGTACCTGAGATAAACTCGGAGGTAAAGCCACTCGGTATGCAACTGATCCAACTCTCTCCAGAATTTCATATGGTCCAATGAACCTTGGACTCAACTTTCCTTTCTTACCAAATCTCATCACACTTTTCCAAGGAGAAACCTTGAGAAAAACATGATCACCTACCTCGAAAGATAGATCCTTCCTCCGGTTATCCGCATAACTCTTCTTCCTGCTCTGAGCTGTTCTCATGTGTTTCTGAATCAGCTGAACTTTTTCTGCCATCTCTTCTACCAATTCTGGTCCCATCAACTTCCTTTCACCCACTTCATCCCAGAAAGCTGGAGTTCGACACCGCTTCCCATATAATGCCTGAAATGGTGCCATCTGTATACTGGAATGAAAACTGTTATTATATGAAAACTCAACCAAAGAAAGATGTTGGTCCCAACTTCCCTGATAATCCATAGAACAAGCTCGTAGCATATCCTCCAATGTCTGAATTGTTCATTCTGACTGCCCATCTGATTGAGGATGAAAAGCTGTACTAAAATTTAATTCAGTACCCAACGACTTCTGAAGGCCTTTCCAAAAGTTAGAAGTAAACCTGGGATCACGATCCGATACAATGGAGAGAGGAACTCCATGTAACCTGACTATCTCTTTAAGATACAAACGGGAAAGTTGATCAAGAGAGAAAGTATCTCGTATAGAAAGGAAATGAGCAGATTTGGTCAAGCGATCAACAATAACCCAGATTGCATTATTACCTTGAGATGTCTTTGGTAATCCAACAACAAAGTCCATAGATATATTCTCCCATTTCCACTCTGGCACTGGTAAAGGCTGAAGCATCCCTTTCGGTAACTACCGCTCTGCTTTAACCTGCTGACAAGTCAAACACTTCACAGTAAAATCAGTAATATCTCTTTTCATTCCATCCCACCAGTAATACTACCGCAGATCTCTATACATCTTAGTACTGCCCGGATGAACTGAAAACGGAGAACTATGAGCTTCACATAACAACTCTCTCTTCAACTGTGAATCACAAGGCACACACAATCTCTTCCCAAATCTCAAAACACAATCCTTATCAATGTTGAATTCAGGCAACTTACCTTTCTGAACCAGCTCTACCTTTTTCTGCAACTCACTATCTTGCTTTTGTGCTTGCTTGATTCTATCTGATAGAGAAGATCTCACTGATACCTGAAACAAAACAGAAGGACTTCCTGCACCAACAACTTCTATGCCAAAGTTCATCAAAACATTAACCAAAGGATCACGTTCCAACCACAACATTCTTAATGAAGCATTACTTTTTCGACTCAAAGAATCAGCCACTTTATTTGCTTTTCCCGGATGGTAATGAATTGTACAATCATAATCCTCGATTAATTCTAGCCATCTCCTCTGTATCATGTTTAAATCTTTCTGAGTGAATATATACTTTAAACTTTTGTGATCGGTATATATTTCACACTTTACTCCATACAAATGATGCCTCCAAATTTTTAAAGCAAAAACAACAGCAGCTAGTTCCAAATCATGTGTAGGGTAATTTACCTCTTGAGTTTTCAACTATCGTGAAGCATAAGCAATTACCTGATCATTCTGCATTAGGACGCAACCAAGTCCTTTCAATGAAGCATCACTGTATATAAAAAACTCACCATTCCTGGAAGGTAGTGCCAAAACTGGAGCATTCACCAATCTTCTTTTCAATTCCTGAAAACAATCATCACATTCTTTTGTCCAGATAAACTTAACACCCTTCCGAGTTAGCTTAGTCATTGGACTAGATAACCGTGAAAAATTTCTAACAAACCTTCGGTAATAGCCCGCCAAACCAAGGAAGCTACGAATCTCGGTTACATTTGTGGGTCTTGGCCATTCTTCCACAACTTTTGTTTTTGCAGGAACAACAATTATTCCATCTTTAGAAACAATGTGACCAAGGAAAGAAATTTGTTGCAACCAAAACTCACACTTGCTGAATTTCCCATACAGTTTCTTTTCTTTTAAGGTTTTCAAGATAACCCTTAAATGTTTTTCATGCTCCTCTTTACTTTTAGAAAACACCAAAATATCATCAATGAAAACCACCACAAACTTATCCAAGAACTCATGGAAAATTCTATTCATTAAGTCCATGAATACAGCAGGTGCATTGGTTAGCCCAAAAGGCATTACTACAAATTCATAATGGACATATCTCGTACGGAACACGGTCTTCGGAATATCTGCCTCCTTTACCTTCAGCTGATGGTACCCCGATCTCAAGTCAATCTTTGAAAAAAACTGAGCTCCCTGGAGCTGATCAAACAAATCATCGATATGAGGAAAAGGATATTTGTTCTTAACAGTGATATTATTCAAGGCTCTATAATCAATGCAAAGTCTCATAGAACCATCTTTCTTTTTAACAAATAAAATAGGAGCACCCCATGGTGATGTGCTAGGTCTAATGAAACATTTCTCTAATAAATCTTGCAATTTCTCCTTCAACTCTAAAAGTTCAATTTGTGCCATTCGATAAGGGGGTTTTGAAATTGGCTTAGCATCAGGAACTAAGTCAACAGTAAACTCAACTTCCCGATCTGGTCTTATTCCAGGTAACTCATCAGGAAAAACATCCGGATACTCATTTACCACTGGCACATCATTAATCTGAACAGTTCCTTTATTTTCAACGACATGTGCAAGGTAACATTAATTTCCATCTTTTACAAGTTTCTCGGCCTCTTGATATGTTATCAAAAGTAAGGGTTCATTCTTGTAAACAAACTGAAAGTATTTCTGAAAAGAAACTTCTTTATCTCTATAGTCAATCTTAGCATGGTAAATAGAGAGCCAATCCATACCCAGGATAACATCAAACTCTACTAGAGGTAGAACAATAAGGTTTGCAAGTAGGTTCTTTCCACAGATAAGGATAGGAAGATTCTTATAAATTCTTTTTGCCTCAACATTTCCCCCAGGTGTTTTTACCAAAAGTTCAGGAGTCATTTGTTGAGATGGTATTCCCATTTTACTAGAAAAGGTTTCAGAGATGAAAGAATGTGTAGAACCCGAATCAAACAACACACTGGCATAATCTGAAAAAAACAACAAAGTACCTGATACAACTTCATTTGATGGCCCGACATCTGCTTAAGTAGTTGCAAAGGATTTCACCACCCCTTTCTACTTGTAGTCTAACTGCTTCCCATCACTCAAGCTCTTTGTCGGACACTCCTTTGCATAGTGACCCATCTCATTGCACTTAAAACATTTCACTAACTGTAAATCAAATTTGTTCTTACCTTCACCTTGATCCTTTTCAGTGCAATCACGAGCCTAATTTCCCATCTTACCACATCGGTAGCACTTCCCAGAATTCAGAAGACATTCCCTAGCATGCCTTTTGCCACATTTATCACAAACTGGAAACTTAGTTCTCTTACCATCAGACTTTTTTAAAGAATTCTTACCTTTCTCCTGCCACCTCGGTCTCTTCTTCTGCTGGTTGTTATAGAAAACTTGGTCATCGGCAAACTCCATTTCCACCTTCTCAGCACATCGAACAAGCTTTTCATAACTTTTAAACTCACGAGAAGCTAATTCCCTTCTATACTTTGGCTTTAATACTGAGTAGAAATGATTGATTTTACTATCAAGGTCCCAGATAAAATTTGGATCATACCTTGCCAATCGAGTGAACCTTTCTTCATAAGCAGCCACTGAGTCTTCCACTTGCCTCAATTCCAAGAATTTATTTTCCATCCTAAGTCGAACAGCCTTAGGAAAATACTTCTCAAGAAATATACCTTTGAATTCATCCCAGTCAAGAGCATCAATCTCATCGGCGTCCCTGATATTTTTAACCATAGACCACCACTGATCTGCTTCACCCTCCAAACAGTAAATAGCAAGACTAACCTTTTGATTGTCTGAACACCCCATGACATCAAAAATCTTCTCCAGTGCTTTAATCCACCCTTCATCTAGCACAGGGTCAGATGATCCTCTGAATGATGGTGGATGTTGCCTCATGAAATGTTCCACCACTGACATGTTCCTCTGCGGTTGATCTGGATGATCTCGTGCATGGATACCACCGCCATTTATCGCTTGAGTCAACTGCGCCATTACTGCAACAAACTATTCAGTTCCAATTCCGACCATTTCTGGATGCTGATTCGGAAGGTTATTTCCTTCTGTATGCCTTCCTAGCACTGCTTCCGTGTTTCCTCTGTGGAAAACCATTCTGAACAACCATGTCTTAGATGAAGCAACATGGTAATCTTTAAATGCTATATCATTTCGAAAAAAATATATTTTTGGATAATCATTTAATATAATTCTAACTCCTAAAGTTATCTAAACCGACCTTTGATACCAACTATAAGGCCCCATCCTTAAACCTTACTTAATCTTGAGTTATTACAAGATTACACATTGAGGATCTTTTCGGGTTTAGAGTTTTAGAGAATTAGATCATAAAACTTTCATTACATTCCACATATAAACAAAGTGGTTACATAAAGATAGTATTCTTCATTCCCAACAATGGAAACACATTTAAAATAAAACATGGATTATTTCTTGACACATCCTTGACTCTATCATCTTATCATGTACCTTTCCCTTGACCTGTGAAAAACATTTCAAAAACTTGGGATGATCATAATAACTCAGTATGGGTTATAAAAAAAACATGGAAAGGAAACAAGAGTTCATATATACATAAGAATGAAATCATACTTTACCCATAAAACATAGGCCCTTTAACATACCTCATAAAATCATGAATAAATCATAGAAATCATAAGACATAAAGGTAACTTGAGGCATTCAAAACATTCTTATGTAGGGAGTAACCCTCTTGGTTACGTTTGGAATACCCATCACAGTATATTCCCTAAAATCTCTTCGGAGAAACCTTAACGTTTCACTCCTTCACGTTACCCAATGCATTGGAGAGCTATAACGGGCTCACCCGCCCTTAGTTTATCACGGAACCACCCGTCTTCATAATAATGCCCAAGAACCATAACATAATCATATCACATAAAACATGCATAAAGGAAACATAAAATTTCCACATTTCAATCACGAGATATCAATACAACACATTGATATAAAAAAAACATTATGAAAACCATTTTCAATACCAAAGTAAAACATGGTATTTATTTTTCGTTTAAAAAAGGTATGGCTTGTAGAGGAAGCCGAAACTCAAATAACCGTCACGGCGGCGGAGAAGTCGTTGTCGCCGCATACGTACGAAAAAAACATTCCCTTTTGTCGTTTAGTAAACGCTTCGTATAAAAAAGATTCCTTTCGAATAAACATAAAAGTCAAAGGGTTTTATACACCGTATAAAAGAAAGTTGTGTATAAAATAAAATATGCCTCAATGAAAGGAGATTGAGACGAAGTCCCATACCTCGTATCCGACTTGACCCGACCGTTCTTTAATCTCCTGAATAATAAACTTGAGTTAATCTCTACTTGCTTATGAATCTTTTTCAAGTTCATTATTCCTTTTATACCATGTTATGAACATCATGTAATCAGTTAAGTTAATAATGTTCATTTTGTCGGTATTTGGTTCTTAAGTCAAAAATAGACTTCTCACACTTACATGTTAATTTGGTCATAGGTTCGTTATATCCAGAATGATATTAATGATTTGTATAACATATATATAATATATATTCATCATATACATGTATTTATAATATTACATCACATTTAGAGGTAAGAAATGAAATGCACCGTTCATGGAGACGGTAAGCCGTACGTACGCATGAACGCTACTTCCATTTCTATTTCATATTTTCTGGAATGGAATCATAATGATATAAGAGTATATTATAATTCCAGTATAATAACATATATAATATCATTAACTTTATCCTTTACACATCCCACATATGGTATTAACGAATCAAATCACTTTCAGGGGGCGGTAGTCCGCACTTCCTAAAATGAAGATATCGTGTCTACCCATAATGGGAACCATAAAGGTATGCCCAAAATGAAAAAAACATAAGCTTAAGGAAAACATAAACATATTATATATCATATATAAAAATAGTGACATCATAATGGCCACCTTTGAAGGTGTTAAATGAGTATTGAACAATCATCGTTTCGGGAGGCAGAATTTCGCCATCCACGGAAACCGTATGTTCTTTAACCATTTGATGTAGTTGTGTGAGAGTGTAGCTCAAATAAATATTATAAAAACATCCTTGTATATTGAAGATACTGGTTTTGTTACAAAATAAGTAAATAAAAATAGTTTAGGGGGTTGGAGAGGCAAAATAAAACAAATGAACATGAGAGAATGAATTACCTTTAAAAGTGTAACTCCTTTTGATTTGAGCCTAAAGGCTTCCTTTGAAAGGATTATTCCCAAAGGGAATCCTCTAGGATAAGGAGAGGGATTTGGAGAGAGTAAATGGGCAGGGTTTGGCCGAGCCAAAGGCTTGAGGAGTGTGTTAAATGAGGTAGAGGTGGGGGCCTTTTATAAGAGGAGAGGAGGGGCACTTTTGGAAAGTAAAGAAATATTACTTTATTTGAAAATGTTTCTCGGTTTTAAAAGGTCCCAAATTGATATAATTCGTGGATAAGGTGATAAGGGTTCGAAATACACTCATCCAATCGGTTTTGGCCATGTGTAGGTCATAGATTTTACATTGTCTTTCCATTTTATTTAAATCGTCAAATAATGATGTCATCGCTGCATCATTATTATGTCATAAATAATTTAATTTATTTAATGTCTAAAAATCATAAACAAAAACTATGATGTAGGAAATCTTTTTAGCTTTCCAATGACTATTTATAATCAAATATCTGATCTTTATAACCCCATGTAAAAATTGTTTTCGTAAAACATATTATGTTTGTGTCATTTTTACTTTTACATTAAATAAAAAGTTATTTATGTCATTTCCCAACCAAAATGTCCCCATGGGGTCCCCAAGTTGACCCATGGCTTTTCTTGGTCGGCCATGACACAACCAAAAAGGTTGGGACATGTTTCTAGGTCATTTCATATTATTAAAGCATTATTTATCCCTTAAACTACACTAATTACCACTAATCGCGATTAAAAACTTAATAAGTTACTATTCACCAAAAAATTATTTTAATCTCATTGAACCACATTTTACTTATTAATGACAACCATGTATGTCGGATTTTCAAAATTCAATTCACATTAGTGGTAAAATTTTATTTAACTGAAAAATCAGTTTTCTTGATTACCACTTAGTGGTTTCACTATTCATCAAAAATTGAAGTTTTTCAGAAAATTACCAAAAATTCACCCTAAGCTATATTTGATATTCCGAAATCAAAAATGAAGTCTATTTTACAAAATTCAAATCATATAAGTCACATTAATTAATTTAATAATTAATTCCCGCTGCCAGAGCAAAAAGCGTGTTTTTACAAAACAATAAGTATCAAAAGATTGAGACCAGTTTAAGTCTAATTTCAAAGTGAAATTGATTCCAATGACCACCATTGGATAAAATGGTAAAAATATATTCTAATTTCACTTCAAAACAAATTCAAAACATAATCTAATCATATAAATAAATTAGATTAAAAAGTAGTTTTGATGTAAAATGCAGTATTTTTCACTATTCATTAAAAAATGAACATTGTCAGAAAAATACCAAAAATTCACACAAGGTAAATTTTGATGTACCAATAATAAATAATAAGTTTATTTTGACAAACATAGTTTATAAAATTGTCAAAAGATAGATTCAAAAATGGTTTTCCATCAAAACGCAGTAAAACAATCTTTTAAGAATATTAGTGTATTCCATGCATAAGATTGTATTTATTTTCATTTTAAGCCTCTATAACACTATCTTAATAATTAATAGACATAGATAAAAATATATATTATTCATTACTTACTTGGGATGTTACAGTTTCAATGTTTATTTCCTAATGCCAATTATGTTCTCTAGATATGAGCCACGTGAAGTAGAGAGAGGAGGCATGAATGTGTTGTGATCATAGGATTGTAGAACCACATGTTATTTTGGGGTATGTGGGTCAGGGAGTCCCGGTAGTGGTGGAAGAAATTAAAAATTGTAATAGTGGGATGATATAGGATATATATGTTGGTGAAATGGAGGAAATAAGAGATGAAAAAACGAGTTGATGTTTGTCTTAACCAATGATGTGAAAGATATATGCTTATTTGAATATTTTTCTTGGTTGAATAATCAGTTGGTGTTTATCATCTTACCATTCCCTAGTTCTTGATGGAGATGGATGTGATTGTTCTTTTAACAACTTTGGTATCTTATTTTAATTTTCCAAGAGTACCAAGGTATAAGTAATGTTATTATATTAATAAATGAATGAATATTTCACCCATGGGTTGGAGTTTTCTAGGATACCATTTTGTGTTCAATGTTTTGAGAAGCTATGGAATAAGTTTGCTTTTTCCCAATAGGTCATGGAAAATTATTGTGTTTCTAATTTAATTTAATGTGTAAAATAATAATTATCAATTAAAGGTAATTAAATTAATTAAAATAATATTAAACTAACAAAAAGGAATAAAAAAATTATTATAACTCTTTAAATGGTCAGGTTCTTATAGGATTTCTGTTCTTAATAGTGGAAGTCATGTGTCCAATATATGATATTCATAGTTGAGTGTGAGAATAGGTTATTACCATAACGTTTTTGTGCGATACTATACCTTGTATTTTTTATGTTTCACACTCTAATCCACCATGTTTGTAATTGAAACTAACACCCCATCACTTTGAGCATCAGTTGATAGAGATATTATATGATTACAACTTGAGGGTTTCATATTTTTGGGAAAGGGTTATATTGTAACTGATGCACTGAGTAGGAATTCAGGCAATGATGATGTGTATGAATTTATTGATTCATTATGGGTGATGGATGAACTATCATCATTATATCTTGATACGGGGGAAGTTGGGGGGGGGGCAACTGTTATCTTTTTAATATGATAGTGTAGTCATCTCTCATATCGAAGAATGAGGAATAAAAATTTGGGGATCATGATAAGGAGATCTATAAATTTCTAGTTGTTTGTGGAAATGAATCTAATGTTAGGTTTTAAGATATAAGACATCCAGTTTGGATTTAGGGAAGGCTTTTGATTTCATTCTCAATTCATGAGATAGTTTATAGTGAGTTCCATAGTTCACCTTTTATATACATCATGGCATGACTCTGATATACTGAGCCATGAGATATATGTTTTAATGGACTATATTGAGATGTGTAGTTTGAGGGTTTGTGTCTCGATGTTTGGTCTTCCACATAGTGAAGGATATGTATTGTGCTCCAAGTCAGTTTCTCCAACTGTTCGATGTTCATTTCTGGAAGTGGATTGAAATCTTAGTAAAAATTATAATCAGTTTACCTCAATCTGAGGGATGATATGACAATATCTAGGTGTTAGTGGATCATTTGAATAAATCATCCCACATTATAGTGATCAGGTAGCTGGGCACCTTGAAGGTTTATTGAGATAGTATTTGGAGGAGGTATTGAGAATCTACAATGTCCCAAGGAAAGTCATTTCTAATTGAGATCCTCATTTTTCCTCTATATTTGAAGAGGACCCTAATATGATTTTGGTTCATAAATTTGACTTATCACTGCTATTCATCCACAGATGGATAGTTATGTAGAGCTGACCATCCAGACTCTTACAAAATGGTGTGATCATGTGTTAGGGAATTTGGAAGTTCGTGGGTGAGGAACCTACCTTTTTTAGAGTTCTCCTAGTTTAATTTTTTTCCTTCACCATCAGTATGAATATTTTTAATCCTTGTATGGATGAACATTCTACTCTCCTTTAAGATGGACTTGGGTCATAGAGTCAATATTTATCAGGTCATAACTATTACAGAATATAGAAGAGAAATTCAATGTCATTCCTAACAGAAGAAAGCTTCATAGGATCATCATAGATCTTATATAGGTCACTTGAGGAGACCTTCAAAGTTCGATATTGGGGGTCAAGTGATCCAAATGATGAATGAACATCATGGGAAGTGACGGTTTTTCCATGGGAGTAAGCGTTATCCTCGGTTAGTTACGACTTTCTAGGTGTTAGCTCGTATTGGAATCATGGTGTATCCGATTGTACGTACCTCAAATATATGTTGAATAAATGATGTTTTTTCATAGTTCCTGTCTCTTTTGTTATCTTCGTGATAACTATCATAGAATTTATTTCGGTTACACAGATGCCTAAAATGATTCAACCATTGTGGAGTGGCCTATGGGGATCCAGTACCACTAGAAGAATGTGTTTTGCAGGCACGTTATCCCATATGTTCACATCATGTTTAAGTATAGTGGCATGGAGGAGAGTACATCACAACTTAATTCATATTTAGGTTATCAATAACCTAATTTGTTTTATTTTCATCTCTTATCATCTTATTCATTTCATTTTGTGGTTGTAGGCCTTTTCATCAATTATGAGATGTATTTCTATTGTTTCATGTTTTAACGTACTCCCTTTTGATATTTATCATCCCTAGAAGGGTGTAAGGAGTTGGTTGTTGTTTTTACGTTTTTGATTACCATTGCTTTATTGAGGTGGTTTAGCTTTTGTGGTGGTGAGATACATGTGGGTTATCTCACATGTTGGTTATTTGGAAAACCCAATTTATTTTTCCTCTCTATGATAGTTTTGGATTCTATAGAAAAATATTTTTTTAAGAGATATATAATATAACATTAGGATCCATGTGGAACTACACTTTTCACGTATATGAATATTGTTGTGCATGGAGGATTCTCTAAGTACATCTGGAGGTTTTCAGATGCTATAATATTGATGAAGGGAGATTTCAAACCGTGAAAAAATTTACACGGTGTGAAAGAGGGTTTCACAGCTCGTGCTGATTAGATCTCAACTTTTATAAAATCAGTTATTAAAAAGGATGACATGATTTCTGGCGTAAACCATACCCTGAGGATGACATTACATAAAATGTGATTACATGCCATGTAAATCCCCAATGTTATACCACATTAAAATATGTAGTCTCAAGGGTTTCCCAAACCCTATGCCCTAAAATGCCTCCATCTTGTGCCAGGTGACACAGTACCAGTACTTCAACATTTTTATTGATTCCTTTATCAAGGATTGATATCTTGCTTCCCTCCTTCAATCTATCTTTGATCGAAGGTTTTTTTACAACCATCCACGACGTTTCACCGATCTATTTCTTCTCATTCAGCATTTCCATGTGATAGATCATGACCCCCATGTTTTTAATGAATTTTTTAAATCTTAGTTGGCACAGTAGAAGCATGAGGACCTTAGGTGGATGTAATTCTTGTGGGAGAGGGGATCATGTTCTACCACATTTTTCCTATTCTGATGCAAAGAACGTTGACACCATTTGAGGTTGGGTATTCATAATTTTTTTTTTATTTCTGTGTGATCATAGATCCAACATGATTTAGCCTCTGATATTCTACTGAAATTAACCTAATAATCACTTGAACTAGATTAATGAATTGATATCGATCATATGTAAATTTTTTTATTTTGTAACATGATAATGGTCTGCCTCTTGTTTTTTAGATAATGTGATAGCTAAGTTGTTCTTGTTACACATGTATGAGCATGTGGAATTGGTAAATAATGTAATGACAAAATTAATTAACGATTAATTGGCTAGATGAATTAAAGATACATCTTTAATGAATCTGGTATATAGTAATCATAATGTATTAATATTTTTCGAATGTATTGGACTTCACTATGTTAATGTAATTGAATAAATATGTGACAAATGATAATGATTGTTGATAAAATAATTAAATTCATGCTGAAATAATTGTTTAATTAATTTTTGGTAGCTTTTTCCAGCATTCTACATAGGTTTCCCACAGTTAAACCTGTAAATAATAAATTAGTTAATTGATGTGGGAATAATAAAGGTTTTTGTGATAAAAGATAATTTATTTTAGGGTTTGATATTCTTATGTTATTATAATGTCTGAGTGCCTTATGCATGTTAAATGTGAGGGATCATTCTGTGTAAAGGCTGGAAGCCTTGATTGGGGGCTAAGAGCCTGGTTTCAATGTTTTTTTCCTGATACGTGTTATTTAATCTAGATACATGCCCTGTAAAGTGTGGAAAGGAGGATCGGATGGGACATGGGCCTAGGATGGCTGATCCTGGAGGGATTTTTTGGTGTGTGGGGTGGGGGTGCCCAATTTCGGTGGAATCATTTGATTCATGTGGTGGAGGGATTCATTGTGATATTCATGTCGGTGTCTAGGGGGACATAATAGATGGTATAACGAGATAAAGCTACTATTACCAATATATATAAAGTATGGGTTCACATTTAAATATATTCTTTGGATAACATCCATGTCATTGATTACATTCATTACCTTCCCCACTTCCTGAGGCTGAAAGATGTCAATAATTGTTCGCCTCGATTGGTATCATAGGATATTTCTCATAGAGTACTTTTTAATATAGTGAGAAATGATCTTAATAATAAAATGAATGGTTAAACAATGCGGTTAGAGAATGGGGGATGAGATGCATATATTACAATTTTGAGAAGATGTGGAATCTGTTTTCTAATTCTTTGAGGAAATATAACATTGGTATGATGCTAATGTTTTGTAATGTAGAAACTTTAGTGAATATTTAATTGATGAGGAATCAATTAACAAAACATTAAACAAAATTAATGGAAGAAAATGATTTATTGTATCTCTTTAAATGTTTTTGTTCATATAGGATATCTTTTCTTTATAGTGGTAGTAGGGGGGTCTAGAGACATTACCTGCAGTTGATTCTGATACTAGGTTTTTCCTACAGTGTGGTTTTGATTTACATTATACCTTGTAAATTTATGGTATTATATGCTACTCCACTATTTCAGTTAGAGAAAATGAATCCCCAGGGTTCTGAGCCCGAGGGGGGGGGGGGGGGTTCTCAACATCCCATATGGAGGATGGATAGATTACTACCACCTTGGCCATACTATCTTCTCTGGGATATATTTTTTCTTAAATACAAGGAAGTTAATTTACCCAATATATGTGTGTAGAGGGTAGTATTGGTTTTATGTTATTTCAAACACATGTATTCTATATATAGATTCTTAAGGACTGTTATAGGTATAACGTGTATAGGCTTTGATGGATTGACGATCCTTACTCGGTGTATTATATTCGATTGGTTATGGAATAATACATGATGCATGATACACATAATATCGGCTGTGATGGAACCTAGAAAATATTTTGTTAGTATTTGTTGTATAGATGAGGTGGTGTGTTGTATGTGGTGATTCAACTAGGTGTATGTGGTCTATCATTATTGGAGATAGATGATTAGGACATGAAATGTTGGGGAAGTGGAAAACTAGTTGGGAAGTGGTCATGAGGTACCCTTGGTATTCATTATTTTATTATATACTATTGTATATGATTCTAGGAGACAAAATACATTATAAGTTTTAAACCTTGGCTTACATGTTTAGTTGATGAGCCAATTTCATTTTTGTTTACTGTTATTTAGCATGCTTTCTTTATATATATTCCAAAGTGACTCTATAAAAGACCATACTGAGTATACAGGTATAATAATATTATTTATAATTTAATAGTTTATTTTACATCACTGAGTGACTATTGGAGTTCATGATGGAGTATATTAGATTGTGGGTTTTATAAGACCTTTTTGGGATTTGAGGTCAGAGATTTCATTACATTTCCTATGGTACACAATGTTTTCATTTCCATTATAGTAGTTTTTTATGTCATTAAATTTGTACAAATGAGTTTTCTATTATATTAGAGTCTGATTGGGAGTTCTCTATTCTCTATATTATCTCTCCCTTTTTCATGTGGTCTATTATAGGGAAATGCCTCCCATCAACATTATTATTATACCCTTGGTGTTAGCCCCCAGCTTGAGGCCTACTAAAGGCGGGACTCGAGTGTTACAACTTGTAAAGAGGGGGTGGGGTTATTTGTGGCATAAAACCACCCAAGATCATATTTATCTTCATTCAAAATTTTTATAGCATGTCCTTACTCTTCCCTCCCCACTAAACAGTCCTCTGATGGTTCCCCCATGCTATATAGAAATGCATCCCATGAATTTTGAGTCACACACACAAGTAATAGATCTTCAACTTCTATTAATTATTCATGTTTTTTATATTATTTATTTTACATCAAATTTATAATTTTAGTATACATCTTTAAGTGTCCCCATTTTATCCCATTCTATGTCCAAATGATTAAAGATCCCTTTCTCTCTCAAAAAAACCTCCTATTTTAAATTTTATGTGCTGTTGTAATGAGGATGAAATTTCATAGCGATTTTCAATGCTTAAAAATTTGGGCAGGGAATACCGTACCCATTTCCTATTAAGGGTGTTCCCATTTTTACATTAATAATTATTTAACAAGGGAAATAAATGAATTTATTGGACACTCATTGATAGTGGAATAAAATATGATGATAAAGGAAACAATATTGATGATTTATGTGGAATACATAATTATGAGAATAAAATGAAAGTGATGTGTGCTCCTTAAATTATATTCTGATTTAATGCATCTGGTAATGTTTTGTCTAATGTAACATAAGTTTGGGGCATGGACTGAGGCTCACTATATTATTGAAACATTTTCCATCAAGATGTCTTGATAGTTATCCTTGACCCATGTTTATGATGTAGTGTTATATGTTGTTTCTACATTTACCATGTTTCCTTTATGATTATTATATTATATCATGTCTCATTGAACCTGTTTAAGATTTAGACTCCTTTTATGCCAAATTTATATTCCTAATGTCCAATATTTACTATATTGTTCGTTTTATGCCATGTTTATTCCCATACATGGATTTATAGTTCACCCCATTCATAAGTATGTCCTTCTGTTGTCCCACATAGTTTTAACTGCATGCATGTTATGCTTTTCTTCAATAAATATTATTTTTTTCAATTTATAATTAATATATAATGTACATAATTCCAAAAGACCGTATAATTATCAATGTTATAGGTTTAATTAATAAAATCCTTAGGTTATAAATCATGAATTGATCTAAAATAAATTACTTGGTTTTCATAGTTTGTATCAAAGATAAGTTTTAGTCATTTTGGGGATAAGGATTATAAAAATATAGTAATATAAATACAAATAAAACAAAATATAAGAAAAAATCATTAAATGTTGGCCTGTATATAATAAGTGAATTATTAATAAAACTAATCCCTTTTTGGATAATACATGTTAATGTGGATATGGTAATTATGTATATTGGGATAAAACCTAAATAAACATTAATCTAGACTCAACTAGGTACGTGTGCAAGAAAACTGGTCTGGATGCACACCTAGATTTAAAATCCTAGGGGATAAGATGTGGTAAATTAATAAGATCATTACGACCTCTTAATAAGGGAATAAAAATTCCTATAATAGTTCATTTTAGGAAATAGATCATTAATAAAAAAAAATTGAGGCCCAAAAAATCACAAGTTAACAAATAAATGTAATTTATAAATTATCCCTTTAATTTCATTAGATTCCCCAATTTTGTGATTAATATTTTAAAAATAATCTTCCTTATTTTTAGTTTTCAACTAGTTAATGGTTAGAAATTAGTGGAATTGGGTAAACAAAATAGGTGAAGGGAAATTTGAATACTTCCCCAATGATATGACCAACCTGGTGAGTGTACGATTCATGAACATTATTACGATACTCTTTTAGTTGACTTTGGTTATGAATATAAACAAGGATCAGGTGGATATTTTGAATCCCCCTAAGATTGAATAACATACCATTGAGTCTTTTATTTGGAAAATACATATAAATTTTATCTTATCATCTGATACCTTAATGACAGAACAATAGATCAACTCCTTAGAAAATATCTTTTCAATCCTTCAATGTACATAGAATGACATGGTTTTATAGGATATTAATCATAATGAGGGAGAATATGATCAGTAATGGACATTGATAAAAATATAATAATCTTTAGGAATATATAAAATTAATGGGGTTGATGGAATTCTGAAAAAAAAATTGATAAATATTTTTGTCACACTCTCCAACATTAAATAGAAATAGAGTTCATTACCTTATGCAGATGGATGATGAATATATCAGGACATACAAGGAAATCTTCACAAGACTAGTAAAATACACATCCATTATATAAATTACCAAAAAAAATTATGGTTGTATACATATCTGGAAAGCCAAACCACATTATATGAAATGCAGGAGAAATCATAGGATTTGATTTCTATGTAGAAACTATTTGATTTGTGGTCAATGTCGAAACATTGATTGGATAATCTCATAGGTAATATGGGGATAAGAATATGATAGTGGACTCTAATTATGGAAGTCCAATGGAGATATCTAATGGTGATAATAAATTTCAATATCTTTCTTTTCAATTGTAAAGAAAGATGAATCCTAGAAATTGGATAAGGGGGACTAGGAAATACATTCGGAGAAAAAACAAAGGTAACCCTACAAGTGATTACTAACATTAGTAACCCATTAATGCGATGGAGGAAAGGAATGCACCAGTCAACCCATAGTGCATTGTTCATTTATTTATCTATAAAGAACTATGGCACTGTGAAAACTAATTCACTATGCCAAGGGTTTTCATAGACAACCAAAAACCTCCAAGGAATAAAGGGCGAGACTTTTCAATCAAAACAATAGTGGTTCATTCTAATAATGAAATGGTTAAAGCTACATTGTTTATTCATTCAACAATTTCTAACATACATTTTTATTATATTTATAAACACTCCATAATTTCACAAATTTTATGTGAATGTATTAAAACACCACAAAAATCATATATGTTGAGATATCAGCGATAATGGAAAATGGGAAATTATTTCATCCCAAATATCTAAATTTTCTCCAGCAAAAATTTGTGGGATGAACTTTCAAAAGATCATTTTGATACTCCATTCTATGGATTTTGATGAAATTATGAGAATGTACTGGATTTCCTTATATATATACAACATAAATTGACACAAGATGGAAATTACACTATGTATCATGATTCAATACTCGATTTTGTACAGGTGAAAAGAGGATGATGAGTCTTTCGTAATCCAACATCTCAAGAATGTAAATTATTCCCTAATAAGCAATTCTATCTAGAGGAAATGACTGATTCTAAGGAAACAAATATTTATTAAGACATTACCATTGTGAGGGAATGAATTGATTTGTTTCCTAGTAATTGATTACACTTCCTTATCTATGAGAGTTTGAATTTTCAATTGAGAATTCTCATATGGTGTTACCATTATACAAGAATATATTTATAATGGATGTTATGTAACATGAGGAGATAAGGAAACTATTATAGGAGAATATAGAGAAATGGCTTATATGTCCATGATTTTCACCATGGGGTGCAGTAGTCCTTTTATTCAAGAAGAATTATGGGACAATGAACCTTTTCATCGATTATCATGAGCTCAACCTGATCACAATAAAGAACATGTACCATCTGAAAAATATTGATTTCTTATTTGATTTGATACATCTAGGAAAATACTTCTCTCAGTAGGATTTTTGGTTGGAATAATTTCGGGTTATGGCGAAGAAGGAAGATATACCCAAGAATGAATTTCATACATGGTACTTGAACTTTGAGTACATAGTAATGTCATTCAGACTGAAAATTTCTCAAGTGATATCCATGCACATGAGGAATATCGTGTTTAGAAATTACCTTAGAAAAGGTTGGTATTATTTTTGGATGATATTATAACATACTAGAAAATAATTTAGGATCATGAGGAGTATCTCAGAATGGTGATAAAGACCCTATGTAGAGATATGATCTATTCCAATTATAGAAAATTTTAGTACTGGTTGAAGGAAGGATCATTCATAGGGAATAGAATCTCAACCAATATGATATATGTGAAGCATCCAAATACATACGTTATTGAAGTATGGTTGAGTTGTCATGAACCAACCCGGGACGACCCTGAACCGGTCACCCAAGCCAGCCGGTAACAAGGCCCGAGGGGCGTTCCCGATCCCCAAGGGCTGGCAACTAGTGCCGGGAATAGAAATTAAATAGGTGGAAACAATTTGGCCCAAAATAAAATAATCTAATTAGCGGAGAAAATAAATAGAACAGAAGCAAATAAATAAAGAACAACCATCAACGCTACTAACCTGACCACGACCAAAACACCATGTGACCTCGTGGTTCACTCTCCAATACCACAACCAACTTTGCTCAAGGAGAACAACTGAAGCTGGAACCTAAAAAAGAACTAAAAACAATAAAACACTATAGGCGTGAGTATTAAAACTCAGTTGGTAGGCTCGACTAATTCTATTCAAAATGCACATACCATTTAACAAATAATTTATCAATTCCTGGTTTGAATTAAATTATATAAAATATGGTTTCCACACACACTTTCTTTTCTAAAACAAGTATCATCCCAATGCCCTTTTAATTGAAAACAAGTTTACTGTTTGAATGGAACTGGTTTATAGCATTTTAAAACATTTCTGCATGCAATTTAGAAATTCAAATTTTAGTTTCTAGTCAAAGGGAAAACCACACACAACACACCACACACACTAAGGGATTTGGAAAAGAAGTGGCACATAGTGGCCAACTGCCGAACTAGACCTATCAATCGTCTACCACATAAAAGTAAACACTAAAAGAAACAGGGGTTGATCCTAGGAGATCGTGAACAATCGAGAACATACTATACATGTGACTCATCCTAAAGGCATGCCCTAACTCGATGACGGCATAACGCCCATACTGCTACCCGGTATAGCCATGCATGGCCTAACTGAGGGGCCCAATCCCTATAGAAGCAATAACTCAGTATTCCCCTGCTATGGGGCCACTAGCTAATGCATATTCTAAACTAGTGCAACAATCATTCTCAGAAGATTCACTCACTATGCCTGGTTCCCATGTCAACACAAGCAATAAAAAGGGGTTCATCCACAATGTAAATCAATCAGTCACGGTGCAGAAACATCACATAAATCTCACACAATCAACGCACACCAATGACCACCCCTGAATGTGTTTTTCCAAAACAATTTATTTTATTAATGTGCTAAACGGACCTTCACCAATTTTAAAGAAAAACCTCATTTCTAGAGAGAACCCAAAACACTTATTCTGAACAAATCATTTATCTTTAAAAATAGAAGTACATTTGAAATTCTGTGAATTATGTTTAAAGGCCAAATGAGCATTCATTCAATACTGGGAGTCCTCTTCTCAAGAAAATGTTTCAAGTGTTCGGTATAAAATAAACGTCTCTTTTCACACCAAATAATCATTTAAAAATTAATTATCTTATATTATTTCTCATTCATTAAAATTAATAAAACATCAAGCAATTAATAAATTCTAAATTTAAAGGTGAGTGCAGTGGGGGGCCCGCCTTGGCTCGCTGTCCAACATAATGGCACGTCACGCCTCGCACAAATGCATAAACACAAGCAAGATGACGACCTAAGTATTGCGGGTCTTTCTCGCCGACATGCTGCAACAACCACCCAACTAAAACGAATAATCACAGACTCAAAGAAATTCAAACTAAAAAACAGCACAATCACCAACTCGACATACTTCCAAAACACAACTCGCACCATCTAAATTAATTAATGTACTGCTTGCACCATTTATGAAACACCACTACTTGACGCAAAAAGGTTTTACACCAAGAACATGCCTTATTTTATATAAACACACTACTTTAAAAACAAATGCAAATTCAACACTTTCAAAATACCACTTTCATGCCATCCAAATAATTAAATAAATCACTAAACTGTTTGTTAAATCATTTCAAGAAAAACCAAAAGGACTTCACACCAAAATACACATAAAATCCCCCTTTTGAAACCAAACGTACACCACGAACTATTTCACACCCGAATCTGCATCACAAGAATGACTTGATAAATCATCTAAATAGCTCAAAGAACATTTATAAAATAATTTAAAATTAATTTCAAGGGTGAAAAAAAGGAGAACACGCCAAAATAATAATTTCCCACTTGATCGCAAGTCAAAAAACTCCAGGAATACATTTAGCACCTCAAAATTTGATCAGAGAACAAATTTATAAAATTAAATAACATAATAAATTAAAAAATTTATACAAGGGTATGGAACCACATACCTTGAGGTACAAAACATCAATATCTTAGTGCGAAACCAAAAACGCAAGTTAATCGCACCACAAGAAACCATGAATAAATCCTCAAACAAGAATGAAAAACCAAAAATAATTCTAATAACGATTAAACAGAGACCCAAAACAAATCATATACCTGCCAGAAGGAAAAAAATAAAAAGAAGGCTAAAGAACATATCCGATAGGGGGGTTGTGGGTGTGCGACGGCTGGATGGGAGAGCTGGGGTGGCGGCGTAGTGGGGTTCCAGGGGAAAACACGATGGAAAATGGATAAAGGGAGGCCTGGAGGGTGGCTGGGATTCACTTCGCACGGGAGGAGGCCGCAACAGGGGGAGCGCGCAACGCTGGATGGAAAAGGGGGGATGGGAGGCCTGGTGGGCAGAGAGCCAAACCGAAGAGATGTGGGTTGTGGCGGCACTGCGAAGCAGGAGTGTGCAGTTCAGGTGTGCTCGGGTATAGAGGAAGGTTGGATGGGGCAACGCTGGGAGGAGAAGGTGCCAGATGGAGGAGGTAGCGCGGACAGGGGGGCAGATCCCTGGGAGGGGCGGCTCACGTTGGGAGGTGTCGTTGCGGTGGGAGTATACAAGGGGAGAGTGCGGAGGTTGTGTGAGCGGGAGCCGACGGTGTAGGGCCTAAGCGCTCGTCGGCCGGGTGCTGTGCAGGGGACCGGGGGGCTGTGTCGTGAATGTGCAGAGAGGCGAGGGCCTGGGTAGGAGGGGGTGTGCGGCACTGATTAGAGATGGGGAAGGGGGAGAATACGGGTAGGGTTAGGGTTTCATAAAAAAAATCTATTATATTAATAAAAAAAATGTAGTAATATTAATAACATTAATATTAATAATAATAATTGAATAATGGTAATAATAATAATACAAATAATACTAATAATAATAACAATGATAATGACAATAAAAATATAATAATATTATTATTAACATACATTATTTTTAAAACATAATTTATTTAATTATCAAAATATAAAAACTAGATACCCATGCGCTCGTCGCAGGGATAAAAAACATGCACGCAAATTGCGCACCTCTACGCATTCCGCTTGGGCACCCGCACAAGCACATGGGGCGACCACACGGTCATTTCTAACCACGCGGTGCCCGTGCACGGGTCTGAAACCATGTAAAAAAATATATACTAAACTATGAAGATTTTGATCAGGACGTATCCCGGACCGTGGCGCGAGAACCAGGGTCAAAGAAACAAAATAAATACAAAAAAATTTAAAAAAATTTAAAACATCAGGGTGAGACAATTATCCCCACCACAAACATTTTCTGCCCCCAGAAAGTCACCCAGCCGAACGATGGACCAAACATGAATCCATGCCCAAATAAAACTAGAAGAATCCATAACATAAGAGAGTGGGAGAACACGAGAGGGTTCTCCCCACCAAAAGAACTCAGCTAGTGCGGGAATTCAACACCCAAACATATCACCCCGAGAGGGGGGCGACATGGGAACTCCCAACCGATCCAGACTAAGTTCCATAGCAAGAGTAATATACACCTCTAGTAAAACCTAAAACTCTTGACAAAGACCAAACACACCCAACACTAGGGGAAAATCTTTGAGCAGAACATACCCCTAGCATTGAACCAGAGCACAACCACAAACATCGGCTCTTTTATAGGCACTTACATCTCCAAACTAACACCGCTAAACCAAGATTAACCCATGCAAGGTCCAATCATACCTTTAAGAAAAATGCATGATCCTAAACACCATAATCAGACAAACGAGACTGTTTGGATTACAAAAGAACACATTCATCCCAACCTCACGACGACACAATGAACCTACAACAATGCCAAAACATTAACAATGGAAGCATAAGAACGAAAGGAATATAAATATTTCATTTCCAACACGGAACACAAAACCCGAACTGAGGCATCATACCCCCGACAACTCCTGACTGTGTGAGAGCATCACCCCAAGACCTATAGCTGAAGCTCTGATGGTTGAAGTATCTCCTACCTCATAGTCAGACACTGGAATCTTCCAGTCATAGTGTCTTCATCAGACGACACTTCCAGCAAAACTTATCTAGATGACCTAGACACCTGTAATGATGGAAGGTCTTCGGAGGGGTGTGACATGACGGCTTGTATGCCCTAAACGTCCATACTTACGGTACACCATTAGAAGGTCCGACGAACTATAAGCTAGAGTCACTACATATAACTCTTTAGAAACAAATTTACCTGACACACTCTGCTCGTCAGACGAGGGACCTTCACGAGCAATTGGATACGGTGCACTGCCGACCGTTTGCACTCTGAAGACCAACATAGCTAAGAACACCTCATGCACCAACTTCTCAAAATTGATGCTCCCAAAAACGGAGTACTCACTCCTTGATCTCTGGACGAAGACCCCTGATGAAGGGAGAAGTCTTCATCCAGTCCTGTGACACCACCCTCAGAAAAAGAGACACAAGATCCTTGAAATGGTTAACATATGCTTTCACCGTCTACTGTCCATGTTGAACACGCAAGATCTCTTCCATTTTCTTCATCTTCACATCCACAAGTATAATCCATCAAATGAAGATGAATTTAAAGACATACCACATTATCCCAACTTATAGTGATGGTGGGGCAAATAACTCCTACTCATCCAGAGTTGGACCTTCAATCAAACCCAAAACGGCATGCACTCTAACAGCTTCGTGAGTTAACAATACCCCAAAGACGCGCTCGACCCCTTTGATACCATTTTGTCACGAACCAACCCAGGTCAACCCTGAACCAGTCACCCGAGCCGGCCCGTGACATGGCCCGAGGGTAGTTCCCGATCCCCACGAGCTGGCAACTAGTGCTGGGCATCGAAATTAAACAGGTGGGAATGATTTGGCCCAAAAGAAAATAAACTAAGCAGCGGAAAAAATAAATAGAACAGTAGCAAACAAATAAAGAAAAACCAACAACTCTACTAACCTGACCACGACCAAAACTCCATGTGACCCTGTGGGTCACTCTCCAATACAACAACCAACATTTCTCAAGGCGAACAACTGAAGCTGGAACATGCTATAGAACTAAAAACAAGAAATCACTATAGGGGTGAGTATTAAAACTTAGTAGGTAGGCCCGAATAATTCTATTCCGAAATCACATACCATTAAAAAATTAATTTATCAATTCCAGGTTTGAATTAAATTATATAAAATATGGTTTCCACACACACTTTTATTTCTAAAACAAGTATCTTCCCATTTCCCTTTTAATTTAAAACAAGTTTACTCTTTGAATGGAACAGGTGTATAGCATTTTAAAACATTTCTGCGTGAAATTTAGAAATTCAAATTTTAGTTGCTAGTTAAAGGCAAAACAACACACAACACACCACACACACTAAGGGAAATGAAAAAGAAGTGGCACACAACGGCTAGCTACCGAACTAGACCTATCAATCGTCCGCCACATACAAATAAACACTAAAAGAAACATGGGTCGAACCTAGGAGATCGTGAACAATACAAGAAATACTATACGTGTGACTCATCCTGATAGCATTCCCTAACTCGATGAGGTCGTAACGCCCATACTACTACCTGGTATAGCCCTACATGGCCTAACTGAGGGGCCCAATCCCCATAGCAGCAATAACTCAGTATTCCCCTGCTATGGGGCCACCAGCCAGTGCATATTCTAAATTAGTGCAACAATCGTTCTCAGAAGATTCACTCACTATACCAGGTTCCCTTGTCAACACAAGCAATAAAAATGGGTACATCCACAATGTAAATCAATCAGTCAAGATGCACAAAAATCACATAAAGCTCACGCAATCAATTCCCACCAATGATCACCCTTTAATGTGTTTTTTCAAAACATTTTATTTCATTAAATTGTCAAACAGGCCTTCACCAATTTTATAGAAAAACCTCATTTCTTGAGAAAACCCCAAAAATTTGTTCCAAACAAATAATTTATCTTTAAAACTAGAAGTACATTTGAAATTATGGAAATTATGTATAAAGGCCAAAAGAGAATTCATTCAAAACTGGGTGTTCACTCGTCAAGAAAATGTTTCAAGTGTTTGGTATAAAATAAACGGCTCTTTTCACACCAAATAATCATTTAAAATTTAATTATCTTATATTATTTCTCATTCATTAAAATTAATAAAACATCAAGCAATTAATAAATTCTAAATTTAAAGGTGAGTGCAGTGGGGGACCTACCTCGGCTCGCTGTCCAACATAATGGCAAGTCACGCCTCGTACAGATGCATAAACACACACAAGCCAAAGACTAAAGTATCGCTGGTCATTCTCGCCGACACGCTGCAACAACCACACAACTAAAATGCATAAACATAGACTCAAAAAAATTCAAACGAACAAATGGCACAAACACCAACTCGACATGATTCCAAAACACAACTCGCACCATCTATATTAATTAATGGACTTCTTGCACCATTTATGAAACACCACTAAGTTGCGCAAAAAGGGTTTACACCAAGAACATGACTTATTTTATATAAACACACTACTTTAAAAACAAACGCATACTAAACACTTTCAAAACACCACTTTCATGCCATCCAAATAATTCAATAAATCACTAAACTATTTGTTAAATCAATTCAAGAAAAACCAAAAGGACTTCACACCAAAATACACATAAAATCCCCCTTTTGAAACCAAATGTACACCAAGAACCATATCACACCCGAATCTGCATCACTAGAATCACTTGATAAATCATTTAAACATATCAAAGAACATTATTAAAATAATTTAAAATTAATTTCAAGGGTTCTAAACAAGGAGAACACACCAAAAAAATAATTTTCCACTTTTAGGCAAGTCAAAACACTCTAAGAATACATTTCACACCTCAAAATTTGATCAGAGAACACATTTATAAAACCAAATAACATAATAAATTAATAAATTGATACAAGGGTGTGGAACCACTTAACTTGAGGTAGAAAACATCAATATCTCGGTGCGAAACCAAAAATGCATGTTAATCGCACCACAATAAACCATGAATAAATCCAAAATCAAGAATGCAAACCAAAAAAAATGCAAATAGATATTAAACAAAGACCCCAAACGAATCATATACCCACCGGAAGGAAGAAAACTCAAATGAAGGCTAAAGAGAGTAACCGATAGGGGGGTTGTGGTTGTGTGATGGATGGTCGGGAGAGAAGGGGGCAGTGCATTGGGGTTTCAGGGGAAACACGCAATAGCAAAGGGAGTAAGGGAGGCCTGGAGGGTGGCTGGTTTTCACCTCGCATGGGAGGAGGCTATAATAGGGGGAGCATGTAGCACTGGATGATGAAGAGGGGATGTGAGGCCTGGTGGGAAAAGAGACAAACCGAAGAGACGCGGGCTGGGGTGGCTCTGCGAAGGAGGAGGGTGTAGTTCGGGTGCGCTCGGTTAGAGAGGAAGGCTGGATGGGGCGTCGTCGGGAGGAGAAGGCGCTAGATGGGGGAGGTTCCGCAGACAGGGGGAAGATCGCCGGGAGGGGCGGCTCATGCTGGGAGGCGTTGTTGCACAGGGAGTAAACAAGGGGAGAGTGAGGAGGTTGTGTGAGCAGGAGCCGGCAGTGGAGGGCCTAAGCCCTAGTCGGCCGGGTTCTGCGCAGGGGACCGGGGGGCAGGGTCACGAATGTGCAGGGAGGTGAGGGCCTGGGTAGGAGGGGGTGTGCGGTGCTGAATAGAGATGGGGAAGGGGGAGAAAATGGGTAGGGTTTGGGTTTCATAAAAAACATTCTATTATCTCAATAATAATAACATTAGTAATATTAATAACATTAATATTAATAATAATAACAGAATAATGTTAATAATAATAACAGAAATAATACAAATAATAATAACAATGATAATGATAATAAAAATATAATATTATTATTAACAAACATTATTTTTAAAACATAAGTTATTTTATTATCAAAATACAAAAACTGGATACCCGTGTGCTCGTCACATGGATAAAAAAACGCGGACGCAAATTGCGCACCTCTACGCAGTCCGCTTGGTCACCCGCACAAGCACATGGGGCGACTGCACGGTCATTGCTAACCACGCGGGGCCCGTTCATGGGTGTGAAACCATGTAAAAAATATATATTAAATGATGAAGATTTTAATCCCGGACCTAGCCCGAACCTTGGTGCGAGATCCCCGGGCCAAGAAATAATAAAAATAAAAAAATATTAATAAAAATTAAAACATCAGGGTGTGACATGAGTCCTATATCTGTGACAGATATCCCTAGTTTCATTGGATTAGTTGGGTATTATATATTATTTTTTAGAAATTTATTACAATTTTCTGAACCTATATCAATGATTAATAAAATAATCTTGTTTTAATGTAATGATTAATGTATAGGGAGTGTTCATTAATTGAAAAACATGATTATCACTACCCGTCTACTAATAGTACCCACATGTGGTGAAATTTTCGGGGTATTCCACGATGCATCGAATAAGGTATTGGTATGGGAGTTAATGTAGAATGAGAATGTCACATCCATTTCTTCATGGATGTTTATTTTTCATGAATAGAACTACCCAATTCGTGTTCTAGAGTTGTATTCATTGTTATTTTCATTGAAAATATAGAACCATTTTGTATTTATAGAGAGTTTTGAAATATATACCTTTGAAAATAGTATCATGTATATACTCACATAAAAATAGATGAATGCACATTGACATAGATAGTGAAATCTGATAAAAACATATGACTACTCAATTCACTGTCATCCTAGGAATTCAAATAAAAAGGAACATGCTATAATTATACATTATCTATTAATTGTATCATTGATGAGAATAGGTATGGATGTTTTCTCTATAGAATTTAAAATCATGGAAATGGTATTCATAAAGGAAGAAAAATAATAAATATTGTCAAAATGATTACTCAATCACCTCTTTTGGAAAATATAAATGGTGCTCAATGAGTTGTGGTTATAATTCCAAAAAAGTGGAAAATATAAGAAAAGTAAAATAATTAGAATTAAATGTTAATGATGAAGGAGTTGTGTGATTTGTGACATGAGTATCTATAAAATTAAACAAAGAGTAGAATAAGGATATGTTGTATGATCCACATATATCTACCCCTTTATCAATATTGGAAGCAAAAAAATTTATCGAAAACATTGTGAACACTATTGGTGGGAATATATGAAAGAGATAGTGAAGTATACCTCAAGAAGTCTATATGTCAGCAAGTGAATGTGGAAAATAAAAAACATAAGGGGGTGATGAATCCATTTCCCATACCTATATAAAAATGGGGAAACATCCCCATGGAATTTTCCACTAGAATTATAAAGGCATGTATATGAAACAATACTATTTTTTTTGTCGATCATCTTACAAATAGTTCTTATTTCATTACGATTTGAGAGGAATTATCACATGATTAAAATTCAGGTTATATATTAGAGAAGTAGTTAGATTCATGGTTTACCACTATAGATTATATCCATTTGAGATCCATGATTCACCTCTATGATTTGGATATATTTCTCTCATCATCTATATAATTATATGATCTTAAGTACAATATATCATCCATAAACATAAGGACAATATAATAAGTCTATTCATAAACTGTAAGGCATGTATTGAGAATCATATAAAGAATTTTTAGGAGTAAAAATAAAAATCTTCCTCTGGTCTTGTTCACATACGGTAACAAATTCCGCTCTCGAATCCAAATGGATCCATATGAAGACATTTAAAAGGATATTTTAAAAACAGTGGTATGCTGGAATGAATTTGGGGAATGAAAGATGATATATCCTGGACATGTTAATGGAATTGGGGAAAATGTCAAATACATTCAACATCACATCAAGGCTTATCTGAGTCATCTAAAGAGAAATGATAACAATAATTAATTAGACCTATAATTTTATGTTCGATACATGGGTTTCATTAACACATGTCCAGATAAGAATGTCATGAGATTTGGGAATAATGGAAAGATTAGTCCATTATATATAAGACCATTTTAGATCATTGATTTCACCAGAGTGGTGCCCTACCAAGTAGATATCACACCAATAATATATCATATACATGATGTAGTAAATGTGTGCCTACTAAGAAAGTACATATCACACCCCTCACTTGTACTTAATCCATATGTGGAATCATTGGATCTGATATCTTATATAAAGATCATTTGATGAATATCAGAGTTCGTGGAAACAATGTTCTACGTAATAAGAAAATTCACCCGACAAAATTTATGTAAATATACCACATGTTTGAAAAAGAATGTGGGAGCTCGAGGTGGTGATGAAACATAGATTCCATCATCTATTTATGATTAGGAAATAAAAAAATTATATTTTGAAATTTCATAAGGGTGTAAGAATTTAATGACCCTAAATTTATAAATAAAATTTTACTCTTTTTTTTAATTAAATGTCCTATTGTGGAATATGGTTATATAAAACAAATGAAAACCTTTGGTTTCATTATATAATATCATATATGATTTACCATTATTAATCAGTACCATTAATAAAATATCCATTGAATAGTGATCATGGGATTATTGTAAATATAGGGTTTTGACAAATCAAATTCATAGAGAAAAAGGAAGCGACGAATTCAATAAGTATGATCATATCATATAAAGAAAAATTATTAGAGCATGTTAGAGATATTGCATCTCTAATGAAATCTATGGGCCAGTCCCAAGGTATCATAAAAAACATAAGTATGAGTGAAACATTATAAGGGGGTTTTTAAGCTCATCAAGAACATGACCAAAACAATGTCCGTCAAACCACTAAAGGAATGTATGAAAATTACACATCATACCCATTGGACGTTTTCTAGTATCTTAATTGGATATGTTTGAAGAAATTATTAATATGAATATGTATATCTTATTTTCAGTAGGATATTAGATATAATATCATCTTATTGTAACATTATAATCTACTCCGCATTTTAATACAACAAAGAAAAAATTTTATTCTCGGACGATATTGAATTTCAATGAAGGTATTTATTTTCATGATGTAATGATTTTTGTAAGAAAATATATTTTTTAAAATTATATTACTAAATATTTTTAACTAAATATAAATAATCATATAATATTTATGAAGTCAAATGTAAATTTTATAAGGGTTTGGAAATACATATTGTCAAAAAACCAAACATTTTTCAATAAATGTCAGTTATTATTTTGAATGTAAAAATATGAGTATTTAGAAAATTATTTTTATAAAATGACTACTATATTTGGAATCAAAATTTTATGTTATTCAATGGTTAAATTTTCATAATTTTATAAGAGAGTAAAATTTTCAAGTAAAAATTAAATAATGTATAAATATATGGAATGTGTTATGAAATCATAATCAATTCAATGTGATGTTACTAATACTATAAAATTTATGTATCACATAATCTAGGTTTTCCATTTATAATAAATTTTATTTTATGTTAATTTTTTAATTTTATAACGCAATTATGAATCCTCTAAACCCATTAATATTTAAAGGTTTTAAAATCATTTATTTTAGAGATGGACTCACTTACAAATAAGAAATGGAAATTTTTTATTAATTTATATGCTTTAAAGTATAGAATAACATAATCCACTCCCATTATAAGAAAACCATGTGAAACCCCATGGGAAGCTTTGTGATTTTGGTTATTTTTTTATATAGATTCCAAAACCTATGTTTGAGAAATAATTAAAAAATACCCTATCATTTCCCATATAAAACCACAAGGATCCCATATATCATCACTAAAAACCCATTGAAAACGTCCTTATACAATCATCTTTGGTCTATAATCCTCCAATAGATCCCCAATTATATCAAGACACTCAAACCAAGCATTTTTATTCACACACCCAAGAAAGGGATCCACATAATCTCTTCTTTTTTTCAAGTATATTTTTACCTTATGACATATATTAATAACTCATAATGGTGGGATATGTTTTACATATCCGTATTACTTCCAATTTTATGGAAAAATAATCAGAGACCCCATTGTCAATCATAAAAACATATTATTAACTTTTAAGTGACACTATAATGATGCCAAAATTTCACCGCAATTTTCCATTGATAAAAAATTTTGTAAAGAATATCATACCCATTTCATATCATGGGTGTTCACCATTATACACATATAATTAATTGAAATCTTACATTCATGTATTTATTAAACTATCATTGATCGTGGTATAATATATGAGGATGAATGAATACATATTTTATAATCTATGTGGAAACCATTATCAAGATAATGAAATGAATGTGATAGGTACACCCAATATTATATAGTGCTCCAATGTATAGGGAAATGTTTTGTGTTATGAGAATTCATGTTGGTACAGGGAGTGAACATGATTCCTTTATGGTAAATTTTCCATAATTAGGTCATGCATATATACATTACCTATGTTTATAATGCATTATATTATTTTGTTTCTACATTTCCCAAGTCGCCTTTTTGATTATCATGTTATATCATGTATTATGATTCATTTTTATGATTAATACTATTTTATGATTTATTAATTTTCCTAATTTCTAACTTCTACTATTTTTAACATGTTATTCTGTGTATATTCTATTACATTGCTTTACATCCTACCTCTTTCTCATTAGTGTCCCCAGGTTATCCAATGTTGTTTCAAGTATGAGCACGTGAAGGATGTTTCCAATAATGATGATTTTTTTTCGTATATAATATGGTTATGTAATTTACTTAATTCCCAAATAACTAGAAATAACTCTCTTATTTTTTGTATTAATTTTATATAAATAACAGGTCTGTTAAAGATCCCTATATATTTTTATTCATTGGGAGTATAGTTGGGTGTGGAATAAGAGCCCATTGAGAAACTAAAACTCATAATCCATCTATTTTATGGTTAGGGGCTTGTGTAGTTTTTATTATTCTTACAAATAACTAAATGTAATTTTTATGGTAGATTTCATTGTTGTGGGTGGAAAGGTGGTTGGGGTAGGAATTAAAGTCCTTATTTATGAGATTATTCATCTTCTAACTCAATGTGTGTGGTAGAAAAGTTATATAAAATAGTCTTTATTCCTTAATTAAATGAGTATCTGGGGGAGTTATGGAATTTCATTACTATCCATTTGGGTTACCAAAGTAAGAAACAATATCTTTATTAATTGAATGATGAATGGAAACCCTCATGATCCTTATGGAACAGATGGTAATGAATTGTCTGAGACAATGGAATCTGAAGTATTGGACAAGTACCTTGAACCTAAAATAATGGTATATTGAATGAAAAATTATGGAAACTGTGAAATCAACCCAATGGTAAGTGTTATTTACCTAGTGACATGGCAACACGAATTTTTTTGACTAAATGTATGAGTTATGTAATTTTTTTGGGTAAATGAATGGGTATGATAATTGGTTATTGAGGCATAGAGTCATGGTTAAATTGATATGCAGAGGGGGATAAATGGTCTTAATGTTTTAAATGGGAAAATTGATCTATGATGGGTATTGAGGGCAAGAAGGTTATTAAGAATATTTTAATTGGGCATAAATGGAAGTGGTTCACCATTTTATTCTGGAATGAAATGGTTAATGGTGATGAGCCAATGTGATTGTGAAATTTTTTTGTGGTATGTTAGATAGACAATAAACTACTATGGAAGTGTTTCTATGATTCTCTATGGGCCTTTGTAAACAATAGTTATTTGGGGAATGGATTGATTCTCTTAATCCAAGTGATATGGGCATGGAATTCCATATCACAAATGGGTTAGTCAAGTATGGTATTATAAATCCTTGTACCATTCACAGATTCATGATGCATTTTTTCTTACCTGTGACACTTTTGACAAAAGGCTCAGATGACTAGCATATGCTGATGCTGGTATGATGAAAATTCATAAAAATGGTAAAATGAAAATAATGTAATTTATCTAGAATTTGTTAAATGATGTAACTTATTTTATTTTCCAAAATTAATACTATCATTAATTTTGAATACATTATGTTAGAGTTTACTTTTTTAGATATTGTTTGTGGTGGGAAAATGAGATATACTCACCCACTGATCAGTCCATCATTGGGTAGCTGAAAAAACATCATGGTTATAGCTTAGGAAAATTGAAATGGAATAATTCTAGAGGATTGATTTGGGGCTTAGGGACATTCATGGAATAAGGAATTACACTTGGTTTTGTGAACCAATTTTTTGGAATCTATAGTGTGTCTTTATTTTGGGTGGTCCATTACACTAGGAACTATATCACATAGCATGAAATGGATATAGTTTGGTTGTTGGTATGTACCTAGTTATGATAAATCTTTTCAATAATTTAATTATTATCAATTGTATTTTCTATTCATTATTATCTGATATGATGTAGCTTTCTCTAATAAAGAGGGTATAATATCCACATGTGTTTCATTTGACCCTCACTACTAGTGAACAGCCTATAGTGTATGTGGTGGTTTTCATGATGTCCTATAATGAACTGGATTGAAGAACCAGTTAGTGGATATTGACTCAAACTTTTAAATTATCCAAATATATATACCAATATAATAATTATTTATAATCCATTAATTAAATGAAATTTCATATTTCTAGTCATTTCCCCCAGTAAAAGATAAAACAAGAATTTATTTGTCTCATTCAAATATCATTAACATGGAGTTGATTATTATTATTTTTTAATGATAGTAATTCCAAAATTATTCAAGATACAATAAATAATCATAAAAATTATTCCTTAAGTATTAATTTAAATATGTGAATTTCAAGTATAGTGTTTCTGAATAAGAGAAACATGTTAAACGGGTTTCAACATTATTAATTATTTTTAGCTGGTATATTAATAAGTATTTTAAATATTGATAATCCATTAAATAAAAATTAAGACACTATAAGATAATTATTATTATATTAAATAACCATTATATGGAATCCCATAATGTTTAATGATAAAATAATAATAACATTCATCACATTGTTCATAAAACTGAAATAAACAATAAGGATTAACAATACTATATTAAGTGATGTTATGAATTTCGATAATGATAACATAAAATATTAATAAGATTAGAAAATTAATAATTATCATATATCATCTTTAAAAACATTCTTATAAGCATCAAATATTTTTTGGAATGATAGACAAAATTCATTTCTCATAGAGAAGGTAGTCCATATATGCACATGATTAATGATCCATTTTTTCAAGGAATGGATAGAATGAATCTATAATATAAATTATAATTTAATATTTATATATGTGAAATATAAACAATTATAATTCATCAAAATGACTTTTTTTACAATCCATGTGTGTTAGTGCAGAAAAATGAACAATATCGGTTCATGGAGGAGGTAGCCGACACATAAACATTATCATTGAAATTTTGATTTATTAGTGAATATAAACGAATGATTAACTATTTCCTAAATAATATTAAAAAATTTATATATTTTAATAGAAAATATAGAAAATATTAATATTTCTATTGAATTTGTTGAAGGATTAGAGCTATATAAATATTATTATTAGGTAAAAATATAATTGGAATCCAAAATTTTCTCAGGAAAAATAAATCTATGGAAATAAAGTGCTTATGAAAAATTATTTTTTCAAGAAGATTCTAGTAATGGGAGATGGTTCTAGGATGGGATTATTTTCCAAGTTCCAATAAAAATTTCTAGCATATGTGAGTTGATATGTGGTGTATGTGATACCTTTTTATAAATAATGAATGTCTGTGTTTTTAAAAAATCCCATTAAAATTCAATATTTATATATCACTATTACGTGTTCATGGGAATCAAAAAGGGGAAAAGGTATAATGTGGGTGAATTTTGTTAATGAAATTTCTCATCCATATATTTTCAAATATGTTTTTATCATTTTTATTCCTTTCCCCATTAAAATAATATTAACAATTTCTATAATTTACTAGGTAACTAATTTTTAACCTTTCTAATTAATTTTAATGAAAATAATTAAAATTTTAAATATTTCCTAATTTTATCATTATGATATATAATTTGAAAATTAAATAATCATATAAAATAACTATATGTATGGAAATTTAATTTTAAAATAAATTCGTGTAATTATGCCCAAATAAAATGTAGTTAAAACATTATTTTATGAACAAAATTTTGGAATAATGTAAAATTATCATGGTTTCTATTTGACATGGAATTAATTTACCTATTATAATGAAAACAAAATTTATATGGCTGTAAAATTAATCTAAATACTAATTTCATCTAAAAAAATCATGATTCAATGAAAAGCTAAAAATCATATTTTTATTGAACTAATTTTATACTTTTATGATATTAATATTGGAAATAGAATTTATATGATCATTGATTTTTCTAAAATTAATAATTTTACTCCTTATATATATATTTTATAAATTATTTTTTTACATTTCTAGGGAATTCTTATATAATCATAAATTTTGAAAAATTAATTTTTTTAAAAACTATGTTTTTTTATTAATAAACATCCATTTTAGAAAAAGTTCATTGTTCTACACTATGTAAATATTGGAATGATGTGGAGGTTGCAGTGGTTGAGGATGTGGAATTTCCAGGTTTGAAGAATCAGTGTTTAACCCCTATCGACTTAAATCAAACTTCCTTGAGGGCTGGAACAGTGGAGTCAGGAAGGAATGATTGCTTCAAGGGATTGGGAGAAGCTCCTAAGAAGGGGGGAGATGTTTCCAATGGAGAGAGAGAAAATGAGAGGGAGGTGCTCAAAGCCACTTATAGTGACATGGTTCGAGGAGAAAGTAAGGAAACCCTTGATAATGGGATTGAGAGTATGGGGGCAGGAACTGATCCAAAAAAGAAGAAGCCAAGAAAAGACTACTCCAACATGCCGAGGACGGTGTCTACTAGGTCCTCTGCCAAGAATGGAAAAGGGAAAGAAGTAAACTCAAAGAAGGGACAGAATAAGGCAGTGATCAGGACATCTATGACTGAAAGAGAGTTATGTCTTAGGGAGCAATACCTCAACATGCTCAATCAATATGCTCCATCTGAGTGGGAGTGTGCAGATCCAGATGATTCGGAGGATGGAGATGTTGGAGATTTTGACACATTTTGACTGGCACTGTTGTTGGGGGTTTTTTCATATCATTTCATTTTCTTTGTACTTTGTACTGATTTTTCTTTAATAGATTCTCATGGGACCAGGCATTCGGCCTGGGCTTGCATCTTTCTGATAAATATTGGCATGATGAATTCAAAATATATGATCATTTATTAAAATTAAAATTCTAAAATTATAAGAGTTAACATTTTATAAAAAATAAGAGATATATGGAAAACATATATTAATGGTAAAACTTATAAGTAATATAATTTATTTACTTCTTATCATCAGATGTGAATAATATTTCATTCCATACAATATTAGTGTAAATTATATGTTTACAAATATGTTTTGACTAGTATTTCATTGTTATTCAATGTTAGGTATAGCATGTAACAAATGATATTTAACATTACTTAGTTATACAGGGTCTAGAATTTCATGTCATACATTGTAAAAGACTTAAAAAAATTCCAAAATTTAAATTTTATTATTATGTGGAAAACATGTAAGGATACATTTAGATTATTAAATATATAGGATAAAATGAAGATTAATGTATATAATGGTTCCTCTAAAACCCCTTTATTAGTAGTATGATCATGTTCTGTTGAACAATATCTCTTTAATCCATGATCTGTAAGGGTTGTTCTTTGTTAGAGAGGTAATTCTCCAGTTTCATAGCTTTTGAGATTAGAACATTTGTTTTATCAGGTTTTTATTTCTTCATAAATGATATATGTATTAAATAATGAACATAGAAGTGGTTATTAGAGTTCTCAAAGCGATAAGTTATGACCCTAAATTGATTATGGATCATGAAGGGACTGGTGTATCTTGGGATTAATGTAACATGGTTCCAAAATATCAAAAACCATTTCCATTGAGATATTTTAATAAATACAAAGTCACTGACATCATACTATAAATCTATTCAATGATTATCAACATAGATCATCATTTCACAGAGTTACATTTTGATATATCATAGAATATTTTGGACCATCTTTTTTATTTTTTAGACACGTTAAGGCCATATTGTCTTTTTTTCATAACACTCATCCATGCATGTTGGATTCATGTATATCATCCCATATAAATCCCCATATGGTGTCATTTTGATTGAAGAATAAAAATTATTGGTACATGAGAACACAATCATAAGAATATGGAGGTCCCATTTTCTATGGAAATCCATTCAACCATTTCTCATCATATCCTCTAGGGTTTTAATGGTTCAATTAGGCTAACCTTATATCTGACGGTGATATGTCGTGATAAAATTTAGCTCTTTAATAAAACATACTAATATATTTTCTAAATTGATGATCTATAAAAAAAGAATAATATTTAGTAGAGGGGGATACACATTGAATCCTAAATTCCATATTAATTAACAATTTATCATGATGATCAATAAGAAATATTTATTATTATAAAAGAAATGTTCTTACATTGTAATAACGCTTACTAAAACCCAAATAAAATTACGACCTTTACATGTCAATGGGAGTACAATGATGAAATACATGGTGATGTTTCCCAATTTCTATATATGTTTGTGTAATGGTATAAAAAACCATTTTTGATCGTGTTGATCTTACATTAATTTTTAACATACCAAGAATTAATATATATACTCGACGATTTTTCACATCATGTAATCCCATTATAATTATTTTATTATTTTTGTATAAATATATATTCTTCTTGGAAAGATAGATAAGAATGAGTTTTGTGAATATCCCATGATATCCCTTATTATTTTGGGAATTGATGTGATATAAGAATAATTATAATGTTTTTTACACTATCTACGTTAATGTTTGACTCATGAATACTTGATACATTCTTTGTAGTTCCACGTCATTTTTTTGGTATTATCTAATATGCACATGAATAGTGGGTTGGAAATTTTTTTGGTAAAGTATTTTTATAACCCTTCTATTAAGACTTCAAGATTAATTCTTCTTAAATCCATGAGTGTTGGTTCTTTTTAAGCCATACAATGGAGAATGTAGTATAATATTTTATTCTTAAGGATACATCAATCTTATTTTATATTCAAAGGTAAAAAATGTTTCTTTCCATAATAATCCATGAATGGATTTAACAATATAATTTGGTTAATTTTTTTACTTAATATTTGTGAATATATATTTCATGCTTCTATGATGAATGTATATATCACACTTTATAACAATAAAATGATGTTCCCAAAATTTCAATATGGAAATCACCAATGCTTATTCTATATAATAAGATATGAAATTTTTTATAATGATACATTAATTTTCATGGGGTGTAATTTATTACGATATAATTTGACCTGAGGATTCATCCCAATATATTTAATGATGAAACAATATAAATTACATACATTTTACCAGTATAACATAATTTACATAGAGGCATAGAGAAATACCTTTTACGAAAATCTGAGAGTTTTTCCTCACATCCCTCTGTTCAAAGGAACACGAATCCCTTCCATGTTAAAATTTTTATTAGATTTAATAGTTGTGGAAATTCCACAAAAAAACATCATAATTATCCAAAAAAAACCCAAAATTAAAAGTTTTAGTCACTATGGTTGGTATTGTACACTTCTCGAAATCCACAATTATTAGGAATATATAGATATACCCAATAATATGATCACTTGACCCTTGAATGATACTTTTTATAGTAATTGATTTCCTATTAGTGGATTCAAAAGGTCATACATTTGGGGAATATGATAGATGTATTTCCATTATAATATTCCGTTCAAGATCATTTATTAAAATAATAATTGATCCAACTTTGTTCTATATAAAGCAGTTATATTCAACGCTTGGCGATGCACTATGGAATATAAAACCATTGTAAATATTTTCTATTAATTGCTTCTTTAATTCCTATAATTTACCTATATACATTCTAGATTGACTCAAATAAATTGGTGTATATCCAAGTATATTTTCAATATATAACTCAACCTCACTATCTAGGGTAAGATCATGTAGTTCATCAAGGAATTACATATTATATTCACATACAATGGGAATATCATGAAATATGTCTTTATAAAAAATAATTTATGATAGAAATCCATCAATGTATCCAAGAAATTAGTTCTTAAAAATTGTTCATAAATTGTATGATATCCTCTATAGTATATCATTCATGAGTGTCTAGATCAGTGATCTGTTTGATCTCATTGTGGTGCAAAAGGTCATTGGTTAGTTAATAATAATCATGCCCACATTAAGGTTATTTCCTATAGTACATTTTTTCTAGATCCTGAAACCACATTCCAAAATATAAATGGGGTTATATTTTTTGGAAATCCACATAATCCATACATTATCATAATATGATGATGTAATATTAGACATTTCCATATAATTAACACTATTGTTTTCTCATCAAAATCTCCAAAAATAACAAGACCCTACCAAAGTATTAAGAATATATATACAATACAAACATACATAAATAATAAATTGATAAATTAGATTAATTAATAAATCCCACTAATAGTCACAAAACCCATGGATCTGGATTTATAATGTCTTAAACACTAGATATATCAAAAATGTTATTTTAATTTTATTAACATTCATTCACAAATGAAATTAACCCATAAACATTCCATGAGACATCATTCTCGTCAAATACATTGTAATGGAGAAAATAATGGGTGAACTCAAATGCTAAAATAGGGGGAATATTTGAAATGATATATTTTTTAAATCATATAAATGTGAGATAACATTAATATGGATTCTAATTATATTAAAACAATATATATCAATATGTGTTATGTAGAATCATTAAATATAGAAAAATTCTATCAACAATCACAATACTACCATTGAATTAGAATATAAAATTTGAATCATAAAAAATATTCCATGGAACATAGAATAATATTGTGGCACAATCATGCACATAGGATTTTATATTTTAGTAAACATGGTTTCCCATTAACCTGTTCTCACATAAATTTTCTAGTAGGGATAAAATCCATAGTCCTCACACATTGTGAATATTTCTAGTATATTATCTATTCATATAAAATATATGTCTCGTTAGATATAAGTCTTTACCAAATATAGAACATGGATATATAAGACCCACCAATATCATAATATATACATTTGTGTGCCTCATAAAAAATAACCATCATGTGGTAAAATTACAATAAAAACAAGATGGGTTTCATGTTATTTAGAAATAATTATATAATAAAGAGGATGTTGATATAAAATGTGTGTTATAACATTATCAAATGACATTTCATTAAATTTTATATAAAAAAATATGTTTCTAAAAAAATTATTTAACCAAATGAAATGAATTATATGATAATATAATGGGGGAATCCTCAAAAAATTATCCATTAGAGTTAAATAATTTGGAGACATAGAAAGAATTAAAATAATGGATTTCTAAAAATATATTTATTTAAGAATATTGTAAATTGTTTTTAAAATAGTGTTTAAAATAATGTTGAAAATATTTTTCACATTGCATCAACGAGATTTTAAATTATTTTAAAAATAATGAATCACAAAATAATAATTTTATAGTATAATAAAATATTTTTACTAGAAAATAATTTATTGATATTAAAAACGTTATATATATAAATATTATACTATTGAAAACCTAATAATTTGAAGAATTAATAAAACAACCCATATAAAATTGTTAAATAAAAATATGAGGTTCAAAATTAATTGAAACTAATATCATTACAAATAATAATATAAATGATTTTTGGATGTAAAAATATGGACATGGAATAGAATGGTTTAATAGATAATACAATAATTATTCTTTGCAAACTCATACATCTTAAATAAAATCATCCTGGAAGAATTTTCATATAAAAACCCAATTCCTAATAATATAAAGATGGATTACATCATGATATCATCACAAGGATGATAAAAAAGAAAATTTTAACAGTAATTTTCTATATAGATTATTATTTCTCAATGAATGGTAATTGAATTTTCAAAAAACCTAATTTTGAGGTTCTTCTAAATTGACCATGATAGGACCCCCTATATAATGTAATTATTTAACATATATATTTAACTAATGAAATAATAAAAATTTAGTACCATTTAAAAAAATTATAATCCTTTATTAAATATATATTACTATGTAACGCTTATTTCTAGTAATAGACGTTTGAACATTTATTTCATTCTCCCTTACAATGATTGTTAATAATTGGGTTGATTGATACTATATGGTTCCAAGTTAGTCTTTTAAAAATTACCAAAATATACTAATAATTTATTTATAATAATTCATTATGAATTATTTTCATTAAGTGAAATATATGAATATGGTTTTCAAAAATGGAAAACAAGATAAAGTAGTTTTACAATTCATGATGGTCAAACAGTGGTATACTATTATATATTATAAATAATAACAGATCCTTTATTGAATCATTAAAAACATTATGTTCCTCATTATTAAATGATATAATCATTACATGGTATAATATAATTGATTATTACATATTCATTATATCATCATTCCTCTAAGTGAGAAATCAACCCAAATAGTAATGTATTACGATGTCTTCTTGAGAACAAGTATTTCATTACATAATGATAATATTACATAATTATAATTTTAAAATTTTCATAATTATCACATATACTTAGTAAATCAATCTTCATAACTATTATATATATGTGGTGGATTAAATTAATATTTGTTGTTCATGGATGCAGTAGTCTGCACATACAAGTGATTAACAATACCTTTTCAATACCAGTGGAAGAGAAGATAATATTTAAAATAACTATCATTTTATTGTTCTAAATTTCAAGAATAAAACTTTATTATACATCAAATAAATCATTTATTTAATATAAAATGACCTTATCACCAGGATCCAGTGCTGAAATCCATAACATTACATTACAGTCATTGATGTCAATAATTATGACACAAATTTTTCATATAAACATTAAAACATCCATAGGAATAATTTTTCCACTTAAATAATGTATTACCTATAATATTTTGAGTTTTATATAATTTGGATAAAATATTACATAAAAATATCAAATATATTGGACTCATAAACAACCGGTTCACAAGTTTGAAAAAAAATCTCCCATTATAAACATCATTTCTTATTTCAGATTTGGTCATCAACATAATCATGGGGAAATACTATATAAGAATAACTTAGTTATAATAATATAGTATAATATATTCAAAATGAAACATCTGTAGGGTATCCTCATATTCTTATTAATGGTAAAAAAATTAACATTTATATATAATCAATAAGAATAAGAGTGTATATGTGTATCATTTCATAATCAATGTGAACTAGGGAATTGTAAAAGTACACATACCCATCAATAAAAGGACCCCCAAACATGAAATCATAAAAAAATTAAGATTCATTATAATTAATAATCATGTACCATGTGATATTAATCCAGATCATTATAAATATTATAAACCCAAAGTAAGACAACATAAAAATTGTGGTATCTTCAATCATCATATCATTGAACCGTAAAAAACATATAGAACCCTTACAAATACAATTACCAATATGGCTATCTTCTAACATTGGAGTACCCATTGCATCATAGTACTATATTGGCATACCAATCATATAACCAATAATTGGATCACCATGCACTATATGGGTGAACACATAATTTTTAATGTCGAAGTACCAAATATTTATAGAATTCACAAAAAGCACATTTAATAAACATTTATACTCTTCTAAACATGTTTTACCTTTTAAAAGTTGATATATTCCACTATAATCGCTTCTAAACACGTTTATCTCATAGAAAATAAATTTTTTCAATAACAAACTCATTGAAACATGAATAACCCTTGGAAATTAAATGTGTTCAATAAGAAACACTTTGAAACATAAATAACCCATGGAAAATAAACTGGATAAATAAGAATATCTTTTAAATATTAGAAACCCATGGAAAATAAAATTGTTAAATAATAGTCTCTCTGAAATATAATTAACCAATATACAATTTATTTTAAAGAAAAATCTCTTTGAAACATGAGTAAGCCATGGAAAAAATGGGTAATAAAAAATATATTTGAAACACATGTACCCATGGAAAAGAATTGTTTTAAATAAATTTATCCTATAAATGAGATTAATCCATGGAAATTGCAATGGGTTAAATAAAAATATCTTTAAAACATGATTTACCAATTGAAAATAATTTTTTTAAATAACAATCTCTTTGAAAAAATTGTAATCCATTTAAATAATTAATGATGAAAGTATAAATAAAAAATATCTATAGTGGAGGATATATAACAACAATGGTTTTTGATGATGATTAATGATAAATACAATATAATACCATAAAAATAATTCATGTGGAAAATAATAACGTAACATTCCATAGAGTACCATGCCACATTGAATCTATTAAATGATAATACACATTATGTAGTAACATTAAAATAAACATATAATATCATATTAATAATTATATTCCTTAAATATCATTTCAATTAATAATTATATACACCATGTTAAATAATATATGTATATAACATAACAAATTTCTCAAAGAATGAAAATTGTGAGAAAGGGAAATTACTGATTTCATAACATCATAACAATAAAACCCATGAAATATAGACCATTACATGGATATTTAAAAACACATAAATTTATTGATAAGAATAATAAAAAAATCATGTGATTTATAAACACAATTTAAAAGAATCACTTGTTATAAAAAATACAATATGACTCACTAAAAAGAAATTGAGATTAAATCCATTACGTTGAGTCAGATTTTTCATGATTGTTTTATATCATAATAAATAATAAAATTATATTAATTATATAATTTTATAACAACATTTAATTTTTTTATGAATTTTTTTTCATATAAGTATGTTATATACAATTACATAATCAATAATTCTTAAGTCGTTTCTTTTGATAATATTTGGTTTACATGTCAAAATGGAATTTTCTATGTAAAATATTGTCATTCGAGTTCATTATTGAAACTAATCCAGAATTTTAATAATTACATAATCATTTTATTTATAAATATATTATAATTTTTAAACTAGTAATTAATATTTGTCATGAAAAAGTAACCAACACTACAATCATAGTGACAGTTGTTTATACATAATCATGAGTAACATACCAATTTTTTTAATAATAATTATGAAAAGAATGAAAGTATAATTTATCATTAAATAATGATCATTTATTCATTAATACAATTTTAATCAATCATAAATTCTTATCTGTAGAATTAATATGATGTAGAAGGAATCACATCGTGATTAGGAGGTGGTAGTATAATCATACACAAATAACGGTATATCTTTTTAGTGTGTTAAAAGGGTAATACTAAAGATGATATAATATATTTAAAGAAAGTTAATTATCTCACTAATAAAATATATATTTCGTTTATTTAACATAATGTTAGTAAATCCCATCCTTAATATATTCCATTCCTATGTGAATGTATCACATTACTTTGAAGAGGCGGTAGTCCACATGTGCACAAACGATGTTATTATATTTACCAAAAAAGAACACATTATTGTATGTGTTATCTAAAAATTACAGAACTGTTAAGGAATCATAAATATAATATATATCATATAAAAATATGGTTCAACTTATACTTTTCAACAATGATTGGTGGTAAGGGGAAATCGAACAACATTGTTTTGCATGTCAGTTGTATTCATTACATGTGTATGGTAAATTTGTTATCCATTTAATGAAAGTTTCTATAGGTGAATGTAGAACCATTAACATAATAAAATATCAGAATAATTTGGACATTGAAATTATTATATTATTATTCAATAAGAATTATTTTATTTAATGAGAAGGAAATAACTCAAATGTAAAAATTGAATAATGTTATTGCTTTTCCAGGTAACTATTTTTTTTCACATTTTTACATCCGTAGATTTCATTCCACTAAGTGAGAGGTTTTATTAATTAGTTTAGGGACATTAAGAGACTATTTTGGTAGAATGTTTACTAGAAAAATAGATTAAGAGGTGTGAGTATGGGGAAGAGTGAATAAAATTTTATATTGGAGGTGAAGTTTCATTCTTGTAAAAACCAAAAGGTAAACAATATTGGGATGTTTATTATACCTACATGATTCCAAAAAAATAATGGTTTAGATACAATTTATAGTCCATAAATGAAACACCCCAAGATTTCATAGTAAACTTTTTTCTTCAAAGTAATTTAATAACTTGCAATACAGGTAACACAGTGATTAACCACACCACGACTTACCAAACTAGCCATTCAAAAGTGGTTTCAAATATTATTAACTGAATTTTTAACTTTATACAAACCTTATAAATTTACAATCCATATTGTGAGTTTTTTAGAAATAATGTAAGAACAAATTTAATTTTTCAGATAAAAGATGTATTTTTCAAAAAATCCAATTTTACCGATTTTTAATGGGGAACCATTTTAAATCCAATAATTGAACCATTTCTATATTCAATTTTAAAAGATAAAAATTTTCTTTAGAATCAGAACATAAAAATTTAGTTGAATAATTTTTTTTGTGTTTTTCTTGATAACTTTCATATTTGGACGAATCGTGAAAAATACTATATTTTAATTGAAAAAAACTTTATTAATCAAAATAATTTATACTGTAGAATTATAAATTTTAATGGTTTGGAAGTATAATTAGATTTTATTTTTACCTTTTAATCCAATTATTTTCATTTTATGTAATTTCACTTTTAAATTAGGCATAAACAAGTGTCAATATTTTGATAGTTATTATTTCTTAAAAATATGCTTTTTAGATTTGACAACATGAATTAAATTTAAATTAATTAATTAAAATTCTTTGTTTTGAAATTTTTAAAATAGAATTCATTTTTGAATTCGGAATATCAAAATTTTCATAGGGTGAATTTTTGTTATTTTTCTGAAAACTTTCACTTTTTGAAAAATAGTGAAAAACGCTGAGTTTTTGATTAAAACCGAATTTTTAACTAAATAAATATTTATTCAATATAAATTTATTTTGGGTCAAAAAATATAAATAATACCTATATATGTTCAATGCAATTCACTGGAGTCAGTTTATAATAATTTTAGATATATAAATTTAACTTTTTATCGTCTTTTACCAACCTCCTAGGAGTATTTCCAAATTTTCATAAAACATAATTTTACCACTTCTGTGAGTTAAATTTAAAATATTCTAGAGACAAGGTTTATATCAGTAAGTAAAACGTAATTCAATAAGATGAAAATAATTTTTGGTGAATAGTAACTTTTTACTTTTATTTACCACGGTTAAAAGTAAATCGGGTAATTAAGGGTAAAAATGATATTATTATTACCCTTAAAAATGTAAAAATTCTATTGGATGAGTGTATTTATACCACATACATCATTAGGAATAAAATATGATCCTTTATATCCACTTGGATTAGATTTGGATATTTATTATTATTATATTTAAAAAAGAATTAAAAGACTTAAAATAAACATTTAATAACTAAAAAAATTTTAATATAGACTTATACATAAGATAAATAAGACTATAAATATTCATTAGAAAGATAAAAACATTTCCTATATTATGGTATTTTATTTATAATTTTTAGACATTATTTAATTAAATTTATTTATGACACAATGATGATGTAGTAATTACCTTATTAATGAATGATTAAAACAATAGATATTATAAATATCCAAATAAATATGATTTAAAATTTTAATGATTTACACTAATTTTTTAGATTAATGTGACATTTTAGGGTTGATTAAATAAATTTTTTTCTAAGAAATAATTCTGTTATGAATTTAACAATAACAAAATACCAAATACTCTCAGAAATTACCTAAAAGAGTTTTTAAAATAAATATTATATTATTAATTTACATTATATTTTTAAAAATATGAGGACTATAGAATGGGATTAAATAATATTATATATGTCATTAATGAACAACTTGAGTTTCTGTTGTAAGTTTATAGTATGTTTATTACCCATATAGTGTAAGAATACCAAAAGTCACAGGAAAGGATAAATGATTTAACTTAGAGTTAAATCTAAAAGATAAGGATATAATGGTAACCTAAACATGTCTAAAACTTATTGGTTGAGAGTATTTCGACTTGCACCCACATTATCTTATAAATAAATCAATTTGGAATCATTATAAACCGAATATGATTTTACTATAAAATAATATTCTTTCTTTGCCTAAGGTGACCCTCACCCCTATTATAAAAGGGCACTACCCCTCCTCTCAAATTCACAACTTCAAAGCCATTTGGCTCTGCCAAACCCTAACCAAATTTCCTCTCAACTATCCACCCATCATCCTTCAGTCCTTTGATTCAGTCATATATCCATCCTATGAATCCCTTTTGATCAAATCAAAAACAAGAACCCGAAAGAGAGGTAAATATTTCGTCACCTCCTTCAAGTTCCATTCTCCTTCCACATCTTCTTTATTAGTAAGTGACGGGTCGAGCCCGCTATTACTCCTCAATGCATCGGTAGGTCTAATGAGACAAACTACTAACTTGGCACAGGGTCTTGGAAAAAAAATTATTTTTAGTCTTGGCATAAGGAATTGACTCTGTGGTTATGAAAGTATGGCCTTATACATTCCATCATTATGAAAGTGGCTGTTGAAATTGCATGTGATTATTAGACTGGTAGAATATCCATGTGAATATGAAAATGACATCATTTTATTGTATCTTTTCCATATTATACTGAAATTTAATTTTAAAATGCTTTTGTTTCAGTCTAATACATTGCCTTACATTTTATGCTTATTTATGAATGTTTCTAATATATTGTTATCCTTACTGAGCATCTGAGCTCACCCCTTTCTATGTTATAATTTTATTTGGATTCCAAGAAGTGTATTCTGATTGATAAGCAGTGTTAAGCTTGGAGATTAATGGAGTTCTGAAATGATCATTTTTGTTGTGTTTTATTTGAAAATATGTAATGTAACATTCATGTATGTAATCTATTTTCAAAGACTGCTAAACCGATCGGTATTTCGGGGATTGTTTCCTTGTAATCATGCTATTGTATTAAAATAATGAACCGACTCTAGGTAACTGTGGTCGGGGCATTACAGTTGGTATCAGAGGAATTTTAGCAATAACCTTGGAAACTATATTGAGATAAAGTCTTATTAGACCACATTATCCTAAGATATACATTGAGGTTAGGTATAGAATAATATCCTATAATTTTGGTATTGTAGATATTTTTTAATTTATCCAAGCAATATATCCCTTTTTGGATACGAGCAGGTAGAGGCAAATCTGGCACAGATGTACCTAGGGGTAAAACCCGAAAACACCGCTTTGAGCTAGACTCGAATGGGAACTGGTCCACGACAACGGGCCTTGCTGCACTCTTGGTTACGACACTCCCATGGGATATTAATAGGATAATTCTCATTTTCTTTATAGACCATTATAAAGAGATTATGAGTATATACTTCCTCAAGGAAAATATTTTTAGGATTATGGATCATATCCACAAACTGTTCAATTAACGTTAGGTATTTTTCAAGTTTGGAATTATTCATTGGAATTCATAAACTGGCCTAGTGTATGCCATTGTATAGAAATGATGCCCAATAGAAGGAATGTGAACTCCATCAATACATATGATTCAAAGAGAAAGAAGTATCATATCTTTCACATTATTAAGCCATGATTTATAAGGGAAATAGTCTCCCATGTTTTCTTAACATATGAAGAAATAGTATCATGTGTTAATAAGATAAGTAAAGAATTTTTTGAGTCCTATGGCTTTGAAGGGAAGCAAGAGAAAAAAAGGATGGATGAGAGAAAGATGGATAAAGGGAAGAGGGAAAAGATAAATATTCCCATTTGTGATAATTGTGGGAAGAAACACCCTGGAAATTTCCTGAAGGGAATGGTAGTTAGTTATAAGTGTGGAGAAAATGAACACCATGTAAGTGACTCCAAGGGTAAGACAAAGGTTTCAAATGTACAACGGTTCATATGAAAGGAGTTGGTACAACACGCGAATCAATGTACAAATCATCAAAGTATACACCATATGCTGCTATTGGATAATAGTAAGGTTATGATACTACCGAAGATGAAGTGGAATGATTATATTTCATACGATGTTATTAAAGTATTGTGTCATTTGAGTATTGTATTAATGATGTACATGTTATAACAATTATACAATATATAAGGATTGTACTGCAGTACTATTTCATTAAAGATTTGAGATTTTGTGGAACCTAGAAAAGTGACTCAATAGCAGGTTAAATTTTGGGAAAATATATGGTTGAGATAAAGATAAACCATAATATGGTTTTGATACCGAGGTTGTGATTTTTGGAATTATATATGATTAATTTGAATAAATTATATTAGATATTATTGACTACCTTGAAACTGATTAATGATCTCTATATTTCTTCATTGTTGGAGATTACATCAGTTTTGGATAGAAGGAGTATATCTAGTATTCTATAAGAAATAAGGGAGCATAAATGTAATAAATAAGGTTTTATGGTAATTCTAGATTTCACAGTGTTTTAAAAGAGTAATGATGAAGGTGTTCACGTGTTATTACTTGGAAAAAAGGATCTTCATTGTGTTTACCTTATAAATTTTAGACTGTGAGTTTGGACAGGTGTATTTTGGATAATTCTAGATTGATATTATTTTTGGATTTCCATAAAAAGGAAAACCCAGAGGTCAGGAGGCAACCCATCGCGTCTGGAAAGGCCGTGAGACTTGAACCCGAAACTGAAGGGCGACAAGGATGTATCACCTACCACTGGACCACGTGATGTACTGTATTGAAAATTGTCGTTTTTTAATGGTCTGGTAGATGAATTATAAATTCATTTTTTGGAACCCTATAATAATAGGATAAATAAAATGTTTTTTATGTTTTATTATATTTTAGAGTGAAATATGAGTTTGTGTTATAAATTAGTTAAAAGATGGAACTGAAATTGTCGTGTATAAATATTTTTTCCTTATTCTATTAATCTATGAAGAAATTAATTATTAAACTTTAGTTAAGGGATATTAAAACTAAAAATCAGTTATCCCAAAAACTTTTTTTATGTTGAATCGATGATATTTTAAATCATCATAGATTGATGGATTTGGGGCCCTCAATTCTACAATTGATTATGACTGATGACCTCAATCACTCCCTCTAAATATTTATGTTTTTCCTCCAATTATGTGTCTCTAATTTCCACTAATGTTCTAATTATCAAGATCATAATTTGGTGGTGACAGTTTCATTCCCATTTTCCTCTTATTAAGATTAAATTTTATTAACCCAATTTCTGATGTGGGTTTTCAAACAAATGTATTTTCTATTTTCAACCTTTTATTTTCACAGAACAATTTCAAATTGTGAGGACACAATTTATTGAAATAGGGAAGAATGTAACACCCCATGATTTCATAGTATGTCATTTCTTCAATGTAATTCAATAACTTACATTACATGCAACACTGAGTTCAAGCGCACCACGACTTACTAAACTATCCATTCAAAAGAGGTTATGAATTGTATTAACTAAATTTTGAACTTTATGCAATCATTATAATTTTAGTATCCAAATTATGTCTTTTTTAGACATAATGTAAGAACAAATTCATTTTTTCAGAAAAAAGAAGTATTTTTCAAAAAATGCAATTTTACCACCTTTTAATGGAGAACCTTTTATAAATACAATAATTGAAACTTTTATATATTCAATTTGACAATATAAACATCTTCTTTAGAATTGGAACATATAAAGTTACTTTCAATAATTTTTTGGTGTTTTTCTGATAAAATTCATATTTTGGGGAATAATGAAAAATACAATATTTTAACTGAAAAAAACAATTTTAATCAAAAATAATTTATAGTGTAGAAATATAAATTGTATTGGTTTTTAAGTATAATTAGATTTTAAATTTACCATTTAATCCAATGATGGTCATTTTATGTAATTTTACATTGAAATTAGACATAAACAAGTGTCAATCTTTTGATAGTTATTATTTCATAAAAATACAGTTTTTGGTTTTGACAATGGGAATGAATTTTATATTAATTAATTAAACTTATATGTTTTGAAATTTATAAAATAGAATTCATTTTTTAATTCGAAATATCAAAATTGTCTTAGGGTGAAATTTTGGTATTTTTTTGAAAACATTCAATTTTTTTGATGAATAGTGAAAAACACTGAGTTATTTCTTAAAACCAAATTTTTATTTAAATAATTATTTATTCTATTTAAATTTATTTTTGGTCAAAAATAGATTCGTAATACCTATATAAGTTCAATTTAATTCATTGGAGTCAGTTTATATAAATTTTTATTTTAAAAAAAATTTATTGATCTTTTTATCATCTTTTACCCACCTCCTAGGAGTATTTTCCAATTTTCATAAATCTTAATTTTACTACATCTATGAGAGGAATTTAAAAAATATTATAGACACGGTTGATATTAGTAAGTAAAATGTTGTTCAGTAAGAAGTAAATAATTTTTGTTGAATAGTAATGTTTTTACTTTTATTTACCACGGTTAAAAGTAAATAGGATCATTAAGGGTAAAAATGATATTATTATTACCCTAACACATGTATTAATTCAATTGGATGAGTGTATTTAGACCAAAAACAACCTTAGGAATTAAATATGATCCTTTAGGTCCACTTGGATTAGATTAGGAGCTTTATTATTATTTTATTTAAAGAATAGTTAAAAGAGTTAAAATCAAAGTTTAATAACTAAAACATTTTTAATATAGGGTTATAAATAAGATAAATTTGACATAAAATATTCATTGGATATATAAAAAGTTTTCCTAAATAATGATATTTTATTTATAATTTTTATAAATTATTCATATAAATTTATTTTTGACACAATGATGATGAAGTAATGACCTTATTAATGAAATATTAAAACAATTGATATTATAAATATCAAAATAAATCTAATTTTATACTTTTAATGAATTAAACTAATTTTATAGGTTAATATTTCATGTTAGGTTTGATTAAATAAATTATTTTCAAATTAATAATTCTGTTATGAATTTAAAAAATACCAAATCATTTCAAAATTGAAAAAAAGTGTTTTTAAAACAAATATTATATTATTAATTTATATTTTATTTCTAAAAATATAATATTCATCCAAAAGGCTAAAATAATATTATATATGTCATTAATTAACCCCTTGAGGTTCTCTTGGCTGTTTATAGTATATTAATCATCAATATAGTGTAAGAATACAAGAAGACACTGTAAAAGTGAAATTATTTAACATAGAGTTAAATCTAAAAGAAAAGGTTAAAATAGTAACCAAAGCATTTATAAAACCTATTGGATGGGAGGATTTAGACCCATATCCACTTTATCATCAAAATTAGTAAATTTTGATTCATTATAAACCGAATATGATTTTATTATAAAATAATATTTCAATCTTTTCCTATGGTGCCCCTCACCCCTCTTATAAAAGGGCACTCCTCTTTCTCTCAAATTCACAACTTCAAAGCCATTTTTCTCGGCCAAACCCTGCTCATATATCCTCTCAACTGTCCTACCTCCATCATAGAGGCCTTACATTAGTTATATAGACAACCTATGAAGCCCTATTGATCAAATCAAAAAAGAAAAGAACCCGAAGAAGAGGTAAATATTTCATCGTCCCCTTCAAGTTACTTTCTTCTTCCACTTCATCATTCTTTTTTGTTTTGATTATAATATAATAACTCTAGTATCTTATATACATTTTTATGTTATTATAATAATTTTACAACCATATTATTTATTTTTACCCATCTTATGAATGAAAAGTAACCACATGTGCATACGTACGACTTACCGTCTCTAGGTCGTGGTGTAGTTTGTTATTCAAACATTTCATCATTTTGATGGGAATAATAATGAGTATAAATGATGTAAATAATAAATATAAAATTATAATTATTCTTTATATTTGATATACCATCTAATTATATATGATTTTAATATCAAAATAATGATACTTTCTATTGTGTATACGTTCAGATTACCGTCTCCACGACGCGATGGGATTCATTTCCACGTTCACCATTCAACGATGATTATAAAAATATATATAATTAATAAGTATGTAATATGTGAATTAATAATGATACTGGAGATATATATATATATATATATGTATATTTATGTAATTATATATATCTTTTTCACTTCCGTTCAATACGATATGAAAACTTAAACAACATTTATGCGTACGTACGACCTACCGTCTCCATAAATGGTGTTTTCCATATCATATATCTATATTTTATAAATATTTATATAATAAATATATATGATATATAAATTATGGTTTATATTATGGAATTATTTAAATCATGATCTAAATGATACGATCTAGAATAACAAGTTAAAACATGTACGATAAAGAAAGTGATTATTACCTGAAACATTAATTTAACATGAAAATCATAATTAAATTGGTAGTATAATGACATAAATAAATCATGTATGATATAATAAATATGAATACAGTTCAGGTAAAATTTAATAACAAAAAATTGTCATTATACTAGAGGTTAAACATACCCTCGACCAAAGAAGAGTGAAAGGTAAGGGATATTTCCTCAATCTCATTATTTATTTGAGATTGTTCATGTGTAAGTACTTTCTGGGACATCTTTATCATTGACACCTATATTTCATAAAAATGTTTTCAAAAGTTATATTTAAGGGTTTTATGGGAGGGTATATTTAATTAGATCCTCATTTTAAATGTTTTAATGATTTATCTTTCTAAACCCTTTTAATCAATGTCCATGTTTTAAAAATGATTTTAAGGATTTATTTATATGGACATTAATATTTTGAAATGATAATTATTTTTAAACGTTTCAAAGTGGAATGGGACACTTTTATTCAGTAATCATTTTTAAATATCATCATTTATAAATTTGGATACTTTTAAACAATTTCATGAAAAATGGGTATTTCTCTCAAAGCATTTTACTCATCATTTTCATCTATGTCAACATCCTTTGATGGATTTTAAGCTTATTTGAAGTTGATTTATTATGATAAAATATTCTATATTATATTGAATTATTTTTTATTTTCTTTATTGTGAATGTGCTATTTTTTTACCATTCATGGTTTGTGGATAAAGTATTGACATTTGGTATGCTTGTTTTAATACGATTGTTTATGTTATGTTTTAACCTTTTCATATGAGGAATGCATTGGACTTAGTATGTGACTGGTGGAGCCTGCTATAGATCCTTGATGCATCAGTAGGTCTCAAGAGACACACTAGTATTTTTGCACAAGGCCTTGGGAAAAAAAATTATTTGTATTCTTGGAACAAGGCCTTGAATATGTGGTTATTAAAATCTCGCAATATACATTCCATCATTATAAAAGTGGCTATTAATATTTCATGTGATTATTCAACAAGTATAATATCCATGCGAATAAGTAAATGGAATTATTTTATTTTAACTTTTCCATATTATTCTGATGATTATGTTTAAAAGGCTTTGTTTTAGTCTTATACAGTGCATTAAATGTTAATGCTTATTTACGATAGTTTCCACTATATTGTTATCCTTACTAAGCATATGATCTCACCCATTTATTTTTTTTTAATTTATTCATGATTCCAAGAAGTGTAGTATGATTAGTAATCAGGGTTAATCTAGGGGATTAATGGAATTCTCAAAGGATCATTTATGTTGTGTTTTATTTTTCTAATATGTAATGTAACTTTCATGTATGTTATATATTTTCAAAGGCTACTAAACTGATCGGTCATTTGGAACATGATTCTTTGTAATCATGACAATGTATTAAAATAATTCACTTACTCTGGGTAATTGGGTTCAGGGAGTTACAATTTAAACCTCTAATAAAACCAAAAATGGGAATTTTTATTGTTTCGGTCCTTCCTCTATAAGTTTCTTAATATTTTTTTTGTATCGGGATTTTATTTTGGTAACTAGTTTTGTAGCCTATGTGATTCTTCCAATAAGTCTAAATTAAAATTATATTTAATATTAAATATAGAAAAATTTATTTATAATAATTTAATCTAACTAAAAAATTAAAAATCCATCATGTGTTCTCAATTAATATTTAAACAAGGGCATGCAAAGTGAAAAACCATACATTAACATGAACTGTGATAATAATGTTTTTATCTACTATGGGTCAATATTATAATTATTAAATAATTTTTTTCCATGATTTGACGATATGTAAAATATAATAACGTTTAAAAATAAATTTTCATGATATAATATTTTTAGTAATTTTAATTCTGTTAATGAAATATGATTTATTATAAATTAACATTTCTGAATATTTTGACATTATATATTTAAATTTAATTTAAAAATATCCATATATTATTAGAATTCAATTATATTAAAATTATTTCTATGTTGCTTGACATAATCATTTAAAAAATAATGTAACTCAAATTTTTTTAAAATATTGTTTTTAAATTAATGTTTTTAGTATAATTTATTTTATATTATTATTAAAAAATTAATCAATGCTCATGATTTCGTTAGGAATTTGATGTAATTATGTAATCTATAAAAGTTATTATTAAATTACCATGATAAAAAAACTCGATTACCATTCAAAATAAGGTTTATAATCGACCCTTTTTAGCTTACTTAATAATATAAAGCTGTTTAAATGATAATGGTAAAGAGGGGTCTGTTTTTTATTTTCCTCATTAATTAATATGTTATATAATTAAATTTCATGAAATATTATCCCAAAAACTAATAATATCAATTATAATAGATCATATGGTATAGATATTGGAATATAACGACTTTTTAATAGTTTATCTGTCATTTTGGCCCTTAAGATTAAGGTTTAGTAATTTGGTGACCTTAATTTTACCTTAATTGCTATAATTATTTTCGATTACATTCAGTAAGAATTTTTATAAAAATAATATGCTCTTATTATACTATAAATATTATACTATATAAAACAATTTATTTCTATTTTCCAAATTTAATTAATAGTAGTAGAAAATTTAAATTTAATGCTAATCCCAATGATGTGTCAAGAAAGTGGGGTTTTAAAGTAAAAATGATAAAAAAATTCATTAATATTGTATCACTAAATTCAATATAAAAATTACTAAAATGAAATAATTTGGAATAATAAATATATTATTGATACATTATGACATTAAATCCAATTTTAAATTTATTTTAACAGTAATAATTATTTAATAAAATATAGAAATTCTCTACCAAAATGTAGTATTTTTCACTATCCATTTAGAAAAAAAAATTCCTAAAAAACCTTAAATCAATGAAAGAAGGATCCAAAATTAGGACAGAAAAATGTATTTTATTTTGATATATAAAAATTATAAATTTTTCTAAATTTATAATAGAAATCAGTTTTCTATTCAAATGTGATAAACCTACCATTTTAAAATATAAATATTTTATAACTGAATTAGTATTTATTCTTACCTCAATCCAATAAAATATATTGAATGAATGAAAAGACATTTTATAGACTTGTTTAATTTATTTATTCTTATTCATGACCACCAATATAACTACCATGTGATCGATTCCATATTAAATAATAATATCTATAGTATAATTATTGTTAAATAAGACTCCACATTGCGTGTAACACAATTCATGAAAAGAAGAAGATGTTTCAAACAATGAAAGGAAAAATTGGTGTTATTTACAACATAATATAAACATTAAATTACCTGTAACAGAAACTATAAATAAATTTAATGTAATGTAAAATAATATATTTCATAAAATCTCAGTATATTTCCCCCAAACCTCTTAAATTAAATGTATCCCTTGAAATTATTCATGGTTAAAAAATTATTAACATTTGTAGAATTAATTTATTGAAACCCACATCATAAAAAATGGATAATAAATATACTCTTAAAAGGGATGTTGGGAAATGTAAAATTCACTTAAACATATGCATAAATAGTATTCATCATAGGGAGTACATTAGAAAATAAGTTAAATTGTTAATTTGGATTGAAAAATTAATTCCCATGGACTAATAGAGAGTGGTAGAGAATACAGTCAAGAGGAATTCAATTAAAACAAAAAAGGAATCCAAATAGCTGGGTTAAATGATATGTATTTCATTAGAGATGATAGTAACAAGAAAATACTTTACTTCATCACCCATTTACTAAAGTAAAAAATTTATATTACCTACTAGATAAATCAGGAAAAAATAATACATGTAGATTACAATTTCATCCTTTAATATAATCACATCCTTTTCATTAATTAATGAGTATTAACATGGAAATTTTTTCATATGTGGAGAACTGATGTAAAATATTGATAACCTCATAATCTTGATAGGGATAACAAGTTATTACTTATATCATTAAACATTAACAATACCATATGTTTTGAGAACATGGTCCTATGATTCTGAAAACGAGTAAACCTTAACATGATATTCTAATTTAAAAATATCAATAGTAATAATCAGTGATCGAACTAATTTATTCCATAAATTTAAATTGACAAAATCCTATCAACATATCCAAACTAATAGAGAGACCAAAATATTAATAAGATTTTATCATATATTATTCAATGATAAATAACCCATAATTTCTCAAATAATATACAATATGTTTTCCAAAAAATTATAATATGTACTAGAGATAAAGAAATGACATTCTAACCCAAACAACATGTACGCCAGAGGTTGTGTGTGAATCCATATTCATCCTCCAATCATGGGTTCACCCCCACCACATTTTTTTGATCTGATGGGTTGTCACTAAACATAAAGGATTACCCTTTTTCTCTTCAAACATTTAAATTAATTCCTCCCTAAAAACTCTTCATTTTGATCGAAGGGTTTAAAAATACCTCATCTCAAAAAATAATCTCCAGAAAACACTTCATGATCTCATCGATAAAAACCGAACTGGATTTCTAATACATTGGTAAAATGATCATTGTTATGATTATATACATATTAAAAAAATACCTAACTATTAATATTTCCTCTCCTGAAATAAAAATCCAAATCTCTAAATTTATGAGAAGATACCATTTATCCAACAATAACTGCTCATCACTAATACTCTTGGATCCTTTGATGAAATCCATAACATTAAATTCCCGACATTGATGCTGATAATTTTGACCCAAATTATTCATCTAAACCAATCATAATAATAAAATAAAACATAAATCACTTATATAATTGAGTATATTATAGAACCATATTTTTAGACAATTATGAAAAAAATTAACAAAAACAATTCAAATAAATGTGGAATCATAAAGAACATGTTTATAAGGATGAACATCATCTCCCATTGTAACCAAATTTTCATAATTTAGAGTAGGTCAACAATATCATATATGTGAAGTCATTTATATACATAAATCATTCCACCTCATGATTTATTACCAAGGGAAAATGAAATATATGGATGGTGTGATCAGATTATAAGTAGGGGTAAAAAATTAGAATTAACTATTGTATGTCATAAATGAGAATAAGAGTGCATAAGGGTATGATGACATAACTACCGTTTGTGAAAAAATAATTATATAACTCATAACCATCAATATCTTGATCGTCAAAAATGAAAACATGTAAAATTCATGAGTTATCTGAATTAAAAAAAATGAGTCATGTGATATCAATATCGATGATTAGAATCATTATAAACCCATTTTAATAAAATTTAAAACAATTTTTTTTTTCGGGAACATCATCCCTATGAACCCTTACATAATCCATAAAAATCCTTTACAAATGGAATTATCACGACTACTCCTCAGGGCCCGTGTCGTGACTGCCCAAAGCCCACCTCCCATAGGCCAGGGGCGGGCGACTAGCACCAAAGGCGTAAATCCCGAAAAAGGGGAATGCATTGCCTTTATAAAGTAAACAATCCCAACAGAGTATGAAAGTAAAGAAACACTAAATAAACTGAGTACAAAAGTAACTGTTGGAATTTAAATGGGCCATTATACAAACCCAACTGAAATTACAGTACAACTGAAAGGAATGTACAACAGCAATAAGTAAAACAGCAACCCTGAGTCATCCTCCAGAAATCCCACCTGAAGGGTGGGTACAAATTGTCTCCTCAGCTCCTCGGGTCTGGTCGTCTGCTCTGTGTACGTCCCGCCAAGTGGTCCACCTCCGGGTACCGTCTAGCTCCATAGGCCTCCACCTAGATCAGTTTTGTCCATCGTCTACATCCAACACAACGTAGTGCGGGTATAGCCCGTGCATGGGTGAGTTTACGGTACACAGTATGGACCCCTAGACCCCCGAAGGTCTCTCGGAATCCACGAAGGATAAACCACAATGGAAAGATACAATCATGAAGTGTCAACAACAATACTTAGGTATATGACCATACATATACCTAAGTCATCAGTCACAGTTCATCTCTAACTCTCGAGCCCAAGCACAACCCAGTCCAAACAAGAAAGCACAACCCAATCCACACAGAAAAGAAAGTCAATCACATCAATGATAATGACTGAGAAATAAGACTCAGATCACACAGATATACACCATTCATATAGTGATAGAGATTATCAGATGTAGACACTGATTCATCTAAGCTGTCATACCCACATAGGATACATGTCCAACTAAGCTATCGAACCCACACAGGATACAAGACCAACTACTCTGTCGGACCCACATAGGATACAAGTACAGAGGTCAATACTGCCGGACCCACATAAGATACAAAAACAGTAGTCATCACCGTCAAACCCATGGAGGATTCCAGTATGGTAGTTGTCACTGTCGAACCCACAGAGGATTCCAGTACGGTAGTCATCACTGTCGAAGCCACGGAGGATTCCAGTACAGTAGTCGATGTAGTTGCAGCCAGCTCTAGGGTTCCTTCACACAACATGCTCAATTCCGGGAGGGTCCGCTCCTCGAGCAAAAGAGTCGATACATCAACTATCACGGAGTCCAGAGTTGATGTATCCCAAAGTTCCGTCTCGTTAAATGTAACTCAACGCGACAGACGGTGCGTCAATCGGACGCCCAATCTGAGAGTTATTGGCTTTTCTGTCCCAGGGGCCCGGTTGGTTTTTAAGATAAAACCAACCCAACCACACTCCAGCTATGCCCAAACCTCAAGTGGAGTAAATAAAAAGGATCGTATCATAAAGAGGAATTCAACGCAATTGATGGCATGTCAAACAGATGTTCGCTCCTTAAGTTATAAGCATTTTCGCTCCAAGGGACTTGTTGGTTTCAGGTTCGAACCAAACTGGTCATACACAAACACTGCCGAAACCTCATGTGTAATATACCAAAACGATCATCACGATCCAAGGATTCCTATAGAACTAAAAGTGCATCGATTGGAGGTCTGTAGCTCATGTTATGGGAAAAAGACCGAAAATGGTCTGAAGAGGGGGTCTGGGCCCGGGCCAACCTGGACCAAACGCCCCCTTGGGTCAGCCCGAACCGGGTCGACCCGACCAGGGTCCGGGTCCGGTCATGTGAGGTCCGGCCTGACCCAACTGGGCGCGGCACGACCCAGTCCGCGCGACCCGCCCCGGCCCGGCTGGGGGGTGCGCTGGCTCGGCCAGCAAGCCTTGCAGGGGGTGACGCCCCCCCCCCTTTGCATTCCGCGGACACTGCACGCGATGCTGCGTCTCCCCAGGATCCCGCGCGGCCACGGGATCTATCCCATTGCTGCCGCAGCTTCATCCATAGCGAGATCCTGCCGGCGGCACGTCGGGGCGCCGCTGACGGCTGCCGGCGCCGCCGCACCGGCCGGGGTTTCCGCGGGCAACAGGAGTCATTCCTGTGGTCCGATTCTACTTCTGTATGTGCCTGTGGTCATCTCGGGACCCATACATTACTGAAAAGGCCTCCAATTTCCATTTCGGTCCAGCTTCGATGTTTCCAAACATTTCTCACATCAATAACAGAATAGTGGTGGGTTCGAACTTGTTTGTTGGTCCGCACACACCGTGTTAGTGGTTCAAAACATCTCCCAACATTTATACATCATGCTGAGGGTATAATTCACAAAATGAAAAATAAACCAAACCCCCTACCTATACTAAGAAGATGAATGTCAGCGTCACAATAGACGACGTCGCGGTAGACGGCGTCGCAGTAGATGGCATCATGGGGAATGGGTTTTGTAGGTGTCGTAAGAATGCAACGAGGTGGAAGCGACATCTCCTATCTTTTCATGGAGAATAGGATTGGTGGTGTGTCGTTGTTCTTCAAAGAACCAATGTTCTTTGTCTTTCTTCGTCGGAGGCCGACGTTCTTCGTCATTCTTCATCGGAGCCAGGCGTTCCTCCTTGCACAACAATGCACTCCCCTATAATAAAATAATAGGTCCCTCCTATTATTCAATTATTCACGCAAAGAAACTCTTCCAAATTAACACACCACAATAAATAAAACGCGATAACAATTAATTAAATAAGGGAGGGAGATGGTTCCTCATTATTAAATGGGTTGGAATTTAAATAGGGGTTTTCCAAATTTAATGGGGGGTTTACTAATGAGTTCTGGAAATTAAATGGTGGGGCTCGTGTGGGCCCCACCTCCCTAACATCAACACACATGTAGTTTAATGGATAGGGGCCCCACCCTTAACTACCCATGGGAGGGAATAACCACCTTATAAAATAAAAAATGTTCCGTCAATTTTTATTTACTTCTTAAAAAACCCCAAAATTATCATCTCCACTTTTGAGAACGCAACTATTGTAAGTGTCCCCATAAGAAATTATCGGTGCTACGAGTTCATCGGGGCCCTCATATTTTAATTCTGAGCATCAGTTCAAAAGTTAGAAAAACTCGCTCGTTCGTTCACTAAACTTACTCGAGGTCAACTTCGAATATTTATTCTGGGCACACTGGGCCTCAGAATCAAGTGCCGTTAAAAGCCACAGACTCCTAAAATTCCAAAGTATTAAAAAAAATCAAGAAATTTCCGGGTCTTTAGATTACTCCCACCTCAGTGATTTACGTCCTCGAAAAGCTACAACATAAACTAGGGGGACAAAATAGGGTATTGAGCATTCATCTAAGCCTCCTGCACCCATGTGCTCTCCTGGAGGTTCTCGTGCTACCAAAGAATGTAAACCAGAGGTATCACCATCCACGTTGGACCTGATCCTGTCTATCCTCAATCTCTATCGGGAACTCCGCAAAAGTCTCCCTGTCATCGATGTCTAGCTCCCCGTGGTCGATGATATGCATCGGGTCGTGCATGTATCTCCTTAGCTAAGATACGTAGAAGACGTCGTGCACCCGGTGTAACTGAGGTTGAAGGGCCAGGCGGTAAGCCACCTCACCTACCCTGCTGAGGACCTAAAAAGGCCTGATGAAGCGTGGAGATAACTTTCCATCCCGGCCAAATCTCCTCCACCCATGCCGAGGTGAGACCCGAAAGAAAACTTGGTCACCATCCCCAAACTCTAGTGTCCTCTTCCTCCTATTAGCATAAGCCTTCTGTCTGCTCTTTGTAGTCCTAATCCTCTCCTGGATAACCTGCACCTTCTCCATCGTAGTTCAAACCATCTCTGGTCCTACGAGTGCTGACTCCCCAGGTTCAGTCCAGCATAGAGGTGATCTGCACGGTCGGCCGTACAGTGCCTCGTAAGGTGAAATCTTGATGGTGGAGCGGTAGCTGTTGTTGTACGCAAACTCCGCCAAGGGTTGGTGATCCTCCAAGCTACGAGCAAAGTCATGGACGCATGCACGGAGCATGTACTCGAGTGTTTGAATGGTCCTCTCCGTCTGGCCATCCGTCTGAGGGTGAAAGGTAGTGCTCAAGCATATCTGTGTTCCAAAGGCCTCCTGTAAACCCTTCCAAAGTTGAGATGTAATGAGAGCATCTTGATCGGAGACGATAGAAGATGGAACACCATGAAGTCGTACGATCTCATGAACGTAGAGGCATCCCATGCTCTCTACTGAGCCCTGCTCTCTGATCGGTATGAATTGGGCTAAATTGGTGAGTAGGTCTACGATCACCCAGATGGTGTCATGTCCTCTAGAAGTACGTGGAATCCCTATCAAGAAATCCATGGATATCCCATCGCACTTCCACTTTGGGACCTTTAAGGGTTGTATCAAGCCTGCAGGTACCTGGTGCTCTTCCTTCACTTGATGTCAAGTGAGGCATTGAGAAACAAACTCTGCCACATCCCTCTTCATACCCGGCCACCAATACTGTCATCTGAGTTCCTCGTACATCTTTTCTACTCCTGGACGTACTGCTAGAGGGGATGTGTCGAACTCCATCAGCACCTTCTCCTACAGTGCAACAGGTACCATGGTAAGTCCCCAGAAGTGGATGACGTGCTCCCCACCTTCAGAAAATCCATCGGGTGTTGTCCCTGAGGATATCTGAGCACGTCGTGCCTCACAAACAACGTCTCTATAATGTGCCTCTCTGACCCACTGAAGTAGTGTAGGAGTTACTCTGAGGGACTGTAGATAGGTTTCCCCATCTCTATCCACAAAGGATATCTGCAAACCTTCTAACTGCTCTGTTGCCTCTTCATGTAGCTTAATGCCAGATCTACTGATTAGAGCATCAGCCACCACGTTCCCCTTCCCAAGAGTATAGAAAATATCAAAGTTGTAATCCAGAAGGAACTCGAGCCAACACCACTACCTCTGGTTCAGGTCCTTCTATGAGAAAATGTACCTGAGTCTCTGGTGGTTATAGTATAATGTAAATCTCTCATCCATGAGATAGTGCCACCACATCTTCAGGGCAAAGACCACTACTGCTAACTCCCGGTAATGGGTAGGAGAGTTCTACTCATGCTGCCTCAACTACCGTGAATCGTAAGCGATCACTGCTCGCTCCTACATCAGGACACACCCAAGACTGGTCCTTGATGTGTCACATTAAACTACGTACCCTATTCCCTCCTCTAGTTGCCTCAAGATGGGCGTACTGGTCAATCTTCGCATCATCTCTTGGAAGATCTGCTGACATCACTCTAACCACACAAAGGGTTTCACCCTCTTCGTCAAAGCTATAAGTGGTACAACAACTCTGGAGAAGTCTGGCACAAATCTCTGATAGTACACAGCCAGACCAAGGAAACTCTTCTCCCCGTCACGCTTCTGGGTGGATACCAATCAAGTTCCGCCTCGACCATCACGGGATCCACTACAACTCCCTCCTCTGAGATGATGTGCCCCAAGATGTGAACCTCTCAGGGAAAGAACTATCACTTTGTGAGATTACCATAAATCTGGTGCTCTAAGAGTGTATCCATTACAACCTGTAAGAGGTAGGCGTGCTCCTCCTCAACATTCGAGTAAATCAGTATGTAATTAATGAATACAATGACAAACCGATCAAGGTAGGTCTGGAAGATCTTGTTCACGAGACTCATGAAAACTGCTGGAGCATTGGTCACAACGAAGTGCATGACCAAGAACTCATAGTGGCTATACCGACACCTGAAGGTCGTCTTCGGCACATCCTCATCCCGAACTAGAAGATGATGATAGCCTGACCTGGGGTCTATCTTTGAGAACCAACGTGCTCCCTTAATCTGATCAAAGAGGTCGTCAATCCTCAGAAGCGGATACTTGTTCCTCATGGTCACCTGGTTCAGGCGACAGTAGTTGACACACAGTCGTAAGCTCCCATCCGCCATCTTGGCGCAAAAAATTAGAGAAGCCCAGGGTGAAACACTGGGTCGGATGAAACCTTTCCCATGTAAGTCCTCCAGCTGTACCCGCATCTCCCGAAGCTCGACGGGAGCCATCCGATATGCTGGAGAAGATATCGGTGATGTACTGGGGTACAGGTCAATGTAGAAATATATCTCACTGCGAGGAGGTAATCCTGGAATGTCTTCATTGAAAATTTCCCTATACTGATCCTTTACTACAGGAAAACTCGGACTCCGGACGTCAACTGCTCCGAGGATGAGACTAGCCAACTGATGTGTGATCGGCTTCCCTCTCCTCTGCATGTGTCCATCCTATGCGGTGAAGGTTCCCTTCTCACTGATGAAGGTGAACCTGGTCCCATCCATGAAGACACACCACACCTTGCACCTAATACAGTCAATCTGACCATGGACTGTAAATAACCAGTCCATATCCAAGATGACGTCGTAAGGCCTCGACGCCTATACAAGAAGATCTCATCCAAAGATCTCGCCTCTTAGAGTAAGATCTCACTACCGGCACCAGTGCGTAATTGTTGAGTCTACTCCTGTAGGAGTCTCTAGCCCTAAGGATCATGCCAACGGATCCGTCAGAATCTCCGAGCTCCAAACAAAGGCAGCAGAAATAAAAGAATGACTCGCACATGGGTCTATAAGAACTACAACAAGGGTTGAGTAGACACAGATAGTACATTGAACCATCTCAGATGTGCCGTGGTCGTAAGCCTCTGCTACCTGGAGCTGAGCCTACCTCTGCCAGCCAGCTCCCTGTGGTTGGGGTGGACCTCCTGGGGGTGGTGGTGGTAGAGACTTGAAGCGTTGTCCAACACCCACCACTCGACCATCTCCTCATCCTCGTCTACCTGCTCCCTATGGACCGCCATGGTCGAACCTCTGCCTCTACCTGCGAGGCCCCTCCACTGTATGTTGCTCGTCTGCATGGTGGTTCGGGCAGTCACAATCCATGTGGCCCTTCCCGCTGCATGCATAGCATTGTATGCTCCACATAAGGCTGGCTCTACGCCGTGTGCCCCGCACAGCTGAACCAGTATCCTGAGGTCGCCCACCTGTCGGCCTGGTCCACTTGGACCCATGCGTCGTTTGTTGACTGCCGGCTGCAGAAGACTCTACTCTGTTCCATCTTGCAGTGGGTCTCGCTGCTGATGGTTTCATGACATGAAATCTCTCCACTAACAGGGCTCGCTAAAGAACCCCCGCCAGCGTCGGGATGCTGATTAGAATCATTGAATCATTGATCTCATGCCTTAACCCATGCTCGAAGGTCCAGGCCAAGAAGAATGGGTCACATACCATGTCTGTGGAGTAGCGCGAGAGGTCGGTAAATCTCACCAAGTACTGGGCTATTGACATGCTTCCCTGCCACAACTGTAGTAACTCTTGGTTATGCACCGCACGGAGGGTGGTTGGAACAATCTCTGAGAAGAAGACCATCTCAAAGTCCGTCCAATGTATAGATGCCTCATCGTGCACTGGGAGCATCAGGCTCCACCATCTACCTGATGGTGCGTGCTGGAGACTCGCAACAAGGACCACCATAAGATCTGCTGGTGTCCCTACCAGTCTGAAGACTCTGACGATGGCCTCCAGCCAATCCTCGGCTGCTTGAGGATCCGTATCTCCGTAGAACATGGGTGACCTCTATCTCTGAAACTCGCACAACGCGCTCAGATGACGTGCACTCTCCACCGCTGGGGCGGGTAGCATCAGTGGATCAGTAGGTAGAGGTACCGCTGGTGCCTCCGCTGTAATGGGGCCCTACATTGAGGCCTCATCACTCGGTGGGCTTCTATCTCGCACAATTCTCGGAACCCTAGCTGGCTGCTGTCGTGGGGTCATCCTGGAATGAAACAGGTGCGCCACAGTTAATACAGTATACCTAGTGAGCTGACACAAAGTAATCACAAAGAATACTTTTGAAAGGAAACACACACGCAATCAGTTTTTTCGTGCACCGAGTCGGAAATCAGAGGTCAGGGTCCTCGTGTATGGATACGTCGGCTGCTGAAAAAACACTAGACTCCTTGGACTGAAAACGATACTCAATACTCTTAACCCTATTTCTTCACATAGAAGAAATAATTAGAGTCCTATGTTCTATGGTAGAACTGACTCCTCTAATACCTATTTTTCACGACCCGTCCGCAGGGCCCGTGCCGTGACTACCCCAAGCCCTCCTCCCATAGGCCAGGGGATGGAAACTTGCACCAAAGACGTAAATCCCAGAAAAGTGGATAGAATTTCCTTTATAACGTAAAAAATCACAACAGAGTATTCAAGTGAAGAAACAATAAGTAAACTGAGTACAAAAGTAAGTGTTGGAAAGTAAATGTGCCAGTAAACAAACCCAAATGAAAGTATAGTACGACTGAATGGAAAGTACAACAACAGTAAGTAAAACAGCAATAACGAGTTGTCCTCCAAAAATCCCACCTGAAGGGTGGGTAGAGATAGTCCTCTCATCTCCTCGAGTCCGGCCGTCCACTCCGTGTATGTCCCGCCAAGTTGTCCACCTCCGGGTATCGTCCATCTCTACAAGCCTCACCTCGATTAGTTTTGTCCATTATCTGCATCCAACACAATGTAGTGCTGGCATAGCCTGTGTAGGGGTGAGTATATGATACTCAGTAGGGACCCTAAGACCCCTGAAGGTCTCTCAGAATCCACGAAAAATAAACCACTAAGGAAAGATACAATCACGAAGTGTCAACAACACTACATAGGTATATGCCGATATGTATACCTAAGTCATCAGTTACAGTTCGTCTCCAACTCTCGAGCCCAAGAACAACCCATTCCACATAGGAAAGCACAACCCAATCCACACAGGAAACCAAGTCAATCACATCAATGATAATGATTGATAAACAAGGCTCAGCTCACACAGGTATGCATCCTTCATATAGCGATAGTGATGATCAGATGTAGCCACTGATTCATCTAGCTATCGGACCCACACATGATACATGTACAGCTAAGCTATCGGACCCATATAGGATACAAGACCAGCTACTCTGTCGGACCCACACAGGATACAAGTATAGAGGTCAATACTGTCGGACCCACACATGATACAAGAACAGTAGTCATCATCGTCGAACCCACGGAGGATTCCAGTATGGTAGTCATCGTTGTCGAACACACGGAGGATTCCAGTACAGTAGTTGTCGCTGTCGAACTCACGAAGGATTCGAGTACAGTAGTCAATGCAGTCATAGCCAGCTCTAGGGTTAGCGCACACATCATGCTCGATTCTAGGATCGTCAAAAGGAACTCAACGTGACAGACGGTGCATCAACCGGACGCCTGGTCTGAGCGTTATTGGTTTTTTGGTCCCAAGGGCCCGGTTAGTTTAAAAGATAAAACCAACCCGACCGTACTCCAGCTGCACCCAAACCTCATGCAGGGTAAGCCAAAAGGACCATCTCATCAAGAGGAGTTCAACGCAGTTGACAACACATCAAACAGACGTCCAGTCCTTATGTTATAAGCATTTCCGCTCCAAGGGCCCTGTTGATTTCGGGTTTGAACCAACCCGGTCGTAGCCAAACTTTGCTGAAACCATGAGTGTAATTCAACGAAATGACTGTATCGATCCATGGATTCCTATGCAATGGATGGTGCATCGATCAGAGGTCTTTAGCTCATGTTATGAGAAAAAGACCGAAAATAGTCAGAAGTGGCAGTCTAGGCCAGAGCCGACCCAACCCAAACCCCCTGGGTCAGCCCGAACCGAGTCGACCCGACCTGGGTCTGGGTCCGGCCGGGTAGGGCGCGGCCCCGCCCGGTCCACGTGACCCACCCCGGCCCGTCCGGGGGGTGCGCTGGCTCAACCAGCGAGCCATGCAAAGGGGGGACACGGTCCCCCCTTTTCTTTCTGTAGACACGGCGCCCGATGCTACGTCTCCTCGGGATCCTGCGTGGCCGCAGGATCCATTACCTCACAATCGTGGATTCCGCCGCGGTAGGATCCTGGCGGCAGTGCGCTAGGGCGCCACGCCGCCAGGGGTTTCTGCCGGCAACTGGAGTCATTCTGGTGGTCCGATTCTGCTTCTGTCTGTGCCTGCAGTCGGCTCGGGACCTGTACATTAATGTGAAGGCCTCTAATCGCCATTTCGGCCCCGCTTCGATGTTGAAAAACGTTCCACGCATCAAGAAAAGAATAGCGATGGGTTCAGACTTGTTCGTTGGTCCGCACCGACCATGTTAGTGGTTCAAAACATCTCCCAACAATTATATGTCATGCCAAGGGTATAATTCAAATAATAAAAAATAAACCAAATCCCCTACCTCAACAAAGAAGATGAACATCGGCGTCGCAGTAGACGACGTCGCTGTAGACGGTGTCACGGTAGACGGCGTCGCAGGGAATGGGGTTTGTAGGCTTCGTCGGAGTGCGCCGAGGTGGAAGCGGCGTCTCCTCTCTTGTCACATAGAAGAGGATTGGTGGTGCATGCTTGTTCTTCGAGGTACCAGAATTCTTCATCGTTCGTCCTCGGAGGTCGGCGTTCTTCGTCGTTCTTCATCGGAGAACGACGTTCCTCCTTGCACAAAGAAGCTCTCCCCCTTAATAAAATAATAAGTTCCTCCTATTATTCTATTATTCACACAAAGAAACTCTCCCAAATTAACTCACCACATTAAATAAAACGTGATGACAATTAATTAAAGAAGGGAGGGAGAAGGTTCCCCATTATTAAACACGTTGGCAACTAAATGGGGGTTTTCCAAATTTAATTGGGGGTTTACTAATGAGTTTGGTGGAAATTAAATGGTGGGGATCCTGGGGGCCCCACCTCCCTAACATCCACACTTGGGTAGTTAAGTGGCTATAGGCTCCACCCTTAACTACCCATGGGAGGTAATAACCACTTTATAAAATTAAAATTGTTCCGTCAAATTTTATTTACTTCTTAAATAAACCCCCAAAATTATCTTCTCCTCTTTTGCGAACACAGCTATGGTAAGTGTCCCCTTAAGCAATTACCGACGCTGCGAGTTCATCGGTGCCCTCAGATTTTAATTCTGAGCACCGGTCCAAAATTTAGAAAAACTCACTCGTTCGTTCACTGAATGTACCCGAGCTCAACTTCAAAAATTGATTCCGGGTGCAACGGGCCTCGGAATCAAGTGCCGTCAGAAGCCACATACTCGTAAAATTCCAAAGTATTAAAAAAAGTCTTTGAAATTTCTGGGACATTAAATGAATAACCAATATGGATGGCATCCATCTATAATGTACCATATGTATTGGTGTGCTATTGAGGAGAATCGATGATATAAGCTATAATGGTCTCACCTGGTTCTATATAGGTTCACCAATCATTTATAATTTATAAGAACCCAATATATATATAGAAATAATCAAAATACATTGAAACAACCAATATTATATTCAAAACATGACTAACCCATGAAAATGTAACATGTTCCACTAAAATTTCATTGAGACAAGATTAACCCATGGAAGATAAATTTTTTCAATAATAAAATATCTGAAACATTAGTAACCAATTAAAAATAAATTTTTTCAATAAAAATACATTGATACATGAATAAAAAATGAAAAATTAAGGGTATAAATAAAAATATCGTTGAAACATTAGTAAACCATAGAAAATAAACGGGCTAAACAAAAAATATCATTGAAATATAATTAAACCATGGGAATGAAATGTGTTAAATAATAATATTTGTGAAACATGATTAAAAATGTATATTAAATGTGGTGAATAAAAATCTCTTTGAAATATGAGAATCCTATGAATTTTTTTTTAAATAACGTTCTCTTTGAAACATGATTAACCCAAGGGAAAATGGGCCAAATTACAATCTCTTGGAAACCATCATAGTCCATCCAATGGATGAATGAGGATGGTATCTATAACAAATATCACTGGTAGAGGAAGAGTTAAAATAGGTTTTTTTGACATTGATATTGGAAATAAATTTAAGAGATTATAAAATAAATCTTGATGGAAATAACCATTAAACATTTGAAAGCATAAAATACCACTTTGAACTATTTGAATCATAATCCCCAAGAAGGAATAACAATAAATTAAATGTATATTTTCCTGATAATAATGAGATTAACAATATTTCATGTCATAGGTAGGTATTTACACCTTATAAAAGATGGTTGGTGTATAACATAACTAAGGTCTAAATGAAGCAAAATTGTAACTATTGAAATTTACACATTAGTATCATTAAAGCCATAAACACCATTAAATAGAATCAATAATAATCATATTAAAAATATTATTAATTTTTTGTTATGAATCAATAAAATAAATTCATGGAAAATATATACACCACATCAATTACAATAGTTTCTTAGAAAACAATATTCCTCAAGGAAATGAAATTGAGGTAAAATCCCTTTCCCTGAGTCTGATCTGTTATTGTTTTCCTCTATACTAACGAATTTTAAATTTCTGGTAATTATTAATTTTTTCATAATTTTTCAATGATTATTAAAACATTTATTTAACTTATATGTTTTTCATATACATTTCATTAATCAATAGTGTTTATGTTCTATGTTTTGAATGTATTTAGTTTATTTGTCAAAAGAATATTTGATAGGTCGACTATTGTCAAAAGGGGTATTTATTAAAAACACTCTACTATAATTATCATTACATAATTATAATATTTAAAAATAAATAAAACTTTTAATACAAATCACAATGGATGTATATGAATAATGAATCAATGGTATTATAGTGGAGTCAGTAGGCTGTACGTATGATTGAGTATGATTCCCACATTTTTTATGAGAATTATATAAATATAGAAAGGAACATTCTTCATTAAATAATATATATTATAAAATAAAATATATTTTATTTATTCATTAATAAATATCAATATAATCTTGTGATGTAAAATGAATCACATCATGTTGAGACGGTGGTAGTCCACACTTCCCCGAACTACATTATTGTCACGACCCATCTTGCTGTGGCCCAAGCCGCATCTCCCCATGCCCACATCCAATAGGCCCGGGGCTGGTGACTAGCATTGAGTAGGCATATTAATAACATGGGAGACATTCCCTATAAACCTGTACACACACACACACACACACACATTTCCAAACCCATAAAGCTGAAAAAGTAAAAACTACTGAAGATGGAAAATCATGCATACACTAAAATCCCAACCAACAGTGTACGACAAGAATGTAAAGTACATTAAGGTAAGAACCATGGGAATAAAATACAAGACCACCAATAGAATGTCTGTAACAAAGTCCAACCTGTAATGAAAGGTATCGGGATTGTAAACCGTAGCCGTAGGAACACACCATGGCCTGTCTGATATCACTGAGCACCGTCCGGTCCTAGTCAACCTAAAATCTTGTCAAAGGCTCACTTGTCTGCACAAGAAACAACATGTGGGGGAAAAGCCTGTGCAGGGGTGAGTAGAACAATACCCAGTAGGACACACCAAAACCACAATGGAATACAACAAGTGAAAATACCACAAAGGAAAGATACAATCATCTCCACATAGTATATGTCTATAGAACATATAACAAGAATATCCAAATATACTCATACACGATCCACCATCGCGAAACCACAACTAAGATCCAGCTCGAAGATTTCGCTAAGAATGTAACAAGGAGAACACACTCCTAGGTTTGAAGAGAGAGATATGAAGTACTCATTTCGGGAGAACACACCCCACAAGTACTTGAGAATACGGTGTTCAGATGAGGATCACAACCAATAGCTATGGGGTGATTCCAACAACTTAGTCTGAACTAATCCGCTAAGTAGAGGATCGGTTCCTGGGTAAAGTTGGTCACGTAGATTCAAGGAACCCTACCCAGGGTTACAGAAATTAATAGAGGATATTATTGTATATCTCACAGAGGGGATTCCAAATAATCTATTCCAGAAGTCCTGCTAAAGGGATCATACTCCTGTATGTAGGAAATGATACAGAAAACCTTCAGGAAAAAGACCAAGGGGATGAACCCTAAGGAAACTAGTCCAAGTCACATAAGGCCACTGGCTCAATCCATGTGAAACAGGTTACACTGCGTGTAGTATGGTTACACGCCGTATTCTTTGACTCTGGTTACTGATCATGTAAATGGCTCGTTTCATCCATCCAATTTGTGTAAAACTCCACTATACAACGTGAAGTAAGGTTACATGCTGTGTTCCTTGACTCCATGTACGACTCATGTAAATGGACCATGTCGGAAGTCGATGCTATACAGGAAATAAAATACATGGTGTGTAAGTCGAATCACATGACGTGTTATGTCAACTGGGAAACACCCATGTACCCTGGCCATATGCCCGTACATGGTGTATGTCTGTGTCGCCTGCCTATGTACCAGTACACGGGGTATCCCATGTAGCTGGCCAACTCTGGCTGGGGAGGGGTGCACACACTATGTCCTTGGCTGTGTACCAAACTGTGTCCATGTTCTCCTGGAGTACATGCCAGGTTATCCATGAAGAAAACACACCATGTATCCCATACTACACGCTGTGTAGTTGGGGAAATTCTAGAATGTTGTCTTTTTCCTCGTGCTTCGGGCGATCTTCCAGATCTCGATTCTGCCGTCTGTTAGCCGCAAAACACAAGGTGTTGGTTCATTTCATCATCCTAACACTGAATCTGGGTGTTTCAGACCTTCAATCTGCTCTACCAACAACATATTATCTTCCGACATAAAACACCCAAAAACAAATATCTCACGATCCTCTATGTATCGTCTGCTTAAATCATCGTCGCAGCTCCGGACCATCCTCCTGAGGTTTGATCTTCAATCTCGGATCGTTATGCCATAAAAAAGGTGAAATAGATCATTTTTCTAATCCCATGAAGAATGTGTAGAACGCACATGAATAACCCATAGAAACCAAGGATGAAAAGAACAAAAATTGAGAGGGACGAACCTTGATCGATGTTCGTGTCAATCTTGGATTTTCATTGTTATAAGGATGAATGAAACCAAATTACTCAAGAATCAAATCCCCAAAATCCCCGCAAAATCCCATCCCACAAATACGATTGATCCACAGGCTAATTTGTTCGTGGATTAGTCCATGTGTGTCGCAGGAATCTTGAATGGGAAAAAACACAAAGAGATCAAACGCCCTACCTGGATTCATGGCATTTGTTGGCGAAGATCCAGTCATCATGTCGTCGTCGCCGGCGATGCTCGTCAAGAACTCATTTGCCGCATTGGGAGGTTTTCTCTAGATATTTCCTAAGCCTCCAGGGAAATTCAGGGTTATGGGAATTATAACCCTACTCCCCTATGAAACCTCTATTTAAAAGTTAAATGATTTCACTGAAGTAAGGATTTAATAAAATATTTTAATAAAATATTTTATTATTGTTATGTCCAAAAACTAGATTTCACCGTCGGTCTGTTCCAGCCAATGTTAGGACTCTACTAGGGTAAACCCGCTACTATGGACGCAATGGTGCCCTCCGATTTCCGATCTGAGTACCCGTTCAGGTGTTATTCCACTTTTTTAGGAAAACCTCATGCGTTCGTAAATTAAATAATTTAATTTAATTCATACATTTGTTCCGGGCTCACCGGGTCTCGGAACTGCACGCAGTCTTGAAGTTGGTATCAAAATAATTCCCACATAATATTAAAATAAAACATGGTAAAATCTCGGACATTACATATCACCCACCTTAGGGCTTTTATGTCCCCGAAAATCCAAAAAAAAGGATATTCAAAAAGATGTTGGTATTGTACATGAATCCGAGCCCCCCACTCTCACGTGATCTCCTGGATATTTCTTTGCTACCACCAGATAAGTGCTAAGGTAATAGATTGCCCATGAAGGATCATATCCTTCCGATCCATGATCTCCATAGGGTACTCAGCAAAGGTCACTCCGTCATCAATGTCTAGCTCTCCCTAGCCGATAACGTGTGATCTATCATGCACGTACCTCCACAGATGGGACACATGGAAGATGTTGTGTACCCGGTCTATCTGAGGAGGTAGATTCAAGTAGTATGCCACCTTTCCAACTCTACTAAGAATCTGAAAAGAGCTGTTGAACCTCAGAGATAGCCCGCAGCCTCAGCCAAATCTCTGTAGTCCCCATCGAGGTCAGACCCGAAGAAACACATGGTCTCTCTCTTCGAACTCCAAGGACCTCTGTTTCCTGTCGGCATAAGGCTTCTTCCGACTCTGTGCAGTCTTCATCTACTCCTGGATTACCTGCACCTTCTCCGTCATAGCTCACACCATATCTGGGCCCATGAGTGCTGACTCTCCTAGATCATTCCAGTAAAGTGGTGACCTGCAAGGTGACCCGTACAATGCCTAGAATGGTGCCATACCAATAGTATACTGATAAATTTTGTTATTATCAAATTACACCGGTGGTAGGTGATTCTCCCAGCTATAACCAAAGTCATGTATTCAACCCGTAGCATATCCTCTAGGACATGGATGGTCTGCTCTGTCTGACCATCAGTCTGAGGATGAAACGTTGTGCTCAAGCATAACTAAGTCCCAAAAGCTTCCTGGAATCCCTTCAACAACCAAGATGTGAAAAAGCATCACGATCTAAGACGATCATGTATGGCACTCCATGAATCGGAACTATCTCTTGCACATAGAGGCATCCCAATCTCTCCATAGATGTCTGCTCCCATATGGCTAGAAAGTGGGACGACTTGGTGGGTCGGTCAACGATCACCCAGATGGCATCGTGTCCCCTGGATGTACGTGGTAAATCCATCACGAATTCCATGGATATACCATCCCACTTCCACTCTGGAACCTCATGGGGCTTAGTCACACCTGCTGGAACCTGGTGCTCAGCCTTTACATGCTGACATGTAGGGCACTGAAAAACATAATCTACCACACTTTTCTTCATTCCTGGCCACCAGAACTGATGTCAGAGGTCCTGGTACATCTTTTCCACACCTGCATGCACTGCCAAAGGAGATGTATGGAACTCCCTCAGAACCTCCTCCTACAACATCATTGGTACTACTGTGTGCCCTCTGAAAAGAACAACATGCTCCCCACCTTTTGAATATCCATCAGTAGCATTGCCTGCAGATATTTGAGCACATAAAGTCTCACAACTATAATCCTCGAGCTGCGCTTCCCTGACTTTCTGCAAGAGTTGAGGGGTAACAACCATCGACTGATGGTATGGTCCCTTATCTCTATCCATGAAGGATTACTGAAATGAGGCCAACTGCCTCATTGCATCATCCAGCTACTGCGAACTGGATCTCCTATTAAGAGCATCTACCACAATGTTCCCCTTCCCATGAGTATAAATGATCTCAAAGTCGTTCTCCTAGAGGAACTCAATCCATCACCTCTATCTCTAATTCATATCCTTCTGAGATAAGATATATCTGAGACTTTTGTGATCAGAGTAGACGATAAACAACTCACCCATTAGATAGTTCCACCACATCTTCAATGCAAAGAATACCACTGCCAACTCAATATCATGGGTCACGTAGTTCTGCTCGACTGGCCTTAACTGAAGTGAGCCAGATGCAATCACAGCTTGCCTCTGCATCCGGACACAACCAATCCTAGTTCCTGATGCATCGCATAACACTACTTATAAGACACCCTCCTCCGGTAATCTCAAGATCGGGGCACTCTTCAGACTCTGTCTCAACTGCTGAAAATCCCACTGGCATCTCTTGTTCCACATGAAAGGCTTCCCCTTTTGGGTCAAAGATATCATGAGTGAAGAAATCCTGGAGAAATCAAGAATGAATCTCCGATAGCAGCCTTCCAACCCAAGGAAACTCCGCACCTATGTCATGCTCCGGGTTGGCTCCCATTCTAAAACTGCCTCTACCTTGGCTGGGTCCACTACTACACTATCTACTGAGATAAAATGTCCTAGAATGTGGACCTCCTATATCCATAACTGAAGCATCAAGAGTTTCCCGTACAACTGGTGCTCTCAGAGTGTGTATAGAACAATCCTTAGCTGCCTCGTGTGCTCCTCCTTAGATGTAGAGTACAAAAGGATATCATCGATGAAGACTACTATGAACTGATCTAGATAGGGCTGGAAGATCTAGTTTATGAGTCCCATAAACACTCTTGGGGCGTTCGCCATGCTGAAAAGAATCACCAAGTACTCATAGTGATCGTAGCTGTATGAACCCGGGTTTTTAGAAACGGGTCAAATCCCGACCCTGTTTAAACTTTTTGACTAGTTTTTAAGATGTCTGGAAAATTTGGGCAGTTTCTAGAAATTTCATGACTACATGCTGTGTACTTTAAGTACATGTCGTGTATGGGTTACCCGAGTGACCAACCGTGTGCTCGCCGAGTACATGTCGTGTGAAGACTGTGTAGAAGTTTCTTACTACACTATGTGTATTTATAGACATGCCGTGTATCCCTTACCCGTGTGAGTCCAAGTACATGTTGTGTGGTGTCCATGTGTAAATTTCCATCTACATGACGTCTAGTCTTCCTTTACATGTCGTGTATCTTTGTCCCGTGTAGCGGCCGGGTCCCTGGCTGTGTGTTGACCGTGTACATGGTCCAAGCCTTGTGCTGGACTCTTCTTAAGTCGGAGTATGGAAACACATCTATATGGTGTGTACATTGTAAATACAATATGTTTTCTTTCATTTTTATTTGATCGATCGAGACGTCGTCGCGTATCATTCCCAGAAACCGCTTCCTCTTTCCCTTTGGATGAACAGTTCATCCAAAAACTGCCGAAAAGCACAATTCCTTCCTGAATCGTCATACGACCTCCGTTATTCAATCAGTCGGTGGCAGAAAGTCTGCATCAGAACGGCTAACACCGCACAACCTACTTCGTCTTTGATCCCTCACCTATTCCTTCGAAGATTCCATCCGAATGGAATTGCTGGATTTGACGGAAATGCAGATCTACCGTGATTCAGTCCGATTCAGATGCTGAAATCAAAGGAGTGTCGTCGTACGAGTATGAGGTAGGTGGTCCATACTGTCTTTCGTGTTTTTGTAGACAATTTTGGGTTGCGACCTTTGGGCGCAACGTTGGGTATTGAGGAAAACCCTTGTCTATTTATCTTAATAGTTTATCTGCATTGTGGGATGCCTCTGGGTATTCCCCGACCCTCGTTGTGTTTGAGCGAGGCCAGGTTAGTGGTCTTTGCTCATTTGGGGTAGTTCGTCTGGGGGTGTCGAATTGCGTATGAACTGGACTATTGTGTTAACAGCTAAGTTTAGACTACTTTTGATGTTTTTGGATTAAACTACTAATTTCGATTTGTTAAAGCATGTTATTAATTTTTTCATGGTGTTTAAGACCTTAGGTGCTTATTTGGGATAGTACAAGTCATTGCAATTAGACTGTTGGATGATTTACTGTTTAATGTAATGTTTTCAAGTATGAATATGAAATGTGTGATGTTTCTTGTGTTGAACTACTTGTTGTGTTTGGTGTGGCCCGGATATATTGTTGTGTGATGGGGATCATAGGTTGGGGCTTTTTTCTTGGGTTGCTCTGGGTGGTTTCTACCATGGGATTGGGTGTCATCGACGTCGGTTGAGGCAGTTGGACTATCCGGTTGGGCTTGGCCTGGGTTACATGGATGGAAAGGCCATCATACTTGAGTGACATATTCGCAGGGACACGAGGTGTCAGAGGTGTTGAGTCTTTGGGACATAATGAGGTGATTACCGCTCACCGGGTACTATTGAGTAATGTGCACACAGATAGACTCCGAGATGAGGTGGTTCGGCCCCTCACAGGGTAGAGTCCCCTGATATTTGCGGTTAGGTATTTTTGGTTTAGAGGTGCATGCCATAGGAATCCACATAGAAGGTGAGGAGCCTTCGGGAGACGGCTTTGAGGTGGTCAGGATGGGGTAAGAGGCTCATCGTGATTTGAGGGAAGACATCGTTGTTCCTCTGGTTATGATTTGAGGACAGGTATCACAATTCCTTCAGATATTGTGCCATGGGTTGGTTGAGCTTTCAAGTTGGGTTATGAAGGTTGGGAGTTCCTTCAGGATTTTGGTACTTGAGACACATGGTGTCAGGTGGCATGAGGTGATGGGCTACAGACAAGAGATTCCGGCTTTGGCCGAAGCAGGTGACACTTCCTGGTGGCTTCTGAGCACCAGTGAAGTCTTTGTTTGATTTTGGGCATTTCAATTTTTACTATTTTCTTATATAAGCATGTCTGCATAAACACTTATATTAGGTACGCACCTTTGGTTGGTATCCTACTAAGACTTGTCTCACACCCTACACGGGCCCTTCGGGACGCGTGTAGACTTTTTGAAATTGCATGCAGGTAAAGGGTCAGCCTCAAGAGCTGGAAATTATTGCTGTTGACATGGAGATTGGCATTGACCTTGAGGTCATGTCGTACTGGTGTTACTTGTTTAGTATTATTTTTCTTGCATCAATATGTTTAGTTCATATTGTAACTACTTCTGGTTAGCCATTGGCACTGTTGTATGTATATTGATTAGTATAACTTGCAAGGATGCATGCTTGGTTGTTTTAGTAGTTATTGCAGTTGATTGCTAGCATGTGTACAGCTTACTTTCCGCTGTTGTTGTTTCTATATTGCTTTCGCTGTTTATTGATATTGGATATGCCTACGCTCTTCGGGTCTGGATTGAGTCTTCTGAGTCATTTATATCTGCTATATATTTTAGTTTAACACATGGACCAATACCTTTAATTCCTTTGAGAGGGTATAGCCTCCCCACTATACCTGATCAGACCCTCGCTACTAGTGGGAAACCTTTGGCATTTAGGGGAGGTGCGCCTAAGGTAGTAACTCCCAACCCATTTGGCACTGTTCGGGTGGTTGTCTGAGTCCGGGTCATTAAAACGTGGTATCAGAGGGGTTCTTGATAAGGATTTAGTAGCATTGCATTGCTGGCTACTAATGAGTTTGAGAATTCACTTTTTATTTTTGCTGTTTTTACTATTTGTGATATGGTAGACTGGAGATAGGTAGTTGTTGGAACTTGATTTTTGAACTGGTGCTTGGGTGCCTGTAGCCCCATGTAAGAGGGATGGATTGAGTTTCCGAGGGTGGGAATTGCTATTTTTTTTCTCAGATTACATTTGATATGATTTCCACCTCAGTGGCTCACATGTAGTGATATGTTATAGATTATGATATGTAAACCTTGGACGGTATGGAAAGGGTTTCTTTCTTTGCTTTGATAGGCACATTTTAGGGTATTTCAATTTCATAACTACACGTATGCTCTGTGAAGTGATAATACCATGTGAATAAAATCAATTGTCATGCTATGAATGATTTGAAATGTGAATAGGTAAAACTCCTAATATAATTTCTTGTTTATTGCAATGTTTGTGATGTGCTTTGTATTCTAGAGAATTCTATGTGTAGGACATATGGGTCTGGCACTTATGAGAGCAGAAAGGTAATCTGGTTTAGGCAGTGTAACTGTCAAGATTGGGCGACTTGGTCATCGTTATTGAGGAAACGTTGGTTGTCAGGACGGGCACGACCCAAGGTACTATTGGTGCTTTGCTCTATTGAGGGCGGGTAAGGAGGCCGTGAGGTCGGGATACCGAGGGGATGGGTTACGGTGAGAGGATTAAGGGTAGTTGTTATGCACTGCCTTTTACTGCTTTCCTTATATGTGTAGAATATTATATATATATATGTGTGGGTTGTTTGACTATTTATGGTATTTAGTGGGTTACTCATTCACAACACGATGGAGCGTCAGGCAGGAGAGGATACAGTACCACAAGATCGGGTTCAGAATCCGGTGCAGGTAGAGTAGGAGCCGCTGGTACATGCTCAGGGACATGATCAGGTTCAGGATCCAGTGAAGGCAGGGCAGCAGACGGGTTTGGTAGGGTTTGTACCATGGCTTGAAGAGTAGCTTCGAGCTATCCTGATACACATCTTACAAGGGATTGAAAGAGGTGCACAGGGTAGAGAGCCTTCTATGGCGTATCTGATGCGGGAGTTCCAGTCGCAGCACCCGCCGCTTTTTCAGGGTGAGGGTGGTCCTTAGGTGGTAGAGAACTGGATAGAGATAATGCATATAATGCTCGAGCAGCCGGAGACGCCTCCAGGGTGGAGGGTCAAGTTGGCGACGTTCATGCGGAGAGGACCGGCGAAGCGTCGGAGGGACGTACAGGAACAGGCTCGTAGACACGAGGGACTCGCTTGGAAGGACTTCGAGGATAGGTTCTTTGAGCACTATTACCTGGAGACGATGAGGGCGGAGAGAGCTCGGGAGTTATTGAGTCTTCAGTAGGGAGATATGTCCATTATGGACTATGCAGATACGTGCACAGAGTTGTCCTATTTTTCACCTAGTATGGTGAGCGATGACGCAGCTAGGGTGAGGCCCTTCGAGGACGGCTTACGAAATGCCATCTGGGATCAGGTAAACATCTTCAGGATGTATTCCTTCTCTAAGGCGGTGAACTAGTTGCTCATAGCCAAGGGAAAATAGATATTAAAATCTCGTTTTGGCAGGGTGACAGCTTTAGGTGATGGTCCAGACAGCAGGAAGCGAGGGAGAGATGAGTTCCAGCAGGGCGGGAAGGCCAAGGACTCAGCTAGACCACCCTGTGGCAGTTCAGAGGTGGTTTTATTTCAGTGTAGATAGACGGGACATGTTTAGGATTAGTGCGATAGGCCCCCGAAGAAGTGTCGGGTGTGTGGACAGGTCGGACATCTGGAGAGGTTTTGAAGGAAGCCTTCTCAGACAGCCGATAGGCAGGGACCAGGACAGACTATGGCATCAGGAGTTGGTTCAGGATCGGTACCAGGAGAGGGTAGTCGAGGCTCATTTGCACGTAGGGGATGTGATAGAGATAGTAGGACCCAGCTGAGGGGTATGTGGCTAGAGACTAGAGCAGCACCATAGGTAGGGCAGACAATAGGCTGTCGGGATTCAGGCCAGGTGCACGTTGTGGAGCTTCCAGGGATTGAGCAGGCTGGAGAGCCGACGACAGTGGCATATACCCTGCGAGTGTGGCCATTAGTTTCTTTTATTTATTTTGGCATGTCCTCTTGATGTGTGTCTGGTTAAGTGAACGATTTGCACATGTTACATGTGGACAGACTGGAGACTATTTAGTGGGATTGGCATCATATCAGATGCGTTATATATTTTATTATATATTTGAGATGGGTGGCATCAGGAGAATCAAGGATGCAGGTTACTTGAGGCGTCGTGGGTATCGGGGCATCGTGGATGCGGGTTACTTGAGGTGCATGGCACCAGGTTTGATTTGACAATCTATTAGATATAGGACATTAGGGAGGTGGACACCGATGCTATGAGGGTTATGTTGGATTTCAGAAGAGACACGTGAGTACCAAGGAGGTGTAGGGGTGACGATGCGTCATGGGAGGACCATGGGTTCGAAAAATAGGTTGTTGGGCCTTGCTTGTTTATTTTATTTTCTTTGAGCTTTGTTCAGGTTGAGACAGAGTTGGCAATTCCTAAGGTGGGGAGCCCTTTTAGGAATTCAACCAGAATCTTATGACCGAGGTAGTATGGGTTGTTTTACCGAGATGGGTGTGTTCAGTGCCATCTCATGAAGTCGTTTGGTAGCTCGGGGACGAGCTATGTTAATGTGGGGAGTTTGTAAGAACCCAAGTTTTCAGAGACGAGTCAAATCCCAACCCAGTTGAATCTTTTTTACTAGTTTTTGAGAAGTCTGGAAAATCTGGGCAGTTTTTGGAAATTTCCAGACTACACGCCGTGTACATTAAGTACACACCGTGTATGGGTTACTGGATTGACCGACCATGTGCTCACCAAGTACATGCCGTGTGAAGACCGTATAGAAGTTTCTTACTACACGGCGTGCATTTATAGACACGCCGCGTATCCCTTACCCGCGTGAGGCCAAGTACATGTCATGTGGTGTCCAGGTGTAAATTTCAATCTACATGGCGTGTACTCTTCATTGACACACTGTGTATCTTTGTCCCATGTAGCGTCTGTGTCCCTGGCTGTGTGTTGACCGTGTACACGGTCCAAGCCGTGTGCTGGACTCCGCTTAAGTCGGAGTACGAAAACACATCTAAACGATGTGTACTTTGGAAACACACGCCATGTACTTTTGTTTTTATTTGATTGATCGAGACGCCGTCATGTCTCATTCCCAAAAACCTCTTCTTCATTCCCTTTGGACGAACAGTTCGTCCGAAAACCTCCGAAAAACTGAAATCCTTCAAGAATCGTCATACGACCTCCATTATTCGATCCATCAGTGGAAGCGGGACCGCATTAGAAAGGCTAACCCCGCGCACCCTTCTTCATCTTTGATCCCTCACCTGTTCCTCCGCAGACTCCATCCGAACGGAATTGATGGATTTGACGGAAACGTAGATCTACCGTGATTCGGTCCGACTAAGAGGCTGAAATCAAAGGAGTGTCGTTGTATGAGTATGATGTAGGTGGTGCATACCTTCTTTCGTGTTTTCGTAGACAATTGGGGGTTGCGACCTTTGGGCGCAATGTTGGGTATTGAGATAAACCCTTTTTTATTTATCTTAATAGTTTATCTGCATTGTGGGATGCCTCTGGGTATTCCCCGACCCCCGTTGTGTTTGAGCGAGGCCAGGTTAGTTGTCGTTGCTCATTTGGGGCAATTTTTCTGGGGGTGTCGAATTGCGTATGAACTGGACCATTGTGTTAACTACTGAGTTTAGACTGCTTTTGATGTTTTTGGAATAAGCTTCTATTTTCTATTCTTTAAACCATGTAATTAATTTGTTCAAGGTGTTTAAAACCTTAGGTGCTGGTTTGGGATAGCACAAGTTAGTGCAATTTGACAGTTTGGTGATTGCATGATTAATGTAATGTTTTCAAGTATGAATATGCAATGTGTGATGTTGCTTGTGTTGAATGGATTTTTGTGTTGGTCGTGGCCCAGATATATTGTTGTGTGATGGGGATCACAGGTTGGAGTTTTTTTCTCGGGTTACTTTGGGTGGTTGCTATCACGGGATTGGGCGTCATGGACGTCGGTTGAGGCAGTTGGACTGTCGGGTTGGGCTTGGACTCGGTTACTTAGATGGAAAGGAAATCAGACATGAGCAACAAGTTCACAGGGACATGAGGTGTTAGTGGTGTTGTGTCTTTGGGACATAATTAGTTGATTAACACTCACCAGGTACTTTTGAGTAGTGTGTACAAAGATAGACTCCGAGATGAGTTGGTATGGCCACTCACTGGGTAGAGGCCCCCGATAGTTGCGGTTAGGAATTTTTTTTTGGGGATGCTTTCCATAGGAAGCCACGTGGAAGGTGAGGAGCCTTTGGGAGACAGCTTTGAGGCGGTCAGGTTGGGGGGCAGAGGCTCACCGTGATTTGAGGGCAGACATCGCTATCCCTTCGGTTATGATTGGAGGAAATGTATCGATGTTCCTCCAGATGTTGTGCCATGGGCAGGTTGAGCATTTCAGATGGGTTACAATGTTTGGGCGTGCCTTCGGGTCATCGGTACTTGAGACACAAGGTGTCAGGTGGCATGAGGTACAGGGCTACAGACTAGAGATTCCGACGTTGGCCGAAGCTGGTGACACTTCCTGGTGGATGCTGAGCACCAGTGAAGTCTTTGTTTATTTTTGGGAATTTCACTGTTTATTGTATTCTTATAAAAGAATCTCCACCTAAACACTTTTATTAGGTAATAACCTATTTGTGGTATCCTACTGAGACTTGTATCACACCCTACACGGGCCCTTCGGGATGCATGTAGACTTTATGAAATTGCGTGTAGGTAAAGGGTCAGCCTCATGAGCTGGACATTAGTGCTATTTGCATTGAGACTGGCATGGACCTTGAGGTCACACCATACTAGAGTTACTTCTATAGTATTCTTTTTCTTGCATCAACATGTTTAAATCATATTTTAACTACTACAGGTTATCCATTGGGATCGTTGTATGTATATTGATTAGTATAATTTGATTGGATGCATGGTTGGTTGTTTTAGCAGTTATTATAGTTTATTTCTAGCATGGTGTACTGTTTACTTTCCACTGCGGTTGTTTATATATTGCATCCGCTGTTTATTGATATTGGATGTGCTTCTGCTATGCGGGTCTAGTTCGAGTCTGCTGAGTCATTTATTTCCGCTGAATATTTTAGTTTAACACTTGGACCAGTACCATTATTTCCTCTGAGAGGGTATATACTCCCAACTATACCAGTTCATACCCTTGATACTAGTCGCCAACCTTTGGCGTTTAGGGGAGCTGTGCCTAAGGAGGTGACACCTGACCCGTTCGGCACTGTTCGGGTGGCTGGACGGGTCCGGGTCGTTACAGTAGCAACATCTGAAAGTCGTATTCGTTATATCCTCATCCCGTACTCACAATTGGTGATATCCTGATCTTAGATCAACCTTCTAGAATGATCATTCCCCTATTAACATGTAGAAGAGGTCATCGATTCTCGGTAGTGGATACCGGTTCTTCACGGTCAACTGATTCAAGCGTCGGTAATCCTCACACAGCATCAAGCTCCTGTCTGGCTTCTTGGAAAACAAAACCGGGGCTGCCCAGGGTGAAACACATGGTTTCAAAAATCTCTTCTTTTACAAGTCTTCCATATTCACCCTCATCTCATGATGATATGCAGGAGCCATCCGATATTATGATGCTGATATTGTTGTCATCCCGGGTTGCAACTCAATGCAAAAATCAATCTCCCAATAGGGAGGTAGTCTGGGGACATCCTCCGGAAAGAAGTCCTAGTACTCAGCCACTACTACTAGAAACTGCAAACATGTGACATCTGTTGCACCAAGGGCTAGGCTAGCCAACTGATGTGAAATCAGTTGTGCCTCTCTACGCACGAGTCAATCCAGCGCTGCTAGGGTCTCCTTTTCACGAACGAAGTAGAAACTCATTCCATCACTATAGACACACCGCACCGTTTTCCTAAAACATTCATTATAGGGCATGAACTATGGATAGCCAATACATACCAAGAATGAAATCGTAAGGCCTCGACGCTACCACCAAGTGGTTCCAACCAAAACTCTTGCCTCCATGGGTCAGGTCACACTGTCTGCAAAGATGTGTGATCTCTGAATCTTCTCCAGTTGGTGTTTCTAAGCGTAAGGGTCGATTCAATGGCTCAACTGGAATCTAAAGGTATCTAACAAGAAATGAAGCCAAAAAATAATTACTAGAACCTATGTCTATTAGTACGACATCCAACGTAGAAAAGACATAGATTGTACCTCTAATCATTCCGGGAGTACCTGGGTCATAATCCTCCACTACCTGCAGTTGTCCCTGCCTCTGTCCACCAACTCCATAAGCCTGGGGTGGACCTCCTGGGGTGGTGGTGGTAAAAGGTCAAACTGCTGACCTCCTCCAGCTGCTCTCCCAGCTCCTCTACCATGTCTTCCACCCCACGGATCTGTCTACTCCACCTGTTGCCTCTACCATGGTGGTCCATCCACTGCTCCCATGTCGGTAGTACAGCGGGTCAGACAATCTCGAGTGAGATGTCTCTTACCATCGCATGAGTAACATCGCCTCTCTTGAGGCTAGCTGGATGCGACCTATGAACCCTGTACAGCAGATCCCCTGTCCTTGGATCTCCTCTGAAAACGTCTCCCACACTTGGGTCCCTGACGTCAGCTCCCTACTGCCGAGGTGTCTGCTCCAGCTCGCTCACCACTAATAACTATTGGTTGTCTCTTCTCTTCCAAGAAGCTCTCGACCACCAAATCCCACTCAAGCACCCCATCTTAAGTAGTAATGCTCATAGGTATGATGCTAGATCAAATGTCTCTCCGCAATCCCCACTCAAAAGTCTGAGCTATGAAGTACTGATCTGTAACCATATCCATCGTGTACCGAGAGAGGTCGGTCAACCTTGATGAGTAGTCAGACAATATCATGGTTCCCTACTAAAGATGAAGAAGCTCATGTATACGTACAGCTCTTAGGGTAACCGGTGAAAAATACCCTCTGAAGAAATTCTCAAACTCTGACCATGCAAGAGTCGCCTCGTCATGGGTCTTGATTACCAAACTCCACCATCGTTTTGTTGTGCCCTACAGAAGGCTTGCTCCTAGGATCACCATATGGTCTGCTGGAGTCCTGACCGAAGGAAACACTCTGGCCATTGCCTCAAGCCAGTCCTCTACTACCTGAGGGTTAGGATCATCTCGAAACCTGAGGGGTCTCTGTCTTTGAAACTCATGGAGTGAGCTCATACTGCACTCCTCCTATACTGGTACAGCAGGCACTAAACACTACTCCATAGGTGGTGGAATTACTGGCACACCACCCGAAGGTAAAAATGGGGGATCTGTTCCCTGTATCGAAGCATCATCACTGAGGGGTTCATCCTCATGATTGAGCTCCTGGATCCAAGTGGGTTCGCGTCATAGAGGCATCCTATAAAGAAAGAAGCTGTATATCAGTCAGTGAGTATATCTGGAGAGATGACTCAAGAAGGACATGGAAACCACAACCCATTCCTATATGTTGCATGTACCATTATTTTCCCCTGAAACTAGTGTTCTCGTGTTCCGAGTCGAAAAAAATGTTATCAGATTCATGGTGTATGGATAAGTCGGCCACCTGCACCAACACTGGGGTCCCGGGCCTGAAAGATGAAGTCAAAACACTTAACACTGTTGCCCCAAACCAACACACACACACTCGGTCCTAAGTTAGAACTGACCACCTCTGATACCACTCTATCGCGACCCATCCTGGTAGGGCCCAAGCCGTAACTCCCCATGCCCGCCTCCAATAGGCCAGGGGCTGGTGACTAGCACCGAGTAGGCATATTAATAACATGGGAGGCATTTCCTATAAACTTGTACACACACACACACACCTCCAAATCCACAAAGGTGAATAATTAAAAACTACTGAAGATGGAAAAGAATGCATACACTAAAATCCAAACCAACAGAGTATGACATGAAGGTAATGTACAGTAAGGTAAAAACCCTGGGCCAAAAGTAGAAGCCCACCAAGAGAATGTCTGTAACAAAGTCCAAACTATAGAGAATGGTACCGGGACTACAACCTGTATCCGTAGGAACACACCTCGACTTGTATGATCTCACTGAGCACCGTCCGGTCTTGGTCCACCTAGAATCTTGTCAAAGGATCACTCGTCTGAACAAGACACAACACATGCGGGAAAAGCCCATACATGGGTGAGTATAAGATTACCTTTTAGGACACCCTGAAACCACAAAAGAATAAAACAAGAGAAAATATCACAAAGGAATGGTACAATCACCTCCACACAGGATATGTCTACAGAACATATAACATGAATATCCAGATATAATCATACACGATCGACCATCGCGAAACCACCACAATGATCTAGATCGAATATTTCACTAAGAGTGTAATAAGGAGAAAACACTTCTAGGTCTGAAGAGAGTGATACAAAGTACTCATTCCCGGAGAACACACTCTACTAGTACTTGAGAATATGATATTCAGATGAGGATCACAACCAATAGTTATGGGGTGATTCCAACAACTCCGTCTGAATTAATCCCCTATCCAGAGGATCGGCGCCAAGGTAAAGTTGGTCACGTCGATACCAAGAACTCTACCTAGGGTTCCAGATATGAATATTTGGATCTAAATCTCATAGAGGGGATTCCAACTACTCTATTAAAGAAGTCCTACTGAAGGGATCATACTCCTGTAAGTAGGAAATGATACCAGAAACCATCAAGAGAATGAACAAGGGGATGAACCCTAAGGAAACTAGTCCATGTTATAGAAGGCCATTGGATCAAGCCATGTAAAACAGGTTACATAATGCTTAGTATGGTTACACGCCGTTTTCCCTGAATTCGGGTACTGCCCATGTAAACGGCTCGTGTCATCCTTCCATGCTATGTAAAACTCCACTACACAGTGTGTTTTAAGGTCACACGCCGTGTTCATTGACTCCAGGTACTGCCCATGTAAACGGCCCATGTCAGAAGTTCAAGTCGTGCAGGAAATCATATACACGACATGTAAGTCGAAACACACATTGTGTTATGTCAACTGGTAAACAACCGTGTACCCTAGCTATATGCCCGTACATGGTGTATGTCCATGTCGCCTGCCTATGTACCAGTACATGGGGTATCCAATGTAGCTGGTCGGGTCTGGCCGGGGAGGGGTACACACGTCGTGTCCTTGGACATGTACCCAACCCGGGTCCGTGTACTCTCATAGTACATGTGAGGTGATCCCCAATGAACACACTCCGTGTAGCCCATACTACACGCCATGTAGTTGGAGAAATTCTAGAACGTCATCTTCTTCCTCGCGCTTCGACTGATCTTCTGGATCTTGATTCTGCCGTCTGTTTTCCATGAATCTCAAGGTGTTTGTTCGTTTCATCATCCTAACACCGAATCTGGGTATTTCGGACCTTCAATCGGATCAATGAACTACAAATGATCTTCCGACCAAAAACTACCAAAAACAAATATCTCCCAATCCGCTCTGATTCATTTGCCGAAATCTTCATCGCAGCTCCGGACCATCCTCCTGAGGATGGATATACAATCTTGGATCATTATGTCGCAATACGATGGCGCAATCGATCATTGTTATTATCCCGTGATGAACACGTATAATGCACATGAATAACGCATAGAAACTGGGGAAGAAAAGCACAACAATCGAGAGGGACAAACCTAGATCAATGTTTGTGTTGATCTTGGTTCATCACAGTTAGAAGTATGAATGAAACCAAATTACTCCAAGAATCAAATACCCAAAATCCCCATAAAATCCCATCCTGCAAATACGATTGATCTGCGAGGTAATATGTTCGTCGATTAGTCCACGTTTGTCGCAAGAATCAAGAAGGGGGAAAAATCACAATGAGATCAAATGCCCTACCTAGATTCGTGGAATTCATTGGTGAAGATCCAGTCATCGCATCACCATCGTCGGTGAAGCTCTTCAAGAACACCATGGCCGCATTGGGAGGTATTCTCCAGAGCATTCCAGAGACTCTAGGGAAATTCAGGTTTATGTGAATTTTATCCCTGATCCCCTGTGAAACCTTTATTTATAAGTTAAAATATTTCACTGCAGAAACAATTTAATAAAATATTTTAATTAAATATTTTATTAAGGTTACATCCAAAAACCAGATTTCACCACCGGTCTGTGCCAGCCAATGTTAGGTCTCTTCTAGGGTAAATCCACTGTTCCGGATGCAATGGTGCCCTCGGATTTCCAATCCGAGAATCCATTCAAGTGTTATTCCTCTTTTACAAGAAAACCCCATGCACGCGTAAATAAAATCATTTAATTTAATTCAAAATTTTTTTTCGGTCTTACCTAGCTTCAGAACTACATGCCATCTCGAATCCTGGCCTCGAAATAATTCCCACATAATATTAAAATAAAACATTGTAAAATCCGGGACATTACAATTATACACTTTTTAGTGTGTGAAAATGGGTTTTAATAAAAAAAGTATATTATATTTAAGTAATGGTATCTATGTCCTTAATATAATATTTTTTTGTCACTTATTTTTAATAAAACCAATCCATAATAGATTTCATATAATGTGTGAACGTATCACATTCCTTTTAAGAGGTAGTAGTCCACACGTTCACAAACAATGTTATCATATTTACACAAAATGGAATGAATGAATGTATGTGTCATACGATAGTTATAGAATAGTTGAGAAAAAATATTATCATTTATATGATATAAAATGTGTAATTCAAATGTAATTACAGAACATGAGAAGTGGTAATGGAAAAAACATAGTTTCATGAGGTGGTTTTCCTACATAGATAGAAATGAAAATTTTGATACCCATTTGATCAATGTGTGTGTAGGTGTAGGTCTAAAAAAACATAAAAAAGTATATCTAGGAAAATAATAGTTCTATATAAACATGTAATAAAAATAATTTAATAGTTTCAGAATGAAATAATACAAAGGTAATCATTGAAGGACTTTTCCAATTTTTGGGTATCCATTTTTTTGGATTTCAATAAGGACATCCTTGGATTGATTTGTGAAAAATGTGAGGATAATATTTTTAGGTGATGGATATTGGGTAATTATTTGGTTAGAGGTTGGATGAGGTAATGTTGTGTAAGGAGTTTGAATAATGGGAAAATTGAATCCCATTTTATAGTGGATTGGAAGTGGCATTCTTTTATATACAAAATGGTATACAATATTGGGAGGTCTTCCATAGATAATTTGATTCAAAAATGGACAAATAATGCAGTAAATATGAATTATTGTCTTTAATAACTACCACTATATAAATATAAGTGAATATTTATTACTTTGTTCCTTAGTCAATAATATTCCATAAATATCTTATTTTGGTTTTCATTTAAGTAACACTTTTCCCAACATATTAATTAATCAAATAGAAACAAATTAAAATTATTTTTACAAGAAAATATAGACCAAATGATTTATAAATAAGATATATTATTTAATAAATAAAAATCCATTGTTTATTGGAAAATAAATTTAAAGCACTCTCTTGCAAGGCACAAAAACACTACATTAACCTGAATTGTGCTAAAAATGTTTTTATTAACAATACAAAAATTTGATAACTGAATATGATAAATTTTTCTATTATTGGAAATTATATTATAGTAATATAATTTTAAAAAATTCATAAAATATATGATTTTTAGTAAATAAAATTAATTTACTAAATTATATTTATTGTAAAACCACATTAATTAGAATATTGAGATTATTAATTTAATATTAATTTTAAAATAAAAAACATTATACTAAATAAAAAATATTAATATTTAATTAGTTTGAATTTAAATATTTATCTATACAAATAATATAATATAATAGATCATCAAATATATTTTACTTTTATTTCTTTTAAAATCATTTATTTTATTTTATTATTAACTAAAATATATATGCATTAGAGTATGTTATGTGTATAATGTTATTATAACATATCATAAAACATAGATAAACAAGAAGGATAAAAACTCATTAAACTATCAAAATAATTTTCAAAATAGAAACTTTTTATCCTCTTCAAAAATCTAATGTTTTAAAAATGATAAAGATAAGGAAGGATTTTATTTATATTTTTCATTAAATAACATATTATATTGGTCACTATCATTGAAATGTATCCCAATAATTCAGAAAAATAAATAAAATAGTGTGTATGGTCTAAATATTGTCTTATAATGTATTTTGGAAATGTTTATTGGACATTTTTGACATTATGATTAAGGTTCAGTCACCAGTTATGTTTAATTTTACATTTAATGTTATAATTGATTTTAATTACATTCATGTATATTATTGGTCAGAAACTATGTTGATATTGTTGGAATAAAAATATTTCACTGATGAAAACTATGAACATCTATTTTTTCAAATAAAATTTAAATAAGTGGAATAATTAAATTTAATGCTAATCATGCATATGTGGAAAGAAATAAGATTCCAAAAATTAGAATGTTCAAATTTCATTAATATTTAATATCTAATTCCAATTAACAAATGATTAAAAAATTCTAAATTAGAAATACATACTAATATATTATCCATTGTGACATTAAATAAAATTTGAAATAAAACATATCATTAATAATCATCTAAATGAAAAAGGCATTTCTCAACTAAAATGTAGTATTTTTTACAATTCATCAAATAATGAAACTTATTAGAAAAATATAAAATTCATCCAATATAAATATATATATCCTCAATTAGAAAATTAATATTAATTTGTCATATAAAAATTATAAAATTTTAAAAAAATGGAATTGAAAATAGGTTCTCCATTAAATGTTGGTAAAACTGCCCTTTACAAATGTACAAATATTATGCTTAAAATTGTATTTATTGTTATTTAATGTTTATCATTCATATTGAAAGAATGATTTTTAAAAAAAAATTGTATTATATAGTAATTATTATTAACACCTTCTAATAAAAAGTAATGATGATAAATCTTATATTAAATTATAATATCAACACTATGTTATTTTTTGTAAGACGAGACATTGCATATAAAAAAAGTCAAAAAAGGAAGTCGATGCTGTATGAATCTCAAGAAAAAATTGGTGTTGCAAAAAAATAATGAAAAAATATCCCTAGCATTTAGTAAAAGATAGAAAATAATATAAATTAAATTAAAATAAAATATATCTTAAAATATCATGATATTACAATTTTCCAACTATTGGAGGCCGTAATGAAAAATGAACCACATCTCATCCTAGTTGAGAAAATCTGCATGTATGCACAAAAAATGTTATTTTTAGTGGAATAAAATGATAAAATAATTAATTTCTAAGTAATATAATGACATTTAATATAATAATGATACTTATTTCTAATATTAATGTGGTAATATAATATTAATCAAGAAAAGATTAAATAAAAGACAGATAGAATGTATTAATTATGTTGGGAGCTTGAGTTTTTTTCTAAAACCATGGAAACGATGTAATAAATAAACAAAAAGTTGATTAGAAGATTATGTTCGTTATATTAGGCTTTTTAATAAAAAAAAGTTTAGCCTAAATAAGAAATTACAATGATATGTATGTCTTGTAGTGGTGGAAGTGTTACCTATTTATTAGTGAATAGAAGTGTAATTGTGGAGATTACCATTGAATTTCAAAATTCATAATTCACTATTAAAGGGTAATGTAACTTAAAAAGCAATAAATAACATTATAGGTTGTTATTTTTTTGTTTTAGACCTCCATCATACATATATAATCATTTTTAACATGTTTTTTCACTTTACACTTAGTCAAAATCTTTTTTTCTATTTTTAGATCTTACTGGGATAAATAATTTTTGACTATAATAATTAAATTTTAATGAAAAAATAAAAAATGACATTATTAAATAATTTAAACAATTTTTATTTTGAATTTAAATTATATTTTATCACATAAAATTTCATTCTCTATAACAAATAATTTTTAATCGAAACATGTTTACCCATGATTTTTTTTTTGAGAAAACGAATTTTTAAGCATAAAATATTTATATAAATTAATATTTTTATATTTACTACTTAATAATGTAAAACATTATCTTATATATAAAATACTAACAAGATTAGGATTTCATATCAATATAAAACCAAATTTCACCTTAAAAAGACAACATTTAACTAAGAACCTAAAAATATGGTTTTTAATGTAACATTTACTTTTATTTCAAAAAATAATATAATTGTGTTATAGATGGTGATACCTTTTCAAAAAATTCATATTTTTATTCCTTTAATATATATTTGATTACATAAAATATTTTTTACTCTTATAGGTTATTCTTATATAATCATAAAATCAAAATAAGAATTAGTTTAAAAAATATAGTAGTATTCAATTAAAAATATACCTTCTTAGAAAAACATCAACATTTCATATTAGAAAACTTTTGGTATGCTTAGGCTTAAATAAAGAATTTTTTTTTCAAATTGAAATTATAAAATTTAAAATATTTTCTTTTTAATAAAAATCTAATATATATGGATAAAATATTTTTAATGTCAGCATTTATCAATAATCAAACATATTACTTGTAAATAATTTGAAGGTAATGGATAATAACTATTTTACCCTTACAATTTTAATAGATTAATTAATAATTCAATTTAAATATGAAATGGTTAATACTTTGTGGTTGTGGAGTGTAATTCACGCAATCTAGCCTAACCAAGTTTTTTTAAATTCTAGAAATATAGGTCTCAATAAAATGATAAGTTTATATAATCAAAGTGAAATATTGTTGAGAAACTGTTGGATAATTAAAATATTAAACATATATAGATGAATATAACCAAAAATAATATAGAATCTTCCAATCTCATCATGGTTATGATGTAACATATAGTGTTGTAGTGTGATTCATTTCCATAACAGAAAGAATCACCATCTCTATTGATGACATTGAATGTTTCTTTAGGAGTCTCCCAAATATCCTTTAGATACTATAGTCATAACATAGCCCCCAATAACATGTTGAATTGGGATCTCTAAAAATATCTCCCTTTAGGTTTATTTACAACCCAGAACCAATTCTAATAATGATTCAATATTGATTCATGAAAACATCATATATTATTATATGTTACAGGAAACATAAAATCAAAATTTTCATTTAATGTGAAACTTAATGATTCACTATACACCATTTCTAATACAGTTAATGTAAATATCTAAGTGTTAAATAATAGTTAAACAAAATTATTTTCATTAAAACACTCTATTGGTATTTTATATTTTCAATTATATTGTAATACTCAACCACCTTATTAAATCATTGAAATAGTCTCCATTTTTTATAAACAATAGTGTATGATTTCTCATCACTCAATCGGAAATAAAACAGTAAGGCATATGTATATCAAGAAATGAATCTCCCTTCAAACATATAAAAGATATATCCCCCATTATCAATGGTGATAATTATCCCTCTTTTTGAATCAGATAGATGAGGTTTAGAAATAATAGAAATAAAATTACATTAGAAAATATGACCCCTATAAATATGGAATCCCATGGGGGAGTATGAGTGTTGTTTCCAATCAATATTTTTTATATAGTTCCAGTTAGAATCTAAGGTCAAACTTATTCCATTAAATATCTACCCTAGGAAGTTCCTTCATCATAATTACTACAATCTGATCATGAATAAAACCACAATACAACATCAACAACACCTTTTGATCATTCTCTTTAATAAAATGGAATTAATTCTCTTTATGCATTATCGTATATTGATAGAAATGATTTTTCCTCGCATTAATTTTACTCATGTAATCACATTTCATATAAATATTACATATAACATTCACTATAATGTATTCAAGGTGTTATTCCATTGATATTCAATGAGTACATAAAGTAGTAGTTGTTTTGTATTTGGGATCCATTGTATATAAATAAATAAATGAAATTTTTTTACTTAACTGTGACACAAAAGTAACTCCATGGTATCATGAACCTTGTGATATTGAATTATATTCATTACCAAAACCCACTAAATCTGTATTTGAGTCCAAAAAAATTCCTACTACGATGATCTCAGATAAATTAGACCAAAATTGACCATATTATTGGGAATCTAATGTAATATTTTAACAATGTCTATGTTACTCTTCATGTAGTATATTTAGAAATGTATAACCTGGCATATTTAATACACAAAATGTACACGTTTTTCTATCATGTGTATAAATATTTTTATAATTTTCATATATTAGGTTGCATCAACACTCCTTTCACTATTATATTTTTATAACATTATCTGATAATCTAACATTGTTGTTATTGGTCTAGAATCATTCCTTTTTATCCATTTCAATATTAAAATGGAATTTTTTTATAATATATATTCTATCTAATATGTGAATTAGCTAGAGGAAAAAGTAAAAAATATACTCTAAAATCATATATATTTTGATTCTTAACATTATTTAATTTAAAAATATCCTAAAATTTTCACTATCAAAGACTCGAAAAATGATATCATTTAAAAAGTTAACCACCAATATCCTTTTATCATTTTATATAACTATTTATAATTATGGAACAAATATTCATCTATAAAAACAATAATTCATCGGATATATGTATTGTTGAGAGTATTTATCCCTTGGTAATTTATTTGGATCATATAATTCCTTCTTCAAATATCACACATTGTTCACGTATATATCTATACAAAATCCATCCATTTCATTATTTCAAAATCTTTGTCATTGAAACTATTTTATAATTATAATTTAATATCTATTTGATGAAAATTGATTCATATTTTAAATTCATTGAAAAAACTATATATTTTCCAACTATTAAATAGGTTAAAATATATCATTCATATAATTTAATTAAATTTGGGAATACCATATACACAACAGTCATTCTTTTGTCTATTCAACATTGACCTATTAATTGTTATTATTCATGAAAATCCACATTTTTTAATTAATTTTTATCCTATTAACATTGAAATAACTTCCTATATTTGATTCCATTAAATTTGGTTAGGATAGTAATGCATGGCCTTAACTCAATTCAAATCCTTAACTACATATTCAAAAAAATATAGTCTTAACATGAGAGAGAATAGAGGTTATTTGTTGACCCATTTTAGATCATGTTTAAAGGAGATCTACTTAGTCACAAAAAAATATTTCAATCATATTATCCCAGTAGGCTTCTTGTTGTCGTTAATAATTATAATATTGAAACAATTTCATAACTTCTAGTTTCTCATCTAAATTTTCAAAAGCCTCCAAACATCCCATTGAGAAGATTATTTCAATATAACATTATTTTTATTATTTTTTTACATTTATACAATGAAATATTCTCATATGTAATCAAAATATTCTTAGTTTCTAAAAATGACACATCTTATCAAAATATTATTTCCCCCATTTTAGTATTTATACTCATTTAATTTGTAATAATATAAAAGGGAAAATATATCATCTCCATGATATTTGAACATCTAGTTAATCTACATATAGAGAGTAATCCATTTAATTATAAAACCAATAATGCACTTTACTGATATCTTCTACATATAATACCAATCGGAATGGTTTTACTCTTCATTTGGATTGAGAAAATATCATTTGTAGATGTATATAAATGTAATAAAAAAAGATCTTATAATAATCCTCTAGTAAAATATTTTTTATGATAGTTTTTTAAGACACATTTTTAAAAATTTAATACCTTCTACTAGTAAAAAAACTTTGTTGACAACTTCTACTCGTAAAAATTAATGACTTATATAATGTTTTTCAGCATACTATTTCAACAAATTATTAATAAATTTATTACCTTTATCATTATAATTTTTTTTATTTACACTCCAAGACAAGTTTCTACTATCCTCTAATACTAGGTAATGACTATGAAAACTTTGGAATTGTGGGTACATACCATCAACCCTAAACATTTATGGAAATAGTCAAAATGGCATAATGCCTCTCAACATCCATGCTTTTTAATGGAATATGACCACATAAGTCTTTATACACCAACGTAATCAATCTTTTTGAGATCATATCTTTTAGATTTTATATATACTATACATTTTTTTAACCTGTATCACATATATGCGTGTGATTTTTGAGATTATAATAATTTATCTCACACAATCAAATTTCACCAAGTTCTATATGTATTGTTTTACTCATGATTTAAATATATTTATACCATAATTTATTTTCATAATCCTTGGATAACAAAAAATATCATCTCATTTATTGATGATATATTTTTTTTCTATTGTTCTAAATCATGAAAATACTATAATACAATCTTTTCCATTGATGATTCATGTTTTACGTTTTTGAATCTTCACATTATATCAGTCGCACAATTGAATTAAAATTAGTATATTATGTTTATTTCCTTCAACCAAATAAGAATGTGTTAACCTCAATATTTATCCTCACATCATTTTATTCATAGTGATAATGATCTTTTTAAACATGTCATTATAATAAAAAATGACATTGAATTATAGAAATTTATTCCAATGACATGATCACTATTTCTGATCTTATCTAATGAACAATAATTATCCATGATTCATGCTATTGATTTATCAGTTTCTCTCAATGAATGTTCAATGACATTAGATTTCTAAACATTTCCATGCAAGACCCATGTATTCTTATTTTCATACATTTGGGGTAAACTATTATTTTCCACATCGTGATATAAATATATTCTTTATTATCCCATTGTATTTAATTTTTTTGAGCATTAAACATTTTTTATAATGATTTTAGTTCATTTGTTCTCCCTATATAGATCCTTGTTAGTACATTTGTTTCCCATTGAAAAACAATTTTTTGGGCGATATCATAAATTTCACATCACAAATCCCATAAATCAATGTTCTTTAACAAATGATTACATAATTTTATGAAACATGGGATCATGAAATGATATATTAATCAATTTATTTGTCCTAAAAAACGTCATTTATTATTGATTCTAATATTAAATTGGAAATATTATAATATAGAATAAATATTATTATTTCACCCCTGAAATCATTCCAAATATATTTATTCATATCCTGTAGAATGGAAAAATATAAGGGGTGACTTCACATGCTAAATAAGGGTTACATACAGTGTATGTTATCATGATTAAATAATAAATATTCAATATTGATGAGTCGATTGTAAAAATAGATGTCATTCAATAAAAAAATTTCCATGGAAATCCTCAGATAATACCTACATTATAATCACATGGATAATGGAAATTATAGTTTAAAAAAAGGAAATACATAAATATGGACATTCATGAACATTCCATTAAGTCCTCAATAATGATATCCTAATTCATTGAATTAATGCCTCAACGATTAAATCATCATTAGTAAATGTTTTTGTGGAAAATAGAAACCAATATATTAAGGCCTGCTTACTACTTTGTCACAAGATACCATTGAATTCATTGAGGATATATCTTTAATATAGACCTTCTCATCACTTATACATTGTATGAATTTATTAGGAATATTTTTTGATCAATGAAATCTTTTTAAAAATACTTTATAAATGAATTATAATTTATATTTCATATAGAATATAAAATATTTTTCTAGAATAAAATAACTTCCCTCCATAAATTGAAACCTCATATAGAATGTAATATTCTATAAACCTAATAAAAATAACATAAATTATACCTAATTACTTCATGATATTAAATTTATGGACATGGATATGAAAAATACTGGATAATGAATCATGAATATAAATATACAATATGATCAAATGAAACTTTTTGATATAAAAATAATGTACAATCCATAATTAGTAAAGGATGATAGAAGATAATTGATTTCTCAAAAATAATTTATTTTAATAAAACCACTTCTTTATAAAATAATTAAAATCCAAATATTCAAAATTACCCTCCTTTTATATTTTTTATGATCAAATATATAAATCAATTTAAAAGTTCATTTCATTCCATTGATAAAATAATAACCAATTCATTTAATACCATTTTAAATTATTATTCCTAGAATATTGAAAAACTATATTTTTAATATAAAAATTGAATAATTAATAAAATTATTCAATGAAAATAACATTCATGAAATCATGAAATTATATTTGTATGGTAAACAATAAAACAAATATTCCTTTCAGACATCTATTTAGAAGTAAAAAATGTCCCTTGTTTGGAAAATTTCAAGAAGATTAATTTAAAAACAATGTATTGATGTTAAAATGTGGTGGATAATGACATCATATTGTCATTAGTGTGTAATGAAAATTATTCATAAAACAATTAAAATAAATTCAACAAGAAATAAAAATGATTGGAAGGAAGACATCAAATAATTATTTTTTAAGAACTTACCATACATGTTAATTAATTATTTATTATTGAACCAAAAAAATAATAAATACAATATATAAATATAAAACCAAGATATAATTAGAGGATAAATACATATATTTTGTTTATTTCATTAGTATCCTAAAATTTTCCCCAAGGAAATCGGTAATGAACAATCCTCAAAAAATGTGATTGTAACCGAAATCTTTTACCTTCAGTATTATCTTATTTGTTAATATTTTATTCTCCTATATAATGAATTTAAATTTATAAAATACTGACATAGGAATATTTTTATTCATTATTTATGTTTTTAATTCCATTCTATAATCATTTGAAATTAATTAATTGAATAGTTCTTTCTCAATTTGACAACTTATTGTTTTTTGGTCAAATTATACCAAATTGCATCAGTATATTAACAGTGGTTAAAGGATCTATGAAATTATTCAATTATTTATAGAATATTAATATTTCCACTTGTATAATTTTTATTTATTTTATGAAAATTTTAAACCATCCATGTGTGGTAGAAATAGAAAAACAAATTACATAACATTTTGAAGGTGGTAGTCCACATGTGCACATTATCTATAATATAGTATTCCAATGGATTGAAGTCTAATAAGGTAGATGATATTATATATTAATAGATTTATATTTTTTTAACGAGTATCATTTTTTTTAATTCAACCTTTATTATTATCAATGTAAATTTGTGACATTAAATGGATTGCAACGGTACGTGTAGATGGTAGGTTGTATGTTTTCACAAGTGATGTTTTCATTTATCTTAGAAGGGAATGGTGGTGGGAAATGGTTTTTCCATAAATAGAATAAAATTTAAATATAATATTTAATCTATATTTATATGATATTATGGGTAAAATGTATATATATGACGTATAAGAAGAAAAAAATGAAAGGGTTTGGTAAGATGATTGCATATTCCTTAAAAGTCTTCATTTGGAATATAACATAAGGGATCATGAGGTGGTCATAGGGTAAAAAAAGGGATCAAAATTCATGGTGGGGATGTTATGAAGGTATTCATTTATGTTTTGGGTTTTTTATAGGGAAAAAAATTTGTGAATAATGTTGGAAAGTAGGTTCACAATTATAAGAGAGGGGAGGGACACATATAAAATTAAAAAATTTATTTGAACAATATATATTAATTTTCATGTAAAATTGCAACAAAATTTTCAATTATTATAAAATGATAACGTTAATGCATAAATCCGGCCATCAATTTTTGTTTAATAATTTTTTTTTAATCTTGATGTCTTATCAACAGAGTTTTAAACCATTTAAATTAATGTATCACTAACTAAGGTGACAAATATTTATCATGGTTACTATTATATATCACAAAATATTTGGATTATATTATAAAATGATATCAATTATGATGATTAAAGTCATGGATTCCATTTTAAATGATTATTTCTTATAATTTTAGTTACTAAAAAAATTCATTAAAAGTAGTATTTTGAAAAATTCTTGATTTATGTTTAAAAATAATATAATATTTAATTCAAATGAAAATGTCCCTCTATAAGAGATATTTTGGTATCTTAATATAAAAAAAATTTAGGCTGCTAGACCATTCAAAAATATAATATAAACTACCAAATATAGTATTAAATATAATTTAAAAAATGGATTTATATTTTAATAAAATATATCTTCTATTCAAAAAATGAATGATTAGTATTCCAAAATCAAAATAATGTTTTAAAATAAATTTTATAACTTCATAAAAAAATATATGGTTATAAAATTGGTATTTGAATTTATTATTACATTCTTACATAATAATAATTTTCATAAAAGTTATAATATTTTGAAAAATCAATATTTTCACTATTCACAAGAAAATAAAATATTTAAAAAGGATTATAAAAATTTATTCTATGATATATTTGACCTTATGAATTTAAAAATGAATTTTATTTCATCAAATTCAATTTACTATATTTATGAATTATGTTTAAAATTAAAATTTTAAATAATAGATGACCATTTTTTTATTGTTTTACCAAAAATATATGTTTATATAAATTGAATTATATAAGATAAATTCATCCATCCATAAAAAAAATCACTAAAATTACAATAATTTTACCTCATCAATAAATTTTTATTGTTATATTTTATAACATCTTTCAGATCCCATGTCACACCATTAATTTTAAAGTTTCTATAATTCACCTTCCCTAATCTCTTCATCCCATTAATCAAACATTATTCTCCACTGTTAAGAATCATGATAGGCACTTCATAATATGTCAAATAATGTTCTAATTTTATATCCATACATGTGAGAAAATTTTTTGGATGAGGAATATAATTCCATAATAAAATTATAAGGAACACATGAACAATAGATAGGGTATGTGGCATTATTTAATGTTAATAAAGAACTCCAATGATATCCATACTTTCAAAAGGCCTGATGTAGCTGGGATATAATTTCACATTCCATCAAAACTATATAAAAAACTTCCTATAGGTTAATTTCAAGAAAATATGATCCATACATAAAATTTATGATCCTTCCTTCTATAATCTATGTAACTCCATTCCCAATTATGTGAATCCTTGATATAATATTGAATTATTCTAACAATAACTGTTGTTTACTCAATATTTTCTGGTCATAAAACCATCCATTCCCCAACATCATCACAATATTATGGATTGTTATATATTTTACAACATAATATATCATATGGTTCCTTTTTTATTATATAATAGATTATATTATTACATTAAAATTACAATAATTGTATATAAAAATAACATGTACCATTAATATAATGTGAGCACAAAATAAACATTTTTTACTGTTTTGGTAGCTATTTAGAAGGTGTAAATATATCTAATAAAGTTATGAAGTGTAAAAATGATTCTTAGTGTCATGATCCTTCAAAATAATATTCTTTCATTCTAATGTAAACTATTGGGCATGGTCATATATAATTAACATAGGAGTACAATAATGTCTATAAAATTCATTAGTAATAATATACAAAAGGTCCTCAAAAAGTATATATCACACAATTCTGGAGAAATTTGTAAAATTGGTATGATGATAAAAAAATTGATACATACTCACTCATTCAAGGAATGTTTTCAAATATGGTGAGATAATCTATATAAATATCATCCCATTTCCATATAGGAATAAATAAATGTTTCATAACAAATTTATGATGTTGTTTCTCAAGTATTACCTATTAACAAACCTTGAATCTCGAAACAGAGTATAATATTTCCCATTTAATAATATTAAAATTTTTTAAATACCAATACATTTATGGGTTAATGTTATTTAAAGATAAATTTTAGATATGAGCTTCATCTACAACTCTCTTTTCAAATTTACAAATGATTGAACATATGGCCTATTTCCATATCTAAATATTATATCTTTAAATTAGAATAAAACCAACTTCCCATATATCATTACTTGTATTTTATTTTAAATAGCCTTATCATCAAGGTGGAAACTTATTAGTTTCAATAATGTGTATTTTTCGGAAATCATTTTGAATATTTGTGATATTGATCCATTCATAATGATTATTATATATAACTTTATTAAATTTGTGAATATGGGATATGTTTTTCATAATAATTTCAGACAAAAATCTATGATCATTCCTAATCAATGCATCATCATCATTATTCACCTTCATATGGTTGAATTATTTAGATAAATCGTAATCCTTGGGTAATTAAAGCTATCTTCATTTCCTCCTGTTGAGAAATATATATGATAATATCTATTTCATTATTTTATGATCTATATATATTTTATATATTTCACCATAATGGGGATTCCTCTATATCATCAAAGAAAATTTTACCACTACCAACCCAAGCCCATGGGTTGGATAATATTGTTCAAGAGTTATTGAATTCCATGATTCTTAATAAATAAGCCTATCATCCTACAAATGAATAGATTCTATTCCAATTTTTGATAAATCAATATGTATCACAAATCAATCCCTTCCATGTAGTAATTTCAACAATGGTTAATTGATCAATATCCTATATAATTCATCAAAAAATATCTATAGTTTTTTATTTCCGTTTCATTTACTTATGAAATTAGGTAATAGGTTATCTAATTTTGAATGTTTTGAATAAATCATCCATTTTAATATATTAATATAAGGAAACTGAATTCCTCAGTCATAATCATGGGTTTTAATAACCACTCCACTAATAGTTTTTTAATGGATAAACTGATATTAAATCCATAGAGACAACATGTACATTAAATGAAACTATATGAATCCTGAATTCATATTTGATAAATATTTCATATAACCCATTCTCACAGAGTATATTAACAATGAATGGAAATTTATTGATATATTATTATTAAATTATAGATTATATAAATATATAATTGATAAATGATGTTGCTCTATTTTTACATAGTTTTGCCACATCTTTTTAAATAATTTTTAATGATTTAATTAATTATTTAAACACTTTATACTAAATAATTTTTTTGTATTTTTATAGTTAACTATGTTAGTTAATAAATTTCGATAATTAATTATGTATTTTTAGTCTTTAGATTATTAATTCTAATCTTACTTAACCTTTCTAATTTGTTTAATGAATAATTGGTCTTGTTAAGTGGATTCTGCATGACTTTTTAATAAGCTAATATCTAATTTAAACAATTATTTAATCAACATAATTATATTTAATTAAGTTAGTATTTATTTTAATATTTTATATTTTAATTTAGTTACATTAAAATATTTTATCTTTTTTAATAAATTTGTTTAGACATCCGACTATTCATTTAAGTAAAGAATTTGTGTTCTAAATTAAATAAAATAGTTCACTTTTAATTTAATGTGTTCAAATAATTGTTTAATTAATTAATTAAGATTTTTTAAACATTAATTATATTATTTTATGTATGCAGTTTGATAATTTATTTATTTTCTATTAGTTTTAGTCTGCCAGTGAGGTGGATTATATCTAGTGGTAAACAGGTTACCATTACTGACTAATGATGACCTACATTCTTTTTGCTCTAGCGGTATCTAGTTTTGAGATGTAATGGTGATAATTCTTTTACCAGTGACCTTTTTCACTGGTACCCTTTCCTACCGACATCTATAATTTTTAACCCCAACCTCACTGATAAACTTATTTGGGTCACTGTTGCTATTATTTTTCATTTGATGCTACTCTTTAATTAATTTTTATAGTTATTTTAATTTAAATCTTTTATTAATTTAACTTATCAATTATCTAGTTTATTAATTTAATTTTTACCAATTAATAATTTCTTATATAATTTTAAATTTTTAATCTTTAATAAAAAATTCTATCTTAATTAATGGAGTTTAACTTTCTTTTAATTAATTATTTTCAATCTTTTATTTAGTTTACTTATGTTTTAATTTTATGTTTAATCCATGCATTTTAAATTTTATATGGTCACTGTGAGTTCTTTAATCTCATTCCTACCTTTAACCTTCATTTTAGCATACCCATGATCTTTTTATTTTTGTTGCATAAGCTTCCAATTTGTGTATCGGTAACCTCTTTATATTTCATTTTATTTTCAACGATGACACCCGACTCACTAGTATCCATCCTAACGGTGATTTTATTATTTTATTCTATAATAGTAATCTGTTTTTTTTTATTTTTGTACTGGTGACTTATTTTTATTTTGTAATAGTGACTTTTTCCATTTGTTGACAATCGGTGAGGTAACCATTAATTCTATCAGTGTCCTTTTCCCCTGATTCCTTTTTTATTTCCCTCTAATAGCAACCTCGTCATTGTTATCCTCTTTACAGTAGCCTTTAATATTTTTCTAACAGTGACTCTGTATTCACCATCCCACCTCTACATTACCCAAGTCTGTTTCACTCCCCTAATTCCACTAACAGTGGGTCATTTCTCATTGGTTTTTCCTGTTGATCTTTTTTTATTTCTGTCTATGGGTATCCTCCTCATTGATAGACCTTTTTTAATTTTTCCTTCTCCAAACTTCCTCACCATTCCACGAACCTCACCATTATTCCAACACACCGATATTTTCACTTTTATTACACCAACTCATTTCACACACCCTCTGAATCAGCTCTCCCACTCAACAATTTTAATCCTCACAATTGGTTTCATCATCCTCGGGCCGACGCACATATTTTATCCACTATTTTATTAAGTTTATGTGCTGTTGTTGTGATGAAAAACTGGAACTAAGCAGGGTCTGGCACTATAGCCGAAAGGAGGAAAGGAATTCTTGCCCACTGAGCATGGAGATACACCACCTGAGTCTGTTTTCTGCTATTTGAGGGGACTCACACCATCTCCATAAGCTAATGTTGTGCAAGGAGTCCGAACTCAGTCCCACTATCCCCCTTTTATGAGTCGAGATGAATAGATTGAGCGGATTTGAGGATTTCCGCTGGTGCTGATGAAATATGGAGGAGAGGAGATGTCACCTGCCGCTGGAGTTCGCTGCTACTGCACATAGCAGAATCTGGTGCCATGCCGCTATGAAGAGGAACTTGAACCAAGCTGCATCGCCTGACGGAAGGGAAGCTGCTGAAGGAGGTCACCGCGAGGAGAATCCACTGGAGTCGGATGAACCAGCCATCGTCTCGTCACTGGGATGAGGAGTAGGGGTTGTCGCTGATGATTTTCAGAGGAGTGGGGCTGTAGCCGAGGGTCGCACCAGAATCGAGGAAAACCGGACCGCTGTGGGTGTTCACTGGTGAATCCGCTGCTACAGCTAGATACCGCAGGTGGGTGGGGGTTCTTACTGCAAAGTCAATGCTGAGCAGGGACAACCGTTGTGGAAGACTTGCACAACGCCTGGCTTGGAGGAAGGAAAACCCTTCCTTATTGTATCGGGTTCAGGAGGAAGAAGAGATAACTAAAAAATTAAATAATAAAAATAATAATAAATGCAAATTAAAAAAAAAGTTAAAGTGAAAGTAAACAAAAAAATTTTAAATGAATATAATAGTTTTTGAAAAAGTTATAGATTTAAATAATTATAATACTAATAAATAGATAAATTATAAATTAAAATATAAAAGTAAATTAATAATAAGAGATAATAATAATTTAATATGATAGTATAAATATATAATTAATAATAATTACAAATAAATAAAAAATATACTATTAAATAAAATTTAAAACTTAAGTATTAATTAATAAATTAAAATAAACAAATTAATAAATTAATCTAACAAATTAAATATATGAAAAAGTAATAAGAATAATAATAATAAAATTATTAATGAATACAATTTTAATTATAAAATTTTTAATTACTTATTTACCTACGCTGATAAATTTTAATGAATTAGATAAAAATGATAAACTAAAAAACATAGAAATTATATTTAACTTAATTGAATTTATAACTCTTTGATAAACTTATAGTAAAAAAAATTTATTATAAAATTAAACATTAATTATCATTTAATATGTTTAAAAATTAACATTAATTTCTTTCTAATAATTATTATAACAGTAAACTAAAATAATAACTTTAAAATTTTAATTAACTCCCTTTAAGTTTTAATTATTTCATTTTGTTTATTAAATGTGCATGTTCATTCAAGAGGCTAAAAAACATACACGTGCTTCCAAATAACTCATCCGGAGTTAGTTACGTGAGGAAATGTGACGCGACGTGCAAGTTACGAAAAAAAACGCACGTTGTGTCGTGCATTTGTTAAGAGTTTTGGAAGTCGGTGGAAGATGTGTGGTGACATGCAGTTGATGACAGTGGATATTAAAGGATACTAGCAGTAGAACATCATCTGGGGACTCTCATTATGATTCCACAAATACATACATCCGAGACCAGACTCCAAGAAGTAGTACTAGAGTCATGCTGGAGACTAAGGAGCCCAAAGGCAGAGTAGCACTTGGGGAGTTCTTATTTCCCCTTCTTTAATTCTTGTACTCTGCTTTCGGATATTTTTAATGCTATATTTCATTATGATCATAGGCTGAATTGTGTAACTCATTAATTTTATACTTTGTTGGTTTATTATTAAAAATTCTTCTCTTAATTCTTTTCTAACATTATAATTGATCGTCAAGATCAATTTTAATGATCATGTATGTTGTTCAAACCTTAAATTTCTATAAAATTTCATTTTTTGAAGTTTAATCGGTGATATTGAACATGATGATCATCTTGTTGAAGAATTAATGTCATTTCAGTTGGAATTTTACAGTGAGTTTTATTTCAACTGTATTTTTCTTCAAATTCTAGCTGTGGATGAATTTTGGAGTCGCAAACTCTAAAATTCATACTTCTATTTGATGTATCATCTGGCGATGATGATATATTAATCTAGTCTTTATATGGGATTCAATAAATTTTATTGGATAGTTATATTTTTAACCAACTTGTTTAAAATTCTTGACTGTTATTTCTGGATTGTTGTTCAATGTCTTGCTGCTTTATATTAGAATACTATATTTCTATTGTTTATCATACTTAATGTCATTCTTATTTTCTATGTTAAAATACTGGTGACATCAACCTTTTCTATTTCATCAATAAAATAAAAAAATATAAAAAGTAATATGATGTTTTCCCCCTACTGACAATAGTGGGGGTTTATTATTTGAAAGCCTTCGAAATCAGTCATCTGCCTTCTCTGTGGATCGACCCTAAACTACTATACTAGTGTTGGAGTATTAAATGAAATTTTGAGGTCTGTGACGACTTCTGGTAACATCAAAATTTGGCATTGCTTCTGGGGAAGGAACACACTGAGAATCTAAGGTTTTAAATAAAAAAACATAATAACACACATAAAAAATCATATAAAAATTCTCCAAAAAAATTTCAAAACAACTGTGAACTAGAGCCTACTGCTTTTGTTGTCCATCAAAATTCTGCATCAACTGTGAAAATCTGTGGGATTAATCTGAATATTTAAAAAAAATGGAATGTTTTGAAGGCTCAAACTACTACACTGGACCTTACTGTGTTTGTTGTGGGGATTATGGACATACAACATGGTAGTGTGTCTATAACCAGCCACAACATGATTTTTACATTGAAGAAAATAAAAAACATGAGTCTAGTCCTGACACCCTAGCTAAAATTGATCTAATTGCTTCTAAACTGGATGCTAGGGTGGAAATAATTAACAATTGGTTAACTCAAACCCATGAAATTTAAATTATAGATTCTTAAGAGCGAGATCAAAGAACAAAAAGATTGGAAAACATGCTCTTGTAATTACAAAAAAAATAAAGAACAAGAAAAATTTGAACAAAATGAAAAAGATAATGTTTATAAAAGATTTGAAAATCAAATTGAAGAAGAGAGTGATAGTGAAACTGGGAAAAAATCATTCTCTTTGAAAAAGATGATTTTGTTGAACATAATATAGAAATAACCGACTCACTGAGTCAAGAGAACAACATTGGAAATCCCAAAAAAGAACTTTAATATTATTGAGTTGGAAAATTTTGAAGATGAATTACAATAGATTGAAAAAGATAGCCCAGTTCTTTTCATAATTCCTACTTTGGAGAAAAATCACTATTTTAAATGTTATGATATGGAAGTCACTTAGGTTGAAGATATACTTGAAATTGAAAACTTTAATGTTTAAAACTCTTTCAACAAATTTTTATGACTTTGTAAACAATGAGTCTGGACATGATACTGGGTATAGTCTGTATGAGAACATTAAACTAGATGTTAAATAATCTGAAATATTTGAACCACAATTGAAAACTTCTCTCACATGTTTTGAAACTCCAAAAACAATAATCTCTGAAATATTGTTGGATGATTAGGATGAGGGAATTAAATTTGAATAAAGACTAAAATATGAGTTCTCATTTCCCTATTCTCATAGTAATGACTTTTCGGAATCTTTGGGCAGTGAAATGGAAATTACTGTTTCCCATCATGAGGAGAATTGTCTTAATTTAAAAATTTAGGAAACTGAATTTATTGATACTGAATTGTACAATTCTTCTCTTGAATTTGAATTGCAACACTCAAATGACATGGTTTGAGAAATTGAACCTTTTGAACATGAACTTGATAGGGAGGTTGAACACACACAAGATTATGGTTGCAGAACTGTTTTGATAGAAGTAGTAGATGTTCAATGTGAGTTAACAGATGAGGATCTTTTGGAAGAGATTTTTAACATTGTTACACCTAAATCTATAGGTGATAAAATAAATTCTCTTCCATTTCTGTCACTTCCATCCTCACATATGAAGGGTGCTGAGCCTTTCCATGATACTGATAGTAGTCCGGAGGGAGAATTAGTCTTGATTTCCATTGTTCATGATTCTGTTCAGCATTCTATTGAATCTATTCTTGAACCTACTATTCAGTATTCACCCATTTTCACCCTTGAATTTGAACCTGTTAGTGTTGAGGTTAAGAGAGATAGATCTGAGGTTAATGCTACACCCTTTGAAGCACCTAGTTCTATGTTGTCCCTTCATGAGTATTCAAATCAAGATATTTATGAACTTATTCTGGAAGTTGTCAACTCTATACCCACAACTGTTAACGGGTGATACATAAGGGTTATTTTAGGCTATGATAATTCATTTTTTGTCTGCATAATTTTTGATGCCCAAATAATTCAACTTTCTGAAAAAAAAATAGGCCAAACATATGTGGTGGTTCTTATTAAGGAAACCACATCCACCTAGTGACTATGGTTAGTTGCTAGGTGAGTCTGGTTGGGGACTTTAAACCTAGCGCTGCAAGGGAGGCATCCCATCATTGTTATTTTGTTAATAAATAAAAATGTGTAATTAAATAAATTGTAAATGAATAATTTAAATTCTTTTCTTCATGGGAGTTAACCCATGCTCTTTTTTTTTGTTTTCATTTTTGTATTGTTTATTGTTGAATAAAGTAATTCTTTAATTTCCTCAATATGCTCTATCTCTATTGGATTTTTTTTCTTGCTTACATGCTCTGTGTTTCTAGGATGCTGCTGTTATGTCATTTAAGAACTGGAATTCCCATGCTGAATGAGTAATGGAAAACCTTGCCAGGGAATCATCATACCGTTATTGTTTGTTTCATTAGTATACACTTTAATGATTTAGAAAAAAAATCTGTTGCATGTTTTTCTTATTTGGAATAAAATTTTGCTCACTGAAAAATTATGCTTGTATTAGAGAATTTTTCTATTTGTGTACTAAAAATTTTGTTGAATTGCTTGAACTGTATTAAATTTTTCTGGATGTTGTGGTACTGAAATAGAAATATCCTGCTTTTATTAATAAAATTCTACTCATATTGGAATGAACTTTTGCTGCATGTAACTGTGTTAATTAAAAAATCTTCAAGTGCCTCTTGCTAAAAAAACTGAATTTCATTGTTATTGAAATATTTTCCACTTCTTGAAATTAAGTGTGGTGGGGGGGTTACATGTAGATGGTCTTTTAAATCTTATTAATTTTGGGGTGTTTAACATGCATATTAATGCTTTATTGAACATTATTTTGAATCGTACTTTGTTAAAATGCTTACAACGAATTAATTGTGCACCCACACCTTATATACTCCATTTGAGATATATTGAAAATAAATTCCACTTTAATGCGTCTGTCTGGATATGAACCTCTTGATTATTTATTAATTGAGGAAAATAATAACTTTGAATTTCATTGAGACCCTTTAACAAATGTCACTAATTTTCTTAATTGAAAATTTGTTTTGAACTTTAATTGATTAATTGTTTTTATCTATATTTAGAAGTCAACATTGGTGACCAATTTGGGTTTTAAGTGTGGGGGAGGGGGTCAATTCTTGACTATTATAAACTTTGCTTTAATGTAAACCCATCAATTCCCACTAAAACTCATTTTTTTTGTAAAAAATGGTTAATTTTTTTCAAAATTATATTATATTGTAGGGTTTACAGTGTACTCAATTGGGTCTTACCGTTGGAGAAGTTCCTTGTTGGTAGTCAAGAACTGCATTGAACCTGAAACAGATGAGGTTGGATGATTACAGAGTGATCTTACATAGTGATTTGATGGAATTCAATTTAGGACCTTCTTCTGAAAGTGATATGGGTTTCATGTTTGTGGAGTTATGATCAAAACCCTTGGAACTCAATGTTAGATTCTGATTGTAGGGGCCTCTTTAGTCTTTTAATTATTAAAAGTAATTTCTTTAATGAGCCAATGTAAATTATATTTGATATTAATATTTTGAAACTAGATTAATTTGGGCATATGGGATCCCATGGTAAGTCTCTGAGACCCTAGATGCTTGGTGCATTTCTATTTACTATAAGCCCTCTATTCACATTGAATAAGTGTTTTTTCACAGTGCTTAGCACAATGATACATGGATTGAAAAAATAAATAAAGTGTCCAGGGTAAAAAATGAGCTCATTAAGGTGAGGGGAATGATGAACACCAAATGAAGAAGAGGTCAATTGGTTTATATGTGAGTCATTTAGGTTATATCATTGAGGTGATTCAAAAAAAATTAATTATTTTTCGAACCTAGAATTCTGTCAAAGTAAAAAGTTCCTTGGTTAAGGTCTCAATACCATTGATATTTTACCTGTTGTCACCCTCAAAATTTGGACTAATGCCTGGATTGAAGTGAGTTATTAAGTAGTATCAAATATGATGCATGAAATATTCATTCCTTGGTGACTCATAGCTTTCTTAATTTCCCTTGAGTACTTTTTATAGGCATGATTGATATGATTAATTAATTTTCCAAGAGCCTGCTGTTATGTTTTGTCCTCTATTTTTGAGTGCTGGACATGTTGCATTTTGAGAAAAATCATAAATACACATCAATGATTTTCAATGAAAATAAAACATGAATTTTTTTGAGGACAAAAAATGCTTATGTGTGGGGGAATTTAATGTGCCTCTATTTTTACATAGTTTTGACACATCTTTAAACTTAATTTTTAATGATTTAATTAATTATTTAATCAATTTATACTAAATAATTGTACTTTTGTATTTTTATAGATAACTGTGTTATTTAATCAACTATGATAAATAATCAGGTATTTTTAGTCTTTAGATTATTAATTTTAATCTTACTTAACTTTTCTGATTTGTTTATTTCTTAATTAGCCTTGTTATGTGGATTCTGCTTGACTTTTTAATAAGTTAATATCTAATTTAAAAAATTATTTAATCTATGTAATTCTATTTAATTATGTTTGTATTTGTTTTTATATTTTATTTTTTAATTTAGTAACATTAAAATATTTAAACATTATTAATTAATCTTTTTAGACATCCTACTAATCATTTAAGTAAATAATTTTTGTTCTAAATTAAAAAAATAGTTCTCCTTTCATTTTATGTGTTCAAATAGTTGTTTAATTAATTAATTAAGAGTTTTTTAACATTAATAATATTATTTTATGTATGCAGTTTGATTATTTATTTATTTTATGTTATTTTTAGTCTACCGGTGAGGTTGATTATAGTTAGCGGTAACCAGGCTAATATTATTGACTAACGGTTACCTGCATTATTTTTTCTCTAGATGTAACAAGTTTTGAGATGTAACAGTTATTTTTCTTTTATAGGGGACCTTTGTCACTGTTACCCTTTCCTACCGGTAACTTTAATTTTTAACCCCAGCCTCACTCATAAACATATTTGGGTCACCGTTGCTATTCTTTTTCATTTGATGCTACACTTTAATTAATTTATATTTTTTTTAATTTAAGTCTTTTATTAATTTATCTTATCAATTATCATGTTTCTTAATTTAATTATTACCAATTAATACTTTATATAAAAAATTAAATGTTTTAACGTTTAATAAAAAAAAAATCTTAATTAATGGCATTTAGCTTTCTTTTAATTAATTATTTTCAATCTTTTATTTAGTTTACTTATGTTCTAATTTTATGTTTAATCCATGCATTTTAAATTTTTGAAGGTCATTGTGAGTTCTTTAATCTCATTCCTACCAGAAACCATCATTTTAGCATACTAGTGATCTTTTTATTTTTGTTGCGTAAGCTTCCATTTTGTGTATCGGTAACCTCTTTTTATTTTATTTTATTTTCAATAGTGACACCTGACTCACTCGTATCCATTCTAACAGTGAGTTTATTCTTTTATTCTATAATGGTAATCTGTTTTATTTTTATTTTTGTACTGGTGACTTATTTATATTTTGTAATAGTGACTTTTCCCATTTGTAGATTATCGGTGAGGTAACCTTTAATTCATTAAGTGTTCTTTACCCCTTATACTTTATTTATTTCCCTCTAATAGTAACCTCCATGCTGTTAGCCTCTTAATGGTAGCCTTTAATATTTTTCTTATAGTGACTCTACATTCACCATCCCACCTCACCGATACGCATGTATGTTGCACTCCCCTAATTCAACTAAAAGTGGGTCATTTCTCACTGGTTTCTCCAGTTGGTCTTCTTTTATTTTTGTCTATCAGTAAGCTCCTCACTGATAGAACTTCTGTTTGTTTTTCCTTCTCCCTACTTCCTCACCATTCCACGAACCTCACAGTTATACCAACACACTAACAGTTTCACTTTTCATACACCGACTCATTTCACGCACCCACCGAAGCAGCTCTCCCACTCACCAATTTTAACCCTCACAATCAGTTTCATTATCCCCGTGCCGACAAACCAATTTTCTCCACCATTTTCATGAGTTTCTTCACCACTGTTGTGATGAAAAACTGGAAGTAAGCAGGGTCTGGCACTGTAGCCGGAAGGAGGAGAGGAGTTTGTGCCCGATGAAGCGTGGAAGTAAGCCACCGGTGTCTGTTCGCTGCTGTTTGAGGGGTGTTTCACCTTCACCACAAGCCGATGTTGTGCAAGGAGGCCGAACTGAGTCCTACTGACCCCCTTTGATGAGTCGTGATGAAGACATGGAGTGGGTTTGAGGAGTTCTGCTGAAGCCGATGGAATCTGGAGGAGAAGAGATGTCCCCCGCTACTGGAGTTCGCTGCTGCTGCACATAGCAGAATCTGGTTCCATGCCGCTATGAAGAGGAACTGGAACCGAGCTGCATCGATTGAAGGAAGGGAAGCCGCTGAAGGAGGTCTCCACGAGGAGAATCCACTGGAGTCGGATGAACTGGCCATCGTCTCGTCCCTGGGATGAGGAGTAGGGGTTTCTGCTGGTGATTTTCATAGGAGTAGGTCTGTAGCTATGGGTCACGCCAGAACCGAGGAAAATCGGACCGCCGTGGGTGTCTGCTGGTGATGTCGCCGCTGCCACTGGATACCGCAGGTCACCAGGGGTTCTTACTGCAAACCGATGCCAAGCTGGGACAACCGCTATGGGAGACATGCGCCGCACCTGGCCTGGAGGAAGAAAAATCCTTCCTCATTACACTGGGTTCAGGTGGTAGAAGAGATAACTAAAAATATAAATAATAAAATTAATAATAAAAGTAATGAAAATAAAAGTAAAAGTTTATGTAAAAGTAAACATTAAAAACTCAAATGAATATAATAGTTTTTGTAAAAGTTAGTTATTTAAATAATTATAATATTAATAAATAGATAAATTATAAATTTAACTATAAAACTAAATTAATAATAAATGTTAATAATAATTTAATATTATTGTATAAATATATAATGATTAATACATATTAATAAAGTAAAAATATACTTATTAAAAATATTTAAAACTAAAGTATTAATTACTAAATTAAAATAAAAATATTAATAAATTAATTTAACTGTTTAAATATATTAAAAAGTAATAATAATAATAATAATAATAAAATTATTAATTAATAAAATCTAAATTATAAAATTATTAGTTACTTATTTTCATATGAAGTTAAATTTAAATGAATTTGTTAAAAATGATAAAATAAAAAACAATGTAATTACATTTTACTTATTTAAATTAATAACTCTTTGATAGACTTATAGTAATATTTTTATAATATAAAATTAAACATTAATTATCATTTACGATTTTTATTAATTAACGTTAATTTTTTTCTAATAAGTATTATAAGATTAAACCAAAATAATAATTTTAAAATTTTAATTAACTATCATTAAGTTTTAATTATTTCATTTTGTTTATTAAATGTGCAGGTTCATTCAATAGGCGAAAACATGTCAAGGTGCATACAACTAACTCATCAGGAGTTAGTTACATGATGAAAAATCATGCGACATGCCAGTTATGAAAAAACGCACGTTGTGTCATGCATTTGTGATGAGTTTTGGAAGTCAGTGGAAGATGTGTGGTGACATGCAGTTGAGGATGGTGGATATTAAACCAGACTAGCAGCAGAACTTCATGGAGGGACTCTCATTCTGATTCCACGAATACAAACATCCAAGACCAGACTCCGAGGAGCAGTACTAGAGTCAAGCTGGAGACTAAGGATCCCGAAGACAGAGCTGCACTTGGGGAGTTCTTCCTTCCCCCTTCTTTAATTCATGTACTCTTCTTTCAGATGTTTTCAACAATAGATTTCATTATGATCATTGGATGAATTGTTTACCTCGAGAATTTTATACATTATTGGTTTGTTCTTAAAAATTCTTCTCTTAATTCTTTTCTTACATTAGAATTGATTGATGAGGTAAATTTTAATGAACATGTATGTTTGTCACACCATACATTTCTGTAAAAATTCATAGTTTCATGTTTAATCGGTGAGATTGAACATGATCATCATCTTGTTGTAGCATTAATGTCATTTCATTTGGAATTCTACTGTGAGTTTTATTTCTACTGTATTTTTCATCAAATTCTAGCCGTGTATGAATTTTGGAGCAGAAAACTCTAAAATTCAAACCTCTATTTGATGTATCTTCTGGCGAGTAAGATATAACAATGCAGTCTTAAAATGTGATTCAATAAATTTTAGTGGATAGATTTCTTTTTAACCAACATGTTTAGAATTCCTGAGTGTTATTTCTGGATCGTTGTTCCTTGTTTTGCTGCTTTATATTAGAATACTGTATTTCTCTAGTTTTTCATACTTGGGTTAAATTTAAGTTTCTATATTAAAATACATGTGTCTTCAACCTTTTCAATTTTATCAATAAAATAAAAAATATACAAAAAGTAAGATGATGTTTCCCCATTGCTGACAACAGTGGGGGTTTAAAATTCAAAAACCTTAGAAATCACTTATCTACCTTCTCTGTGGATCGACATTGCACTACTATACTAGTGTAGGAGTATTAAATGTAATTTTTAGGGTTGTGACAACCTCCGTCTTCATAAATAAATACGAAAATAAAATAACTAAGATGATTCCCATAATAATGATTCCCATAATAATGAAATGTTTTGAATATTTCTCATCTTTACTCATAGTTGATGATTCCCATAATAATGATTTGTAATTGAATAATATTTTTTCCGAAATAATTTATTGAATTATTTATCAATGTGGTGAGTATGATTGTTATTGTTTATGTTATTGTAATTTATTTCACTGTAATTTATTTCTAGGATCATAAACACCCTTTTTTTTATTAACTAAATGAATATGGGATAACCTTGTTGAAACAATAGTTTGTTTAAATCCCCTATCACAAAATTCATATATTTGTTTCTTCAATTACATATATTCTAGTGTGTACATTCAATAGGTAGTCATTGATAGAGGATTTCTATTAGGGTTAATATCAATGTAAAACAAAACTTCATACATAGGTAGATCTCAAGGTAGTTTATCATGAAACACATCAATATATTCCCACAAAATAGGAAAATACATTATTGAGGGATACATTTCTGATTCATAGGATTCATGATCTATTCTTTTATAAAGATTTAATTAGTGAGATCAATTGGGGATAGATCCTTACATGATTCAGATGATGTAGTCTCCCAAATGAATTGAATGTATACCAAAATTCTATTGAAAATTGTAATCTCTATCTATTCGAAATACTTTTTTCTATAATTATTTGAATGAACATATATACTAAGTATTATATCATAGTTAAATATTAGTACAATGATCGTGTTATCAAAATAGGGAATGTTTATTTTCCTTAATGGGAATTAACTATAACATCAGTATGGAAATAATATCTTCCACTTGGATTCTTGATTAAAAGATACCTTCTTAATAGGCTAGGGAAATATCTGATTCTCTTATGAAACCAAAAAATTATAAAAGAATATGATGATCCAAAATCAAACAAGAAAATGATGAAATATATGGATATGATTAATGTACACAGAAACACATATTTTTGAAATTCCACCACAAATGTACTGATCACATAATCTTTATTATTATTTTATGACAATTTCGTGGGAAAGTTCACTCGAAGAAAGTATCTTTGGTTTGAATAATTCCCCATAAACATATAGCGGATGCACTAGAGAGAAGTAGTGTCTTTATATACCTTAATTTAATGAGACATATTACCCCATTCACCCCACATGAAATAGAATCATGTTTAGATAAATAAAGACCTAGAAAAATCACATCTTCAATTTATATGCCTTTCAATTTTGATCAAGTAATAAAAGAGACATTTTATGGTATTTTTTTCCTATGTCTCAGTTTATTTCTTTTGTTTTGGTCATTTAACTATTTAAAATATATCATGGGAAGGATCATGGGTATTCCGAGGGTATTAGAAACAAAATGGAGGAAAAATGAGTTTCTTGGAAGGTTTCATGATTAGTGCATTGTTAAGACAAACATAGAAGATTTTCCCAGGTAACCTTGCAGCCTTGGATATAGTGTTTTCTTTGGTTTCTACAAAGTTATGCTAACCAGGAAGAATTCCAAAGAAAATGTTCGAAAGGGGGATTTTGTGATAGTATCTCTCACATGGTTAGTGCAGAGTTTGGAAAACCATGAATGTAAATAATCTAACCTAGTAATGTTGTGAAATTAGTAAAAATTCCGTTAGGGGATTTGAAACCCCAACTCAGGATTTCTTATATTCTTCCACATTGCATTCCTAGGAACAATCTAAAGACCCGAGTTGCTTCTAAAGGTGATTCTCCCTAAACTCAATGATGTTTTGAGTGTTTTCAGCTAAAAAATGACGATCTGGGTAAATATAATGCCACTGTTTCTTCCATTTTTGGATTATGATTTTCATCTATTCCTTCTTCCCATACGAAACACTAAAACCCTTCTTTTTCATTTAGATCATGGTTGAGACTTCAAAGGGGTGTTTAATCGAGATTGAATGCTTTGATTTAGGGTGTGTTTCCAATGGATCCATGGTAGGTGGTTTACATGTTATATCCCATAGTTTCTTTGAGATTTGATCATGGTTGGGTTTATTTCATAGTTACCCCTTATTGTGTTTTTCATCATTTGTTGAGTTCTTGGGTGATGGGTGTCTAAATGATTAATGTAAACCCTAATGTTTCTATTGGGACACTACGAGGAGGACTTGACTATTTTTGACCCACCCATGGGTTGTACCGATTCATTCGAGACATATGAGTAAGTTAAGTGTGAGAAAGGTTGCCTTATGACATTACAGAGCCCTTGAAAACCATGTTAAAAAGATGAATGGGAATGAAAATAAATTATTGGCATGTTCATATTCTTAGTAATGTCTTAAGAGGTTATTTGGAATGGTAATGAATATATGTTAAATTTGTTAAATGGGGATTGTGACGTTTTTCTAATGAATTGTGTTGAAAAACCTAAGAGGGTGGGTGTGTGAAAAATGTTGACACATGGAGTTGGAAATGGTTTGTGAATTGAAGAATATGATTAATGGAGTGTAACATCGGAATGATAATTGAGAAAATGGGTTATGTATTGTAAAATGGTATAGTGAACGAGCTATGGCATACCATTTTATTCCATGATTGATTCTTGGGAAACACTATTATTATATTTATTAGTTGTAATGGTTGTGGTATAGACAATTGTGGTAAATGGAAAAATAAGAATGTGAACATGGATTGTTTGAAGGATAAAGGATTGGTGTTCCTCCCACTGGTAGGGAATAACTAAATCTCTAACCTACATAGTAATTCATGGGTTTGGGAGTAATAATGATGCCATATGCCCCGAATGGTTGTATTCAATGATAATAAATGGACCGAGGCACCATGGTAAGAGTGGTGATTGCTTGATATGCTCATCCCTAGTGAGATATTGACATAACTTGTTCCCTTATGCATAATGATAGATTCCTTTAATATTTTGTGGATTAGGTAAATGTTTGACTCATGGAGTACATGTTAATGATGATCTATATTAAGAGATTATATGCATTATAAACTTGTCATAATAACACTTCTATTAATAGGAAAGTAGAGAATGGTTACTTATTGTCCCTCGAATATAATTTCATTTAATATCAATTTATTTATACTTGCATTGTCTGTTAGAGAAAATATTTTGTAGAAACTTTTAGTCATGTCCTACTAAGCTTTACTCACACCCTACTGGGGCCTCTGTTGGGTACCCAAGAAGATTTCATGTTTGCAGGCCATGACATTTGTAGAGGACATGTACTTGGGAGTTGAGTTGGACATGGGACAAGCATGGAGGAGGTTCCTGACATTGAATGAATAATGATTTGGGGATTTTATTCATGTCTCTATTATAGGTTTTTTTCACATGGAATTGTAGCATGACATAACATATTTCATGTTTTTTGTGGTTTGTGTCCTGTTAAGTGATGTTTGTATTTGCATGTTATTGGTTGTTTCTTATTGTTTCTGATATTTATTTTCTGATCATATGTGGATTACTCTTATAATGATGGTATAGTCTCCCCACATGACTAATTTAGACCCTCTCTTCTAGTAGGAAACCACTACCTTATAGGGATCCATGCTTGAGGTCATGTGATTAACTCTCTCGGGGCACCGGTTTAGTGGAACACGTGTTGTGGGAATTAAAAAGTGGTATTAGTGGAAAATTTTATTTCATTCATACTATTTTGGGATGGTAGATAGTATATTAGGGTAGTATTAGGAACTGGTAATGATCTCATACATGGGATTAGCTGACCCATGTAAGGGGAAAACCCAAGTCATCCAGGGATGGAATTATTGTTCTTGTGGCGTGTTGTTACATTTGATGATATTTCACCATCGACTGATTCACTGGTTGTGTGATTTGATGGTTTTATGATATTTATCTCATTTTTGAAAGTGTACAAGGTTTTTCATTCATTCATCATTATAGTAAACAATGTATAGAAGTGAAATCCATCATGCTAAGAACACACACGAGATTGGTGTGCGGGATATAAATATTAGGATGCATTTTTTCATAAAAGTAATGAATTTGTACCAAATGAGATGGTATGAATAAGTAAATAAGGGGTGATAAAAGGATATGTAGTAAATATAAAAGATTTATTAACAAATAAATAAATAATGGTTTATTAACTGGTTTTAAGTGAAAATTGGAATAAGGAAATTGTTTTGAATTGGTTTATAAGAAAAGGTTTATAACCTTGTGTGTTAGTTACACTATGTTACTCATGGATTTTAAAAGTATAGTTGAGGTTATTGTTTTATATGTTATGGATGCCAATGGAAATATTATGTGAAATGGTGTTTATATGTATAGTGAAGAGACTTTTCTAATGCATTGTGAAGGATTCATGGTTGCGTTCTAAAAAGATTATGTCTCTCACTATAGGGAAATGCCACCATGAAGGTGTGTGCTGATTGGGTGACCACAGGATGTTGCTGAGAATGTTCCCACAGTAGTGGAAATAGAACACCCCATGGGTTAAGTTGATAAGGAAGATTAGTTCTATGAGAATTTTTTTCATTTTATGTTGATTATTGAACACAACAATGTGTAGGTCACTCCGAGTATGTTCGAGATGACAAGGAAGTTTCAGTAGCAGCACCGGTTGAACTTTACCGAAGAGGGTGGGACATAAGTTTTTTAGAAAAGTATAGATTATATCCATAAAATTCATAAAAATCCATATAGACATTTCGAGAAGTTATTTAATTTAAAATCCAATAGTTTGTGAGGCCAGGAAAAATTATGTTGGGATATCTTAGTTCAGACAGAGCAAGTGGATGGAATGATGTGGAAGAGTTTTCTAGAAATTATTCCTGGAGCATTAGTATCTATAAAACATATGGTAGAGGAAAGATATTGTTATTATGTGTTTTATTAGGGTAAGATTTTAGTAATCGAGTATGTAGGCCGGTTCATGTTCTTGCAATGTTTTGTTCCTTCTTTCGTGGGAGATAAGGTTTCTATAGAATGGGGAATCCGGGATGGACTTCAGGATGATATCAGATCCAAGGTAAATATCATCTAACTGAAGATGTTTTCTAAGGCGACGGTTCAGGCCCTCATATCAGGAGAAAACCTTAATAAGGCCTCTAGAAGCAGACATGTGGTTATTGTGGGGTGAACAAGTGGTGTGACTTCTGATAGTAAGAAGGGCCATTTTGAGAATTTGTACTGGGGAAGTGGTGGATAGTATGGCTAGAAAATGGAACCAGTCTCTCAGGGTTGTGATCAAGTTTTCAGCTACCATTGTGGAAGGTTGGGACATTTTTGAATCATTTTTCCCCACAACCTATTGAGAAAACATCATGCAGAATGATGGGCCATGTGAAGAGGTTTTCCAGGAACCCATGGAAGATAGAAAGTGTTGGAGGGAAAAGATTCATGCAGAGTGTTGATTGAGGAACAATTTACCCAAATTAGGTATGATGTTGGAGCTACACAGAATGTACTGGTAGGGGTGGTCGATGTGGAATGTCAGAGAGAGTTCATTCATACATGTAGGGAAGTGGAACACAAGGTACTCAGTAGGATCCCAAGGTAGAGGTATGGGCCATATACACGTACTTCAGTCTACACCTATAGGAGGTGAGGTATGACCTTCTAATATTTGAGGTACGTTCCATGTTTCTTCCACAATTTCCAATGCTCTATTTGACATATGTTCCACACATTATTTATTTCTGCATAGTTCCTGGTATTTCTAGGCCTAACTGAGGAATGTTCATGTGGATTTATGTATTTTGATACTCCATTGGGGGTGAGTGTTGAGAATATAATGTGGTGTAAAAGTTTGTTTCATTGTTCATTGAAATGTGTGTTCAAATTTTAATAATCACTTTTTATAGGTGGTTTCTATTGGATTTATTCATGGAACCTAAAACATCTAATAGTTATTTATCCAATATGGATTTTATTTCCAAAGTTAGGAATTCGTAATGATTGAACATTACGTTACATATGACCAAGAATTGGATGAGAGGATGGGAGGTCGGACTCCTCACACCCTTTTGGGGGGGATTATTTTCTACTCTGGGACTCCCTTAATAAATTTGAGATATTTTCATGAATCCTTATTAATTCACCATGCATGACATAGGTTTTCCTTGGAAATTGAAATTACTTATTAACATGTATAAACTTTATAATCATTAGTATGTATTCAAGGTTCATCATTCATAGTGATACCCTCTCATATACTACTTAGAGATTCTTTTAATCATCATTATTATGACACTGGTTTTTAAGCCACTCAGTGGGAACTTGGGAATTTATTGTCATCTAGGGAGATAATGGATTTTTTGGATATTGGGATCATACCCATGAAATGGTATACCTACATATCTTTGTAAAATAAATCCGAACCCACGTAGTTCGGAGAAACATAATGAGACACATCATACCTTTTAAGGTCATGTGATTAGGGCCTAGTTGTATAGTTTAATTTCATGTGGTATGGACATCAATGGTTTTTAGTTAATGTTTAGTGTTTTCATTATGCCTAAGAATCCAAATGAATAGGGAAGGATATAGGTTTCCATGTATTATTACAACATGTTGGTAATATGTCTCAAGGAGAACATGATTTATTTGATGTGTCGGGTTTGATCCTTATGTATGCTTCCTACGTATCCCATGTGGGTGGGAATCAAAGCCTACGTAGATCAATGAATCTCATTGGAGAGTATAGTCCTTAGAGAGAAATGATTTTGGGTATACATCCTAAAAATAATTCTATAATGATTTGAGGGATTTAATTTGGGTATTATTCCTAAGGAGGATTCCCATATTAAGGGAATTAGGATTGGATTCTTAAAGAGGATATTTAGTGAGTTTAGTCCCTGAGAAGGCTTCCTACATATCCCAATTATAGAGGGAATCAGAGTTCATGTAGTTCATTGAATATCATAAGAATGTATAGTACGTTGACAGAAATGTGTTTTGGATTACTTTGTAAAAATTATTCCTTGATGATTTGGAGGTTTAATTTGTGGATTATTCCTATGGTGGATGCACAAATTAAGGGAATTACGGTTGGATTCTGGAAGAGGATATCTAGTGAACTCAGCCCTGAGAAGGTATCCTATGTATCTCGATTTTGGTGGGAATAAAAGTACACATAGTTCATTCATTTTTGGGTGTTTTTACAAATGTTTTAATCTTCACGAATCACTATAACAATGTCAGTCATTCTCGGTGTGAGAAAGAAGATGATGTGAAAGATTCAACAATGACACCTACACATTTCCTCCTCTACAGGCGAAAGAGGGCACGCCTATAATTGCAATGGTGGCCGAGGGTGAGGTGATGAGACTCCCCTGTATTCACTTTACATTGTAAAAGTTTCCAATGAATAGAAGAATAGATGAAGTATATAAGATTATGTCGGGATGGCTACCCAAAAAATGATCCTGGTAGGGGAGTGAAACTCTTCATTTTCTTGAATGGAAAATAAAGCATGAATTGTACCTTCACTACCAAAAATTTGAGGTTCAGGCTCTTTGATATGGGATATATGAGGGAAAAAACCCTTAATCTCATAACTAGGAACTTCCAACCACAGTTCCTATGTGAAAGGTCCATGTGACTACAGATATACAAAACCTCCGAAAGACCATGAATCCTATCCCCATTGTGAAAAAAGGTGGGAAACCTCTGACTACGGATACAAAAACTAAAAATAGGAGACACCTTAATGTACCTTTCCCAAATGTTTGATAAGCCGTGGGGTTTTGGGGGAGTCTCCAACTTAGTCCCTTTTAGATAAGGGAACCAAGGAAATACCATGACATGAATTGCTTTAAATAGGGTACTTTTGATGGTATGTAGGCCATATACCAAGACCATCCAAGTAGATACTATGCAAAAGTTTGCTGTGAAGGTACCCCACAATGTTGCACCATGTAGCTTTACCACGCAGGTGTGATGCAGATATGTGCCACATAGGTGTGCCGCACAGGTTTGTATGACGACTGAAGAATATATTTCATATAGGGGAACTAACTTATGTAAAAAAATTTAAAGACATTAAAAACATGCTTATCTCATTTTATTATCTCTTATCACTTATTTTGGATAGATACATACGATTATATGAGGGATCTGGGAAAAAGAGCTACGCAATGGGAGATTTAGAGAGTCATTAAACATTTTTAGTCTATGAAATGGGGAACCCAAGGGTCCTATTTATAGGCATGGTTGGGGCCTGTCTGAAGGGACAGTGTCTACAGGAGTCCTCCACATAGATCCTCGAAGTAGGTTTGCTGCATATGGGTAAAACATTTATATTTCCATGTAGGTCCCCTCAGTAGGTCCTCCACTAGGTCGCTTTGTGATATTTATCTATCTTTTGAATGCCATAACTTTGGATACGTATGTCTTTTTGGGCGCCGACACTAGCTAAATAAAAGGTCATGAAAATATATAATCTTATTGAGGTGGTAATGACACCATGTATTCTTGGAAGAAACTTAGATATTGAATTTAATATTTTTACCCCTTTTCGTAATCGATCAGGGAAAACCACTTCCTACTCCTGGATAGGGGAATCATTCTTGTTATACATTGGTATTGATTATTATTTTGGAATATATAAATATATCATGCTTCTTCTTAATTCATATTGAAATGATATTTAGTCATAATGGACATTTTTTTTGTATATGAAAATCATATCATCAATTTTGAAGTGAACTTCTGGGAACACATTTAATGGTGTCTAAAAAATCCCCCCCCCCTTGAATTTGATTCATTTTAAATTATAATAATATTTTTCTAATGTAAAAGTAGGGATATTTGATGCATTCAAATTTAATTTGGTTATATTTGGAGCTATGTCATGTTTGTAAGGATGCTAAAATTATTTCCTAATCTGCAGGGCTTTGCAATCATAGTTTTACAATTTCTAGGGTCATATGGACAACCATACATACTTTGTGACTTTTGACATTTATTGCTCAATATTACCTAAAACAATCAAAAATGAGCTTTTAGTGAGCTAGGACTCGAATTTTATCCATATTCTACATTAGAGGTTTCCAATATAGTTAGTACCACGTCTATAGTTGTTGGTAATTTAGTGTCATGTATGTTGGAATATAAATGGCTAGTGTTTAAGGTCGAACAACATCGACCATAAATTTTGAAATTAGATCCCAAACCAGACATAGTGACAATGAATTGCTCCAACATTCTTTAAATATTTCATAGGGTAATATTATGTCATGATATAAGTGGTCACCAATTATAAAACTTGTATAATCATAATTGACATCTATTCCAATAACAAAGTTACCATTATTTGACTAACTCTTTATGGGGGATGTATTATACAGGGACTACTAGGGCATATTTTGCACACCCAAATGGTGGAATATTTTGGCTAACATGCCTATTATGTAGGCAACCTATGAAAATCCACCTAAGGGCATGTACTGCATAGTCATGAAAAAGTGATCTTAGAAGTTTGACATTTTAGTATTTATTAAAAAACGAAAATAATATTTGGGTGTCTAAAGTCTATAGTGGGTGGTTTTTCCATGGAAATGGATTTTTAAAATAATGGGTTATTTATTCCAACACATCTCATGAATATAAAAAACATTTCTATAAAGAAATTTTTATGGGAAATGGAAAAAATTTATCAGAATGGGGAATTTTCGATATCATATTGTGCATTTTATGTCATGAAGTGTGGAAATTATACTATGTAGTTTTATGTCATACACTGAGGATATTGTACTGTGCAGTTTTAAGTCATGCAGTGAAGACATAATACTATTTAGTTTTTAGTCATGCATTGAGGAAATTATGTTGTGTCATTTTCAATTATGCAGTGAGGATCTTGTGAATCTTTAATTTATTATCATTAGATCTAATCAAAGGTATGATACTCTTCCAATTTCTTAATAATTTGATTGGAAATGTACAACCATATTCATGTATGGAATGGAAAATTGTAAACTCTAATTTGGGAATTTCTAGAACCGAAGAATAATATGGTAAAAGTGATAAAATCATAAGAGGAAGTCTTTTCCAGGAATATAGTTTTTGTTATTTGAAAACCCCATTATGGGGTTCATGTTATATAGGGAAAACTGGGGCATATTCTGCATATCCAAATAGTGGAATCTTTTGACTGACATGCCTATTAGGTAGGAATGTTTTATGCAAGGCCACCTAAGGGAACATATTGCATAGATATGTAAAAGAGCTCTCAGATGTTTGACATATTGTTGCTAAAATCCAAAGAATGATTATGGAGATTACTTTTTCTGAAGCATATGATTTTGTTTTTGATGAAATGTACCTGAATATGGAGAGAGTATTTCCAATCATGATTTCCGAAGAATCATTGGAATATGATTTCGATGAAGGCCTAACCCAAGAATAGGAATTATGGTGTCTTTAGTTTTAGGTCATAAGACTGGGACTAGAAATGGAAACCATATATGATATGTTGTCAGGTGATCAAAGGTTTTTTAATATTACATTGAACACATGGAGAGAGAGATGTGTAAATCATGGTACTGAATACTTTTATATCAAGATATAGATAATTAAAAAAAATATAATTGAATGAATTTTTGAACTACGTATTATTGTATATTGTCATCAAATTTAGAAGGGGACAAAGACACAACAACCAAGAACAAAATTACCATCATCTGGAAAACCCGTTATGGGGGTTGTAGTATACAGGGCCAACTAGGGTATATGATATATAGCCAAATAGTGTCATCTTTTAACTGATAGTCCCTTTATATAGGCTACCTTTTAAATGCCACCTAAGGTCACATATTTCATAGTTAGCCAAAAGAGTTCTCAGATATTAGAAACTCTATCACAAGTAACCACAAGGAATATTATGAAGATCTGAAAATATTCATGATTATGAGTGTGAAATATGGAAGGGGTTATGCTTAATGTACATTAGAAATATTTTAATCAATATTGGACATTATTTTTATTCCTTTATATAGATCTTATTCATATATAAAAATAGATACATTATTTAATTCTTTTGAGTCAATATTATGATGTGCAATTTTAAGTCATGCAGTAAGGACATTGTACTATGTAGTTTTTAGTCATGTAGTGAGGAATGTTTTTACACTAAATGGAATCAAAAAACCTTATTTATACAAAGAATTATTTTACCCAATTCCTAATACCACATAAGATATGGTCGGTTTTAGAAACAAGGAGGATAATTGTTTCTTTTGTAACACAAAGGTGACACAAGTGAAGAATAAGGGTATTTGATTTCCATGTAGTTTAACTTAATGTGATAATGATAAAGATGAACCAGTGAAAGGAAAGACATATTGTAACTAGATTATGGTATAAAACCCAACATTCACTGCATGTCTTGCTAGGTAAAGGAATCAAGTCATATGTGGTTGTATAAACATTCCCTATCAAAGATTCATTTGTATATAAAGAATATAAGGTGTTTTTATCGTGATTGGGACCAAAATTGGATATATTGGCATCTCTATCTATCTCATATAGATGGGAATCATGTCGTACATAGTTCTTGAATCGTTCATTACCAACTCAAATCCAGTTTGACATGGGAAACGAGGGGTTCTGAGACGTTCTAGAAGAAAAGTTAAACTTAAGGAAAAAAATGGTATAAAGATAAGACCATATATCTTAATAGGACACTCTATATAGATATGATTCATATAAAATAGGGGAAAGAGAAATAAAAATTTTGTGGTTTCAGCTGGGACAAATATTGGAGATCATGATGTCTCTACTTATCTCATTTAGATGAGAATATGGACACACATTGTTCTCGAAATGAGGTCCCTTTGCGGATCTGACATAGACATAGGGAAGTGACAAAAACCATGTTTCAGGAGTCATTGGATGTTCCTATCTATAATCATCTATAATGGTCTCATGACTTGAGATCATTACCAATGTATGCCATTTGATTGAGTACTTTGATACATGACAAAAACCATGGTGATGAAGTCGCAGAGAGGTAGTTTGTGTTGGGTGCATCGTTGGTGGAATGACATTGGTTGAATGGTCAAGAAAGGATTTGTCATTTTCGGGTTATGGAAGTAATAAATCTCTGGCCATGTTGATATGGATGACATTACCTTTATAAGACCCTATCCATGGCAGTCAAGGGTAAATCCATCCAGTTAAATAAACAAACTATAATCCAAGAAAAGGGCGATGACACATGAGTGCATCCTTCACTATGAGATATTATAGGCAAAAATATTATATTACATAGTGTGTGTTCGTAGGTTGGTTATTTCTATTGTGACAATACTTATATCTTCAGGGTACATGATGGGTTTCTAGATCCCACTCTTTGTCTGTGAATACTATTCACTGCTATCAAAATAAGGGCCTAGAGGGTCACACACAATGGCGTATTCAAGAATCTACCCTATTTAGTTGAATAGGTGTTTTTGACATGGTGGGCCCAACCACATGGTTCTGGGATTTTTCCAAAGTTAAGCAATCACCAATCCAATAAATAAATTCATTATAATCGAGTTTAGAATAATGTGTATTGAATTTATTTATTAAATTTATTTTCATGTTTTAAGTAAATGCATGAAAAAATATTAATTGAAACATTTTAAATTATTCAGGGTTCAATTAATATTCATCAGAGCGACAAGCAGTGTTAATGGCTTAATTATTATCATGTAATATATTTTATTATTTTACAAGTTCTTGATAATAATATTAATGACTCAGAAAAGTAGTCATAATATATCATTGATAGTGCGTTAAGTATTTGGGGCTGACAAGGTGATACCAGGTATTTTAATTATGCACTATAAATAGAAGATGAGGGGAATTTTCCAAACACTATTCATGGATCTTCTCTCTCATCTCCTATCTCCCACACTCTAGAGAGAGAAGATTTGGATCCAAGGTTCTCGGATGGAGCTCTCTCTCGGGCATCACTAGCAAAGTGATGGAGTGATCATTGGAACATCGAAGGCATCGTCGGTATTCCGTGAAAGCACCTAGACTACAACGAATGGAACTCCCACAGATTTAATGAAGAGCGTGTGGAAGATCTATAGAAATTCAGCTTCAAATTAATCGAGCAACGATCACCAACGAAGAGCAGAAATCATGCACAACAAAAAATCAATACCATGTATTTTATGGTCTATGTTTTTTTCTTAAAATCCTACATGTGTAGTCCTAGACTAAGAACAAACTTCTTCTCTACGACGTCGACAAGTTTACGTGGACTGTCAGTGGAATTTTTTTAAAAATCCACCTGTTTGGGGCTTCCTCTTCATGCCCGATTCCAACATATACCCCCCCAAATAGAGTTTGAATCATTTTATTACTATCCTAATGTGAATTAATATAGGATTGTTTATGAATGTGAAGCTAATAACTAATGAGGAGATTGAAACACAGGAAGTGGAACATACTCCCAATGATCTAGTAAATATTGACATTATGTCTATTGATTCAATCAACCTCATAGATCTTTTCATTAATTCAAATTATGAAATGTTAGACGAGTCCATGATCAATATTCCCAAAGTTGACGCACATAGAATATTTGAAAGAATAAGGAGTGTTGATTAGAATGATCCAAAAACCACTTGGATAGAAAAGAAGAATCAATTTAGTATATGTCATTCCAAATATGGAAACAAATCCTTGAAGATCACGTATAGACCTAGGAAAATAAGACATTTCATTTTGAGGATCTCATTAAAGACAATCTAATAATGGAAATTACCTCTATCAAATGACTAATTATATGGTAATTAAATCATTCCATTTTATTTTTTTTGGAATATCCTGATAATTTCTTATGAGGTTGGAACTTTTTTGGTACTTTTAACTCTATTGGACTACATCTTCTCATTAAAAATCATTCTTAAAATATAAAAATTTATTTGGAGTATATTTCAACTGTTTAACTGATGGAATGTGTCTTTTGAAATATATAACATTGATATTTCATCATTTCATACATTCCATTTTGCCAATATCATTTTCTTTTTTATCCACCAAATCTATTGATCATAATATCTCTTTTAAAGATAAACTCTTAAACATTCCTATTTCATTAATTCCCATGACCACAAATATATTTTTTAGTGACATAATCCAATGGTTTACTACCAATTCATTCTTTGTTCCATTAAAATAGAGGATTATATCACATGAAGAGGCCCATAATTGGTAAATTTTACTATAGAATTATAGTATTCACAATAATGATATTTTTTATAATTGGAGTCTACAACTGTAATATGTCCATGATCTTATCAGTTCTAACAAGTTGATATATGCGATATCTAAGTATGGAAATCATTAAGTTTACTATAGATGTTGACACAATTTTTTATGTTTGGAACTATCAATGAAACATCAGACATACTAATTTATCTCATAATAATCAGGGATATTGAGACATTAATAAATCTCGATCATAGTAAGTGTTCTCAAATACTATAATATAATATAAAATTTTTCATGATAGAAATATTCTATTAAAATACATTACCGAATTATATGAATAATGTTTCTGTTATTTCATACTACAAAACCACGACTATAGTAACCAAGAGTCAGTAAAACATTATTATTTTGATTTAAAAAATGGAAAATTTCATCCAAGATCAATCTATTTATTAGTCCTGTAAAACTAGATACATATTTTATTCACATATTACTCAATAAAAATAGAGATATATAATACAAAATTTTCTTGTATCTATGAAATAATAAAATATATCCTTTATTATATCATGGGAATGAAAAAAATTGATCCTAGATGCTCCCTAAGGATTATGTATAGAGGTAGAAATAATTACTAAATAATTAATACCCTATATGGATGAGTGGATAAACAAAACACTTTACATTCAATCAATAAAAATAGTTTAGTGATCTACCATTTGTAAAATTAAAATTGAAATATCACAAATAATATAAATTGAATTATGAGAAAAAGAAATTTGTAAATTAGGACATTGATAAACATTCCATCAGGGCCTCAACCATTTTATCATTAATAATTCTATCAAGGGCTTGAATAATAAATCATTCATAATAAATTGGTAGGTGTAAATAATACCTAAATAATATGGAATCATTGATTTTTTTTCAGGATACATGATGATTTATTGAGAGGATATCTATAACTAGGCCACACTAGTCACATGCATACCATCTATATTCCCCATATATATATAATGATAAATAGAACTCACTCTCACAATTCCTGATAAATTAAAACTTATTGATATTTAATCAAGAATACAAAATATTAATCCCATAAGAAATAACATTCCCCTTTCAAATGATAGGTTATATTGAAAGGGTACACACATTAAACATTATCAAATTAACCAAACTGATGTTTAATTCAGAAATGATATTCAAAATATATACATTAAAGATAAAAATAATATCTCATGGATAATTGAATGGGATGGAGTAAATTAACCCAAGAAAGTGAATGATCCAAAATATGGATTAATCCCTTACCAATAATGGTTGATATAATACCTTTGATTCATCAAAGATGAAGTTTTAATTGTAAAAATAATCCATTATAAATCAAATAAAATTTTTTCTTCGGAAAATAACATTTTTTATCTTTGGGATAGAATGGAATTATAAATCATATTTATTTTTTTCATTATTTTAGGAAGATAATACATTTGTCTCTTTATAAAATTTTAATTAAAAAGATCCCAAAATAATGAGAAAAATAATTGTAATAACATTTAATGTTTGATTTAAATAAAATAATATTTATGTGGTTGCGAAATTCAAACTGTTCGATAAAAGATAAAACGATGTCTCCTTTCACAATTTTGAAAAAAAAAGAAAGAATGTACATCATTTAAAAAATGAAAATAATATTCATTTTATAAATTGAAAATCAATTAAAATATTGTTTAAAATTAAATTTAATTATCATAGGATTTTAAATAATAACATTCCTCATGTATTTGAAAACAACTTTCATATGGTTAAAATAAGTTGGAAGGAAAACAGTAAAAAAATTATTAGAAAGTTCCTTACTTGTGTCATACATATTGATACATGATCCATCAAAATAAAAAACTGAATATAATCATTTATAGCCAGAAATTAATAGATGATAAGATAATATATATAAGTCATAATAAAATAAATACAATAAACATCCAAATAGAAATATTATCATTTTCAATATCGACATAAAATAATATTGTAACTAAAATCCATTACTTTTGGTCTCTACAAAGGTATACACATTTGATCATCATATATAATAAACATAAATTTATAAAATACTTTAATATTAACCTTTTTAATCGATATTAAATTTTTTATGTCCTTTTAAAAACTTTTTAATTAAATTATTGAATATTTATTTTATACGTTGACCACCTAAAGACGTTAAGTAATATTTTCAAAAACGAACTGTGTTTTATTAACTATTGTTAACAGAAATATGAAATGATTCTATCATTAACATAATTTTGGTAATTAAATTAATATAATTTATATTCATTATGTTTAATTTTATAATCATACATGCATGTCATTAATATTAAATTGAATAACATCCCGTCATGGAAGTGGTAGCCAACATGTACACATAGGCGATGTTGTCAATTTAAATGGATGTAAGGGTAAGAAGGTAAATGATATCATATAATTAAATAATAATTAATATTTCACTAATATCATATATATTCATTAATTCTTCATTTTTAACCAGCTATATGATTTTTTTATAAAAATAAAATTATACTGTTATAGGGAGATGATATGCCATTCATACACAATAGTGGGGTTTCCATTTTCTATATGATGAAACAGAGGTGAAAATGGTTGTAAATTGATAATAGAAACATCTCAAAATATTCGTGATAGTTTTCAAATTTCCTTAGGATGGATAAAATGGAATTTGAGTACGTATAATATGACATAAAAGATGAATGTGTTTGTCAAGATAATAACAACTTCTTCGAGAGAACACATTTGGATAACACCATAAGCCTTCATATGATGGTTTTAGGGTAAGATTAGGTTCTCAAGAATAATGGGAAATAATAAAATTAAGGTGTTGTTATAGGTATTTTAAGATCTATTGGGATTTTTTTTGAATACATACGGGTAATATATGCACATTTATAAGTGTGTGGAGGGACAGACATGGAATTACATAAATGATTTAAATAACAAGATATTATATTATAGTGATAGTGGAATATATTTTGAAATATTATTATATTATATTGTCATGGTTGAAATCCATTAAATAATTGATGTTTAATAATGTGTTTTTTGTTATCCTTAAACTTTATCCTTTTATGTTTTAACCCTTTTATGATTTTACAAATAACCAAGCAGAGAAATATTATACACAGTTATTATTAATTAAGAAGAAACTTTACATTGAACTTGTTAGCTAATATAAATTAATATAATTCTAGGTTTGTAATCAATTTTAAATTATTAAACTACTATAAGATTCAATAATTATCTTCATTATAAAAACACATATTTCATGGAAAAATGTATTTATGAAAATACAAGATTTAAACATAAAAATCATTTTACATTGAAATCATTTAAAAAAGTAGATTTACATGATATTTTTTTCTATAAAACAATAGTGTTTTTTTATATTTGAGTTCAATCCAAAACCAAATAAAAACATCCAATCATAACATTAATTGAATTCAACAAAACTGTTTTAAATTTGCATAAAATATAACTTATGTTTGAAAAAATCAAGATTATGTTCCTAATGTCAAAATAATATTTTAAAATAACTTACCAACTGATTTTAAGTATATTTAGTAGGGTAAATAATATTATATTTTATTGATTAATGTTTTAATTCTAATATTGTCATAAAATTGACACTATTTTGATTATTTTTATTTTCACTAGTAAGAAAAACAATTTGTAAAGCATCTTAAAATAATAACTATAGAAATTTTTTTCTAAAATAATTAAAAATGAAAATTAATTTAGTCAAAATAAAAGAAATTGAATTTTTGAATTTTATGAATTAATTAATTATTGAATATTTTTATGTTATTTATTTAATAGATTTATTATAATGAAATGCTTATTTAAACTAATTGAATTAATATTATTTCAATAAAACTAACATGAATCGAAATATTCATTAAAATAATACATGTTTTATGAAATTATATTCCTATATTTTTATCTCTTTGACATTGAATTTTTTTCTTTTTGAAACCAGAATATTTTTTTACCACTTTATTCAGAATGAATAATAATATAATTATTTTACTTCTGATATGACTTTATTGTACCAATTTTAACCATATATTCCTTCTATTATTCTATCAATTTGGTTTTAATCTAGGGAATCTATGTATGGAATTTGCTAAGAACCAAAACATATTTCTTCATATGGTCAAAATCCAAATTAGATTTCTTAATTAATGGGAGAACTCTATTTTTGTGCAAGTTGAAACTGTATCATGGAATAACTAAATTATTCTTCGGCCATTTATAGGTAAATATGTTCAAACTCCTATATTTAATACCAGTAATTTGTTTAGTTTCATATTCATTATATATTTTCATAATATGTTGACTTCCCATTTATAGTCATCAATTTATTTTACCCTTTCATTCATGGAATCATCATGTCCCTCAAAAATCAATTATTGTTCATTAATTTTGACAATATGTTATTGTAACCTCTATTAGTATCTTGAATTTAAATATTTTATACTTATAATCTATTTTTTCAATACAAAATTTTCACTTTTAATTTTTTATATATATTAGAGTGAAGAACATCATTATTATCTTTATTTTTTTCAAATTTGAATATGATAACATCATTTAGATAAACATTATATTTATCTTAGAGGTCAATAATTCTGTTGATTCTTGTAGCATCATAATTATTATCCACTATTATTTATTTTATGATAATATTCAAAAGTATTACTTCATCCCTATATCTATAGTCCTTGACCTCCTTTACATTTATCTATACCCACCTCTCATTTTCTGGAGATAATAAGATCTTCTTCATGATGAATTTCAATTATGGTTTTAGTTTTATATTCATCCCATTGAATGATATCCTCATGGTTTCCTCAAAATCCTCATCATCAATGAATTTATTAAGAAACATAGTATCATGATAAAAAATATTCCAATATAAAAGATAAAAAGGGGGATCATTCCTTCTAATTTACATATTCTGTATTTAATATAAATCTAATGAAAATATTTTATTTTATAAACTTATTCATCCATTTGATTATTTAAAAATGAGAGTTTCACTAACTTATTGAATGATAATTCAAGAGGATTATGTTTCTAGATTTATATAGTTTCATTGTGTTTCATTTCAAATGAAATGATAGTACTATGTTGGTTATCATAACTGACCACACATGGTTCATTTTTTATGAAAAATCCATCAATGTAAAATTGTATTATCTTTGGGATGATTGATTTGGTTGAAAAAGAAGGTTATCATGGTATGTTGTGGTGTTCCAAATGTATTGTTGAAATGTTATGTTAAAACAAATCCATGAAAATGAATGGGTTCCCAGTATATGGAACAAAATATAGTGTATACAAAGTGAATGAATTTCCCATTATTTTCCAAATTATAGAGGTCCAAAATAAAGAGGATCTATTTCACCACTAAAAATGTATTTTCTTGATGGCTATGTCAAAATAATCTCAAGGAATGATTTTCATGAACACAGGGTTTTGTTATAGGCGTTTCGCTAAGGTGTAGATCATTGAGAATGAGCATTGTCAATCATGAATGGTTTGATAGTAATCTCCATGACTTCAAGAATCGTTGTGAACTGGAAATTCACATGGTGCATCACAAATATATAAATAATCATGAATTAAATTGGATGTCATCTTGAAATGGTAATGATATGGATAAAGTCATATTTAATTTCCAGAATCACCTATAAATAACCCTCTACACCCTTCTGAAAAGATTCGATCCTTGACAATGATTCTATGTCTTTAGATTCATGAATGTGGTTTATGATGGTAGTTTGTGTGAAATTGTTCATTATAAAATATGTTTTCGAGGGTTTCAAATGCCAACCAAAAAATGATAGCATCAGGAAAATATTGAAATTTTTAATAGACATGAAATCCAACCGAAGGTTGTGATCTTCATAAAGACTACATTAACTTTTTGAATGAAGTGATATTTGTGAATGTTGGTTTCTTCAAAAAGGATTTTGGAACATTATGATAGAGGTGTGATTCATGGAGTAATTGAGCATCATTAATCATTTGAAAATGTGTTTCCCTACAGATATGTGGAAAATTGATATTTATCAATTTGATGATTATGGGACTTCAACAGAGCATCTATCTACAAATAAGGATTAATTTAATATTGATAATGAAGGGAACTACATGTTAATAAAATGACTATGAATAATTTATAGAGTATTGAAAAATGGATGAGGAAAAAGTTGATCTATTCCATGGGTAGAGAGCAATCGAAAAATAGTTAAAGAGTAACCCTTGGTAAGTACTGATTTGTTATTAATCATGGTAAAGGTAGTGATCCTGGGCATAATAGGGTTCTATCAAAAACCTTTTATTTTTTTATTTTCTCCTTAATGAATTTTGTATATCTACACATCACTGTTTTATGCTCCTAGAACATACACTAGTGATAGTTGATCCAAATAAAATTGATGTGTCTCCTATATGATTTCATTTATATTTAGCCATTGCAATGGGATAAGGATATAGGATTTTTTGGTAAAATGAAAAAACATCTATTGGAGAAGATATTTTTTCTTTCATATAATGACTCACCCCCTCTATGGGTATTTATCTGATTTGAAATAATAAATTTTATTATATATAATGGATTTAAGTAAGTGGTTCTCTCTCAATAGAAGAGATTAAGTTTGTTAATAATAAAGGGACTCAGATCTTTGATGGAAAAAATTTCAATTATGGAAGAATCATATAAAGCATTATTTATGATTACTAGGAATGGATTTGTTTATAGCATCAATGCATGGAATTTCATCCAACCTAACAAGGGTTCTTACTTAGATTTTTAATAAATAGAATTGGATGTTAGGACCAAATAAATTAATGATTTATGGAGATCTCTACGTAATGAAATGTATAGGAATGTAATGTTTTTTAATTCATCACATCAAATGTGGGAAATGATATTTTTATTTTATGACGTTGACTCAAAAGGAATCGAATCAATGGGGTAGGATATATGAAATAAGAATGAGGTTTTCAGAATGAACCCTAATGAGTCTATTGATGCATTCCATAACTAGGTAAATTTTATTGTGGAAGAAAATCATGGTATATGAGAAATTATTAAATATGTGAATATTTTTATGAGCATCATGAGAATACTACCACATTAGATCAATTTAATAGTTTCTATATTGTAAGAAAAAGTCCCAAAAGGGGAGACATTAGACTTCTTGCTCAGTAATCATGTTGCACATAAGATGAGAAATGAATATAATGACTCCATGGAAAAGGGATAATCAATAAAGTGGCATTTAATTCCCTAAATATTCTCACCAGTAAATATATTCAATAATAAATTTTTTTTAATTAGATGATGTCACTACATTCCTCAAATCATTAATCTTGAATAGTATTGTTCATTGGGAAACTAATTATTGTAAAAAATTGATAGGACATGGTTGTATATTTTGAAGTAAGGTGACATAAGAAGTGTCAATAATATTTTGGGGATGATGTATAAATTCACACAAATATTTATTTAATCAATAATAAAGTCAAAATAAATTTGACGAAAAATGTCATAAAAAAGATCAGTCTGTATTCAATATGAGAAGAAACTTTTGTGGAATCTCATGAATATTGATGAAGTCCGACATTGATTATGAAGAAAATAAATTTGTGGTAATTTAAAAAACCGTCCATATAAGGGAGAAAGTTAAAATGGAGAAGGATACATCAACGTAATATTTTTATATTAGTATTAATTGGAGGTCTTTATTTGGGAAATAGATGTTTGGAGATCCAAAAAGATGAAATACATCAATGTGGTTTCTAATTCAACAATTTATATGTAGTAGTTTAAGGAAGCAATGTTTTAGATGAATGAATCAATTGAAAAACTAATTTCATTAAAACCATAGATCTTAAATAATGATATTGGTTAAAAACACAAAATCAAATAACTGAAAAGGGAAATATAACGTTTACTTATCATTGGAAATGATCAAATCACACATATCAATGATCATGTAGATGATTTCATCAACATATAATGAAGTGTTAAGAATCAGTGAAAACAATTGACCGTCGTTATGACTTTTTGGAAGAAGATTATTATGGAATATAAAAGTTGCAAGAGAAGTATAGAGGTCTGATAGTATAAAATAGATAGTCAAATCTAAATGATATGGCTTGTATGAGGAATGATTGAAAATAGAAAGAAATATTGATTGAATTAGGTCCTCAAGAATAAGAACCCTGATTGAAAATGTATTTCATTATAAATTAGAACCAAAATATTCATAGAACCCAAGGGAGAACTAGAAGTGCATTATTTCCACACAATAATACACTCTGTAGGAGATGTTATTGTTTTAGAATGATGGAATACTTAGAAAATTATTTTTCCATATAAAAGAGGTACTAGAGGGAACAATATCCACACAAGTATCCATACAAAACTAAATATTCTAGAGCATCATTTAATAGTAACTTTTATAGGTGTGGAGGATTTGGTAAGATGGCATAATACTATCCATTGACAATAAAGAAAAATGTTTCAAAGATTAATGTTTGTGTATCAAAAAATAATGTGAAAAAATGAAAAAGTGGATTGTAGCATTGTATAATGAGGTTAACCCACACAATTCGAGGAATATCGGGATTATAAATTCATGCTGAGTATGATGTAAAAAGCATGGATAAAAATAAGAGAGATGAACTGGAAGTTGTTTTATGGATTTCCTTTAACAAATTAGATCATAGTTGAATACAGATCATTGTTAATGGATTCAACTACCATATGATTAGAATTAATGAACTAGTGAATGAAATCAGATAATAAAAGAAAGGTATTTTAATATTTTATAGTGATGAAGTCCTGAACATTATTGGCTCTATAAAATCCAGGTGTGTGGAAAATTTCATGCGGCGTGCAGACATCTTGGTTATTGGATGTCTTAGTCATAAATTTAAAATTGTTAATCAATTGTGTGACTCATAAAATTCCATATTTTTTGCAACGAAATTATGTTTCATTATGAAAATGGATGGTTCAGTTCATTTTTAGGGAAATTCACTAATGGAAATATATACCATGTAATTGGAGAGGAAGTCATTTTTGTTCTATCCAAAAAATAAGAAAAAAAGTTATGGAATATATTCCATGGTCTCATTATCCAATTATCTTTGGATGATGTAGAGAAATGTGATGATTTTTGATACCTCTCTAAGTTATCACATGATCGTACCCATAACATAAAATTCTATTTTTTATTTTCTAGATGTCGTATTAAGGAAAATATGTAACAACATAAAACATGCGGCAATCCAAAGTAAAACAAAAATAAACCAAATTTGAAATTAAAAATCCAACACCAATCTCATGGATTCCATGATATGAGATTCAGTAGGTCAAATGGAGTCATGTCACTGCCATCCTCCATCATCACCGAGGTAAGACACCACCATTGTCAACATTGGCACAGACGTGCCACCAGAGTCGATGATTGGAAGGAGAACCAACCAAGAATGAACTAGGTGCGAACATCACTACAACCGGAACAATATATCATATAAAATAACAACAAAAATTCATTAAAAAATGGATTTAAAGAAAAAATACCTATAAAACATCACGTAATCATTGATCATATTTAATGAAAAGAGAACTAACACACATTTAATGAAAAAATATCCTTCACCACTAATTTGAGGAGTGAACACTAAATAAACCATGAAAAATAGAAACATATTGAATGCTGATACTGATTCCAAATTCACTAACGTTGTAGAAGAAGAGAAGCTGACACAAGTTGCCAGGACCCACATAAAAAATTCCCAAGATTACTGCCACTTGAGGTCCGACTAGGAAATGAGCAAAGGAGATTGAATCTCGAGCAGGTATATGAACATTTGAGGGTTCTGGACGCTGACAAAACTAAATAAATAAGCTGAACAAGAACAACCCATCACACAAGAACATGGAGAGACCATCGAATGAAGAACAAAAAAATTCCAAAACTTCTATTGAACCCCCTCTTTAGACCAGATATGGAGAGGAGCGATGGAACTCACGGCCAAAGTAGGTTTGAATGGCTAGGGGATCCCATAGCATACAATCATGAAAGTACCATAAAAAAATCCATGAAAAAACTACCAAGAAGCTTAGTTCCAATAATAGGTAGCAAGATCTAGTCTCATGTAGATAATAGAAGAAAACAAAACCAGAAGTATGATGGAAGGAGGGATGACTACTTGAAGAGGAGAGAAAAAATGCTAGAACCTGAGAGGGGCATAGAAGGTGAAAGGGAAAAGGTCAAAAAATGTTATTGAGTTGGTAGATAGTTATTTTTAAAATCATTTTCACCATGATCTATTGATTGGAGGATATATTATGTTCTATTTATTGATGATTTTAGCATAATATCCTAATTTTTGATCATCACCATCCAATATGAGGGGTTCAGTTGCATAAAAACTTATCAGAGGAAGTTGAAATGTTGTTGTTTTAATGAATCAATAATATATAAAAATATAATTAAATTTAGTTTACAAATATAGTAGTGTAGGATTCTCCTATGAAACATGGGATATGGAATCAGTTTTTATCGGTAAGAACTCTATAGATAAATGTTGTAGTTGAGAGATGGAAAAAAATCATCAATATGGATAGAACAATACTCATAGATAATGACCATCTAGGGAGGTTTTGTAAATTCAGAGTTATGAAATCAGTATAAGCATTAAATAGAGAATTGTTATTTCTTAAATAATATAAGACTCAATCTGATATATGTTATGGAAATGAGCTATCAATGAAGTACTTTCACGTTTTTGGAATTTAGTGTTTCATTCTCAATATGGAGAGACACATGAACATTGAATCACTTGAATATTAAGGGAAATTTCATATCCACATAGAGAAAATAAAAAATCTAAATTATACAATACGAAGCTAGGAATGGTAGTTGAATGAAATGGTGTTACTATAGTATGGAATGAGAAGAACCATCAAAAAATACACGACTAGTATCAAGATGATAGTGATAGAAGTGAGAAGTAGATAATGGGTTGTTCTCGTTCAAGAGGCTGATTAAGAATAATAATTATATAATGAAAATGATTATAAAAAACAAATATCTACACAAATATAAAAGATAGGATCATACATTGATATAGTGAACATAATCTGTTATCATACAGTTCCAATGAATATGATGAGGATGAAGACATTACAACAAGAATAATTCTTTTCACAGTTAGAGCCTACATGTTAATATGAATAAGAAAGATAGGGAAACTAGGTCTATGATATATCAATGAAGATATTATCAAAAATGAGAAGAATCTAACCTACGATATTGTTTTGAGGCAAACATATAAGAATGTTATCTGGTCTAAATATGTATTTCTCAACAAGATGAATGAATGTGGCATAGTGATTCAAAAAAATAATGAATACAGTTAACATGGTACTTGAATATAGAGCGCATCGACATTGATTTAAACATTTTCACCCATTTCAAGGCTAGAGAAAATCATATTATTCTTGGCCATAACATTACAATGAAACATCAATTTTTTCAAGACGGATGTGAAGTATGCAATTTAAAATTGGGTTCTATATGAAGTTTATTTCTTGTATCCAGATGGTTCCCACATTCATGAAGTTGAGAACAATTTTTTCCTATTATAGAAGTTGATATATGTGTTGAAACATGAAAAATGATAATGGTATTCATGGCTAGAACAATTTTTGAAGAAGATCAGTTTTTAGATTGGTTGATTTCACTACAATATCTATGTGCATAATGGATGTAATCAGAGGATGATGGTGCTGGTATATGTTGATGACACAATATTTTGGAGATTAGAAGAAGAGTAATGCACTCATTTCAAATAATACATGAAATGTAATTTCTAAATGATAATGATCAATGAACTGATGATTTCTTCAGTTTATAGGAGACACAAGGAAAGAATGGCACATTCAAATATTAATCTAAATATTCCAAAGATTTTTTAGAATATTTGGAATTGATAATTCCAATGATATGATGACTCTATCAGCTACCCAGATGAATGTATCTTAGGATGACGAAGACAATTTAGTTAATATAATATAATATGAGAAAATAATTATCAGTCTATTCTACTTGACAATGATAATACGTAATATATTTTTTATACATTCTATGAATCATGGTATCGAATTAATACCAAAAAAAATTATTAAAATGAAATGAATACTTTGTTATATCAAAGGCATGTGGGATTTTGGATTTCTTTATAATGAAATATATCAAAAATAGTTTTTGGGATATACATATTCATATTTTTCAGAACTAATGATAATAAAAAATAAAAATCATGTGTTTAATTCTATCATGGTGGTTTTTTTATTTCATGGATAATAGAAGATAATTATTTCATTTGATAGATAAATAATAAATCTAAATATATTGGGGCTACCCATGCGTGCATATAGATATTTTAGATGCAGTAAAAGCTTGATGATATAAGAGTTGAAGTGACATCTCTGATCAGAATCTATTTTGATAATTCAAATGCTATAAATCGTATGAAAAATATATTACATCACTAATTAATAAATAACATTGACATAATGTATAATTTTATGAAGTATAAGGTGGATCAAGGGCTTGTGAAGTTGGAGTATGTTCTTATATAACTATAGGTTGTAAGAGTTATGATAAAGGTCACTCCTGAGGAACTTATTGAATGACATTGACTGGCTCTTCGAGTTTATTTGACTCACCACACATGAAAAAGTGTGGATTTGGCACCCCTTATCATAATGAATGATGTATTATTTAATATATATTTATATTTGTTTTTTAACCTATTATTGAAAACAAAAAGGTAACCATCGAGTTCATTGAGAAAATGGGATGAAATTAATGATGTATAGGAGGATAAAATTACATAACAAATAAAGGGGAAGATATATAATATAGAGAGAAGTGAAATAGATAGGACTTCCAATATTTTAAATGTTATAGATTTTAGAAAAATCATGAAATTATTCTATGACATGATGTGAATTATGTGTTATATGGAAACTATTCAAATCTATTAGATCTTATCATGGAAATATTTAATCATTCCAAATCATGATAACCCATGAAATGATATAGGGGGAGATTTAAATCTAATGATTCTAAATTTTTTTGATCAAAGTATATATATAAAAAAATATAGTGTTTTTAGTGATAACATTTGGGTGGTTTTGGAATGAAGTGATTCATTGACAGACATTTTTTTTACACTATTATTTCCTATACCAAGCATGGATCATGTGGGCTTAGATTATGTGTTGAATAAACCATTTATCATTATCTATATCAAAAGAAGATAATGGTTTTATAAGACAAAAAAGCTTTAACAAGGTTAAAAACTACAAAGAGTTATCATCACACACAAAGGAAGATTTTTTTGGGAAACAATCCCATAACCTAACATTATAGTATTTTTCTCTGATTATATTTGTTGACAAAGTAGGTTTTCATGGCCTGTTTTGATGTTCTAGGTATATTTTTTACATGCTACGATGAAAAATATCCATGAAAATGACTTGAATTTCAGGATGACTCCATTTTTTGAATGGTTTATTTTTAAGGATTGTATCATTGAAATAGTGAATAGTGAATTGTGAATGGTTTGATAATAATATCCATAAATATGAGAATCTACATGAATAGAAAATTCGTATGGTGCTTCATGAAGGCAGGGTGAATCGTGAATGAAAATATGTGTGATTTGTGAATTGGTGATGACGTGGATGGAATCATCATGAATCAGAGGAAATGCATTTAAATCGGCCTCTACCCCCATTAAAAAATCATGGAGGCTCAGCAAATATTCCATGTCTCCAAATATAGGATGGTGGATCATTATGGTTGTTCTTATGAAAATGTTCTCTAAAAAATTAGTTCATAATGACAATAAATGGGAACAAAAAACATGTGAGCATTACAAAAGTATTGATGTTAACAAAGGTTATAAAAGAAGACATAATGTTTTGAGTGTCGTGAAGGAAAGTTTCGATTCGTGAAAGGCAAAAGATTTGTGGAAGGTGGTTGCTTCGTGGAGGCTATTATAGCTTCCTCAAAGAGGAACGATTCATGAAGAAATTGATCATTGTAAATGTTATAAAAAAGTTTTTTCCATGTAGATTTTTGGTAATGTGTTATTCATTAACTGCATGGATGTGAAACTTTAGTAGAACATATCTCCAGAACTGAGTATGTAATTATTATTAATAATGATGTGAACTACAAGTTTATAAATTGAGTGCGAATACTTTATAGAGACGTGAAAAAAAACAAGTGAAATAAAGTTATCCTTTCCACCGACAATGAGTAATAAAATTTAGGGTTAGAGAAATATCATTGGGAAGTAGTGATATATCCCTAAAAATTATAAAGGCAGTGATACTATACATAAATGTTATATATCCTGGACCATTTATTTTCGTAGTGAGCCTTAGTGTATTTCTTACTTCAGAACATTATCCTTGTATTCTTCAAGAATGTATCCTAGTGAGGGTAAATGATGTAAATGTTTATATCTCATGCATGAGTTCATTCATATTAATACATTTCTACCAGAGAAAGAGAGATGAGTGTTTTTTTTAACAATGAAAAAAGATCTGAAGGTGTTGTATTTTTATAGTTCATACCGTGATTCGCCCCACCCGACGGTATTTAACCTGGTCAAACTGATTATTTTTTAATAAAATTAATCATTATATTAAATATAGGAAATAATCCTTACATAATTTTATACAAAATATTATGACATCAATGATCTCTCTGATTCCATGCATGTATTCCATAAAAATGAACTCTTGATCATAGATATCCTCAACTACCTCATTAATTATTATTATAAAATCTTCATTGATATTCCACAACAGTAGCATATTATCCTCTTATAATTTGGAATCCCCATCATAATTTTAAAGAGCTTATACCATACCAAGTGAGATTTTTAAAACAAAATAACCTATGGGTAAAAGGTAATGGATTATTCTCACTCTATGGAATTAATCACCTTGTTGTTTACATAAAACCCATACTATTCAATTTCTAATAAAGCTACACTATCAATATTTATTTATCCAATGAAAAATTTTCATGTATATATATATTCACTATAAATTATTTCATTGTTCTGTTATATTGTCTCAAAATAGTATATTTTTTCATTTGAAAATATGAATTACATTATAGTTGAGAACTACTACAATAACTCTACATATAAGAAAAAAATCAAATTAAACATTTTTTTTGATAATACATGTCGGAAAAAAACTAGTTTAATTCATTTTGGATTAATTAGGTATACCAGTTAAGAATTTATCATATCTCAATAATATAGACTTATATTAAATAGAGATTCGTCTCTCTCTCTTTGAGATGATAAAAAGAAATTAAAACAGTAAATAACGACATTGGGTTTTTATTAGTTCATCCAAATTGGATAGTCTGTAAATCATGTATGGAAATGTGTACGTAAACCCTAAAAACTATGATAAATATTTTTGTTATAATTTTCGAGCGGCCATTTTATTTTTTTAGTTTTACAACCTTCATGAAATCAATTCTCATAATATGAAAATCATAGGAAAAACAACCACAACCCAACCTCTAGTATCCTCTATCGTATGGTTAAATTAATATATTTCTATATGATATAAGAAATAACATCCCAATAAACCATATAGTTTAGTAGAATGTTTATATTATATATATACATGATTCTTATATTATACATGAAAAAAAATAACAACATAATTTTATCTGTAATGAAAATATTCCTTATATAATTTTCTTTGAAAAATCATATTATACTTCTTGTATACATGTAGAAATAAAAATAATTTAGGGCATGATAAAATGATTAGTAATGGTTATATTCTGTAATGTCCCGGTTCCCAGTTCTGCTCAAAGGTGTCCCTTACCAGGTTGGTCACATGGCCTCAATATCATTTCCCTGAATGCCAGAGGCTGTCAACTAGCAGTGAGGGCCTTGGGTGTGATAGTGGGGAAACTATACACCCATTTATAGTGTATGAATAATGGAAAAACAAATAATAAATATTAGGAGAAATAATAACACCATTCAACAAGTAAACAACAAAAGATTGAAAGTAAATAAATAACTAGTAAACATATGTAAATAATTCATGTCACATTTTTCTAGGAAACTATCCAAACAAGTCACAATGATAGAAATACAGTACTAAACCAATGTAAAAAAGAAAGAAAAATATAAACTCCTGCAGCATCGAAAGCCCCACCATGGTCTCATCCTCTCCAAAAACATAACAATTATGTATCTGAGGAAGAAAGGTGCAGGACCATATCTACACCTACAACCATATAATATGTTTGGTTCCAAAAGCATTACCCAAATAGGTTGTGAGATTTATCCCATAAGGAAACCATAACAAGATCTATTCCTAACTGTCAGTGAGTCTATTTAACAGGTAATAATGGAAATATAGAAATGAAACTAGGAGTACACAAAAGTATCTAAACCCTACTGTTCAATTTACATTCATTAGAAATTAATGTTCAACATTTAATCAAGAATGTATCACAAATTGTTATCATAAAAGACTACATATGATGACCAAATAAAAGATTGTTATTTTCCTTGGTATACACATCACTACCATTAAATATATAAATTATCACTCATGGTAGCTCACACAACATAACCCATCTGACTAAGTGAAAAGAAAATGAGAAATACAATTTGAGGTAGATCTCACCATCATTTCCCCCTATTGTCTTTCCATAATAACTACAGACTCTCAGGGGAAGCAATTAGAATCAGCTCCCCCTATGTTCACATAAAATAATATATAGACACTCTGAGGGAGCAGTCACCATCAATCCCCATTGTTCTCTCATAGTGAAATATAATTGACATTCTAAGGAAGCACTCAACATCAATTCCCCATGTTGACTAACTACACTTAGTTCTCACACCCTTGTGTAATTCAATCATGCGGAAAATATATCATGAATCCCAATGTAAAATCAACTACTATAGGGAAAATAAACTAGAATGCATATAAAATGCACTTAATAAGATTGAAATGGAAAACAGTTCCAACCTATCAAGGAAGGCCTGAAAATAATGTATGCCTCATAGGCAACCTGGACGAAATGAACATAATCATTCAAACAAGTAAAATTACCCATGGGGTGTTCCTTAAACATGTAATTCCACATAATATGTCATCAATCAACCCTTAATAGAATAATAAATATAAGGCATATAAAACAGGATTCAATTTCCTTAAACAGAAATACCAGAAACATCTGTAATCGGCCCTTTGGGTTTTAAAACTCATAGACTACCAACGAAAGGCAATAAACCAGCTACCTAGACACTATATGATGAACACTCTCAAACGTCAAGCCATGAATCGGCCTAGAACAATGTGCATATAAAAAATTTTCAAAAACATTAATCCTTGAATAACATGAGAGAGATAATAAATCATGAGCAGAGTATCTATAAAAAGGAAGGACTCACTGGTGGGATTCAAACGCACCTGTCAGAGATCGAATAAGACCTTGTATAGAAAAATGATGATTCAGAGAATATTTTTCACCCTCGGTCACTCCATGACAACCCAGGTCAAGGAGAAAATAAAATGTGAGGTTAGACACCACCCTGATCTGATTAATCATATAAAATAAGAAGTACATGGTGTGTACTATTAGTCAACGTGTCATGTATTCTCCCCAACCAGCCCCAAAATTAGTAGTCTGCCACTTCACCTCACATGGCCATGTCACTACCATTACATGCCCATGACACATCTGTATATGGTAACATGGTACATGATGTGCAATCCTAAGTACAAGGCATGAACATATAAAATTTTAAAATTCTCCCCTTATTCCCCAAATACACCCAAAATCATGATCCATACCTGAAATGAATATCGATGTTCATACAAATTTACCCCCATAAATAAATTCATCCCAAAATTTCCCAATCAAGGTGGAAAAGAAGAATCCTTAAACAACTCTGGCCACTATGATCGCACATCATTCTACCTTTCCCATGTCCGGTCATGTACTCATCTATGTTGCTAAAGCACTTGTACTAGAGGAATAGACCTGCCACATAGAACTTTTTCACTTCAATCAATAATTCAAATAGGATAATCCTCGAATGATGCATCCACCTCCTACTCAACCTCCTTGGGATGAAAATAATGAGACCTATAGGAAAAGTAACGTCGTAGCTGGGAAATGTGTAAGATGTCATGCATATTATGGTACCTTTGAGGTAACTACAACCTATAGTCCACCGACACGCCTCTCTCCAAAACCTCAAAAAGCCTGACATATCTCGATGATGTATTCCCCTATCTCTTAATCCACCTGTGTCCCATCCTCAGTGTCACACGTAAGAAAACATGATCTCCAACTTCGAACTCTAGAGGTCGTCTCCATCGATCGACAAAAGACTTCTACTGAGACTGTGTAGCATTAATCCTCTTCTAAACCAACTCCACCTTCTCAGTGGTCTCTTGGACAAGGTGAGGTCCCATCATAGCCACCTCTCCTGCCTCTCGCCAGTATACGGGTGATCGACATGGCCTACCGTACCGATTGTCATAATGTGCCATCTGAATAGTTTCATGAAAATTATTATAGTTGGAAAACTCCACTAGAGGTATGGGAATCTCCCAAGAACATCTGAAATCTAGGACACATGCTTGATGTATGCCCTACAGCACCTGAATTGTGTTCTCTAACTAGCAATCTATTTGGGGACGGTAGGTTGTACTAAAAAGTACATTTTTACACAAATACATCTATAGTACCAGCCAGACACGAGAAGTAAATTGGGGGTCATTGTCTAAAATTATAGAGCGTGGAACCCCATGAAACTATAAAATATCTAGAATGTACAACCTTCCATGATCATCAAAATTAAAAGTCTCTTTTATCAATATGATTTGTTCAAAATTCATCACCCAATCGATAACAAACTAAATGAAATCATTTCCTTGAGGGATCTCGGTAACCCACTCACTAAATCCATCACGACAACATTCCACTTCTACTCAAGAATGGGTAACTACTGTGAAGAAAACTATTTTCATTTATTATATGCCTAAACCTACTCCAGGTGCAACATCTCATCACAAAACTAGATACATACCTCTTCACACATGGACCCCAATACTGATGGTGTAGATCTTGATACATCTTGGTGACACCGGGAGGAAATGCCCAAATTAAAGAATGAAAATCCCACATCATCTCCTCATGTATTTCTGCTGATACTAATATGTGTCCATGAAAATGTAAAATCACATCCTTGACTATAGTCCATCTAGGATTTGGTTTCTCTCCTGAAATTCTCTTTCATAGGTCTAGGCCTTCGGAGTCCAATATTTTCCTCATTCACGCATGATCTAGTAGATTAGACGTATGATCTATAGAAGAATGATATGTATGCCCATTTCTGTCATGTACCTCAAAATTAATCTCAGAGATTAGATTCATGAGGTCCCACTCCTGGCTAGCTTCTGGAACTACCTGTATCTGAGCCCTCTTTCTCACTTTAGTGTAGGACCCCGGGACACCCTGAGAGGGGAGGGGTGAATCAAGGTGTCAACTTATTATTTTTAAAGTTGTGTATCTTCATCCCATGTTTTTAGGAACTAGTTAAACATGTATTATGGATATGATCTGCAATGAAACATTCCCATGGAATGAGATGACACAACAATTTTTACTTGGTTCCCCAATATGGGCTATGTACAATGATCATATGCCGACAAGTTGTTGGTCGTACAAAATTCCATTATACTTAACTAGCTGTGGATTAAAAATGTTCGGGAAAAATCACTCTGCCCTAGGCACACTGCCTTTACAAAGGATTAGGGATAGCTCACTACTTCCCTTGGGTCACTCCTATTGACTCCACCTGGCTCAATGGCTTTGGTGAAGTCCCACTCAGTTTATAGATGTGAAGTTCTCTTGAATAGATTTGCATTGAAGTCTTTGTATCCTAGTCAGCATGAGACAATGATTGGATCAGAGTACTGAGTTGATGCTCTTTTTTATTCAATCATCTTCTTTAGATAAATAACTGAATGCACTAAATATTCTTCTTCTCTTCCTTTGATTCCCAATACTAACACATGAGTGTATTGAAATATTCCCCACTTTCTGTGCAGATCTGTGTTTAGTTTCACGAACCGTTCTTCTTTTCTTCGCAAAGGACAATGAGGATGTTAAACACCAGGAAGGTGTATGCGGTACCACTTATCTTCATAAAAACAAAATTTTCACTATTCTTTCATCTTCTCAAATTAATACATCATCTGTTTCACTGAAGGTATCGAACAATCTTACACCTTTTTTGCTGCTCCAAAAAGACAGGCATACTCAAACAGCACCTAGTGCTCTTCTCCAAACCCAGCGTGCAATTCACAAGATGGCACCAAGTCTTCGGCGTGCAATTCCAAACTGGTGTGCAGGTTTTTCCAGACCACCTGCGCGACACCGCCTACATCAAATTCAAACTTGCGCGAATCACTTCCTTTCTCTCCCAAACCGCGTTGGGCACACAGCCAACAACCGACGCACAACTTCTACTTGCGCGACCACACACCACTTGTGAAACCACCGCACATGCACGATGATATCTCTGATTTTATTCTAAGTGTTGAGCTCGTGATGAATGAGGAGGGGTCGACCTGTATTTATAGGCATTTTGACAGTCTGTGCATTGGTGTGCAAGTCTCCCCTCGGTGCGCAAGTCTTAGCACGCAGGTCCAACCGCCCAAGCCTCTGTCGCGATACTCATTTGCGCGACCCCACCAATACATGCGCGAACCTCTTTCCTTTTCCATATTTTGATGTTCTATGTTTGAAAAACAATAGGAGCGCAAGTTTCCAATCCTCCAAGGCACTGGCGTGCAAGTCCTTTCTTGACGCGCAATTCACTTGTACAACCTAACCAATACTTTTGTTACCCTTATCCCTTTTCCATTTTTCTATGTTCTTATTTTGAAAAACACTAGGTGTGAAAGTTTCCTCTCCTTTAAGTCAACGTCTTGCAAGTCCATTTTCCAAAGACACTTTTCTCCATTTTTCAATTTTGAGGCCCAAAAATTTGGCAAACACTAGAAAACGACGACACCTTTAACTGTTCTTTTGGGCCACGTCCAGATGGTCTCTTCCTTTGTCATTTCTCTCTTCACTACTTCCCATAACCATTATCCATCTTTCATCATGAACTTTTCTATCATGATATATATCCTTTGATAGATCAGGATTAGCATGGTCATCTTAGAATTCCAATCCCTTGCACTTTGTCTTCTTCTTCAACAATAATTCTCTACTTCATGCAAATCATATTATTCAATTCATCAAGAAGTCTCTTGTATGGTTCTCATGCAATAATGAAGGGTTTCATGGTCTTCATCAACTATCATGTCTTGTTCTTCATCCTTAGATGGATTATACCTCACCATTCTTCACTGTTGGAAACAATGTGTCACCTTTGACACATGTTCTCTGAATTTATGATCAGTACAACAATCATCTGAATTTCCATTCCTCCATTTCATTGGATTACTTCTTGATATCCTTCATTTTGATCTTCATTGACAAATATTAACAACAAATACAACCTTATACACAAAGTGGTTCTAATATCTGGGTTTACTGGTACTCCTTTCTCTGAGACGTGATGACCCAAGAAGTGAATTTGGTCAATCCAAAAGTGGAATATTGAGATCATAGAATATAAATAATATTATATTAGTGTAATCTAAATGATCTCAAAATGGATGGCATGGTCTTGTAGAGTTTTACAATACACCAAGATATCATCCACAAAAGAATTGATGTACGTATTGAACACTCAGTTCATCGATACCACAAAACCTGTAGGCATGTTCTTATTCCTAAATAACAAAACCACATACTCGTATAGACCATAAATTTTCTAAATGGTTGTAATAGATGTATCTGATTTTCTAAAATGAAACTGATGATAAAAAAATCTCAAGTCAATATTAGAGAACACTCGGGCTCCTCAAAGCTATTCAAAGAGATCATTAATCCTTAGTAAGGGAAATAAGTTTTTAATAGTAAACTAGTTCAACTTCCAAAAATCCACACAAAGCCTGAGGGTAACATCTTTCTTTTTTACAAAAAGGAAAATTGAACCATATGGGGTTGTACTATGTCTAATGAAACCATTTGTTGGTAAATCCTCTTATAGCTTCTTGAGCTCCAATAACTCTGGTGTAGCCATCATATAAGGAGGAATGAAACCATTGTTTATCATATAAAAAGATCAATGAAAAATTCTATGTCTTACTATGGAGGAATGCCTGAAATGTCTTCTAGAAAAAAATATATCAAATGATAGACCACTAGTGGAATATCCATCTGTGGAGTCCCCTAGTCATCCGAATACACACTAGCAATCTGGACTGTAATACCTCTGAACACATGATGTTCGGGTCTAGATCTTCCCACCAAGACATCCCATTCTCCCTTATGTAGAAACAATCCTCCATCTCCCGATGTGAAACTCACCCTACCTTGATAGAAATCAACATAATCATAGAAGGGAACTAACCCGTCCATTCCAAGAATGACATCATAGTCTATCATCACTAAGACATAAAAGTCACATAAGAAGCGACACTCACCAACCCCAAGAGGTCACTCCATGAACTGACATACACTAGCATTTCTAGGACCCAATGATGTGTCCAGTGTCAATATATCGGCTGACCTAAAAATACAAAGCTGAAGTCTCTCCCAAAAAAGAACCAATATAATGCTATGGTATGCCCCTGTATCGAGGAGAGATGAAGCTAAAAATGAGGCAACCAAAATTGCACCTCCAACCGTAGAGGCTACGGTTTCATGCTCCTACTGGGTCTGCTCTAGTGCAATTGCTTGACCTGCACCACAACCCTATGAAGCTATCTAAGATCCTTGAGATGAGCCACCCTGTGGCTGTCGGAAACCCAATGTAGGACCATTGTGACCACGACCCCCAACTAGGCCTGAACAGCCTGTAGATCTCCATCCCCCCATCTGATGTGAGACCAGTGGTACTGTTGAGGTATGAGGAGTGGATGAAAATCCTCCACCACTAGCTACATGAATGGGGACATTTTGTAAATGGTGATGATGTAGCATCTTCCCTCAATATTGACACTCAACTAGGTTTATCAGGAACTTAGGATTATTATGTTCTCCCTACTCAGACTGGTAAAACACTGCCTGTCTACCTGAAGGAAAATAGATCCCACTCAGATCTCCAAACGTAGACTCTCTATGGAGCTTCCTGCTATCGGTCAGAAGGGTACCAACTCTAAATACTAAACTGCCCTAGCCCACAACTCCATAATCACTCATATATAACATGGTGATTAATGCCTAGTATACAATAGAAGATATAAAATTCAATCTGAATATTTTCACCTAAGATCGGAAGTCATACTGGTGACCATACTCATAATTTCATGAGAGAAATAACTAATAACCCCCAGATTGGGTGTGAAGTGTGGTTGCTCTATGATGTGAAAAGAATACCCCATGACTGAGAGATTATCCAGCTTCAAACTCATGAACACTCATGCTCAGTTGGCCCTAAAGGCCTTTTTATATAATTAGTCACAGAAAATTTAATGGAACTCTTCACAATTAATAACCCACTAGCATTCTTCCTGGTATATCACATCCAACCATCTCTTGGAGAAATCCTAAAGCATGCATGTAGAGAGATTCACCCTCATATATTGAGGCATCTCGAAATGCATTAATATATACATCATGGCTTCTAACCATGACTCCACAAACTAAGTTCCTCCATCCCCTGAGAATGTGGGAGGATGTTGCAGCTAAAAACCCCACGTCAATCCTGCAATAGACAAGGCAGGATGCGGTGCTCCCTAGAAGGTCTGTATCATCCTAATCAATCCTTATCGGAACTGTGCATCAGAACCTGTATCTGGAATGAAAGTTGGTGCTAAGAAGGTCACTATGGAATGATTCTCTATATTACTTGGTCTACCATTTCAAGTGTACAATCATCTCCCTGAACCTAGGGTACAATCAGATGACGTCTCAGTGGCATGACTCTGCAAGATATAGTATACACCTTAGTTCATGATTATCTATGATATAAAGATTGATGTGAATGAATGTAATAGGAGGAGAAAAACAATAATGATTTTCAAAATAGAGTAATGTTTCCTTAGTTTTCAATATCAGCATATACTTCTACAGAAACTAGACATGTAACAACCCTCCACAAGGCATGTTCATCCTGACACAGTGTGTACTTGAATTTTTTCTCCTTCCCAAGTTCTTCTACATATCTCAACCATATAGTTCTCCTGGATAACACTACAAAACGTGTTCCCCAATCACACGATGTGTACTACCTATGTTATAACCACCCATTTCATTAGTCACATGGTCAGAAACATGGTCAATTTTCACATGTCATGTTCAAGATGGACACATTGTGTATAATCTGAACCAAATCCACCCGTGATGTATGTCACTTTTCCAGATTAGTGGCCTCTTGTGAATGGTGTTTATTCCTAGTACACGGCGTGTTCCACCAAATGTTTCCCAACCTCATGTCTCCTCACACATAGTTAGTCACATGGTTAAAGACTACATATCGTGTATAAAAAGAAAACAATGTGAAATTATGAAAAATATTTTTTCCGGAATAGAAATATAAATGACGTGCACTCTTTATCACACACCATGTATTCTGGCTTTTTTCGATCATTAAGCCTCAAATACTACATCAGAACCCCATTGAAACAATGAAAAAACCATTAATGTCCCATATTCTGATCTGTTGGGGCCCATACTCTCTGTAAATGAATGATTGGATTCATATTAATGTATATAAAAAAGTATAATAGTGAAATCAATCACATGATTCACAAAATTCCAATCCATGAGGACCCATAACAACTCAGGGTCAAACATTTGGTGCCCATTCAAATTAAACATTAAATTTTCCAATACCTAATCAAAATAGCAGGCATTCAACCATGAAATCTATTAAAACAACATGAATATCTAGAACAACATCTATTACATCAACATGAAATTAGTAAGGAACCCTAAATGGCATGAAAAGAATGCATGACATGTTATCCCTATCATGTGCCTATATGATGCATTAGATGGAATGTCCTAATATTATCAGGCTATAACAAAAATAGAAACTCAATAATATCAATTATAATATAAAAAATCATGTGAATCACCCAAAGATGAATTCAAATCAATTGTAATAATTGAATAACCCAAAAACATTCCATAATTGAGGTAAATTGGCTTGTTCCTGTACATGGGTTAACTACTCCAGGGAAAAGAATATTAATGACTATCTATTCCTTCCTATACTTACCTATAGAGTCTAAACTATATGTAAAAGAAGAAAAGACCTCTTTGATACCACTTTGTAACATCTTCGTTCTGGGTTCCGCCGAAAGGTGCCTCGTACCTGGTTGGTCACATGTTATCAAGCGTATTTCCCTGAATGCTAGAGCCTGGAGACAAGTAGAGAGGACCTTGGGGGTGATAGTGGGAAAATATACCCTCATTGGTAAAATATTCATAGCATAATAAAAAATAATGAATATTAAGGGATGAAATAATACCATATAACATGTAATGATTAGAAGATTTAATGTAAATAAACATCTTGAGGTCATATATAATTGATGCAAGTAACATTTGTCTAAGAAAAAGGTAATCAAGTCACAATGATGGATATATAGTTCTAAATCAATGTAAAAACGAAACAGATAAGCTCCAGCTACCTCACAAGCCTCATCTTGGTCTCATGCTCTCTAGCTCCTCATAAACCAAGTACTTGAGGAAGAAGGGCGATTTACATAACCTACACCTGTAACCACATAATCTGTTTAGGTCTATAATCATGACACAAACAGGCTTTGAGGCAAATTCCACCAGGAAACCACCACAAGAACTATGCTAAACTATGAGTGAGTATATAGAGAAGGTAATAATGTAATTTCAACAAAGAAACTAGGTGTACACAAAAGTGACCAAATACTACAGAACCATTTAAATTCATTATAATTTAATTATCAACATTTAATCAAGTATTTATCCCAAATAGGTATCTTAGAATACAACCTAACACCGTCAAATCCAAGATTATGCTCTAGATTGGCATATGCGTCACTAACATTAAATATTTACATTATCCCTCTAGGTAGCTCACACTGTCTAACCCATCTGACCACCTGATGGAATAAAAAGGAAAAGACACTCTGAAGATGTACTCACCGTCAAAACCCCCTATAGTCTTTTTATAATAACAACAGAATCTTTGGGGAAGAACTTAATATCAATTCCCCATTTTTTCTCGTAACATAAACTATAGACACTATAAGGGATCACTAACTATCAATCCCCCTCCCATGATCTCATATAAATATATAACAGAGACTCTGAGGAAGCACTAAACGTCTATTCCACTTGTTGTTTATCTACACCAATTTCTCACGGCCCTATGCAGCTCAATCGTACATAAACAATATCACGTATCCTAATGTAATCTCAACTAATACATGACAAAAAAAACTCCAATGCATATTACAATCATTTAAAATGCAGAAAAATTCATACAGTTCCATCTAATAAATCTAGATAAGGAATATAGTTCTGCCTCAAAGCCAACCTTGACAAAACTACCCAAATAATTCAAACATGGAAAATCACCCATGGGGTGTTCCTTAAACCTGAAATTCCACTTAACGTCACATCAATCAACCCATAATACAAAAATAAATCAATTTAGGTTAAAACAATGTTCAATTTCCTTAACTCGAAATACCTAAAACATGGTTAATCTTCTCTTTGTCATATAAAATTCAAATACAACCAATGGAAGACAACAAACCACCTACCTCAACATTGAACGATGAACACTCTTGAGCATCAGCCCTTGAATAGGACATGAATAAAATAGATCTACAAAACATAAAAAACATATAAATTTTAATAATTTGAGATATTGAGATAAAATAAATCAGGAGGAAAGGGTCTAGAAGAAGGAAAGACTCACTGGTGGGATTCCAACGCACCTGCTAGAGATCAAATCAAACCTTGTAAGGAGAAACAGCTGCTCGGAGAAGATTCATCGCTCTCAGTTGCACCTTGATGAACCAAGGCCTGTATATTATATAACTAGAGGTTATATGTGACCCTAGTCAGATTAATCAAATAAAATTAAAATCACATGGCGTGTATTATTAATGAACATGTCATGTACTTGCCTCAACTGGCGCCTAACATTTGCAGTCTACCGCATCAACCCACATGACCATGTCAAGGCCGTTACATGACCAAGACATGGTTGTACATGGTAACAGGGTACACGATGTGTAATCTTATTTACATGTAGTATACTTATAAACATCTGAATTCTTCCCTTTTCACTAAAAAACACCCGAAATCAAGATCCATAACTAAAATGAAGATCTTGGTGATTACATGTACAATGGAGATTATAATAAATAAAGACTAATAAAGATTATGTAAATGCAAAAAACTAAATACCCATTCCATTTAAATATCTTTACTTTAGAATAGATAAAATTTAATCAATATGAAAAGGTAAATTATTGATCTCATATGATATATTATCAAATATATAAGAATAAAACACATACAGAGATAATATTATAGTAAAAATCACTTGGAAAATAATATTTACAAAAGGTAATAAAATATATAATTATAGGATGTCATGTTTCCCTAGAAATGATACCTTTACTATCAATTACTTTCTTAATATGGTTTAAACTATATGTAAACCCCTAATTAATGCTAGCATAACTTGATTCTCCACCTGAGACTACCGATGCATCGATGGAATATATTTAACTACAACCCTCATGTTTTTTTCATGTCCAATTAATTATTTATATATAAAATAATACATTTTATTGATGTGTCAATATTCTTATGAACAAACATTTTTATTTAATAATTAATACATAATTATAAATATTTCCCCATTCAATCGAACAATTTTAAAATGTAAGAATATATGTTGAAATTGTATATGGTTTAAGAAATAATCATATCCATGATATAAGAATACATATATTTAATATAAATTAAAATTTTAAATAATAAATATCATTAGAAATAAAATGGGTATTTTTACTCCTTATTAATGAAATTAATTGAATAATATTTAAATAAGGCTTAATAAAGTGTAATCATGATTAATACACTTTCTACATGTCATCAGTTTAATCATATTACCCATAAATTAATAAAATTTATAACACATTAAATATCATGGGAGTAAATAAATTCAAGAAATCAAATTTCATATGGGATTTATATTTACCTCGTAATATAATATTGGTGCATAACATCAAAACATGCCTCAACAAAAGAAAATTGAGATGATGTCCCTTAAAAAGGTCATATCACTAAAGTGATAATTAGTAACATTAATAGATTATGGGCCTTCAATTTAAATACAAAAAAATGGAAATATAATATAATATACTCAAAAATTCATTTCAAATATAATCATTTCATGAAAAAATCAACGTTGACGATGTTTATCCCAATGAATTGAAATTGAGTTATGAAATCCCATACCTTGTGCTTTAATTTTGTTCAACATGATTTATCTTCATATATAAAGGTTTATTGTATGTTATTAACTTATTATAGAATCATATTAATGTTTATGATATCATATATGAACAACATATATCATTTTCCACCGGTATGTTAATAGTATTTCATTATTTCCCTTGTTTTAGGTTTTAATAGAATCATTTTACAATGCATGTTTTGTTGAGTATGTCCTAGTTATTATGGATAGGATTTTGACCCAAAATATATAAAATAATATCAGAGGCATATATATATATATATCTTATTTTCCCATTAAATATATTTTTATAATCATTATTTAATGTTGAACATGGAAAATGAAACACATCACGTCGTGGGGACAATTGGTCGAATGCATGGATGAGCGGTAGTATCATTTCTATAATGGTTGAAAAGTTAACGAATTGAGTGATATATTAATTTTATATAACAAATAAAATTTCATATGTTCTAAATTTGTCCACTATTTTTGTCATTATATCTTTTTTCTAAAAGTGTTGATGAAAACAAATTACACCACTATGTAGAGATAGTAAGTCGTATGTACACATTCTAACCAATTATTTATTCACCGAATGTATAAAAGGATGAATATAGTTACTTTATAATTATAATAAAATATATTTCTATAGAATATATAGGATTTTGTTTTTTGAAATAACACATTATGTGGATTTATAAAAATAAATAAACATGAAAGAGTCAGTAAAAATGATTACCTAATCTTCGGAGAACATCCTTTAGATATATTATTCAGGAAAATAGGGTAGTAATTTTTGAAAGGGAACCTATATATGATGGGTAATGAGTTAATAAGGAAAATCATTACTGGTTTGCAATGACGTATATATCAATGTGGTGTGATGAAGTAAATGAAGGAGTACTATTTTGTAATTAAGTTTAGGGGCACATTATAAATTTTATAAATTATTAATTAATATAAAATATTAATAAATTAAAAATTTATTAAAAATAAATAATTTATAATATAAGATGATTATTGGTCAAAATAACCCCATTTGATAAAATTTAGATATGTTTTCACTAAATTTATATGATTATCTTCCAGTTTTAATCCTTATTTAATATTGTTAACCCTTACCATGATAATAAGGATTTTTTACTCTCTGGGTTAATATAATTACAATAAAATGATAAAATGGTCGTAAATTTAACATTTATAGAAATTAATTCTATATCCAAATCATTTGGATGAATTTAATATTTTTAGGAATTTAATAAAAATTAATAAAAATTATTTATTTTAAAATATTGATATTGTTAGTTTTGAAATTAATAATAACATTGACATTTTAAATTATCAATATAGGAAGATAAATTATAAAAAAACCTTTTAATTATTCCCTAATAAGTCATGGTTATCTATAATATTCTTTTATAAATTTTTGTAAATCAATTTATATTTATTTTAGTATTTTGTTTTAATTTATTTGCTTTTACAATTAATTGATTAATTATGTCATTATCATTGTTTAATTACATAGGGTAATTATTTCTTCACTCAATTTCAAAAATAAATTAAAAAATGTATATTAATCATTTATAATAAAAAATATTTTTAATTGTAAAAGATTTTATTTTTTCACCATGATATTTAAAATAATATACTCATCAAAGTCTTGTATGTGACACAAGTGACTCTTCATTAAATAAAATTTTATAAAAATTATTATATCATTAAAAATTACATATTTGGAAATTTAATCGAAACATCAATGATTATGTATGAATATTACTAGACTCATTAATTTTTTTCATGATTCATATCAATTTTATCGTCATTGTCATTTTATTTTTTACATAGATTACCCAATTTACCCATTACGGAGGTAACAAAACATTATAAGGATACTATTCGTGTAGTTCAAAAATAGAAGAGACATATATAATAAAAATTTCCATCTAAAAAAAAATATGGCATCATTTTTTTTAATTTTTATAAAATATATATAAGAGAATTAAATTTGAAATTTATCCCACACAATGTAATAAATACAAAATCTTAAAAAATCATTTTCAATGCCCAAAAATTGACTTTTACAAAAAATAAATAAAAAGGATGATTAAAATGAAATAAATTATTTTAATTATAAATTAATAGTACATAATTCACATTTATATCAAATTTAAATCATAAATATACTTTTAATATTAATAAGTAGTTAGTTTTATAAAAATATGTATTTTTGCGATTGACATGAAAATTAATCTTTTAAAAAAGAATCAAAAAAATTAACCACAAATTTGTATTAATATTTCTATTTAAAATTAATTATATGTTTTGTAAAATAATATAGATATTTTTTCAAGGAATTTAATATAATATTTAATCATAAAAATAATAAAATCCACTTCAGATGAAAATATATTTTCCTATAAAATTAAATTAATTTAATAAAATTTAATTTCATGCATACAATGAATTAATTACTAAATTAATAATGAGTCGTAAAATTATATATTTCATAAGTTGGTTACTATTATTCAGTATTTCTAACATAACTCATTGATTATAATGATCACGTAATAATATTTCAATTTTCATTTTATTTGGGTGTTTTGTGAAATATAAGCTATAAATGTTGATAAATTTAAAAAGACATATATTGTAAAATATTTACGTGTACTTCATTCCCCCTTTTAATAAATTTTACCCTAAAAATTTTAAAATTATCTTCAAAAATCAATGGATGATAGATGAAAGTTTATTTTTTGGAAACCCACACTGTAATTTGGGTTAATGATATATCCTCATAACAAATTTGAAAGGTAAATGCAATGGTCACGAGAAATTTAGGCTTTCCAACATGAAAAAATTAGTGAAAAGAAAAATGTGAACATTAAATAGAAATATAACTGTCATGTTATGATGGAGAGTGATAAAGTACATCACCATTTTAATGTAAACAATTAAATAATAATAATTTTTTATTGAAGAATGGTTATTGGTTTCAAAACCATAAGAGTAGACATATAATTTTTTTTTCCAACATCCTTTTCATATAATTGAATTTTATTTTTAATTTATGGATAAATATATGATAAAATAAACAAAATTGATTTATTTACATGTCATAATTACAAACATATCCTATGTTTGGGATTTGATATATTTCCATGTTTTCTCTTATGCTAGGAAATGGATTTTAAAAATAAAATTTTCATGTTTGAAGCACTTTATTGAATCATAAGATCCACAAATCATTCCTTCAAATATTAAAAATGTATCCACATGGAGATGGCATGAAAAAGATATTCAATATGATAAATAATAATTTATCCTTATAAATAAATTTCCATTATGGAACTTAATCCATTATATAAAGAGTTAACCTTAAGGATCATCCCAAATACATCTATTTAATAATTTATAAGGATAGTCACTAACTTTAAAAAATAAAAAAATTATATCATATTTTACAAACAAAATGAATCTTTTATTTTAATATACCAAATATAAATAAACATTGATCACCTTTAATGATTAATGAAAAAATGAATTCTTCTAAAAATAAAATCTCTCATAGTTGTATACATTCCTTAAATCCAAACATCTAAAAAACACAAAAAATAAAAAATGAATATTCAAATATGAAACAAACTTCTTTGTAACTAATAATATCCCATAAAAATATCTTTATCATTAATATTTCAACATAAATCACATATTGATGTAATTTACAATAAATATTTTTTTTTTCAAAAAAATCTACACGCAATAGAATAATTCTCTTATATACTAGTATTATTCATCAAATGTTTTCATATCCATAAAGTATATGCAATATAGATCAATCATAATATATCACATTATTCTAATAAAAATCATCACTTGAAAAGATGTTTCTGAATCCAAAAAAAATCATTTTAATCATTTTACATCAATCACAAACCATTAGTTATGGTAAAACATCTATTTTAATAATTTCTCACTATTTAGTCTATCATTTTTAGTCTCTTAATCATCAGAATTATATCCATTACAAGTATATCCTTGGTTCTTATCAACATGATTTTTCCCACTATGAAATATTTTTTCATTATTCCCATATTTTTCACATTGAAATCATTCAACCGTCGGTAATACCCCAATTATACAATTACTTCAATCATTATATTTTTAATATATATTATTTTCGTTATTTCATTGTTTTCTACAACAAAAAAATATTCTCATTCCTATAATATGTTCACTTGCATGTTTCATATCACATTCTAAATGTATAGTAAACTAAATAATCTTTTCTATATGGCTTCCACCACACGAGTTCTTAATAAACTCTAAAATTCTATCATTTTATGAGTCAAATAGTTGGTAATTTATCATATTGTTAATCACATTTCATGATTACTAGTTGTATATAATCACAATATTATTCATTCAAATAATTATCCCATTTTATTTCTTATTAACACTATACACATCATTATCCAAATTCATTATAGTTTTATCCATTTAATAAAACCAAAATCACAGTGAGAGAAACTGGAATCACCATGGTAATTAACATTGCCCTGAATATTCATTTATCATAAGTAAAAATCATGAAACATTCTCAATCTGTTAATCCTTATGATTATCCCAGGTTATCCATTATTATTAACAAATCTATTGGATGGTATCCTTGAAATAGAATTATCCTCACATCTATTCATATGGTCATATTCCACAATCTAGTTCAAAAAATTTCTATTATACATCCTTTGATTACAACTATTACACACCCTACTATAGTATCCTAGATCTATTGGTCAATTTAAATCATTGGTATATGTTATAATTAATCACACCCTGAATGAATGAATAGTTTAATAGTCTTGGTAAGATATTTACATAAATGATTCCCCAATTACATTTGAAAAAACTAATTACAACAATTTTTTTCAGGAATGAAATTATTCCCTTTATATAATACTTTCCTAGAAATCATTGTACACTTCATGGATTATTCGGTACAGAAATAAAAATAAGTTTGAGGTCAAATTCTCAGTTACGATTGAGTACAATGTACTCTATCATAAATCAATAATCATAAAATATATGGAATAATAAATAACTAAAAAGGAATTTCGTTTAATTAAGACAAATCCAATAGCAAATATGTTATAATAAATATTAAAAAGAAAATAACTGATCATAGATTCCATACAATCAATGATATGAGAAGAAAATGCATCAAAAAATCATGTCATTGTAAAAATATCAAGGACAATATTAATAACTGAATTGAATGAAAGGAATAATCTTCAGATTTCAGGTTTCCCAGGAACATAATACCATTACGAATAATAATTATCAGAATATTTTTATATTGGTTTTGGGCATAGTGGTTGTGTAGGATTGTGTGTACCTAATGTTGAAAATATCCATGATTGATGATCAATTGACTATCAACACGATGATAAATTCCAAAATTCAAGGAATTGAATTAATGAAATAATATAGAGTATAGAACCCCGAAAAAAGAATAGAGGATCAAACTATTATTTTATAATTAATTTAATTAAATTTATGAATTTCATATGAGGAGATTTTTTATTCTTTGATGTGTTAGTCCATGGGTATGAGGTGAGAGATTTTTGCGATGTAGAATACAGGGAGAGTAGTCCTTTATCTGTAATCCACATGGGCCCCACATATCATCAGACATCACCAAGTTAGTCTTCGGTCCTAGCATGGATGATAATTGTGCTTGTGTTGGATACCATTGGTTTCCTTTACCATCGCTACCGATGAATTCTCCAAGATCCAGTAGAGGATTATCTCCCTCATTCATGAGAGCATTCATAGAGTGGGAAGAGTTCTATAGGCTCGAGAGATTTTCTCCAAGGATGTTGTGCACAAAAATATCGGTTAGATTGTGGAATGACCCCTTGATTCATTATAGAATAATAAAATAATGGGGAATTAAATTCATTACCAAACAAAAAATAATTAGAATATGGTTCGTTGCTTATATTTTATTCCATGTGAAACCCTAGGTCAAATAATAATAGAAATGTATTTATTTCCAAGACATGTTCTTAAATTCCATGTGATATTAAAATATTATTTAACAAAGTAATATTCATTATTATTTCCCATAGGACTCATAACTTGTTCCACCAATCATCTCCAATATTTACTCGGCCTTGAATAATGACTATTTAGTGATAAAATAAATATTACATCATTATTCATCAATAAATAAATATTTTTTCTATAATATATTTTCTTGAATAACTATAGATGAAATAAATTTGATCTGACAAACATGAATAATTATTACACCAATACCAGGAATAATATTTTTTTAAGTGAGATATTAGCTACAGTTAGTGTGTGAATATCTAGGACTATTACTCATCGGCGTTTGGCTAGCATGCATGAATTCCAATATTACTATCTAAAAATGGGTCATAGAACCGATGGAAAAGAATTTTATATCGCAACAAAAATTCCCCTCATACGAACTCTTACTATGTAATATAATCCCTTTATCGTAATATATCCAATCATACGGGTTGTTTTCATGTGTCATCAACCCATGTGTTTGATTTCACATTCCTTGACTACTTCAAATTGAACATTTCTGAAAAAAGCATGGTCATAGATTTTTTAGGCTATATCATTTCAATATAAGGGCCTGAGATATATAATTCCATACAAGTGACATATCCTTGTTGCATTATTCATTAACGCTATATTACTCATGATAAAACCTACTTATCCAACCTCATCGTGAACATCTATCATCTGGATTTTCATCAATACATCTAAGTGTGTGATTCATAATACCCATTAATAATAATATTAAAGTATAATGTCTGATAAACACATCCAAAGATAGAAACATCCAATGACACTTATGAATGTGCTCTTCCTACTAGCGGGTCTTGTTCTCAAAATATCCTATAGGATATTGACAAGGGAACACACCCTGGGAATGTACCCCAATGTTTAATAAGTCCCCACATCTAATAGCCATTATAATTTTTTTCCTTTAATATTAAATCATCTGTCCATAGAACATATATTCAAGAATAGTTTCGTGGAACTTTTGGGTTCTTGTCATTGCAGGGACCCGCTATGACCTTTTTGCGAGATAACTATTATTTGGACATTATCACAAACTATGACATGGAGAAGAAAAACCATGATGTGTTAAATAGTTTTTTAATATTAATACAATGAATATTGGTTTATCATAAAGTTATATGAAGTTGGTTTCTATGAAACCAACACCAACATACCCCACATTCACTAGATCCATTTGCTATCAACCTTCAGTCCACTAGCTCCCACATGATATTCATTCATCTGCTATGATTTGACTCTAATCAATGGTTCTATCACATTATCTTCAAGGACACTTTATTTAGTGCAACATCACCCCATTGATAGAAATTCCTCATGAGGTGATCTATTCAGAGTATTTTCTTCAACTATCAATGTAACCCTGGATCATTTGTAATAGAAACCATTGTAGTATTATCTCAGTATAAAGTAATAGGATATTTACTACTAGATACCACATCATGCTCCTAAAAAATATTCTAAAACTAGGTGGATTCCATGTACGCATCAGATGTTTCTATATATTCAGACACCACTGTAGAATTATTGACAACTGGCTACTTTTAACTATTCTAGCTCAAAACTCTTCCACTAATATATAAAACAAATCCTGATTGTGACAATAGATCATTTTAATTTGTTTGAAAAAATCATATACATTCCCTTTAATGAAAATATCCTTATCTTTTTCATACATCAATAACATATAATTAGTTCTTCTCAGACATTTAGGGATAGTCTTTCAGAATTCCAATGTTGTTCTGCTAGATCTGCTTGATATATTCCTACCATACTCAGTCTGGGCTTAGGCAACATCAAGGATAGTACATAACATGGAAAGCTTCAAATATCATATTGCTGATATTTATAGAATATTACTCATCCTAACATTCTCATATTGTTTTTGGGAACACATTTTCTTGTAAAGATTTATACTATGTGGCATGGGAACCAATCCTCGCTTGGATTGTTCCATAGTAAATATCTTTAGTATCTTTTCAATTTATGTACTTTGACAGAGCCTATATTACCTCTTTAATCTATCATAAATGATATTGAAACCTATAGTCTAGGATGATTAGCCTAAATTATTCAGGGAGAATCACCTATTCAACTAGTCCTTGACTGAAAAAAAGAATGGTTTGTCCATTATAATAAGAAATATGCCTTCAACATACACTACTATGATATTGACTGCATTCCCATTAAACTTCATGTAAACACATGGCTCATATTCACTCTTATGGAAGAAAAATACATTTATGGATTCCTAGAATAGAATATTTCATGACCTGTATGTTTTCATTAATCCATAAATGGATCTCTGCAACTTGCAAACCCTTTTAGCATCTCTTGGGGTCACAAAAACATCTAGTTGTTTCATATTGATATATTTCTAAGGGTTCCGATTATGTTATGTAGTTTTGATATCCATCATCGAAATCACAGAGTCATTGAGATATGCTACGGAAGGTATGATTCATATAGATTTTAACATAGAATCTGGTGAAAAATATTCATCATAGTCAATTCATTGATGCTAATTAAATCCTTTAGCCACTCAAATTTCTTTATATGCACTAACTTGATCTTTTCTGTAGAGTTCACTCTTGAATATCAATTTACATCCAAAAGGATTTAGATCAACTATATCATCGACCAACACCCCAACATAGTTTTGTTACATGGAATCCATCTCAGAATTCATAGATTCAAGCCATCTTGAATCTTATGATCTCTCTACTACATCTTTGTATTAGATATGTTCACCATTTTCCAACAATAATGAGGCACCATCCTCGATGGAAAGGGAATTAGATCTCTCTGGTTCCATTAACTCTCTCATACACATATTTAGTACTTGTGTTTCCAGAACTACCTCTTACAAGGGGACCTATAGAAGATGTTCCTATACCAACTCTTTTGTATCTTGAGCATCAACATCCTCAATGTCAACCATTCTCCGACTATCCTTTTTGTGGATTTTCTCCCACTCAAGAAAGAGGAAATGTCAAATAACAATCACATTCTTGTCTTCGGGGATGTATAGTTATTATCCCTTTGTTTCCTTAGGATTCCCTATAATGATACCCTTCATGGCCCAAGCTGCTAGTTTTTTTTCCGAGAAAGACATTAACAATGAAGCACACCCTCATACTCATGTATGCAATAAATAAGGTTTCATTACACTCCATATATTGAAGGGAATACCATTTGTTTCCTTAGTCGGTACTCATGTTAATGTGTATGTCATAGTTTTCAATGTGAATCCCCAAATGGATAATAGAGTAACTACATGACTCATCATTTACCATACCAAGTCTAATATGGTATAGTTCCTCCTTCCACTAACACCATTCCACTATGGTGTATATGGTGGAGTGAGTTCTGATAGAATCCAACACTCCAATAAAAAGGTCGATGAACTCTTGGTAAAAATCTTATACTCCTCAAACCGATCATAGATTCTATATCATGTTACCAATCCAATTCTATAATTAATTATGGAACTCCTTGAATTTCTCAAAGGACTCGGACATATATCTCATTAATTAGAAATATACATATCTACTAATGTCACCAATAATACTAATGAAGTAAAAATATACAACTCTTGATTCTACTGAAAATGGTCCATATGCATTAGTCTGTACCAATCCTATAAGCTTCATGTCCCTTTCACCCTATCCCCCAAATGGTGGTTTGGTCATTTTACATTGTAAACATGTCTATCATCTATCATGTGGTTCTAGGTCAGAAGATTCAATATATCCATCTTGACAGAGCGTTATCAAACACATCTCCTTTACATGATCGAGAAGTTTATTCCACAATTGGGTATTGTATGAGTCATCTTTACATGGTTAGATATCAATTGACAACACTTGGTTTTCATAATTTAATAATTACAGACAATTATTTCTATGTGATATACCTTAACATATGTTTCCCTTATAAAATTAACATCATTTATTTCCGAAAATGAACATAAAACCATCTATATATTATCATGATATAGAAATTATGTTCTTGGAAACACATGGAACATAATTACTGTCATGAAAAAACAAAATCAACACTTCTAGCAATGAAAGGTGGTAGTCACCATTATAAAGAGTACCAAGCCTTGAACCATTGGCATCTCACTGATCCACATCTCCTTTACCAATTTTCTAAAATCTACATTGCTCAAATATTTGAATTCAGATTTGAGCACCACACACTATATCTAATACTCAATGTTTAGAAATATAAAGATTACACTCGATAACGAATGCACTTTGGAATCCCCTTTCCTCTGGTAGAATTTCCTCTTCCAGTGGATGGGCATTTCACTTGAAAAGCATACTACCTAAATTTCCTTGCCCTGCCTTATGATCATCTTCTTGTTGGTGATGGTATGTGAGATCTTTATACTATATATAAATCTTAGGACCCTTTTCCTTATCCTTCATCTTCCTATTCACCATAAGGAGCGGAGTTTTGTCACGCCCCATGACCATATCCATATTGAGAATCATGGTCAGATGTTCCAATAACCTCTTATAATTATTTCCCACATTATAATTCACCATTAAGATAGATAATCCCAAAGTAAGTGATGGTTTTATGTGATCTATACAAAACTAATATTTAATTTTAATCCTTTAGATGTTCACATGCTCAATTTAGAGAATAAGGTTGTCTATATGTGGTCCACCTGTGTAGAAAATTCCAGAATTGTAGTCAACTATTAGTTGGAGAAATCATACATCTCATGTCTCTCATTATCTTTACAAATATCTCAATGGAGGGACATCATTCAATATGTATCCATTTCCCCATGTTTCTTTAAGAGCTTATTGATCATGTATGATAACATGAGGCTCTAAAAATCTACAGCAGAATTCAAATTTTTTCTCATAAATAGAGAGTACCTCATCAGTTGCCTCATTTGTATGTGGAACTGGTAAAGGAATTTCTATAACCTAATGTTTCCTCTCATGGAGAATGATATCCCGAAAGGGCCTTTTCCACTCCTTGTAATTAGTGCTGATAAGAATGTTTTCCCTCATGTGGATGGATCAGAATGATATGTTTGATGTCATTTTGATTATTTTTCTACCAATTATGTTGAACAGAGTTCTAGTACATTATCTTGAAAATTTATTCAAATAAATAAATTTAAACATATTAGTCTTCTACATTTTTGTCGAAACCCAATATCCCTAACCATTGGCTTCAGAATATCCTTTTGCAGACATTCTAGCAGGAAGGATCTATATTTTCCATAGCATTACCAAAATATTTTTTGGTCAATGAAAATAAATAGTTTAAGGTAGGAATTCCAAATGTCATCTTTACTAACTCACAGCTACTTGATCTGTTGATGGGAATCCCCAATCACGAAATCCTTATTTTTGGATTTCCATAACCCTTGCCTCTCATTTACACCAAATACTAATATAGTAGTCAACCCTTAATGTAAACTATGTTATGTGAATGCAAACCCTCCATTTATAATTCCCCAATAATTGAAAGAACCCCAACTAGTGTTGGTCAAGAACATTGATCGATGGTTTGATTCTAACGGAAGTATTCGAAGGATATACCGACATAATATTTAATTGAGTAATTTTATCCTTAATACGTAAATTTCCACTTATTATCCTTTCACAAGATTATTAATATTAAGTGGGATATACTTAACTTATTAATCTTGTATTGATAATATTTACACATAATCCATTTAATTTTAGTTTCATATTGTTGGATTGTTAGTTTTTTTATTATGTGACTGCATCAAACATCAATAATGAATAAAATTACAACTGACATAAATAAAATAAGCGGTATGATCAAGAGCATAACTCTATGTTGGTTTATCTAGATGTCAATAATATGACCCTAACCTAGGGTAGAAATACCTTGAACTATTTATGGTTCGTGTTTTCATCCTTCCACATGTCCACAATTGTATATCCTTGGATTTCTTTCACCTCCACTCCTAACAAGAACCACATACACTAGCTTAGGAGCTCCATCAATTACATATGAATTTTACTCACATGTTTTTGTGGGGTGAAAGGGGGTTTACATAGATGAATCCATAGGTACAAATGCAATACATACAATTGAAGATAAGGAACACATTCCAACACTTTTAATTTTAAAAATAAATAAAATGTGTCCAATAACATACAAAGGTTTGTCCTAAGATCATGATCATCCACATACATTGTAAGGCCCCAGCCTTAAACCTTACTTAATATTGAATTAAATGAATAATTCACATTGAGGATTTTTTCAGGTTTAGATTTTTAGAGAATTTGTACATAACTATTACATCTCCAAAGATTACAAAGTAGACACTTCTACTAAGTTTCCATAAAATAAAAACTCTTAAAAAGAAACATATCTAGTTTCATGTTTAAGATAGCATCACATTCCCTTGATCCCATCCTTGACCTTATTCCATATTAAGTCCTATGAAAAATATTTCAAATAAACTTGGGGTGAGCATAAAAAGCTCAATAAGGGATACAAAATGAAGGAAAACTGTTAGTTTTTCAAGACAACAAGTAAACCATGAATACATTATCAAACTAATATTTTTCACCTTTATGGATTAGTAAATAAACCTCACTGAATAAATTATCATTACTTACCCTTTTGTAACAAAAAGATTACCATAAAACCCATATAAAGAACACATAACATATGAAGGTAACTTGGGACATAAACATACATAAATGGAATAACCATACAGTCGACATCCACACTTATCACTTAATGGAATATCCATACGGCCGACATCCATACCCAATGCATTGGAGGATATAACATAACCACCCATCCTGGTATTCACGACACCACCCATCATATGGTTTATCACGTAACCACCCGTCAAATGTCCAAGTACCATTATAAAATCATAAGACATAAAACCAAAATAATGGATTGAAAACATTTCCACATTTCAAACACAATATATCACTTAAATATATTGACATAACGAATCCATTATAAAAACCATTTTCAATAACAAAGTACATAAAAGAGTATATTGTATTTATTTCATTTTTAAAAAAAACATCACGACTTGTTGAGGAATCCAAAGACCAAATAATACTCACAGCGGCGGAAAAGGTCATTGTCACTGCGTACGTTAAAAGAAACATTCCTTTTTTCATTCTGTGAAACGCTTCGTATAAAGAGATTCCTTTAGTATAAAATTAAAAGTCAAAGGGGTTTATACACCGTATAAAAAAACCTTGTATTAGAACAAAATATGCCTCAATGAAAGGAGATTGAGACGAAGTCCCTTACCTCGTGTCCGACGTGACTCGATTGCTCTTTAATCTCCTGAATAATAAACTAAAGTTAATTTATACTTGCTTAAGAATTTTTTTCAAGCTTATTATTCCTTTTATGTCACTTATTTCCATCTTATAAACATTATGTAATCATTTAAGTAAAAAATGTTTGTTTTGTCGATATTTGGTTCTTAAGTCAAAAGTAGACTTCATACAATTACATGTTGTTCATGTGGTCAAGGGTTCATTATATCCAGAAATATATTCATGATTTGGATATCATATATATCATATATATCCAGTATATACATGTATTTAAAATAGTATATAACATTTAGTGGAAAGAAACAAAATGCACCATTCATGGAGACGGTAAGCCGTACGTACGCATAAACGCTACTTTTATTTCTATTTCATATTTAATGGAGTGTAATTATAATGATATAAAGGGATAATATAATTCCAGTATAATATCATATATAATATCATTAACTCCGTCCTTTATACGTCCCACATATGGCATTAAATAATCAAATCATTTTGAGGGGGCGGTAGTCCGCACTTCCTAAAATGAAATTATCGCGTTTACACATAATGGAAACCATAAAGGTATGCCATAAATGAAAAATACAAAAGCATAAGGAAAAAGTTAAAGTAATATAAATCATATATAAATATAGTTACATCATAATGGCCACCATGAAAGGTGTCAAAAGAAGATTGAACAATCAACGTTTCGTGAGACAGAAAATCACCAACCACAGAAATAGTATGTTCTTTAACCATTAGACGAAGGTGTGTGTCGGTGTAGCTCAAATCCTTATTATAAAAACATACTAGTATATTTAAGATACTATTTTTGTTACAGAAGAAAGTAATAAAATGAGTTTAGGGGGTTGGAGAAGAAAAATAATACATAAGAACACAAGAGAAGACACTACCTTTAAAACGGGTAACTCTTTTTGGTTTGAGCTCAAAGGCTTCCTTGAAAAGACATATTCCCAAAGTGAGGCTTCTAGGAGTAAGAGAGGTATATGGAGAGGTAAAATGGGTAGGGTTTGGCCAAGCCAAAGGCTTGAGAGGTGTGGGTAAGGTGGTAGAGGTGGGGGCCTTTTATAAGAGGAGAGGAGGGGCACTCTTGGAAAGTTATAAAAGGTTACTTTTTTTTCAAATGTGTTTCGGATTTTAAAGGTCCCACATTGATGTATTTGAAGGATAAGGTGATAAGATTTCTAAATCCAACCATAAAATAGGTTTTCTACATGCTTAGGTCTTACATTTTACATTATCTTTTCATTTTATTTAAATCGTGAAATAACGAGGTAATCGCTGCATCATCATGATGTCATAAATAATTTAATTTATTTACTGTCTAAGAATTATAAAACAAATATCATGATGTATTAAATCCTTTTATATATCAAATGAATATTTATAGTCAAACATGTGACTTGTATAACCCCATTTAAAAATTGTTTTTGTAAAACAACTCAAGTTTGTGACATTTTTATTTTAACTTTAAATAAAAAGTTATTAATGTCATTTTCCTACCAAAGTGGCTCCATGGGGTCCCCAAGTTGACCCATGGATTTTCACGGTCGTCCATGACACATCCAATAAGGGTAAGACATGTGTCAAGGTCATTTTATATTATTAAAACACTATTTTTACATTAAACTACACTAATTACCTCTAATCACGATTAAAAACTTAAAAGTTACTATTCACCAAAAAATTATTTTAATCCCATTGAACCACATTTTACATCCTAATGATAACCATTTATGTCGGATTTTTGAAATTAAAAACATAGAGGTGTTAAAATTTCATTTAAACAAAAAATCAGTTTTTTTAAGTACCACTTAGTGGTTTCACTATTCATCAAAAATTGAAGTTCTTTCAGAAAAATACCAAAACTTCACCCTAATCTATATTTGATATTCTGAAATAAAAAATGATGTCTATTTTACAAAATTCAAAACATATAAGGTACATTAATTATTTTAATAATTAATTTCCGCTGTCAGAACAAATAGCGTGTTTTTATGAAACAAAATGTGTCAAAAGATTGAGACTAGTTTAAGTCCAATTTCAAAGTGAAATCAATTCCAATTATCACAATTGGATTAAATGGTAAAAATTTATTTTAATTGAACATTAAAACCAATTCAAAATATAATCTAATCATATAAATAAATTAGATTAAAAAGAGGTTTTGAGTTAAAATACAACATTTTTCATTATTCATTTAGAATTCAACTTTATCGGAAAAATACCAAAAATTTACACAAATTAAATTTTGATGTCCCAATTTTAAAGAAGAGTTTTATTTCGTCCAATATAATGTATAAGAGTGACCAAAACTATATTTAAAGAGGGTTCTCCATCAGAAGGTGATAGTTCGACCTTTTAGTGAATATTAGAGTATCTATGCCTAAAGTTGAATTATTTTTATTATTTTAATCCATTATATTTTATTGGATAAATGTAAAAACATTTAAAAAACATATATAATCTTATTCTAGTTATTTCTATTCATTCCCGCCAATACAATGGCTATGTTTTAACTACAATTTAAAATAATATTATTATATTACTACTGTGCAACGTAAGATTTCAAAGAAACTATTTGTTGCAGATCATGTACGCTATCGAACATAGCAACCCCTTTTAAAGTAAAATTAATATTTAATTCGTAAATATTAATATGTATAAAAATGTATTATTCTTTTTTTACCTGGGATGTTACATCCTTCCCCATTTTGAATATTGCGTCCTCGCAATTTTATTCACTTATCAAAATAAGTGGGGGTATTTATCCCTCATAGCATTTTCAGATTCCCATGTTGCCTTTTCCACCATATGGTTTTTCCACAAAACCTTTACCTGGTGAATTACCTCATTTTGCAACACCTGCTCTCTTCAGTCAAGAGTATGGACTGGTTGTTCTTCATAAGAGATATTCTCTTCCAACCGAACTACCTCCGGGATCAAAACATGAGATGGATCTGGCATATACTTTCTCATCATCGAAACATGAAAAACATTGTGTACCTGAGATAAACTCGGAGGTAAAGCCACTCAGTAAGAAACTGATCCAACTTTCTATAGAATTTCATATGGTCCAGTGAACCTTGGACTCAGATTTCCTTTCTTACCAAATCGCATCACACTTTTCCACGGTGAAACTTTGAGAAAAACATGATCACCTACCTCGAAAGATAGATCCTTCCTCCTGTTGTCTGCATAAATTTTCTGTCTGCTCTGAGATGTTATCATGTGTTTCTGAATCAACTGAACTTTTTCTGCCATCTCTTCTACCAATTCTGATCACATCAGCTTCCTTTCACCCACTTCATCCCAAAAATATGGAGTTCGACATCGCTTCCCATATAATGCCTCAAACGGAGCCATATGTATACTAGAATGAAAACTGTTATTATATGAAAATTCATCCAAAAAAAGATGTTGGTCCCAAATTCCCTGATAATCCATAGAGAAAGCTGTAGCATATCCTCCAAGGTCAGAATTTTACGTTCTGACTGCCCATCTGATTGCGGATGAAAAGCTGTACAAAAATTTAATTCAGTACCCAATGACTTTTGAAGGCCTTTCCGAAAGTTAGATTAAACCTGGGATCATGATCATATAAAATGGAGAGGGGAACTCCATGCAATCTGACTATCTTTTTAAGATACAACCGAGAAAGTTGATCTAGAGAAAAAGTATCTCGAATAGGAAGGAAATGAGTAGATTTAGTCAATCAATCAACAATAACCCGGATTGCATTATTACCTCGATATGTCCTCTTTAATCCCACAAAAATGTCCATGGATACATTTTCCCATTTCCGCTCTGGTACTAGTAAAGGCTGAAGCATCCCTTTCGGTAACTTCCACTCTGCTTTAACCTGCTGACAATTCAAACACTTACTGTAAAATAAGCAATATCTCTTTTCATTCCATCCCACCAGTAATACTCCCGCATATCTCTGTACATCTTAGTACTTCCAAGAGGAACTGAAAATAGGGAACAATGAGCCTCACATAACAACTCATTATTCAACTGTGAATCACCAGGCACACATAATATCTTCCCAAACCTCAAAACACAATCATTATAAATGTTATATTCAGGAAACATACCCTTCTGACCCTTCTGAACCATCTCTACCTTTTCTGCAACCCCCTGCCTTTCTTCTGCGCTTGCTTAATTCTGTCTGATAGGGATGATCTCACTGATACCTAAAACAAAACAGAAGAACTTCTTGCACCAACAAATTCTATGCCAAATTTCATCAAATCAAAAACGAAAGGATCTATTTCCAAACGTAGAATTGTTAATGAAGCATTACATTTTCGACTCAAAGCATCAGCCACTTTATTTTATTTTCTCAGATGGTAATTTATTGTACAATCATAATCCTTGATTAATTCCAGCCATCTCCTCTGTATCATGTTCAATTCTTTCTGCATGAATATATACTTTAAACTTTTGTGATTAGTATATATTTCACACTTTACTCCAATGATGCCTACAAATTTTTAAAGTGAAAAAATCAGCATCTAATTCCAAATCATGTGTAGGGTAATTTACCTCATGAATTTTCAATTGACGTGAAGCATAAGAAATTAACTTATTATTCTGCATTAGGACACAACCAAGTCCTTTAAATGATGCATCACTGTAGATACCAAACTCACCATTCCTGGAAGGAAGTGCCAAAACTGGATCATTCACCAATCTTCATTTCAACTCTTGAAAACAATCATCACATTCTTTTGTCTAGATAAACTTTACACCCTTCCCAGATAGCATAGTAATTGGACTAGATAAATGTGAAAAAATTTCAACAAACCATCGGTAATAACTTTCCAAAACAAGAAAAGTACGGATCTCAGTTACATTTGTGGGTCTTTTCCATTCTTCAATAACTTTTGTTTTAGTAGGATCAATAGATATGCCATTTTTTTAAACAATGTGACCAAGGAATGAAATTTGTTGCAACCAAAACTCACACTTGCTGAATTTTCCATAAAATTTATTTTCTTTTAAGGATTACAAGATAACCATTAAATTACATCCATTCTCCTCTTTAATTTTAGAAAACACCAAAATATCATCGATGATAACAACCACAAACTTATCCAAGAACTCATGGAAAATTCTATTCATGAGGTCCATGAATACAACAGGTGCAATGGTTAACCCAAAAGGCATAACTACAAATTCATAATGGCCATATCTAGTATGGAACACAGTCTTCATAATGTCTACTTATATTACATTCAACTGATGGTACCCCGACCTCAAGTCAATTTTTGAAAAATACTGAGCTCCCAAGAGCTAATCAAAAAAATCATCGATATGAGGCAAAGGACACTTGTTCATAACAATAATGTTATTCAAGGCTCTATAATCAATGCAAAGTCTCACTGAACCATATTTCTTATTAACAAACAAGATAGGAGAACCCCATGGTGATGTGCTAGGTCGAATGAAACCATTATCTAATAACTCATGCAATTGTTTCTTTAACTCTAAAAGTTCAACTTGAGCCATTAGATAAGGGGGTTTTGAAATTAGACTAGAATCAGGAACTAAGTCACCAGTAATTTCAACTTCCTGATTATGAATAATACTAGGAAACTCATCAGGAAAAACATCAAGATACTCATTTACCACTGGCACATCATTAATCTGAACAGTTCCTTTATTTTCAACAATATGTGCAAGATAAAATTTATTTCCATCTTTTATTACTTTATCAACTTCCTGATATGTTATCAAAAGCAATGGTTCATTCTTGTTCAAAAATTGAAAATCATTCTAAAAAGAAACCATTTTAGCTTTGCATTCAATCTTAGCAAGATAAAAAGAAAGCCAATCCATGCCCAAAATAACATTAAACTCTACTAGAGGAAAAACAATAAGGTTTTCTGATAGATTCTTTCCGCACACAAGGATAGGAAGGTTCTTATAATTTCTTTTTGTCTCAATGTTTCCTCTGGGTGTTTTTACCATAATTTCAGGATTCATATCATGATATGGAATTTCTAATTTACTTGAAAACTTCTCAGAAATGAAATAATGTGTAGATCATGAATCAAACAACACATTGGCATAATCCGAACAAAAAAATAGTGTACCTAATACTACTTCATTCGATGGCCCAACATCTGCTGAAGTAGTTTCAAAGGATTTCACCACCCCTATCTTCTTGTAGTCTGGCTGCTTTCCCCCTGGTTGAGTTCTTCGTTAGAAACTCATTTTTATAATGACCCATTTCATTACACTTAAAACATCTTACCACTGGCTTTTCATTGCCTGCTTGATTATCTTCCTTACAGTTACGAGCAATATGACCAGACTTACCACACCGAAAGCACTTTCCAGACATGGATAAACATTCTCCAGGATGCATTTTACCACACTTCTCACAGGATGGATATTTGGTTTTCTTACCTCCCTGCTTCTTTGATGAATTTTTCCCTTCTGCCTGCCAACCGAACCTCTTATTCTGTTGTTTGTCAATCAACACCTGATCGTCGACAAACTCCATTTCCACATTCTCCGCACATCGAACAGGTTTTTCATAACTTTTGAACTCTAAGAATCTAAAGTCCTTCGATACATTGGCTTTAACCCTGAGTAAAAACGGTTGATTTTACTATCAAGATCTCGTATTATGTTTGGTGCATACCATGCCTGTCGGGTGAACTTTTCTTCATAAGCAGCCACTGAGTCATCCTCATGCCTCAATTCTAGGAATTTGTTTTCCATCCTAAGAAAAACCACCTTAGGAAAATATTTCTCAAGAAACATACCTTTGAATTTGTCCTAGTGAAGATCATAAATCTCATCACTATTTCTGATATTTTTCATCATCAACCACCACTGATCCGACTCACCTTCAAAATGGTAAATAGAAAGACTAACCTTTTGATGTTCTGAACACCCCATGACATAAAAAATATTCTCTAGTGCATTAATCCACCCAGAAGCTAGCACATGGTCAGATGATCCTCTGATTGATTGGGGAAGTTGCCTCTTGAAATTATCCACTACTGACATGTTCCTCTGCGGTTGATCTAGCTGATCTCGTGCATGGATAACACCACCATTTATAGCCTGAGTCAACTATTCCATTACTGCAAAAAACTGTTTAGTTCCGATTCCAACCATCTCAGGTTGCTGATTTGGAAGGTTGTCTTCCTCCTGATGTTGTCCCAACATAGAGGCCCTGTTTCCTCTACGGAAAACCATTCTGAACACAGAAATTCCTTAGGTGAAGAAACATGGTAATCTTTAAATACTTTATCATTTCAATCATACAAAAAAATAATTTATAATTTAACAATTTTCTAACTCCTAATGTTGTCTAAACCGACCTCTGATACCAACTGTAAGGCCCCGACCTTAAACCTTACTTAATATTTAATTAAATGAATAATTAACATTGAGGATCTTTTCAAGATTAGAGTTTTAGAGAATTAGGACATAACTATTACATCTCAAAATATTACAAAGTAGAATCTTCTACTAAGTTCCCATAAAATAAAAACTCTTAAAAAGAAACATGTCTAGTTCCATGTTTTAGATAGCATGACTTTACCTTGATCTCATCCTTGACCTTATTCCACATTAATTCCTGTGAAAGACATTTTAAAAAAAACATGAGGTGAGCATAAAAAATCTCAGTAAGGTATACACAAAGAAGGAAAACTATTAGTTTTTCAAAATAACAAGTAAACCATGAATACTTTATCAAATTAATACTTTTCACCTTTATGGAGTAGTGAATACTCCTCACTGAATATAATATCATTACTTATCATTTTGTAAGCGAAGTATTACCATAATACCCATATAAAGAACACATAACCTATAAAGTTAACTTGGGACATAACATACTTAAATGGAATAACCATACGGTCGACTTCCACACATATCACTTAATGGAATAGCCATACAGCCGACTTCCATACCCAATACATTGGAGGTTATAACGTAACCACCTATCCTAGTATTCACGGCACTACCCGTCATATGGTTTATCACGTAACCACCCGTCAAATGTCCAACTACCATTATTAAATCATAAGACATAAAAAAAATAATGGAAAGAAAACATTTCCACATTTCAAACAAAATATATCACTTAAATATATTGACATAACGAATCCATTATAAAAACAATTTTCAATACCAAAATACATAAAAGATTATATGGTATTTAATTCATTCTAAAAAAACATCATGGCTTGTTAAGAAATCCAAAGACCAAATAATACTCGTGGTAGCGGAAAAGGTCGTTGTCACCGCGTACGTTAAAAGAAACATTCCTTTTTGTCATTTTGTAAAAATCTTTGGAGAAAGAGATTCATTTTTTATAAAATTAAAAGTCAAAGGGTTTTATACACCGTATAAGAAAAACCTTGTATTAGAACAAAATATGCCTCAGTGATAGGAGATTGAGATGAAGTCCCTTACCTCATGTCCGACGTGACTCGATTGCTCTTTAATCTCCTGGATAATAAACTAAATTTAATTTATACTTTCTTAAGAACCCTTTTCAAGCTTATTATTCCTTTTATGTAACTTATTTCCATGTTATGAACATTATGTAATCATTTAAGTTAAAAATGTTTGTTTTGCCGATATTTGGTTCTAAAGTCGAAAGTGGACTTCTTATAATTACATGTTGTTCATGTGGTCAAAGGTCAATTATATCCAGAATTATATTTATGATTTGGGTTTAATATATATCATATATATCTAGTATATACATGTATTTACAATAGTATATAACATTTAGTGGTATGAAATGAAATGCACCGTTCATGGAGATGGTAAGCCGTACATACGCATGAACGCTACTTTCATTTATATTTCTTATTTAATGGTGTGAAATCATAATTATATAATGGTATATTATAATTACAGTATAATATCATATATAATATAATTAACTTCGTCCTTTATACATCCCACATATGGCATTAACTAATTAAATCACTTTGAGGGGGCGGTAGTCCGCACTTCCTAAAATGAAATTATCGTGTTTACCCATAATGGAAACCATAAAGGTATGACATAAATTTAAAATAAATATGCATAAAAATCATAAATTTAATATAAATAATATATAAATAGAGTGAGATCTTAATGGCCACCATGAAATGTGTCAAAAGAAGATTGAACAATCATCGTTTCGCGAGGCAGAGAATCGCCAACTAGAGAAACAATATGTTCTTTAACCATTAGACGAAGGTGTGTGTAGGTGTAGCTATAATAATTCTCATAAAAACATCCTAGTATATTGAAGATACTGGTTTTGTTACAAAATAAAGGAATAAAAAGAGTTTATGGGGTCGGAGATGCAAAATCAAACATGATAACACAAGAGAAGACACTACCTTTAAAACGAGTAACTCTTTTTGATTTGACCTCAAAGGCTTCCTTGGAATGACTTTTGCCCAAAGTGAGGATTATTGGAGTAATAGAGGGATATGGAGAGACAAAATGGCCAGGGGTTTCCCATTCCAAAGGCTTGAGAGGTGTGGGTAAGGTGGTAGAGGTGGGGGCCTTTTATAAGAGGAGAGGAGGGGCACTATTGGAAATTTATAAAAGGTTACTTTATGTTCAAATGAGTTTTGGATTTTAAAGATCCCACATTGATATATTTCAAGGATAAGGTGAAAAAAGTTCTAAATCCACCCATACAATAGTTTTTGACATGTGTAGGTCTTATATTTCACATTATCTTTTCATTTTAGTTAAATCGTTAAATAATGTGGTAATCGCTGCATCATCATGATGTCATAAATAATTTAAATTATTTAATGTCTAAAAATTATAATAAAATTATCATGATGTATGAAATCGTTTGATATTTATAATGAATATTTATAGTAAAAAATATGACTAGTAAAACGCCATTTAAAAATTGTTTTAGTAAAACAACTCAAGTTTGTGACATTTTTATTTTAACTTTAAATAAAAAGTTATTAATGTCATTTTGCTACAAAAGTGGCTCCATGGGGTCCCCAAGTTGACCCATAGATTTTCTTGGTTGGCCATGAAACATCCAGTTAGGGCAGGACATGTTTCAAGGTCATTTCTTATTATTAAAACATTATTTTTACCTTAAACTACACTAATTACCTCTTATCGTGATTAAAAACATAAAAGTTACTATTCAACAAAAAATTAGTTTAATCCCATTGAACCAAAATTTACTTCCTAATGACAACCATGTATGTCATATTTTTGAAATTCAAAACACAGAGGTGGTAAAATTTCATTTAAACAAAAAATCAGTTTTTTTAAGTACCACTTAGTAGTTTCACTATTCAACAAAAATTGATGTTTTTCAGAAAAACACCAAAACATCACCCTAATCTATATTTGATATTCCAAAATCAAAAATGATGTCTATTTTACAAAATTAAAACCATATAAGTTACATTAATTAATTTAATAATTAATTCCCGCTGTCAGAACAAATAGCGTGTTTTTATGAAACAAAATGTATCAAAAGATTGACACTAGTTTAAGTTAAATTTCAAAGTGAAATTAATTCCAATGACCACAATTGGATTAAATGGTAAAAATTAATTATAATTTAACTTTAAAAAAAATTCAAAATATAATCTAATCATATAAATAAATTATATTGAAAAGATGTTTTGAGTTAAAATACAACATTTTTCACTATTCATTAAAAATTGAACTTTATCGGAAAAATACCAAAAATTTACACACAGTAAATTTTGATGTCCCGATTTTAAAGAAGAGTTTTATTTGGTACAATAGAATGTATAAGAGTGACCAAAACTATATTTAAAGAGGGTTCTCCATCAAAAGGTGATAGTTCGACCTTTTAGTGAATATTAGAGTATCTATGCCTAAAATTGAATTCTTTTTCATATTTTAAGCCTTTATCTTTTATTGGATAAATGTAAAAACATTTAAAAAACATATATAATAATATTATAGTTATTTCTATTCATTCCCTCCAATAAAACGGCTATGTGTTAACTACCATTTAAAATTATATTATTATATTACTACTGTGCAACGTAAAATTTCAAAGAAACTCATTGTTGCGTATCGGGTACGCTATCAAACATATCAACCCATTTTAACGTAAAATTAATATTTAATTCGTAAATATTAATAAGTATGAAAATGTATTATTCATTATTTACCTGGGATGTTACATACATGAAATAAATTATACATTTAATAAAACTAGCATTATAAAATATTATCATTATTATTAAGTAAAACTATGCATAGATAGATTAGTCATTATCAATAAATAATATAACAATTATATGTTAATCCTTTTCATAATTTCCATGAGATTATCATACATAACCTAGTACGTAATGTGTACCTTGTAGGAAAATCAATGAATACCCATAGAAAACTACCCATCGTGTATTATTACTTGTATACACATTTTTCGTTGTGACATGTAGCATGCATGCCGAATTATAACAATAATGAAACTCAATCATGATATTCAGATATTTGAACATTACATAGATTTTAATTTAACATATATATATATATATATATATATATATATATATCAAACAAGTATCATATGTTTTTTCTGAGATTTATGCCCACACAATAGTACATGTCTCAAGGGTTACATAATATAATAATAAATTTTTAATCTGCATAATATGGATACATTACTCATTGTGTATATATAACAACATGACGTGTACCCACCTCACTATCCATCGGAAGTACAAACCATGGGAAACAACTTGTATGGTGTACTTCGTAAATCTTTAGAGTACATGGTGTATCAAGTGGGCCACATTCCATGTAGAATCTGAGTTACACAGTCACTATCCAGGAAAGCCATGTGTGGAATAAATGACTTGACCATAACCCGAAGGGACAACACGCCATGTATTATGGAAAACATGACATGTAGTCTAGCTGACCGTGCACTAGTGTTTCTTGGTCAACACGTGATGTATGAATTAACAACACTACATGTCATTAAGGAACACACATTGAGTAATTTCATAATTAATCTGGGAACGTTAAACATAACTATATGGTGGGTAATCTGGATTACACGGTGTGTGTGGCAGATTAAACATTGTGTAATTATGAACACACAAAATGTATTATCATGTTACCTAGACAGAATCGCTGGTGCGTCCTATTCAAAAACTAAATAAAATGATAATTTAAAAATTATTTTTTTCTGTTAGATCTACTCGAAATATAAAATGAAGAATATATCTCCAAATTCTTATTACAAGAAAAATTAGACATGAACAAAAAACTAAATTATAATAGAGTAAATCATCAAAAAAATATTTAAATTATTATAAATAAAAAAATAACCTCCCTTTGTTAGCACAAATTGGTTTCGAGAGAAGCGACAACAAAGGATGGGCGTGTACCCAACATCGAAAATTTCCATGATCGATGATTAATCCTAGATAAATACGATGATAATATCTAGTAACCATAGAATTGATTCAATTATAAAAGTCAAATTAGAGAAACTAGAACTGAGCAGAAAGGATCAACATATTTTGTTTATTATTAATTTAATGAAATTAGAGAATTACCTCCAAGGTGATTCTTTCTTCATCGATATGTTTGACCACATGTACGATGTGTGGATTCATTTTGATGTTGAATATAAGGATAGGAATCCTATGGTGGTGATCTACAAGTGCTTTATATATTTACAAATGTCACTGAGGGATAATTTGGGTGCTATAATGGAAGATCCTTTCACATTCGATTTCTGCCTTTGATCACCTTGAGAATCGCATTCAAAAAATTCCCATTGATCCATTGGAGTTGGATCTCTCATGTTATTAATATAATTCTTAGAGAGGGAATATTTCTCTAGTCTTGAGAGATTTTCTTTATGGATATTATCCACACAACAATTGGGTAGCTGGTGTAATGATCCCTTGGCTAATTAGAGGTTAATAACAAAATGGGGAATTAAATTCTCTAGTTAATAATAAATAATTATCAACGTTGTTGTTACTTATTTTATTATTTCATGTGAAACCCCATGTCAAATAATAATAGAATTTCTATTATTTCAATGACATGTTATTATCATGCCCGGTATATTTAAATATTATTTAACCCAATAATATTTAATAATATTTCTCACCAGACCCATAACATGATCCACCAATACTCAATATTTACCACGCCTTTAAGAATTACAATTTATTTTTTAAATATGTATAATTGAATTATTCATTGACAATTAAATATTATGTCTATATTATATTATTTCAAATAACTAGTGACAAAATAAATTCATACAGGTATACTTGAATAATTATTAAAACAGAAAGGAGAATAATATATAGTAGACTTATTAAATAATAATTTATTTAAATGAGATACTAGATACACATATTTATTTACCCTTTAGGCCTATTTTTCATAGGAATTAGATATGATTGCCTAATTTCAATGATTTTTGTTTAGAAATAGGTCAAGGAACCTAAGATAAAAAATAAAATGTTAAAATCACTTGTCACCTCATACGAATGCTAACCAGTTAATATAATCATTTTCCCTGATATATCTAATCAAGTAGCTTTCATGCTAGTTAAATCAACCCAAGTTCCCAATTTCTCATTCATTGACATACCATAATTTACTATTCCTAGAGAACACTGTGGCCATGGATTTATTTAGGCTATATCATTTCCATAAAAAGACATCAGATATCTACTTCTGTAGATGTGAAAAACCATTTCTCATATTAATCATTCATGTTGTTTTATTCATGATGAAACTAACATATCTTACCTCACCGTGAATATATGTCATCATGGTCTTCATCAATACATCTACATGTGTGAGTAAAAATACCCATTATTAATTATCTTAAAGTCTATTTACCAATTCACACCTCTGTAGATAGGGGAAACAAATGAAACCTATGGATTTTTACTTCTTAAAGGCGAGTCATGTTCTTTTAATATCCTACAAGATATTACAAAGGGAACACACCATGGGATGGTGCTTAAATGTTTCTTGTGTCTCACCCTTGAAAGCCAATATCATCTTGTCCCTTCAAATAAAATCATCTAGACAAAGAGAAAATATTCAATAATTGTGTCAGGGTACTTTCATGTTCACATCCTTGTAAGGTACTACTATGATCATTTAGTGTTATAGCTATTCTTAGAAAATTATCACATACTATGTAATGTATAAGAACAATCATGTTGTGATAAGTAGTTTATTAACATACATCCAATTAATACTGGTTTATCATAATGTACAATTAATTTGGTATCAAGGGCACCAACTCCAACAGTTTAAAGGAGAGTTGAAACCTCATTTAATGCTTTCTTAACTTGATTCGCCTCATGAGAATACCAATACATCCTATGTATATCATTAACTAACACTTAGTAATGTTTTTATTGGCCAAATCACTCCACATATATCAATTTTTTTCTTGAATCAATATTATATTTTTTAAAATATCTTTATTTAGAATGGAATATGTATTTATCAATAATTCCTCAGACAATCAAACACTTCAAAAATATAAGACCGTATGTTAAAATGGTATTTGACTTATGAAATAATCATATCCATGATATAAGAATAATAATATTTTATATAAATATAATTATCATTGAACTATGATTATAAATAAACCAAATTGGGATGTATAAACAATATAAAATAAGTTTGGATCATAATATTAAATTACACCACAATTAATTGAAGTCAGGACGAATTCCCAAACAACTCATAATAAAATGAATCATCTTCCCCAGGAATGTAAAAAATTTAAAATAAAATTAAATATGATGTGAACAAAATTGCATCATGATATAAAATTTCAATGTGTTATCACAAACATTTCATAAATGAATATTCTTACATAACAACAAAATATTCATCAACAACGAAAAAAATGAGATGATGCCCCTTCCAAAGAAAATATATTTTAAGTGATGAAAATAAAAATTAATAAATTATCTATATAAAAAATAAATGCATATAAATCATTATATATACAAAATTATGTTCATATATAATCATATCATGATAAAATCGATGAAATCAATGTTTAACCCAATAAATGGAACTTGAGTAATGAAATCCCTTATTGTATACTTTCCTTTTGTTTAAAATTACAAAACCTTGGGTATAATTGTTTAATGAATATAATTATCTTATTACATAAAAAGTTTCATATTTATTATATCATATATGATCACCTTATATCATCTTATCACCAATTTGATAAAAATATTTCTCTATTACCCATAGTTCTGGTGTTAACTACTAAATATCCCTATTCAATTTTTGTAGTGTATGCCCAAATTATAGGGCATAGAATATAGTTACTTAATCTCCAGAATGATATTAAGGACTTATATATCATATTTATTCATTAAATATATTTTCTTAATCATTATTGAATTTTAAACATGGAAAATTTATCACATCGCATTGTGTAGTCATATGGTCGTATATATGCCTGATATGCAATATAATTCTATTAATGGGAGGAATGCTAAATAATTGGGGGATATTTAAATTTTAATGATTTTATATAATTAAATAATTTCAATTTTAATCCTCTATTTCCACCATTATAACCATATATGTACTATGGTGATAAAAAACAAATTATATCACTCTGTTGAGATGGTAAGGCATACATACACACGCGTGAAGCCATCATTTTCATTTTATTGATGAAAGTTATAATATAGTTATTTAATAATAACTATAATATGTAATTATATATTTTATATTAGATTTATTAATTTTTTATGTAATCAACAAATGATGTGAAAGTGTGAGAAGAAATAAACATGAAAGAGACTGAAAAGATGATTACATCATAATAAGAATCCTTCAATTAGATATCATAAATGGGACACTAGAGATATACATTAAGAATGACAAAAATAAAACTCATGTTGATATGATTTTAATAATATATTTTTTCTAAATTGGGTCTATATAGATATACCACTGTTTTGTAAATAAGTGATATAAGGAGTGGCCCTTTATAATTAAAATGAGGGGCATATTAGAAATTTCTTAAAATAATAATTTAATATAAATTAATTATAATTTTTAAATATCTCCAAACATATTAAAATATAATATTAGGTGATTATGGGTATTAATCCCCTCATCTAATAAAATTAATAAATTTTTTGACTAAATTTCCATGCTTATATTTTGGTTTTAACCATTATTTAAGCTCTTTAAATCTTATCGTGGAAACATGTATTTTAATTATATGAGGGTTGAAATTGTTACAATAAAATACCAAACAACAATGAAATGGATCGTGCAAGAAATATAGAACTATATATAATTTAGTTAGTTGAATGTATATTTTTTTATTAATTTTATATCATTTAATAAAATATTATTTATTTTAAAATATCATTAAGGTAGATTCTGATCCTATTCATCACATTGAATTTTAGAAATATCAATAAAACCAGATAACATTGAACGAAATATTTTAATGTGTCCCACATATGTAAATTTCATCTATAAAATCACATATTAAATTAATTAGCTAAAATTAGATTTATTTTAGTATTTTAATATCATTTATTTGATTTTCCATTTATTGAATTATTATTTCTTCATTGTTGTTTAATTATTTAGGTTTATTATTTATTAAATAAAATCTAAAAATAAATTTACATGATATAGATAAATATTTAGACATTTAAAATAATATTTATAGTCTATGATATGTTTTGGATAAAACCAAAAAAATGTTATATATTCTAAAATCATAAATGTAACACCTTTGACTATTCATTAAATAAAATATTCTAAACATCATAATCTCATTAAAATGCCTATAACTAGTCATATAACCAACTAATAAATTATTATAGACTAAAATAAATCATCACTTATTTTTTAAAATATTTTATGATCATTTTATAGTCCCTAACATTTTTTAAACATAAATTATATATTTTAGCCAATGCCATTATAATAAAAATTGTTAATGTTAATATTCATATTGGTAACAATTAAAGGTGAATTCATTACTAAATTTTAGCCATACGAAACAAAATATGGAATAAAATGTTAATAATTGAAAACCAATATGTATTTAAATTTAATATATAATTAATATCCCACAACGCAATGATAAACAGTTTTCTAGAAAAATGAATTTTAACATAAAGAATATATTATTCCCATAAAATTATTTAAGGAATATTTAAATGGAATAAATTAGACTAATTATAAAAATAGATTACTTATGTTACATTAATATGAAATTAATTTCATAAATATACTTTTAATAAATATAAATTGATTGTTTTTTAAAAATCAGTATTTTAAACATTTCATTTGAAAATCAACTATTTTAGAAATTTCAAAAAAACTAACCATAATGTAATTTAAATATAATTATTTCCAAAAATAATAATGTTATAAAGAAATTAAATATAATATTTTCTCATTAAATTTAAGAAAAATATTTTTTATTAAAATCTATATTTTTATGAATTAAATTATTTTACTATAAATTCATCTCTTATTCTAAATTAATTAATTAATACTTTACCAATGATTTTAGAAATTAAATATTTTATAATTTGGTTAATAATATTCATTTTTCTATATGTAATGGCCAGGTTATAATGATCATATTATAATATTTCTTTGTTCATTTATGTTAGGTGATATGAGCAATGTAAGGTATCGAAGAATTTAAATTTATGATGAGAAATACAATAAAATATTGGGGTGTTATAAAAACTACACATCAAAATTTTATAATACATAACCATCATAAAATTCGATTTATATGACATCAATTGTGGTTTCTTTGTTTTCTTCAGTTTTTTTGTCTAGTAAAAGGTCACAAAACATCTTGCAAGAATACAATTAGAACACATTTCTTCATCATTTTATTGTTCTGAATAAATGTACATAATTCATTCTCTATAAATCAATAAATAATTGAAACTCCTCTTATTTTCATATAAATTTTTATATCTATTATAGGATGATTTAACAATATGTCCACACACAAAGAGTCATTTATTTTCTACGAGCAAAATGAAATAGAAAATTTATAATATTTTATAATTATTTCAACTACGTAAGATTATGTAGGAACATGTGAGTTCAATATCTAACCCATGACATGGTCAAATTTCATTTCTGGATTTCTTATTAAATAAATAATTTTTTTATTGAATATCTGAATGAAGGAATAAAATTATTTTATAATAAAATTTGAATGTGTTCATTATTTTTAAAATTTTAGGATCATGTGAAATAGAGTTTCAAAAATTAAATTATTTTTATATATAAATCAACAGAGTCAATATGGATAATTATCCATTATCATTGAATCATTTTAATAATTAAAAAAATACCTTTTTATATAGTTAATAAATTATGATATTTATGATTTATTAACATCGATTCTATATATAAACATACTTGTATTAAATTAAAAAATAGTCATGCTTGATTTTAAATAATCAATTAAAACATTTTATTTTAATTTCCATTACAATATTTTTAACCATCATTAAATTAAATTATTAAAAAAATTGAATAATTTAATTTATACACATTATTAATAAAATTTTAAAAATACAATGATTAACTTACATTCACATTCCCCCATAATTTTATGTTCCCATAAAAAGTATGGGATTACTACCTCATGGTAGCCATGATAGGGTTCCACACTATAATGAAAACGAAATCAAAATAATTTTTGTATTATTCCCCCATGAGTTTTATCACTATTGGGAAAGTCATCATTCATTTGGGAATGATTTGTAGTGGAAACCATTTCCTCTATTCATAAGATTAATGGACCATTTAGGTCATTTAAAGGTATGTTTAACATTCCTCATTTAACTATGGAGGTTACCAGATAATAAAGTGTGATTCACAATTGAAGTGATGTCATCTATTCCATTTAGAGGGAAAATCTGGATTATTTCAATACTTGGAATACAAATTCACAACATGAATTTTCAGGGTGTTAGTTCAAGAAACGTTTTCAAGGGTGTTTATCATATCCTGAACACCCCCTTGGACTTCCAAATCATTAAGGACTTATTCCATGATTAAAATTGTAATTATTAATTTTTTCTCTTTTATTTTAATGGATTATTCATCTTCATCCCTAAAAATTATTCCTTGGACCAGCACATGCCTCATAGAATAATTTTAATTGTGAAATAGATCTATCACTCACATTTTTTATATATGAATTTTTATTATTAAACATGAAATGAAATAAATACAGATATTTAACTTTTAGTAATATTTAATACTTTAATTTACAAAAATATTATATCATATTTAAAATGGTTTCCAAAAATGTACATTAAAAAATCATGAACACAAAAAATCATACTTATCTACAAGAATAAAATATAAAAAAACTAAAAATATTGAACATATGTACATATTATAATTTTAACATTAATAAAAATGATTTAATAAATGGGAAACAATTTTTCAATAATCCAATAAAAAAATTCATCAACTCCTTATTATTAATTGAAATAATTCATCCATGTTTTTAAAATTTCATATATTAAAAAAACCTAACTCTTCAATGATATATTTATATTTTTAAAATTACATTTATTGTAAATTACATTCGCAGCTTACCTAACATTACTTTTTTCAACTCATTATATGGGTAAAAAATTTAAGTAATATTTTTCTCTCCAAACATAAATCACTATCCTTACAATAGGGTTTTGATTCATATATGTTATAAACTCCATAGAGATAAATATAACCCAAAATCATGATGTCTTGAATATTATGATAAAACGACTATGAGACTAAATTGAATGTGCTTAAATGATGTAAAAATCATTCAATCTATATAATGTCGTTAATATATAAATTAATTCATATGATAATCAATTTCAGAAAAGTGAAAAATTATTCCTTAAGAATTATCATCTCCAATTTCCAAAAAATTCAAACCATGGTCATGAGTCAACAATTTAAAATAAAAAATGAACTCTAATGATTTTTTTTTCAAAATTCATATGTGGGGAAAATCCCACATCAACCACATAAAAAATGTAATAAAAATCATTAGTCTATTAATGTTCATTTTTTACATTACCAAGAAAAAATATATTATTTTATATTATTATTATTATTATATTTTCATTATAGTGAGTGAAATAAATTAAAATGATTCAATATTTGTTAACCTTCCCAATATCGAAAGAAAAATACCCCAACATTTTCTTATTTGAAAATATGATTCCCTACAGACATGGGGTCATCTTCCCAACTCTCAAATTTCATTGAAAATCATAAATAGTACTTTTAGTGCTGTTGGAAATGAAAAATTATGCTGGAAATATGGATCTTCCATTATAAGATATTTTATGGAATTTATGGTGTTAATAATGATTATTTCAGGGGTAGGTCTCGGCAAAAGGTTTAATAAAAATTGAATCAATTATTTAAATTTGATTTTTTGTGATCATATCTTTGACAATATTCAATGAATGTTCTATAACAATTCAATTATAATATTTTGTGAATAAAATTACTCATGAAAATAATTGAATGTATTTAGTTATAAAAAATCATCCCCAAATAGAATTATTGATTCGAACAATTATGCATTTATATTCATAATAAAAATAAAATTAACAAAAGTATCTATATTTCAAGAAGTGTAAAAATCAGAGAAAAATTATGAATCTCACAAATAATTAATTGAAAAATTGAAATCCCATTAACTTCTATTTATTTATTCATTCTTAAACTATTCAAATTCACATTTTTTGAAAATTATTTTAAAAACAGGGCATGGTAATTATTTTGAAAATTGGTTGTCTCTTTGATCAATGATTAAAATGTATTGAATCACATGACAGGAATATTCAATTTAACATTATATATTATTATTATTTTATTATTATATTATTATTATTTTTATTATTTTAACAATGATATTTGTTATGTAATATAATATATTTAATTAAAAAGGATACACCCTTGCGTTATTCTGTGTGTTGGTTAGTGGCCAATAGATTTCATTTTATTTTTTTTTGGAACATATCCCTTCACTTTTGAAGTAAAATTGTATTTCACATATGATGGTGTATGACCCTCTGAGTGAAATTTTAACATATTTAGATATAATTTTTTTCAATATAGAAAAGGAAAAATTCAAAGATAAATATTTAGTTTCCTCCCAAGTGTGCTTTTAATGAAAATAATTATCTCAACCATACCACTTATAGCCCATATGATGAGGCTTTAGAAATATGTTACAAGGGAAAGATAGATGAATGGTAATAATAAGGATATGCCTATATATGTCTGTCCCAATCCTTTCTTTATTATTATCTTTACCATTCAATGAGATTGTATCTCTTCAAACTTCAAAGTTCATATCCACAAGCATTTCCATAAACATGTAAGACCAGAAATAAGACCATGGATTATCAATAACTACAATAATTTTAAAATAAATTATTTTTTGGGAATTCATTCATCATCAGTTTTCATGTATTATAGCATCATGAATTTTCTTTTAATTTTAACGATTTCCTTTATAGTTTTGTTGATATCCTCCTCTTAAATTTTAAGAAGTAAATTCTCCTTAAAATACTCAACTCTCATGTAATAATTATTCATTTCATACTGTATATTGAAATTTACAAGGATATTTATGATCCTTAGGTATACCTCACCACATTTTTCATCGATCAATGCCTTTAAGATATCTATAAATTTTCTCATATAAATAATCAGTGTCAACCATTCAATATTTCGAGTATGAGAATGTCCAGAAAGAAGTAACACCAGTCTAATTTGATTATAATGTATTTAGTGATTCTTTATGTTTATGTTATTATTGAGTATATTTTTTTCAGGGTAACCATTCTAGTATTCATTTCTTCTATTCAAAGGCTCTGGAAAATATTGTATGATGTTATTTTTAACGTAGTCATATGTTTCATAGATATTTTCTATATCCATTAGATTCGGTATGGATTATTAATGAAAAGATAGAAAGTTCCATTTATTTATTTTTGGGATCCATTGACATCACAATTCTGTACTCTCATGTTAGTGGGATCATACCTACTTCCACTGAACTCTTTTTTAATACCAAAACCATAAGGAAACTTGCATATGATTGATTTTTTAGATTGATTACGAAAATGGAACGTTAATGTTCATTTTTTTAATCTTTTTCAATGATCATAATCTATTGTGATTCATGTTTTAATTGATTCATCCTTTTTGGAAATATAATTATTATATTGAAATACTAGGGTTATTCTCTATGTTATTTAAAAAAATTCTATTATTCTTTATGAGATATTTTCTAATAAATTACATGGATCATTTTTTTATTGGTCATTTTTTCACATATCATGGTGATGGGTGGTGGAGTATAGTGTTTCTAAGAAATACTCCGATAGGCTATTATTGTAGTTTCTCTAAAATTTGTCTGATTAGAAATTTGATATTTAGAGTGAATACTATTGGTACATTCAATTTCTTTTTATTTCATTATTATTTCTCCTCATTCGTTATAGTAGGACATTAGTTTTTTTATAGTTCATCATGTGGTTGTCATGTATGTGACCAAAGTCACTTTTGGGGTATGTATTTGGATTTAGATACATGCATATTTCAACTTCTCTGATGTAAATCATTTTAATACTATTTTACATTTTTTTGGATTTCTACAATAATTTTTTTACCTTTATTATAATCCTCCTAAATAGAATCCTAATTATTCATCCCTTTGGTTGTTTTTTATATCATCATGGTGCCTATTTGTTTCATTTCTTCTATTTGGTATTTCATTCATTTATTATTTTTTCACCATGTGGAATCCTATTCTTTGTTATAATTATAATTTCCTCTAAAAGTTATTACATTCCGTTTCATTGAGTTTATTATAGAATTTTTATGTGATTTTTTTATTAGGAAGTATCAAGCTACATTATCTACCATCAACCTATTACAATGTGAAAACCATTTATAAAAAATTTGGATCAATATCCATATCTTGATTCCACAATGGAGGAACATTTAAATCATTTAATCAAAATGATAACTTGATTTCTAAAATTATTCATCATCAAGTTGATTAATTTTTATAATATTATCACATATGTGTATGGATTTTGATATAGGGGAGAATTAACATATAAAATTTCTTTCCAACTCAACCCATGGGGTGATAGAATGGAACAGGAAGCTCTAAATATATCATACAACTCATAATAATAATAATAATAATAATGAATTAAAAAATACTCACTACATTAGTTGATCTATTTTATAATTAAAAAACATCATAGGTTTTGATAAAATATCATAGGTATGAGTTAGAATCATTTTTTGGTTAAATCATGGATTTCATGATGTTGTACATCATTTTGATGAATGAAATTTTTTTCCCAGATGATTAAAATTTATGGGTGGTTTTAAGATTCTCTAAGGCAGTCCTGTATTCAATTGTCTTATGTAGAAAGTTATTTCTCCAACCCAATTTCTATTTTTTGGAACCCCAAAACCATGATTATTTTTATATAATAAAAATGGAAATATTCAATATAATTTTCTTCTAGAGGTATTAATAGGATCAGGATTGTGTTGAAAACAATATTTTCACTTTAAGAGGGTGTAATGGTATTTCATAAAAAATAATGAACTATAATCACACCAAGCGTAAAATGGTAAAATAAATGTAAAATAAAAAATAAGTAATAAAAAATATGAAACTGAAAAAATATAATTACTTTTAAATGTCCAAAATAATAATTTCAGAAACATATCTTCCCATAAAACATCATTAATTTCATAGGGGTCTATTCAAATATTTAATTTTATAAACACTTAATATTTTATAGCTACAAGATTTTATTTAGAAAGTAGTGAGTTTGTGGTTGAACTCATTAGACTGTAAAAAATGATTATTTTAATAATAAATTAATCAAAATATTGATTTATTAATTGAAAATATATTAGAATAATATTTTTATTTATATCAATATTAGAAATCATGCCAAATTGGTGAAATTACAAGATTATGTAAATGTTGGTGTGATAAAATTAATTAGTTTTTTATGTTCTCTATTAGTGTCTAGAAACATAATTATAGATGTTTATGGTATAAATTTAAAAATATAAATGTTCCATTTTCATATGGTCAGTTACATCCCATTTTAATGGGTTAATTATCTCAATACAATATTTAAATATAATAATTTTAAATAACATAATGTTAATTGAGATTTAAAATGATAATATATTCCAATTTAATTTTAAATTCGTAATCATATATTCAATGGTCCAGAAATTATGTAAAGAAAAAATTTGGATGAATATTATTTAAATACAATGACAAAAAACAAGAAAAAATAAAAATAATGATAACTCACTTAAAAATCCAACTATAATTTTGTATCACCCAAAACAATGATGGTATAACCCTCCATGTATGTCATGAAAGGGTGGGTGGTTAATATGAAAATAAAATTGATTTCTTTTGAGGATTTCATTTTGAGGATCTTAATTATTGTTCTTGTCCCCATTCATTTTTTGATTGATTAGGAGGAGCACCCAATGCCTCTATTTATAGGTATGAAGGACCCACTAAGCCATAAAATTTTATTATGAACGTATCAAGGTGAATTATGGTGGTTAACAAGAAATAATGATTTGGTCCCAAAATATGTTATATCATATCAATCATTCACAAGTCATATTTGGTATTTTTCACATTGTGGAAATTGATTTCTTAATGGGACAATTATGGATACACCATAAAAACATGTTTTTCATGACCTTATTCACATCATGAAAATACTATTTATGTTTGAAATAATGAATGCCCTATTAATGGAATGAATCATTAATTTTCCACACATTCATCTCTTTTTCAGCCAGATTCTAAAATTTTGACCCCCTAGATTAATACATAACACATCTAATGACTGAGTGCAATGTTATCATAAATATATTCATCTCTATTTCCCTTTTTTTCTATCACATATATTTTAATATTTAACAGGACATGATAAAGAATAAAATTTAATTTCTATTAAAGTATAAACATTTAATATAATGAAATACAGTTTATTTTCAAAAATTCATTAATTGATTATCATAATTTCTCATGTATCCAACCCTTTATCCAATGGTTATTATTACTACCCATTTCTAATACCATTGATATCATTCCTACAATAATAACAATTTTAATGCATTCATTACTTTTCAATTAATTAATGTCAACCATTGGAATTCCATTTTGTCTCAAAAATATTGAATTCCAAATTAAGCTGTAAAATACCTTGACAATGATTTGGAGTTTCTATACATTTGTATTTATGTGGTGTTCTATCACTATAATGGTGTGGTTGCTGACCAAACAACAGATCCATAAATTCCACCAAAATATTATAAATTATTTATCCCTTTATCTTTTGAATGATTTTATTAATCCACCTTGATCTCTTATCTCACTACTTTGGAACCATATATCTATTATGTTAGTACATTCAAATAACTATAGACAATTAATTTTAAGTGATGATATTCTATAATGTTCTATCTGTCTTGTATTATGTTATTTCTGTTAACAAAATATTTTTAATCATTGATTACCCATATAACAGGTACCTCTCTATAATATATGATCCATTGAAATCCATCTAATTGCACATTATGACATTGAAATCCTTATTAGGGAATGAAAACATATAAACTACAATGAAAATTAGTCAAAATTTTGTATACATCCCCAATTTAGAAGGAAATATAAAATTCACCATAACCCACTGAAAATCTGGGAAACTCCTCTATAGATAAAATTCAATCTTATGAAAAAAAATACTCTAAACCAATATATCCATTATATCAATATGGGAAGGGTCATGATGAAACTGGAAGTGTTTTAACCTTGATTATACCTTGTTGTTAGAACATTATCAGCTACATCCTTCCCACTTCATCCCAATTCATGAATATGGATTTTCCTTTTGGTATTTTCTAGACATCATACACATTCAATTGTCAATAAATGAAACATGAAAAACAAATTTAAGGGATTTATTATAAAAAATACAACAACTATATAACTATATATATATTAAACATCATAAATGAAAAAAAAAACTCAGAACATATTCCTAGGGAATTTATTGACCATATATAAACATTATAACCACAATAAATTATGTCTTCACATCACCACCATATCCCTATATTCCAAAAACACATCCCATAATAACATATCCACCAAATAACGGGAAATGAGATTATTGAATGGGGGTTAATCAACCTTATTCAAGCCCAACATCCAATATAATGGGGTTATATTCATTGTAACATCCCTCCCAAATTAAATGTCTTGAGAAGGTAGGAGGATGTTACATAGCCTTAAGAGACATCCCTAAGACCCTAAAGGGTTGAAATAAATGTATAGAGATTCATTAAAAATTGGAGGATGATATTCCTTTTAAAATTAAAACAATAAACCAAACAATCTATAAAAATATATCCCACTACATGATCCATTATATCAATTAAATACAACTCAAATAAAACAATTTTTTTAATCAAACTAAAACCATGTAATATAGAATAATACAATAATATCAATGTATGTAGTGGAAGACGAAACTCAAGGACTCCAAAGAAAGATCCAAACTCCAAACATGATTTATTCTCTAACTCCTCAAAGAAACCAAAGTATCATTAAGTACAATTTATGATATGTGATACATTACCTTTTCCCTTGTCTTGATAAACTATATAAAAAAATCATCCAATTTATAAATAAGGGGTGAGAAATGATATTTTGTTGAATTTTCTCCCTAATCACCCAACAAGGATAGAACACGTTAGAAAATTTTTATAAAAAATTATATATAAAAAAAATTATAAAATTATTTTATAATTAAAAATAAATATGTTATGTAAGAAAACAGTTTTCTCACAATAATATCAGGTTTCATGAAAATCATCCAAAATAGTTTTTCAAAACGATTTATATTTTCTTTTGTTATATGTCATTATAATGAAAAAATTGGCACATGTACACATGAATGATTTTTTAAGATGGTTCCCAAATCATGAGATATTTCTCATTAATCTACCAATTTATCACAATGGTATTAAATCCAATGTTCCATTACCCCTTTAGCATCGAGCACAAGGACATATTTCAACCAAACCATGTAATGCAATATGAACACATACCATCATGTATGTCCAAAAATCATGGAAATTAGACCTTTCCAAACCATTCCAATATCTACCCATTTCAATGATTAAACAATTTCAATAAATCAAAACATTTATAGAAAATTATTTTCCAACAATAAAACCAAATAACACTTTTAAAATGACAATTTTAAAATATTTTATCAAATCAAATTGAAAAAAACCATAATTAGACCCAAATCCACAAAACAATAGTAGAGAAGGTTTCTATGATGAACTACCCACCAATTTCACAGTCAAATTCAATCAATTTAAAAAATGTGAAAAAAACAAATCATGTTCTAAATATAGGATTCGAGTGTGATGTCACCTACATTGGTATCTATAGTGAAACAAAGTATGGCACTCAAACACTATCAAAACTAAGTTGAAACTCCATAATAACACCATAGATAACACCCCCAATTATTAAAAAGACCAAACATATTAACATATGTTATAAAATATATTATATATTTCCACAGTGGAGTTAGATCAACTAAACTAAGATAGATTTAGATACTGATTCAAGAAAAACCAACAACAACAAAGAATGATCAATTAATTCAAGAATGTAGCTTCAAATCCAAATGTGAATCCTTTGGATCACCTCCGTATAAATGGGAGAAGCTTATTTAGCCTTTTTAATGTGAGAATTTTGAGTTATAGTTTTATAATAGGAAAAACAGGGAAATTAATGATCAAAAGGTGTGAAATCTAGAATTTTTTATTTTCAAATTTAACTTTTGCATGGTTTTTCAAATGGTTAGGAAAACCACACACTTACCAATCCCCAGCTTATGTCCCATGCAGGAACATTACACTGGAAGATAATATGGTTTCTAAACAATGTTCCAATCATTCCAAATCTCACATTCCAAGATAACACTGTTTCTCATAGTCTTCCACACCATTTGGACAGACTGCATGCCACATATGCGTATTCTCTTTTTCCCATGTCTCATTTATCACGATTTCTTACAAGTGATTCACAATTTCCTAAAATTGTGAAAAGAATAAGAAACTATATAAGAGCCCCAAATTTATTTCCAAAGGGTCTAAAACTCTCTCAAACATCACCAATATAGTTGGAAAACATAAAAGGAATAAAAAAATGGTCACTATAACAACCAAAAATTTTATCAATGGATTCCCCTTTATTATATTTATTTCAAGAAGTATAATAACAATCTCATCACATTATGAACACAATAAAAACATTATAAATGAATAATGAAATTTATATGAGGTATTTCTAGATTTTATTGATCCTCTACATATGAAATGTTAACTTTTCATTAAAAAATAGTAATATGAACCTTATTAATATTAAAGTGGCCAAATGTATAGTAACAACACCAATGAAAGTATATACAAAATTTAGGCATCTATGAATTTAAAATATCATATAATTATATCATAGTGTATGTAAATAAATTTATATAAGTTGTTAATTAAATGTTGACATTTGTGTAAACCACAAATTCTTATTTTCAATTTCGTAATTAATATAATTTTTTAAAAGTAAAATTATTTCTATAAAATGTATTTATAAATTAATATTTTCCAATATTATTATTTTATGATTATTTTATTAACACATAATTAACCTTTCAATAAGATTGAAAATCATATTTAATTTTGAAATTGGTATTTTCCATGAAAAAAAGGATGATATAAATTAAAAATTAAATTTCTCAAATATAGTAAATTATTTTCATAATATGGATTCCATTTTTGAATTCTAAAAGTTCAAAAATTATTGGAGTGATATTTTGGTGTCATTCTGAAATAAATGAACTTTTGTTTAATAGTGAAATACATAAATTTATAGTTTGAGAATATAAAGTAATTCTTTTGTCATTCTTAAGTCATAGATGTTGTATTTGACCATTGGTTCAATATCACATGGACTAATTACTATATTTAGTCACAAGAATCAATAATATTTCATTTTTTGAGCCAAAATAGTAAACTAATGATTAAAATAATGTGAAATCACCCCTTCTAAATTTTGTTTATTTGAACCTGAATCAGGTATACTGATCATATCATCCTCCTATGATGGGGTAATACATGATTTTATAAGGATACCATCTCAAATATTCATGAAATGAAATTTCTATTCAAGTGAACTTCCGAATTTCATATCCAATATCATGTGAAATCCATTATCTATTTTACGCCACCATTATTTTTGAATAATTACTCATTTTATCATGAAAATCTATCTTGGTTCGTTTCTAGTTTTATACAAAGAATAACCCATTTTCTATTTCAAAATATATTTAATATTTTCTTTATACTAAACTAAAATTTTAAATTTCTAATGTACCTTAAAAAATATTTTTACAAATATTCACTTCAGTTTGACATAACATATCATGATATATGCCTATTTTACCTTATTATTTTCCATGTATGGTTTAAATCCTTTCTTTCATGGGAACCATTAGGGTATTATATTATGTTATCCCTTTTATCATTATTATGATTCTTAACTCACACTATATGTAACATTTATGTTTAGGTTTTATTCCTAATGTATGATTCATCACGTAGAACACATATTCATGAACATGTTATTATAGGTGCACCCAGATAGTGCAATAATTCATTGGGTAATGTTTAGTCACATGGGATGTCATATAAAATAGTCTTGGTTGTTATCCATGACACATGCTCCTATGCAACCGTCTTGGATGTTATCCATGACTTGTACTCCATTTGCAATTATCTGTAACTCATTGTTTTGTCATGTTTTATTTTATTCAATTTTCTATGATACCTTAACATTATACATGTTATACAATGATATGATTATTCATGTTCAATGTTTTTTATATCATTATCTTATGATTTCAGAACCATGTGGTATGCTTTATTCATATGTCTATTCACTTTCATGGATTTTGTAGCTTATCCCTTTGTTCAAGTAGTCCCCATGGTATCCTATATTGATTTAAGGTATCAATTGATGTTAGGATCTCATTATAATGATTACAAAAAGATGTTTTATTTTGGTTTCATGTTATTTAATTATGTTCCATATCATTTAAATGAAGTAGACTTTACGATCCCATATTTGTATTTAATTGTAATGTGTGATTAAAATCAATTAATAATACATGAAAAAGGGTAGGTTCTCTATTGTTATTATTAGAGGAAGGTTTTGTTATTTTTTGTAATAATAATAGAGAAATTTAGTAAGAACATAAGGAACAATACTATGTTCGAAAAAACATCCCTAAATTTATTTTAGTATAGATTATATGGTTTACAATGAAAATATTTATTATTATGGATACTATAATAGGAGGTGGTTCTATCCAAGATGTACCTCGAAGTAATACTTATGACATTGTGTTCCAGGCCAGACTCGAGGAAACTTGGTACATGATAATGGGACATAATGCACACCTTCTTTGACACCCTCTGGAGATATGCATCAGCAAATTCATACACTCATTACAAACCATTTGAAATGGTACAAAAAATTACAACATGACTATATGTTAGGAACCAGACCACATATAACCTATATTTAGACCTCTAGAATCATAAATTAGGAAAAACAATTCCATTAAAGGTTTATACATTTATGTATAATGTTTCCTTTTATAATACTTATTAGTTATGTATTAAATCTCACTAATAGTAATTTATTATTCTAGGATTATGGATGGGAATAGAAAAACTCTTGAATACAATCAATGTGATGGGAAATGTGAGGATTTCCCTAATGATATTCCAAGAATGATGGGAATGGGTGATAAAAACATCATTATACTTCTTGCACAACAGGATCAAGTTATGAATAATAACAAGAATAGCATATATCACCCTCAATCTATTAAGAGAGAAAAAGTTGATGTCAAATAATTTATACTGAAAAGTCCTCCAATGTTTTGTGGATCTTGTGATACCTTCCAAATGAAACAATGGAATAACTCCATTGAAAATATATTCACAATCCTCTAGTACTCAGAAGAAGAGAATGATTCCTTGGAATTATATTGATTTGATTGGGAAGATAATCAGTGGTGGAAATTGATTATAGATAGGAAGTCCAAGTAGAAAATTCATTCCATTGATTTGGAGGAATGAAATAATTATTTTTCCCAAAATATATTCTCTGAATCCTCTCTTTCAGGATGGAATGAGAGTTCCTCAAACATAAGAAGGATGATGAGTCTATCTAGGTGAATGATGTAAATATTATAATTCATGCAAGAGATGCCTCTATATTTTTCATGAACACTAAAATCAAGGTGAATCTATTCATTAGTGGACTAAATTTGAGTCTAAAATATGTTTTGGTGATTTGAGACTTTGATATATATGTATGGAATTCCAGGTGTGGACTTATAGTTGATATGGAGATCATATATTCTTAATGGTCTCATGGACCCAGTGAAAAAAGAGTAAAATGGAGTCTATAATTGGTGGATGAGAAGATAAATACCATGATGGAAATAAAACCCAATATCCCATGTATCAAAAATACGTGTAGATGAATCCTATCAACTATTTAAATGGAACCAAAAATGTATCAATTGTGGAAGAATGACGAATATAGATAATAACTACTTATTATATATGAATTATTTCAACAATTTTGAAGAAGAAGAGAAGGATCAGATAAAAAATAAGACTTTAGTTCATTGTTACAACTAAAACAAACATGGGAATTATGTGGTCCACTGACCTAAGCCAAGGGGTATTGGAGGAATGAAGCAAAAACATCCTCCAAGATAGGAATGAAGGAAATATTATATCACTAATACTAATGTGGAAACCAATAATGATGTGGTGAAATATATGCAGGTTATTCATTCAAGAAAATTGAATGTACTATTTCAATATATATCTATGGATTCATTCATATCATGCATGTATATTAGGACTACTCGAACACCAACTCAAAATTTTGTGATTAAATTTTCTATGAAAACAGAAAATAAGGAAATTATTGAATATAATGTATATAAATCCTCCATGGTTAATTTTCATGGAAAGAACCTCCTAGAATACCTTTTCATTCTCCATTCGGTGGAGTTCGATGCTATTTGGGATTGGTTATATATTGAATGTCTTTATATAATTACAATATCAACTATGGGGAACTGGATATCACTCTTCACATCCTGAAGCATCCTCTAAATCTATAAATATTTAACGAGGATGATGAATCCCCTTCAGAATCAACATTGCACTGGTGGATATTGTTGCCTTATAAAAAACCATATAAACTTTATATGATTAAGAAAATGGATAGAATCAATCTTTATGACATGCCCATTGTGAGGGAATATAAGGATGCGTTCCCCAAAGAGTTCCCTATTATTCATCCTTACGAAGAGGTTAATTTCCCAATTTAAATTATTCATGGACTATGACTTTATAATAAAAACATTATAGAATGGACACTATTGAGTTTTAATACCTATAGAAGTATCTATAGGATAATTTGGAGATGGGTTTTATTAGCCTGAGTTCATCACCATGGGGAAGACTATTCTTTTTCTTCAAGAAGAATTATGGATCAATTCACCTCTGTATTTATTATTGAGAGCTCAATAATATCATGTTAGATAACAATTATACACTTCCCTAGATAGATGAAATGTTCAATCATCTACATTGGGCCAGTTATTTCTCTAAAGTGGACCTTTAACCATTATATCACTAAATAAATGTGAGGAAGGATGATATTCCCAAGAAAACCATTTATACAAAGCACAAGCAGTATTATTTTTTAGTAATTCCCTTTGGAATCGCTAATACCTCATAATCATTCATGGACATAATGAATATATTATTTAGAAACTACCTAGACATATTTTCGGTACTCTTTATTGATAATATTCTAAAATACTCTATGAACATGGCTAAACATTACGGGGATTTGAATACAGAGCTTAAGACTCAATGATGGGAGAAACTCTATGTATTGTATAGTAAATTTGAGTTCTTTATGAAGTAAGTATCTTTATTGGGGGATGTTATCACCAGCAAAGGGACAATTGTAGACCCTTACAAGATAAAGGAAATTGGGGAGTGTCATATACTAGCATATAAACGGATATCAATAACTTTCTGGGTCTAGCTGGGTACAGCTAATTTTTTTTTAAAAAATATCTCAATTATTCTAATCCCACATACCAAGATTACTTCGCAGGGTGTAATGTTTCTCTGTAACAGTAAATGTGAAAATTGAATTATAGAGTTTTGGAAGATGATTATAACAAGAACAGTTTTTAGACTTGCAAAAAGTCTTTAAATTTATATCATGTAAAACGATAATTCAAATAAGTTCATAGGTGGTATGATGTTGAATAATTATAATGTGATATAATATGACTCATAGTAGATGCAGATCAATGAGAAAAATGATCCTATGCATGACCTGGAGATGGAAAATATAATATTTTCATGGAAAATATGGTGTAATTAAAATTATAGGGAGAATTGTGTGATAGATACTGACCATAAGAGCCTTAAATATATATTCACACAAATATAGCTGAGAATATGCAATTATAGAAGGTCAAATATCATCATGGATTTTGAATACTCATTCTACAACCATACTGGTATGAAATATAAGGCAATAAATTATCTATGAAGAGAGGATCCTACATTATTGTGAATGATGAGAATTTAGAAAAATAAAATCTTCTTATATTTTCCATGGATAGGAATTGTAATCGTTAAGGAATGAACATAATCAATCTTTTCTCAAATGATTTTCAACCATCAATTATGAATAAAATAAAGGATTCATAAATGGGTAATGTGGAAATCCTGTAAAAGATTGAGGCTTTGAGAAATGATAAATCCTCACATTTCCAAGTGGATATGGAAGGAATCACAATATTTTGGTGATGAAAATTTATACCATCTAATTCAGTGGTAAAAGAAGATATTTTGAATGATTTACATAGATGATCCTTCTTCATTCATAGCAGGAGAACAAAGTTTTATCGATATAATAGAGATAAATTTTTGTGGGAAAGTATAATCAAGAAGAAAACTAAATATACCTCAATGTGCCTTGTATGCCATTAAGTGAAAGAGAAAAGGTAAGGTTTAAAGGGATGATGTAACTATTACCCATACCAATATGGAATTTGGAAAAAATCACTATGTACATTGTCATAGGTATTCCAAAGACATATTTATGGAACGCTGCTATATAGTTCATCGTGGATCATGTTACAATGATAGCTCAATTTATAGTAATTTTAGAGGATTTCACACTGGATTATGTTTAATGATTATACTTCAATTAAGTGTTAAGGCTACATGAATTACCACTAGCAATTCTATCTGATCGAGATCCAAGATCCACCTCCATGACTTGGAAAATAATGTGAGAATCCCTGAATAATGAGATTAACTTTAGTATAGACAACCATCAACAAATAGATAGAAAATCTGATCGAACTATCCAAACATAGGAAAACATGTTGACACTTATTTTACAGACCTCAAAGGAGGATGAGAACAACATCTACAATGGGTCGAATTATCCTACAAAAACATTTTATACTCAAGTATCCAAATAGATACATATTATTCCCATTATAGGAAAAGATGTAGAAAACTAGCATGTTAGGATTAATTCAGTGAATGTAAGATACTAGGAACTTATATGTATGAATAAATGATGAAGTAGGTGAAAACCATTCATTATCATGTCGATGAAAAATGAATTCAAAAAAATATCTATGTAGAAAATCATCAACAATACCTTTATATTAATGTTGGAGATATTGTATTTCTCATCCTATCACCATGGAATAGGACCATGGGAATTAGTACTAATAGAATGCAAAGTTCTAGCTACATCGGCCCCTTCGATATCCTTGATCATGTTGGAGTTGTGTCCTATTGACATGAACATCCACCAACCTTGTATCATGTATCCGATTTATTTCATGTATCAATATTCATTAAGTATATACATGATCTCTCATATTAAATGAACTCTAAGGTGATACAATAGGAAAATGATCTATCCTATGATGAACAGCTGGTGAGAATATCAGACCGTAGAGATAATTTTATATGAAAAAAGATGATTCACCTGGTTAATGTACTATAGAGGAACCATATATTCGAAGACGAATCATTAGAACTAGAGGAGGATATGAAGGCTAAGTACCCATACAAGTTTTCCTCATAGTATGCAAAATGAAATTTTTGGGGAGAAATTTGAAAAGGGGGAAGAAATGAAACAAACTAATTTTTTTTATTATAAATGCCTTTATTATAATTATATAATATATATAATATCAAAAATATCACATTATGAACAAAATAAAAACATCCAAAATGAAGAATGAATTAAATAAGAAGTATTTCTTGAAGAGATGGAACCCATACTAATGAAATAGTAACTTGACCTTAGGAATAATAATTTGAACATTGTGAATAATAATGTGGAAAAATGAATTCGTAAACTCACCTATAAAACTATAAATAAAATTTATCCACCATTTAAATGAATATATAATATAATTATATCATATAATAAGTATATAAATGTTTTAAAAAATGTTAATTAGGTGTTGATATTTTTCTATAACATAATTGTTTTTTCATTTTTAAAGCTAATATAATGATTTGAAGGGAAATTTATTTCCATAAAATTTATTCATATATAAATATATTTTATTATTATGATTATATGTTATTTTTATGCGACCTTAATTACTTATTCAAAGTGTTATAAATTCAGTTTTTTTATAATTTTTGTTTTCAATGTATATGATAATTTCATTAAATAACTATATTCCTCATATTTAGAAAACTATTTTCATAAAATGGATCCATTATTGGATTTCTTTTGACTCTAAAAATGGAAGGGGTGGAATTTTGGGATTTTGTTTGAAAAACATGATTTTTTAGGATAGTAAAATATGATAATTTACAAAATATGTAAATAAATGAATTTTTTGGTCAATATTGAGTCATGGATGATGTAAGTGGCTATTTTTTCTAACTAAAATTCACTAATTACTCAATGTAGTCATAATAATCAACAATATTTTATTTCTTGAGCCAAAAATAGTAATCCAATGACAAAAAACAAATTGAAATCTACCTTATCCTCCACTAAAAATACCTCCCCCCCACCTCTTCTCCTTATAATTCTAAATATTTGAGCCTTGTACCAATTGTTCAAAAATATCATCCCAAACCAATCTTCAACATCCAGTATACCTTCATCTCATTCAAAGTCCAAACTCATGTTCCTAAATGATTTTCTCAATGAAAATAATTCAAGAGGTAAAACTTCTTTCCTATTTTTTTTTATTTTTTTCATTTATTATTCTCTCATCACCTCACCTAATAAAATTGTAATGGTAACTCATGTGTATAAAATATATTTTAATGTTTTTAAGATTATGTAATATAGCATAATAAATTCATTCACTCACCTTTTGATCATAGATTATTAAAAACATCATCTGTGATGTATTAATTTATCACATTTAAGGTTTAAGGGTTTTAAATTTATATTACCTTATTTAAGGATGTTCATGAAATCATTTTTTGGTATATATTTATTATAATATATTTTTTATATATTTTTTAATTTTATAAAACAATTATATAAACTTGATATTAAATAATACAACAAAACTAGTTCAGGGTGATCAAGAAACCACAAAATTAATATAACTGATTCTCACTGATGTCTAATTAAATTATTAATCCTAATATCTAAAATAATAAAAATATATAAGAACAATTTCACTTTTTTTCATTAATGACATATAATTTCAATTATAGACAATTATACTCATTCTAAATGTACTTCTATACTCATATACAAGTAAAATGATCATAAAAACTAAGAAAATGAACAATCCCAATCAATGAAATAGAAGATTATAACTAATAAAAAAGGTGGTAAATGAACTAAACAAAATTTTAATAAAGAAATTACATGTAAAAATGGTTATTTACATTTTCTTTAATTATTCTAGTCTGATTATTCAGGACATTAAGATCATGTGAAAAACCGTTTCAGGTATAAGGTATGAGGACTTCTTAGAACCTCTTTATTTAATTTGTGTTACATTTTCACTCTTTTTAGAAATTTTAACTCTTATTTCAATTCATTAACTTCTTATAAATAAATTTTATAAGTTCCAAAATCATGTATCTATATCATATAATCATTCATTGATTGGTTAATATATGTTTTTATAAGCTTCCTTTCGCAAACCTTATCGAAAAGAAAACACGATTCAAGAGAACATTCCAATTTCATACCAATTTGAATGTTCACTCCATAATATATTTTAATCCACTTTTATTTTTATTAAATAAATCATTTTATAAATAAAATATACCCTGGTCCATTTTTTGTTTCATAAAACAATTAATCCTTTTCTTTTTATTAAAAATCATTAATTTTTTCAATAAACTGCACAAAAATAATCTATTTCTAAAGATTATTAAAAACTATATTTACATGAATTAACATAAATTTTATAGAAATTATAATAATAATTTATTATTTTTTTATAAATTTATTTTTTCAATTTAAATCCATTCATCTGTGGAGAAAATTATGATATTCCCTTAGGGAATTCCTTTAGACATGATTATGATACCAAATTATTATAATAGGAATCCCTTATGTTTAAATTTGTTTACTTATGTATGATTATTCATGTGGAATGAATATTAATGAACAATTTATGATGGTTTTTAATAGATAACCCTCAAATTAATTGGTTAATGTAAAGTATCATGAGACTTCTTGTGCAATGATCTTTGTGGTGGACCATACCTTGTGCTCCAGGTGCAACGGTCTTGGGGGTTAGCCTCGACTCATGATCCATCGGAAGTAAACCATGACTTATTTTTAGGTAATTTTGTATATTTTTTTTAACATTTATATTATTATATGATTATATGATACCATGATTTACATTTTATGCATCAATATTTTAATTCATGTTACACATTTTGATGTCATTAAGTTATACTTTCTAACCATTGTGTTATGCACTATTCATATCTCTATTCCCTAAATAAGATATTTTAGCTCATTCCACTATTCATGTATTCCATAGGGTATTCTATGATGATATAAGAGATCAAATATATTTAGGACCACTTTATAAATAGAATATAAAATATGTTTTATTTTGGTTTCAGTTTGTTTAGTTATGTATCAAATCATCCAAAGATACAATAAGATATGATCCATGTTTTTTATTGGAAGGTTAAGTGTGCTTAAAATCATGTAATAATATTTTTAAAATTGTAAGGTATTTATATTAACACACATGATATGGTGATTTCTACATTATTCCCTCTGTCATCCTTTCTATCCCTCAAATGTAACAAATTTTCAATACCCTAAAAGAGTTTTGGCCATTTCTCTTTCATTTATTTCCCCACTTCTGAAGTCTCCTCTGGAATCTCACCATGCAGGCACAAAAGACACACTTGATAAATGATTTTCCTTTTTAAATAATTTCTCTTTCCTATCCATAATTTGTAATGGGATGTGTACGAAATAATTATTGGGATCTAATTCATCTTCATTATAGTGAATAATATGGTAAGGACTAGGATTATAGTTTTTCAATTGAGATACATGGAACACATTATGCATCAATCATAACCATGGTGGGAATTGAAAAAAATAATCCACCTCCCCAAAAATCTAGTATCTCGATAGGAAATATATACTGAGGATAGAACTTGATCTGAATCTCAAAATGATAATATCCAAGACTTGGAGAGATCCTCAATTACACAATATCACTCACCACAAATGACATAGGTCGTTGAGTACAATATGCATATTATTTTTGAGGACTCTGAGAAATCTCTAACTCTTTTTTGATCAATTATATTTTATAATTGGTTTCATGGACAATGATCGACCCAATGAGTGATGTATCATGTGTTTCCACCCAATAATATGGATAACTGAATAGATTCCAAAACAATGCATCAAAAATATCCATATGTAATGAGGAATAATAACTGTTGTTAAACAAGAACTCCACCAATAAAATGTCATATTCCCATAATCCATGAAAATCCTTTACTAAAGCCCACATCATTCATTTCTATTTATTTGTCATCCTTTCAAATTTCTTGTTTTTCTGAGGATGACATGCCATATCCATGGTCAACTAAGTCCCAAGGGATTTTTTAAGGATTTATAGAAATTAGAGGTAATCCTTATATCTCTATATGAAACTATCAAAATTGTTATTAATTACGTCATACCACCTATCAGATATAGATCATTGACATATCTTCCCCCAAATGATATTCACAAATAGAGATGAAATGATATGAACTTTGGACTCAATCCACTATCACCCACATGGAATAATGTTTCCAAACCATTATTAGGATAATTGTTACAAAATATATGTAAATAATCTCCCATTTACACATAGGTATAGGTATAGAATTCAATATACCTGCAAGTTTATGATGTCTTTCCTTAACATGATGACAAGTTAAAAGTTCCCAAATAATAATATCTTCATTTATTTCATACTGACCCATTAAAACTATGTTTTTAGTTCCATATAAATATCTGGTACTCCAAGATTCACATCCCATCACAGATGATGGTCATCATGAAGAAGTTAATCTAGAAAATTAATAGGTATGACAATATTATTTCTAGACCACATAACAGAACTCTCATACGTGCTCCATCCCTTAATCATCTCCCCACCATTGAGTTTTATCTTTGTAGCCTCATATTCAACATCGAATGTCAATACCTCTATAACCATCTCTTAAAAATCATGTTAATATGAAACAATAATGAAAACACTAAATCATCCTTAGTCTTCATATTCAATGTGCACGATGGCTAGGACCAACATCAACTTACACTCATCCGGGGATTCTTTTTCCAATAGAGAATAGAACATTTTTCTTAATGCATCATCCAACAAATTTCATTTTCCCATAGTACACATATAGTAAATGTAAAATATTTGGAGACACTGAAATTGTATTTTTTGGTATCAGGATCAAATCCCACTGTGAGAAAGTATGTTTCATGCTCTTATAGTCCATATATATAGTTAATGTATCACTGAAGAGATAATGAAACGAGGTCTTCAAATCATGGACTAAGACAATTAACTAAAAATCGTGTGTTGTGTAATTCTTCTCATGCACTCGTAACTTACTAGATCCATAAAAACTATCTCAAATACTTTTTAGAGAACCCACCAAATACCTGATCTTGACGAATCATGATTTATCACATACCCTTTTCCTAATTCGAGAAAAACCATTATTGGTGTTGATGTTGGGAGAACAATAATCTACCAAAACGATTTCGAGAATTTTTCATTCCATTGGAATGGGAAATTCTTCTTTTCAATTCATTCGTATGTGATTATAGTAATGATGAGTCATGAATTAAGTGTCAAAAATAACTACCTCGACCAAGAAAACATTGTATCGATATTATTTGGTTGTTTTCAATAGATAGTTGACTCTATATTTTTTAGATCCACGGAAACATAATTGTTTAGAGATTAAATAGAATAGTTGTATCCAAAATTAACACATTGAAAACTATTCATATAGAAGATGATCCCTCCACATTCCCAACACTTAACCATTAACCATGAATACACTAATAAGTCTTCCACTAACACCACAATGAAAGAGAGTATATGTATCTGAAATATCCGAATCATCAATCCCATAAAGACTATTGTTTAATTAGAAACACTGAACGTAATTTCATTATATTAACAATGTCCATATCTGACTCTGAAATTTGTTATATGAATATCTTCATTCCAAACAAGTAATTGGTGATATCCTGATCGCATATCAATCTAAGAGAACTATTGATATCCTATTAATTGATCGAATAGATAGTCAATATGAGGATGTTTATACTGATTCATCATCCTAATTTGGTTAATATTAAGATAATACATCCATATATTGAGTGTTAATTCCATATTTTTCACTAATGAGGATCATGTTTCCCACAAGGACGTTCTACACCGAATAAACCATGTTTATTTCAGCTCTCCCAACCACACATTCAATTTTAATAATTATATTGGTTCCATATGGTAAGATGAATGGGAAATATAACTCACCCTCAAAAATAGATCAATCAAAAACTCCACTCCAGTAATAGGTGGATACCTTGTGATATTTTAATGAAACACATCATGAAAATAATAATCCCCTGATGGGAATTTTTTTCCATGAACATGTCCATTTATTTCCAATATAATATCACCAACTTTTATGAATCCATTCCGACTGTTGGGTCCAAAATCTCATTTCACCTACCTCTAAACTCATGTATCCACATAAGAGATTATCGATTCCATCTTCAGTTGTGAAACTAACATTTCTGGTATAACATATAATTTGAGCCTTGATCATTATCAACCAATTTATACCCTTGATTATATTACATACACCCATTTCCAGCACCGAGAAATACCATTTCAACCCAGATCTATCAACAATTATATATCACTCTCTTGACACAAATGATTGACAGTCTCTTTGACCAGGAGGTTATTGAAGTTTTTTCATAGAAGGAATCATCACAACATTAAAACTCATCATAATAAAAAAAATGTGATGAAAGAAATTAAGGGGATTAAATTGTATCAAACAACTCATTAATAAGGGAATAATTAAAAACAATAAAACATCTCACCATAGATGGTCCAAATTTATCATAAAAAATAACCTACTCAGATCAATATGATTTCTTGCTCTCCACACATTGTTCTTTATTTACATGTTGCGACATCCCTTGATTATGAGTTTGGGAATTCAATGAATCACCATGGCCAACTCTATTTTACTAAAAATTTTGAATTTTTTTCATTAAAACGTTGAGAAATTCAATGCATGAAACACTTGATAAGTGTCATGAACCACCATACATGGATCACTGTGATCAGAAAGGTTTGGGGTCAAGACCCTTTATTAAAGAAAAAGAAAAAAGACAGTAATCCGTTTTGGGTTGGGTATGGTGAAACCCATTACAAGCCCGTAGGCCCAGAGGGACAAAGCCCATTCAGAGACACGCACCCAAAGCATCATACAACAGAAGATCCCAATGGGAAAACCAATTACAAGTGAAAAACATCACCAAAAAAGAGGAAGCACAACTCGAAGGCCCAATAGACCAAGTCCAAAACCGCAAATCAGAGAGACCACCAAGTCACCGGAACCACCGCGACGCGATGACTGTGATGTTTACACTAATGATGATTTTTTTTACAACATTGGAATGCTCTTGGAAGATCTATACACTCTCTCCTTAAGGGGTCGAAGGAACCAAATTGAAAACATCTAGTGTGTGTTGGGGGTCTCTGAGGAAGATTCACTAATCTAGAAATATGATTTAGATTCATGATTCCACATGTAAATAAGTTTCCCTCTTCCACTTTCTCCCAAAATTAGAGTTCCCATCATTTACCATAGGTATCACTATACTTCATACTCCCACTTCTCATGAGATATACCTTTATGCTACCATCACTCTATTGAATATCTCTGTATAATCAGTAATACAATGTATTACAATATTTGAGAAAATCACCACCCGCATACACAATTCAATGATGTGACCCTTCAAGGAAGCACTAGTAGTGACCATATGTGAAAATACCACTACATTCATAAATTTTTCTATATTCTCCATGATATAGATATTTTACTTCATCAGGTAGTATGTATTTATTTTAAATCTAAATGTATTATGGTAAAATTTTTAATTAAAAAACTCTTCAAAATCCTCCCCTGAAATTTCATGGTATGGATAATCCTAGAGAGATAAATAAAAACTCTTGAATTCATAATCCTAGAGTATATTAAAATAAATCATGAATTTCATATCTGATGGTGTGTCGATGAAATAGAAGATATGATTCTTCATATTCAGCCACAACTCTACCTTTTTTGGTTCAGAATCTCCCCAAAATATGGGTGGATACTGTTACTGTAATTCCAAAAAAATCACCACTTTGCATGGCTCATCCACCATGTTCATGCTGGTCACAACCTGAAATGCATGGATAATAAAATGAACCAACTATTGGTTCATCTATGGCTCAAAGGAAACCACATTCCCAAAAACATCTTTTGGTTATTTTTTATGTTTCCTACCGGTTTCCATATACATGAAACAAAAACAATTTCCATTAGTGACATTCATTATAAACTAAAATATTAGTACTTCTAATTTTATATCATCATACTATCACAATTGTGAATTCCAAAATCAACATTGACCATGGCCGATGATTTTTTAAAAATCTACAATTTCTTTTGAAAATCAAACAATATTATTAATAACAAAACATTTCCTTTTTAAAAAACATAACCTATGAAGAAAAATATTACAATTTTCCTAAATCAATAGGTTTCACCAAATCATTACTCAAAATTAAATATTAACTCCTTGTGGGATGTGATTTATATAATGCATTTCATTCTTCTCTAGTTGTCTAACCCCATGAAAAAGAGATTTCAATTATTATAAGTGTCTCTGCAACACTAATGTACCCAATTACTAGGTAAAATGATGTTCATAATAAAATGATTATCAATATATTTTTATGATATACATTTCATGTCCTGAAAATACTACTCATTTTTACAAATCCAACTCACAGAATACACAAAAATGAAATAATCTCCAACAATGAAAACCAATAAAAAGTTTAAAACCAATAAATACTAATACCACATGTTCAATAAGACATTATAAAGGGCCAATATGATACTTCTTTTATCAAATATATTTTTAGTCTGAAAAAAACTTATAAAAATTTTCTCATACATATTTTTGGACTAACCAAAACTAGTACCACAGGTAACATCCATTTATTTTTCGTTGTCTTGAGAAGGTGGTAGGACGTTACTTGTCCATATGATAATCCCCAATACCTGAAAGGCTGGAAATAAATGAAATGGACATCATTTAAAAATTGGTACCAATTTGACATTTAAGAAGAAAAACACCATCTGAACAATCCATAACCATATAACCCACATAATGATGTATGGTATTAATGAAATTTATATCAAATAAATCCTCTTATACTAAAAAACTAATAAAAATACTATAGTGTAAGACAACCATATAAATTTATACCATAGAAGAAAACTCTTGGACTCCACTGAAAACACCAAACTCCAAACACAATTCATGATCTAACTCTACATAGAACCCCGAGTATCACAAAGTTTTGTTAATGTTATTTGAAATATTACCATTGATGATGTATTGACCAAAACATATAAAAAAGGACCATTGTGACAAAGCTCATGTGAGTAATAAAATTCAAGATATTTTCACTAATGACTTCCCAACACCCGCCACTAGGACATAACATGTTATCAATTTTTTATAAAATAGTTTATATAAGAAAATTAATAAAATATTTTTAACAAAATTAAAACAATATACAATGGAAAAAAATATTCTATATACAAAATATTATTTTAAGGAATGAAACAAAACATGTTATTAAAAATAATTTCATATTTACTTTTGGCATATCTCATTCAAATCTACAAGTCTACACATGCATGCCTTGTGATGAAAGTTCCAAACTTATGAGTGGGTTCTCATAAAACTACCACTTTCTCATAAGGGAATTAATTCCCATGTTCCATTACACCTTTTCCTCTGATCAGAAGGTCATATTTCCACCATTCCACATAATGAAATATGAACACACATCACCATGTATCCCCAAAAACCATTCCAATAAAATCATGAAAAAACTATTACAATATCAAGGAATTTCAAATACAGAAACATTTCAATAAAACAATAATTTTTTTGAAACCAATTTACCATAAATCAAACAATTTTTTTTTCTTCGATTCATCGTTTTTAATTAATTTATCAAGGCACATTGCACTATAAATGCACAATTTCTCACAAATCAACAAACTAACTCCAAAGAAGGATTGTATCATGATTTGAGCACCCACTTATTTATAAAATTAAATTAATTTAATCCATTTGAAATTAATCTTTAATGTTCTATATAGAAGAGTTGAGAGTGAGTCCACACACTATATTATATATCAAGAAAACATATCACGAAATTCGAACACAAATGAAACTGGGTTAAAACTAAAAAAATACAACATTTATCTCTTCCCCTATCATCAAAAAGACCAAATATATTAATATATTCAATAAAATATCTTATTTCTATCCACATTGGATTTATATATAAGAAAAAATGGGAGATATAGAAGTAGTTCTATGATAATCCACCATGAACAACAATGAATGAATACTTACCATGATAATTCATCTTCAAACCATCAAGAGAAACCTTCTTCTAACCTCTGGATCGATGGGAATAGTTATAATTGCCTTTGAGAAAGGAGAAAATAGATTTATGGCTACATAATAGATACTCTAAGAGTATTAAAGGTCAAAATGTGTGGGATCCAAAATTTTAGGATATCACCTTCAACCCATGCATGGTTAGTCATGTAGTTATCCAAACATTAAGCTAACTGTGTGCTAGCTTCAATCCCAAGAAGAAACCTCCACTAATAGGATCGAATAGTTTCAAAAACGTCTGTAAATAATAAAAAATCCCACTATCCAATATATAATTGTTTATACTGTTATTTTAATTGTTTGGAAAAACTATGCACCACCCATGAGCCTTTCATTTAGCCCCTGTCTCATTATACATGTTTTCTAAAAAGTTTTACACAGTTTCCCAAAACTGTGCTCTCGCTATGCACCTATATAAATTCCCAAATACATTCCCAAAGGTTCCAAAGTTTCCAATATAAATTAAAATAATAACAATCACAAATAATGTTTCAATTACTTGAAAATGACGGGGGTGCTACACCTATAACAAAAAACCTCAACTAGGTGTTGGTCATCTCTCCCAACTCTTGTGATGGATCCAATGAAATAAATCAAATTAAGGAATATAGGTAACAAAAAAATATATCAAAGTGTATATAGAATATCTTACCACTCAATATAATTGACCTAAAATATCACCATCATCACCACATATCAACATTAATTGAATTATCTAATATCATCATCCTTCCACATATAACAGTCCAACAATGAAAAATTTTAATCTCAATCCATATTATGAAATAAATTTCACATTATTCAACATATGAAAACATTATATTAATTAATCATATTTATTTCCATATATTTTCTATTTCATATATTCAATTATGATTTTACATGTTATAAATCAATTAAAATATATCACCATTTACTAAAAACCTAAAGAAATTAATTCTATAAGAAACTATATAATAATATCCACCAAAACCATAAACACTATTAAAATATCCAACTTGAGGAAGTAGAAACAAGAATAGTGATGTTAATGGATGATAAAATCATATTGGATTTGTATATCATGATCTATTAGTTCAATGATCTAATGGTCCTTTAAAAGGTGCAAATATTTTCTAAAAAAATACCCATCAACACAATTTATATGAGAAAATAAAAATAAAAAAATTAAGAAACGGGCGATGTATAGATTTTCCATAATAATTCAAGGAACACTCCATAAAAATGTGGAGAATTTGATATATTATCATCTATATAAATTAGACCATAATCAATAATAATTTCCATAAAATTAGACCATTCAATTAAATTTATTATTCCATTTTTATCTCTTGAATGACCATTTAATAAAATTCAATGTGTACCTCTTAAAATAATGCCTTGCTGTCATATCATCTAAAATCATTGTGATAATAGTATAATATAGAAACAACTTGTCATACTATTTTCAATTGATCATTACTTCATACTATATAATGGAAACAACATTGAATTCTCTACAATGGGTCATTGTTCAACATGGAATCAAAAACAAGTGTTCTATATCCACCTATGGTATACTAATATTTGACCAAAGATCGTGACCAATAGAACAATTAACTCCACACCATAATCCCCATGCCATTGAATAATAAACCATATAAAATCAATATCCAAAATAAGATTATCCTATATAAATTAATAGCCCATTTACCACGAGTGCAACGAAACCATGGGAAATTATTCACCAACATGATCATATTAATGATAATACATGTTTTAGACTCTCTCAAATTCTATGAACACATATTTTTATAATCAAATAAAATAAAAAATCTCTTCTACCACCATTATCACTTTAAAACAATAAAATATTGGACTAATAAATTCTAGGCCACATAAAAACATCTTTGAAAATTATATAATAGATATGTATTTTTTACTTCAATAAGATTCATATCGACCATCTTGTCATACATCATGTGAATCTCATCATAAATAAATTACCAAATATATAATATAGATTCTATTATTTTATGGTCTTCAACATAGGTAAAAAATAACATTTAAAAACTACCTTTGGTGTTTATTAATCCATTTTACTTTTTGTAATTTTCTATTAGAATGGAAAAAATATAATTCTTTTCTCATTTTTTACACACAAAATTTTTCTTACCGTGCATCATCATTAAATAGAACAAAATTAGAGAAAAATAATATTCAATAATATCTAATGCACAAAAACTTATCAATAAAATATATTGATACAAATAAAATTCCTAAATCTCATAGATATTGAAAACTAAAATATAAATTTTTTTTATATAAAGTCTTGAAATAATTTTAGAAACTCATTTCCATGCTTATAGTAGAAAAATTTACCCCCGAAAATAGCATTTGAGAATGATTTGAAATTAATTAATTAGGAAACCTATGTATACATCACTATAAAGGGGTTGAATAAATCCAAAACTATTACTTATTTACCTATTATTATTTATTTGAAATAAAACTCTATCTTTTTAAATAATTATTTTTCAGTTTTTTACAAATCACACTCATAAAATTAAAGAAATCAACAATTGGAGACTTGATGTAACATTTTTTGTTTCAAATTTGTATAGCTATGTGTTGTGAGTAATGTGTAATATTTGTTAATATAGTTCACTATAAATACAATTTGTTATATAATAAGTAGTGGATTCAGATAAACTCATTATATATGGTCAAATAATGTGTTATCCTAACTTAAAAGATTAATAATTATCACATCATTATATATTATTTAAATGTTTTTTTTCAATGTGGTTGAAATATATCATTATACCATTAAAAATATAAGTTATTTTTAAAATATAATGTATTATTATGATTAATCAATAATAAAACTATAAAATATCATTCCTCTACTAAAATACATGTCAAGACTATAATCATTCTCTATTAAAAAACACAAACTAGTGTGCAATAATCTTCCTTTCTTCTTATCTATATTCCTATATTCTTTTTAAAAAATATTATTTATTCTATCATAATTATTAAACACATTAATTAACACATATGTTAATACAAATATCCAATATGTCATCTAATTCTATATATCTCTATGATATTTGATTTTGAAAAACAAATTTAATATTCATATTTCATCAAATACAACTCAAATTTGATCTATTTGATCACTCAGAAACATCAAAAAAATAGTTACTTATTTTTTTATTTTTTATTGTGGATTTTGTGTCATTAATTTAAAATAACGTCAATTAAAATTATAAAAATACATTCAAATTCCCATTTCATGACAAACATTCGTGTTGTGCGGTTGACTAATATTGTATTCTTAAATCACTAACACTTCTCTAAAATTAATCTATTAATTTTTCATGACATGGATAACTCTAATAATTAATTTTCTTTTGTTGGTAATTTTTAGTATCCCATTAATCCAAATACTAACTATAATATTTTTTTTATGAAAATGTGACATTTATTAAAAAATATTGGTCACTAAATGATAACCATGGTGTGCTGAGTTCAATATTTTTCTATCATAGTATTGAAATCAGGTTCACTCCTCATTTCAACTCAATTTATGAAGGATCGTTGATTTTTTCAATTTCAAACCACTTGAATTTTCAGTATAATAAAAAATAACACTATAAATTTAGTGTTGTTTTATTCCCAGATTTTTTCATATGTTTTTTATGAAAAAATCTAGAAACCATTACCATCGTAACCCACATTTCATATAATACATCACAAACTGCAATGAGAACAAATTATAGAAATAAAATTCCACGTAGAATGAATAAATTTATTATTATGAAATTTATTTAAATTAAACACATTACCTATATTACATTAGTTGTTTTTTCCATTATAAACTAAATCTAATTATTTTTCTATAAGGAATAAATGACCATTAAGAATCACAACCATTTAAAGTATATTCATTATACAGTGACTTTATAGATTAGTACATATTAAGTGTTATAATAAAATATAATTCATATTGTAGGATGAAGTGATTACCTAATCTAATAGAATCATACCTTATGAATCCCATTTGTTGGATATTAAGAAAGAAATTACAACACTTGGAGTTTTCCTTTACCAATAACAATATAGTATTAAAAGAGAGAAACTTGATAGAAACCATATATGGGTTATAGTTAATCCTATATAGATCACCGCAAAAGCATGTTCATTGATCCACCCCAATGATGTACTACTATCTGAAACATTATCTCTAAGGAATTTTGTTGTGTAATAATGGTTTGCATATATAAAACCTCATATTTTGAATTTTTATATATAATTTTTTATAAAATAACAATAAAGTTGATCCATTTTAATTTTTACTTTATATATATTCATGGTTATACAATGATTTTTGTTAAAAATTATATTTTGAGACAAATAAATGAATTTTTTATGTTTGTGAAATCAATAATATCAATTAAAATACTATTTTTCTTTACATAAGAGTTTTGAAGTAATTTTATATTTCCAGAAATGGACTTATTAAGAATAATTATTTAAATATAAATGCTATTTTGAATTAATGAAGTCTCGTGTAATTTTTATAAGGTTCGGAATGTTTTATTTGACATAAATACTAGTATTTATCAATATATTGGGAATTTAAATTAAAATGAGAAATTACTATATTTAAAAAATTATTTTATAAAAATAATTGATTTAGATGAATTTAGAATATCAAAATTAAAAAATTGTAAAATTTTCATAATTTTCTAAGATAATTGAATCATGCATAGTGTGAAATTGTCACTCAATGATAGAGGGTTTTGATATTGATGAAAATTTTGTACCTATTGCAAGGCTAGAGGCAATAAGATTATTCTTGGTCATAGTAGTGCTATGAAAGATCAATATTTTTTAAATGGATGTCATGTATATATTTCTAAATGGGGTTATAGATGAAGAAGTTTATTTTTATTATTCATATGTTTTTGTAATTTATGAATTTGAGAACAATGTTTTCAATTGAATAATGTTATTTATTTGTTGAATCATGCACATTGATCACGGTATTAATGGCTATAAGAGTTTTTAAAAAAATCTCTATTTTCTTCTTGGTGGATTTGATTACAATATCTATGTAAAAATGAAATTAATTAAAGGATTATGGTGATAGTAAATGAAAATGACATAATATTTTATGGATCAGATGAAGTGTAGTTCACTTAGTTTTCAAAATTCCTGAAAAGTGATTTCGAAATAAAAATGATTATTGAACTGATGTTTTATTTAGTTTATATGTGACATATGTTATGAATGAAAAATTCATATCTCAATATAAATTTTACAAGGATAGTTTTATATGATTTTTAATGTATAATTCCAAGGATATGATGACCCCAGTAGCTACCCAGATGAAAATATTTTGGGATGATAAAGGAACTGAAGTTAATGTAATAGAAGTCAAGAAAACCATTATTAGCCAATTCTACTTCATAATTACAAGAACTAATACTATTTTTTTTTTCAGATGAGGAGAATCACGGTATTAAATAAATGTAAAGGAAAACAAATCTATTACAGATAAATGAATACTTTTGTAGATCAATGGCTTGGGGGATTTCAGTTTACTGTATAATGATAAGTACCAACAAGATTAATTGGGATATACCGATTTATATTGGGTTAGATCTACTATTAATTGAATGTCATTGCCATGTGGTAAATATTTTATTGTTTGATTGTGTATTTTTTGGATAATATATAATGATCTATTTAATTTCATTAAGCACCAAAAAATATGAATATATTGCGGCCACTAAAGCATTCACATAATTATTTTGGATGAATAAATTGTATAATGATTTGGGATTTGAGGTGATGTCTATTATCGGGATCCATTTTGATAAATGATGTGCTATAAATATAAATAAAAACCTAGTTCGTAACTCATTAAAAAATAATATTGAAATTAAGTATCATTTTATCATGGATAATGTGGATCAAGGGATTGTGAAGATGCATTATGTTACGATATATCTATAGGTTATAGACATTATAACAAATTCCTTACCCAAATAAGTGTTTGAATGACCTCGACTTCCTATTGGAGTTTATTCAACTACCTACACATGAAAAAGTGTGGATGTAAGACCCCCTATCACATGGAATGGTGTGTTTTTTCAAATGAGATGATTTGTGTTTCTTACAATATTGTATAAAACAAATAGGTGACCATGGGGTTATTTTGAAAAAAGGGATGAAATTATGGATATTAAAGTATAGAAAATTTCTTAATCAATATAGGAGAGAATGTTGATATGGGAAGCAATGACATTGGGGGAGTATTAACATTTTAAAAGATTGTGGATTTTTAAAAATAATGTAATTATTCTCAAACATGATGAGAATTATATATTAAATGAAAATAGTTCATGGATAATAGAGCTTATCATAGAAATCTATAATAATTCCAAATCATGATACACCGTGCGGTGAAGTACGAGGAGTTTTAAATCTAATGACCATTATATTGATTGATCAAAGGATATATATCACAAGATATTGAGTTTGCGATGAATACAATTAAATGTATTTGGACTTAAGTGATTTCAGGATGAGATTTTTGTGATACTAGTTTTTCCCATATGGAGCATGGATCATGTGGTATTAGAGTATCTATTCAATAAATCATTGATTGTTGTCTAAATCTCAAGTATAGAAATGTTGGTATAAGATGAAACATGATTTAATGATGATTCAAAATGTAAAGAGATGTTAAAAAACCCAAAAAGTGATATTTTTTTGAAGAATCCCCCGAGTTAGCTTTGAATTATTTCTGGGGTGATTGTTATTGTTGACAAAGTAGGTTTCCATGGTCATTTGTGATGTTCTAGAGATATTTTTAACATGCTGTGTAAAAAAATATTCCTGAAAAGGAATGAATTTAGGGAAGTCTTAGTTTTGAGAATGGAATTTTGTAAAGGATTATAACATTGAAAAGTCCAACATGAATCGTGAGTGCTTTAACGGTAATCTCTTTGTCTATGCGATGATTTGATAATAGGAAATTATAATGATGCTTTATAAAGATATGGAGTATCACAAATGAAAATAGGACTTCATCAGGAAATGGTGATGAAATGGATGGAAGATTATTTAATTAGTGGAAATTCATGTAAATATGCCTCTCTCACATTAAAAAATTCATGTAGGATTAAAAAATGATTATAAGGATCTAGATTCATAATGTAGGTTCACAAAGGTAGTTCTAGAAAAACTGTTTTTAAAGAAAAGCGGTTCACAAATTCTATAAATACTTACCAACTATTTTGAGGATTGAAAAAGTAATGATGTTCATGAAGGCTATAAAAGCGGACACAATGTTTTGAGCATTGCGAAGGATAGTGGATATTCAAGAAATAGGCATGATTTGAGAAAGGTGGTTGATTCGTGATTGCTATTTGAGCATCATGAAAGAGGTATACTTCCTAAAGGAATAGATCATTGTTAATTTTTTCAAAAGGTTATACCTAGTTGTTCTATGGTACTATAGTATTCATCAACAGTATGAATGTGGTACTTCAATATAGCATATAACTACAACAGATGATGTATTAATCATTGAAAAATATGTGAACTAAATTTCAATAAATATAATAGGAATCCTTTATTGGGTCGTGAGAAATAGAGGAAGAGGAATTTGATCCTTTCCACTTCCTGTGAGGAATCGAATGATATTTAGGGAGTTACCGTTGCGATTTAGTGAGTGGGTGCTAAAAATTGTAAAGGCAGTAATTCTGGGAATTGGTGTGATATTGCACAAACTATTTATTTTGGTAGGGATCCAGTGTGTATTTGATACATCGAAACATCATCATTGTATTCTCCTTGTACAAATTCTTGTGAAGGTGAACAAAGTAAATGTTTTGTTTCTTGGGCATGACATCCTTTCTTTTAATACATTTCTACCAAAGAAAATGTAGAGAGTGTTTTGTTTAACAGTGAAACACAATCCAAAGGGGTAGTTATTTTAATTTGTCCTACCCGGATTCACCACTCTCCCAATGTATTTATCATTGTTGAAATAATAATTTTTTTTTCAGGAACTGAAACTTTAGATTGAATTAAGGAAATAATCTTCTGATAATTGTTTATGAATTTTTTTATAACATAAATTATCTATCCGATTCAATGAATGTATTCTATATGAACTTTCACTTGATCCTAAATCTCCTCAATTACCTCATTTAAGATTACTACAAAATCCACATACTTAATCTATAACACTAATATATTAGCCTCTCATAATTTGGAATCACCATAATAATTTTTAAGTAGAATATACCATACATATAGATATATTTTACACAACATCTCCTTTGTGTATATGTAATTGTATAAATCTCCCCCAGTGTAATTAATCACCATGGAAGTTATATACAACTCCTACTGATCATTTTTTGAAAAATCCCCACTATGAATTGATATATGGATCCAATATGAAGTATTCATGCATGAAAATATTCACTATAAATTAATATATTGTTGTAAAATATTTTTTCAAAATAGTATCCTTTGATATTTTTAAATGTGAATGAAATAATGGTTGATAAATAGTACCATAACAAAAGATATCAGAAAAAATCACATAGAACACTTTGTTTTGATATTACTTGTTGGAAACAAACACGGTTAATTCTTTGGGGTTCAATTAGGGAATGTAATTTTTCAATATATCATATCCCAATTATGAAGTCCTATAATAAATTGGGATTTTTCTCTCTCTTAGATAATAAAATGAAATTAATTCGGTAAATAATGACATTGGGTGTTTTTAATTGGTTTATCCAAATGAGATAATAAATGAATAATATATGGAAATTTTCATATAAACCCGAATCTCAACGGTAACTATTTTGGTTATAATTTTGGAGCATCCATTTTATTCATAGTTTTTAAAACCCTAATAAAATCAATTCTCCATACAATCAAATTCATAGGAAATCTAAAATATCCCCAACTATAGAAGCTTATATCCTATGGTTAATTTAATAAAATGTAATGGGATAAAATAAATCACAACTCATAGTACCAAATAATTTAGTATTATTTATATAATAGATGTATAATAAATTCCCAAATAAAATTTCAAAAAAAACATAAAAAATAATTTTTTAACAATGACATTATTCCCTGTATAATTCAATATCATCACAATCATAGTATACTTAATGGATTTATGAGTAATGATAAAAACTATGGGTATGCCCAAATTATTAGTAATTTTTAAGTAAAATGTAAAATATAAGAAATAAATAAGAATAAACAATATGGAATGGAAAATAACTGAACATATATTCAATTTTAATAGCTTAACTATAGAATAAATATGACACAGTCAATATGAAAAAGGTAAATATCTTAACACACAAGCCATATAATGTATAATATATAAATTAATTTCATGTAGAAATAATATCATTTAGGAAATATCATGGATAATAAAAATAACAAAAATTGAGGAAATACTTAATTATATTATTTCATGTTTCCCTAGGCATGATACCTTTACCATCAAGTACTTGCACAATATTGTTTAAACTACATGTAAAACACCAATTAATTCTAGATTAGCATGATTTGTCACATGAGACTACCAACGATTGGAGGAGAAATATATAACCATGACCACACATGTTTAACATATCTAAATAATTTATCACATATAAAATACATAATTTAATTCACAAATAAATATTAATATAAAGAAATATTTTTATTTAATAAGGAATACAGAATTATCACTAATTCCCTATTAAATCAATCACTTTAATAATGTAAGACATTGTATTGAAATAGTATATGGCTTACCAAATAACCACATCCATTATAAAATAATATCAAAATTTAAGAAATATTATATTTTCAATTAATTAAGATCAAAAAAAATTAAAAGGGGGATTTATACTCCATAAAAAGAAATTGGATGCATAATATTTATATAAGTATTAATAAATTGTATTGGGATGAATACCCCTACAACCTGTAATCAATTGATTCATATTTTTGATGAATGAATAAAATATAGAAAAAATTAAATATCCTGAGAATAAATAAATTTGTGAAATAAAATTTCCAACGGGGTTCCTATAGACGTCATAAAATAATGTAGGTTTATAACACTGAATCATGCCTTAATGAAAACAAATTGATCTGAACTCCCTTAAAAATACCATATCTGGATGTGATAATTAATACAATTAGTAGATTATGTATATCGAATGAAATGAAACACAAAAGAAATAGTGATCCTAGCCTTTTATAGATGACATTAAATTATTTTAAGCATAATTATACATCAGAGTACAATCCAAGGATAATGAAGTCTATTGACATTGAAGACTAGGTAAATAAATCTATAAACATGAGACTAAGAAAAAATATTCTTTATTAAAACAAAATATTTATCTCTTAAAATAAATTAGCCACAAACATCATCATAGGGTATGCTAGGGAAAAAGTGATTAAAGGGATGAGCTAATATCCCAGTAAATGAATAACCATTAGAATAAATCATTAACACAAAAAATATAATGCAAGATATGATGATATAAAAAGAATTTTAACAAATGTCAACATTACATATAAACATGTAATAATATAAAAATAGAGTCATGGAAATGTGTCAGGAATATAAAACAAGACATTATTATGAGTCAAGGATAACCACCATGTTCGTTTCACAAAGAAGCACAAGCCAAGGATAACTACACAGACCGTCGCACATAATATCCCATGATATGTTACATTACCCAATTAATTGAAGAGGTATTTGGGAACACCCATCATAACATTTCATTAATATTTTTTCATCCAAAGAATCATACATAATCAATCTACATAAATATAAGGATTACCCATAGAAAGAATTAGGTACCATAATCACGACACAACGCATAACAGATGGGTGTAACTCCAATGTGTCCATGAAATATTGAAAAAAAGAATACATGGAAATTATTACTGGAAAAAATATATATATCTTGGTGAGGGATTTCATGTATAAACGAAAACATGTAAGAAATGTAATACAAAAAAATTGGCATAAAAACATTTCAGAGCAGTTTTAGGGAAATACTATAGAGCCTTTGAAATAGAAAAGGGTACAGTCCTTTATACAAAAAAAATGTGAAGTATAAAGGATTTAATAACTAAAATAAATATTTTTAAAGAAAATTGTGTCTTAAGACCTATAATATAGTATGCATTAAAATGGGTATGAATTCAGGATGTTCCATTAAAACAGGTATGCTTATCTGGATGCATTGAAATGGTAATCACTTAAAAAAATGTATATCCCATAAAGAGAATTATGAATGTAACTATTTAAATGAGTTTGTAACATTCAAATAGAATCTATAATATCTACATAAAAATAATTGATAATATCATTTTGGTAAAAAATTATAATGACGCCCAAAGAAATAAAGAAGTTTTGGGGTAAATCCCTTGCCGAATAATGACTTGTTATCATTTCTTATTAAGAGGTATTATTGAGAGATAAATGGTTTAATCATATTTTAAAAATATTGAGGATAGTTTTGGGGAGGTTTTTAATCGTATCCCATCACAATTAATTATACAAAAATGGGATTAACATATAGGACAATCTTGAATAAAAGTGAAATAGAAAGGATCCCTTACCTTTAGTGTGATGTAGTTCTTCACATGATATTACTAACCTGAATAATTAAATTATCTTTAATAATTAATAATTATAGAATCTATAATATATATAAACGATTTATTTTATCCTTTTTCTTCATTCATGTATGTTTCTCATGGGTTAAGTGGTTCAATGTAATTGTTCGGGTTCATTGTTATCATGGTTTTATGATCATTTTAATTAATTTCATGAACAGATAAACATGTAAGATGAAAGGGGTTTTAAAGATTTGATGTTATATCAAATTAGTGAACATATAGTAAATTTAATGGCTACAAATTTAATTTGGATACTTTTAGTGGAGTCAAATCATTATATAAAACTTTAGTGATAAATTTTTGGGTTAATTGGTGTTTTTTGGCCACAATGAACATGATTTTTTTTTAAATAAAAACCATGTGTAAAAAATGATTCCATAACCATAGATGATACATAATAAATATATTATGTTATTTTTAAACCATGTGAATTCTTTCATTAAAATAATTGAATACGGAAGAAGAAATTGAGAACCCATCTTCATTGAATATGGTAAATTAACACATCTTAGATGGTGTCTTTACAAATAAAATAAAAGAAGGAAAAAAGAGAGACGATAATAAATTAATTTTTTGTCACAAAAAAATTATAGAATATTATCGGTATTGGATTTTTCATAACATTTTATGGGGATAGTTAAGGATATAAAAGTAAACTAATGTACTTGAAGAGATTTCAAATGAACTGAAAAGAATAATTTGCCTCTTGAATAAATAATCCTTGAGAGCCTCTTATGAAGATATGATTTGGACTTTTTAAGAGTCCAATGTATGTTTCACATGAGAAGGGATCTTGGGTAGAGATTTGGGAAGAAATTAACGAAGGTATATGAACTGAGAGGAGTGGAGAGAAAGTTAATGAGGGGTGGTATTTATAGTGGTGGAGAGGAGGGCTTTCAGAATAATATAATCATTACATTTTTATTTATCCATAAGAAAATAAATAATGATGATTCCATAAAAAAGAATAATAATAAATTAATGTTAGTTATATAATTTGGTCCATACATCAATTATGAAGTTAGGAATAGTGGATTTAAATTATAATGTATTTATACGAGAAAGTTAATGTATTTTACTATTCAACAAAAATTCAAGTATTTCAAAAAAAATCCAAAAAATTCATCCTAACCAATTTTCAATGTGTATAATCCAAAAATGAAGCCCATTTTTAATAAATAATTTTCTAAATATGATTAATTTAACATTGAATTTAAATCTTAATTTATTTTTAAAACACATTTTTGAAACATTTATTTACTTTTTCCAAAATATAGGTATATCATAATTTTACTCGAATCTTATTTATATGCTATGACTGCTAAGGCTACTATTTCATAGGGTATATCACTATTCATTAGGGTACCATTAATATTCATAAGGGTTTGAGACTATTCACCATAAAATTGTGTTTGTCTTTTGGGACTCCAAATATCTTACTAATCACAACTGTTAATGTCAAATTATTGAAATTTCAAACACAAAAGTGTCAAAATTATGATTTAAGGTCACATAGTACATAGTAGTTCATTGTTTTGTCATTTCATGTTATTATTTGACATAATTATAAGAATAAAATTTCTATTGAATAACTTCGGGTCTTTAAATTTTTCCCCTTATGAAATTTCACCTTATAAATTTTGTTTTACATTATAGGCCATAAATAGATATAGGTACTTTTCGTTCATTTCTTCCTCTCGTCCCCATGTTGCCTCTTCGTACATATGATTATACCATAGTACATTGACCAGGTGAGTAGTCCTATTTTGTACAACATTATCTCTATGATCATAGATCATCACTCACTGATCATCATAAGAATGATCATCCTCAAACTATACCAACTATAAAGACAATACATTTGAAGGGTCAGATATGTAATTCCTTAAGAAGGATACATGAAAAAAATAGTGTTATTTTGACCAAGTTGGTCGAATTTCATGTCGACTATCCAAATCCCTCATATGATTCAGAATATCAGTGGGGATGACCTACCTGGGATGTAGCTTTCATTTCATCTGAAACCTCATAACCTTTTACCATGGAGATATGCGGAGAAATACCATGTCTCCAATTTTAAACTCACGGTCTTCTCAAATACTGTCTACCAAACACTTTTTGAAGAATTTGGGCTGCCCTAGTGTGTTGCTGAATGGTTTACACATTCTCTTCCATTTAATTCACCATTTCAGGTCCTAGCAGTTTAGGTTCACAAAATTCATCCCAACACACTACTGTTATTCACCATTTCACATAATGGTCTGCATATGGTGACATTCAGATGCTCGAGTGGACACTATTTTTGTAAGAGAATTCAACTAACGGAATATTTTGGTCCCATCCTCCTTTGATGTCCATAGGACATGATCTCAACATATCTTCCAATGTGTGAATAGTTCTCTTATATTGGACTTCAATTTGTTGATGAAAGGTTGTACTGATGTTCAGTTCAGTGCTTAGAGACTGTTGGAGTCTTTTCTTGAATATTGAGATGAATCACAGATCATAATTTAAAACAATAAGTTGTGGTACTCCATGAAAAATTACCACTTTTTTATATATATCTTTGCAAGTTGATCCGATTAAAAGACCTCCCAAGTTTCGATTAAGTTATTTGTCTTCGTAAGATGATCCACAATGACTCATATAACATAGTTTACTCTAATGTCATTTTATGTCAATTGATCACGTCCATGGTATTGTTCTACCACTTCTGTGTTTGTATTAGTAATGGTTTCATCATCCCCTTACACTTTTGTCCTTCAACCTTCACATGTTGACAAACTAGGAACTTCAATGTGTACTCAACAATCTCCTTCTACATATTTTCCCACCAAATGTTCTCTCAGGGTTTTTGATACATCTGTGCGCTACATGGGTGAAAAGAGATGGTCGATCTATGTGAATCATTCAAAATCTACTTATTTTTCTCCAGATATGATGGTACAAATAATCGTGACCCAAATTATATATCTTCTCCCTTGTCAATTTTGATATCGAAGGATTTCCCATTTTTGATAGCTTCCACCATTTTCTGAATTTCCACATCTTTTCTTTGAGCATGCATTATTTTCTCCAAGTGTTATGGTAAAAAAAATCATTTGAGAAAGGATTGATGATTTTCCTCCCTTATTGATTCCCATGTCCATCCATTGAAAATCCGATAAGATCTGATAGTTTTCAATTCATATCATTGATAAAGATGCATGATCCTTTATAATAAGAGAATCCACCACCATATTTTCCTTACTAGGATGGTAGTGGATTGAGCATTCATAATCCCTAATGATCTATATCCATATTCACTTAAACATATTAATCTCATTCAATGTGAATATATATTTAAGACTCTATTGACCATTATTACTCTCACACTTCAGCCCATAGATATAATGAATATTTATTTTTAACATAAAGATCATAGCCACCAACTCCAGATCATGCATAGGATAGTTTTGATTATTGATTTTCATTTTACTTGTTGAATAGTCTATCACATTATTATTTTTAATCAACGCGCAACTTTAGTTTTTCTTTGAAGCATCATTGTAAACCCAAATGAGTTCACCACTTTTTGGAGTGTGAGTACTGTCCTAGTGATTAACAACTTTTCAACTCTATAATGTTGTATTAATATTCTGAGACCAGACAAACATCACTCCCTTCCATGTCAGCTTTTTCATTGGGTTTGACAATAATGAAATTTTCTTCACAAATATTTGATAATAACCAGAAAGACACAGAATCTTGTGGATCTCTATTACTGATGATGGCATGGCCCACTCTTCGACAACCATTGTATTGGAGGGGTCCATAGATAACCATTTTCTAGTGATAACATGACCCAATAATGATACATCCTCTATCCAAAACCCACATTTACTGTATATTTCATATAACTTATCCTTTTTTAATGTCCTCAAAAAAATATTCAAATCCTCATCTTGTTCATACATGCTCTTAGAGTATATTAATATACCATCAACAAAGGATACCATATATTTTTCAAGGTAATCTATAATGACTCTATTCAATAAATACATAAAATTTTTTGGAGCATTAATGAGTCTGAAGGGCATCACTATGAAATCATAGTGTTCATACCTCGTTCAAGAGGAAGTCTTGGGAATATCTTCCCTCCTCACCTTTATCTGGTGATATCCCGATTGAAGGCCTACCTTTGAGAAATAACTGCACCCCCCCCTCGAATCTGATCAAACAAGTCATCCATATGTTGTAGGGGATACAAGTTATTTATCATGATTTATTTAGATCATGATAATCAATGTAGAGACTCAATGATTCATCCTTTATTTTTGGTGAAGTAGACAGGTGTACCCCATGGAGAAGAATTTTGGTGTATAAAACCCTTCTCCAGATTCTCCTATAATTGATTCTTTAGCTCTTCAATATCTACAATGGCCATTCTATATGGTGTCTTTGATATAGATAGATATTTAGCAATATTTTCAATTGAGATATCAACCTCCAGATCAATAGGGAGTCCATGGTACTCTTTTAGGAATTCATTGGTGTAATCCCTCACGATGGGCATATCTTTGAGAAAGATTCTCTCATTTTTCTCAATAATATGAGAATGAAAATCATGCTAATTCAGAATTAATATCCAAATTAGAGATAATGATTCTAAAATATATTCATCTTCCCACTTAGACATGAAATAAATTGGAGGATGCTTCAGGATGTGAAGAGTGATCGCCGTTTACCGAATGTTGATGTTGGATTTATATAAATATATCCAATTCATACCCAAGATAGGATTGAACTCCAATAAAGGATGTATGATGAAATTTTTTAAGAGGTTTAGTCCACAAACGTTAATCGGGGAGGAGTTATAATCCATGGAAACAATAATTTACCCATTGTTTGTCCTCATAAATAACTTATCATGCAAATATTGAGGTGGTGTTTGAATAGTTCTACTAATCATGAAAGATATTAAAGATTGGGTTGAACCAGAATCAAATAGTCAGTTCGCTATTCCTGAATGAATAACTAGTTTATCAGTCTCCACATCATTGTTCAGCTCCACCTCAGTAGTAGTAATTGAATAATCCCTTCCTTGTTGCCTTGGAGGTTTTTGTTGATTGCATCAAACAACCCTTGGCATAGGGAAATAGTTAGCATAATGCCCATGATCCATGCAGTTTTTATAGTGCATTACATGCTATGTACTGATCTGATCCTCCCTTTCTTATTCCATGATAATATGATTTTGCATATCCCATCGGCAGTTTTTAGCCAGATATCCAAACTTTTCACATTTGAAGCAATTATTGGTTCCCTTTAAATAGCTCCCAAGATGATTCTTCCCACAAATTTTACAAGTGGAATAGTCAATATAATTTCCATCAGTGGATTTATTTGTTGAACCACCCATGTTTTTATCCATTTTCTAATTCTTGTCATTGTGCCCTTGAGAACACTGAAATTTCCAATATCCATTTCAACCATAAGGGTACAATGAAAAATATCTTCATAACTGCTGATGTCTCAAATCACCATCACTTTTCATTGACATGGATTTAGTCCACTAAAGAAGTGTTTCACCTTACTGTTGAAGTGCTTGACAAAGCCATGGGAATTCCTTGTATGCCTTGTTATGTTTTCTTCATAGGCCCTGCTGAACTCATCTTCATTCATCTTGAGTTTGAGGATATCTCATCTTATTTTGAGATGGCGGGTTCGAGGAATTTTTTTTTCAATAACATCTTCTGAAATTCCTCCTAATCCCTGTAATCAATTTCATATTGGGAATTTGTATTCAAGATCAATGTCCACCACTTATTAGATTCCCATCAAAATGATACACCTCTAGTACAACATTCCATTCTTCCGAGCACTGTAGGATGAAGAATCTCATTTCAATGGACTTAATCAACATTTCCATTAGGTGGGGATTAGAAGATCCTCTAATCCTGGGAGGCCTTTTCCACATGAATGATTCAATGGGGAATTTCAATTTCTATGGAGGTGATAGGTGTTCCCCATGATTCAAGTTATATTTCATAACTTGAGATAGCTGAGAAAGTAATTTCATGATGTTTTGATCACCCATTCCCATTATATCAGGCATATCTTTATGAAAATTATCACATTAACTATCACACTGATTGTTGGAATGTGTTATTCTATTTCCCACCCTTAACAATTTGAATACATAACTATTGGGAATAAAAATGAAACTATGAACATAAAAGGATAAAAATGTAAAGGAGAATAATATCCTACATTTTGATTCCTTAGGTTTAAATGTAGGTTATCCTTGATATATTCAATACATTATATTTTTAGGGGAATTTTTTAATTAAGCAATTAATGGTTTGTACTAATGTCATGAATTTAACAAAGAATGTCCCTCGGGAGTGTCAAAACAAGAGTGAAGCAAGGCCAATTTTAATATACTAGGATACCATGGATCAGGCCAGAAACTCCTTCTCATAGTTTTCACTCTTATGTATATTGGGGTTTGAGCCACCTATACATGTATGTAACCATACATGCATGTATTTTCTTGATAATCCACATACTCAATACTTACCAAAATTAAGGTATGTTTTCTTTTAATTCATCTCATCCTAAAGGCTCTTACTAAAGATCACTATTCTTAATCTCTAAAAATAACTAGACCATCTTCTGATATCAACTCTATAGACCCAATACTTTTACATAAGACATTACATGAATTTAAGCATAATTATACATCAGTGTACAATAAAAGGATAGTGAGGTATAGTGTGTTTGAAGAATAGGTACATAAAACTAAAAATGTATCATCCCAGACCCAGAAGCCACTAAACCAGTGCTTTGAGCAGGGTGGGAACATGACCTTAAGCACACCTCCCCTTAGGCCAAAGGTTTCCCACAAGTAGCATCGGTCCAAATAGTAAATTGGGAAGACTATACCGTTTTTTATCAGAGTAATCCACAAAATAATATAAAAAATATCGAAATAACAACCAATAATACTTGATTATGCATAAACAACCATTATCTAAACTGCATACAACCTTGTCTAATAGTAAATAAGTTAGACCATGTTTTTAGTGAAGAAGTGAAGAAAACCAAAATGAAGAAAACATAAAAATTCACAAAATGGACCTGAAACCAACTAAGAGACCTCCTCCACGTACATCGATGCCCTCCTAACTGGCTAGCAAGGGCCTTTACCCTTCTCTTGACCTGAAGACATGATGTTTGCTCGGGTACCCAATGGACGACGTAGTAGTGAGTGAGTACAACTATGTTGGCCACCACCAATGGCAACTACAAAATATCTGGTATAAATAATTGTTCATGAAAAAGGGAAATGAATAATAAATGACATGAAAAGATTAAGTTGAATTAAATATTTTAGGTATATTACCAACATTTATTACACTTTCCAGATCTCACCATTTTATCCCATTTCCCATCACATACCATTTCTTACACATTTGTCATGGGTTCATCAAACACAACAAGTTACATTGGATTAAGGTATATAATCACAAGCATGATAAAGACACACTATTATCCAATCTCGGTGATACTATCATCCTCATGAAAACCATATCCTCACCTCAAAGCCTTAGTCTTGGTGGATGCCATCATAGGGTAATACAGCCTCAGTTTCCTTCTTTCACCCATATGTTAGGGGTGTATTTTAGAGCCTCATTCCAACTCGACCCATGGGAGTAAAACATCAGGTCAATACCCCAGTCTACCTAGCCATGTGAAAATGATATATATATGTATATCCATCAACCAATCATTTAAAATATCAACCATTTCCCAATAAAAACATAAATCATAATAATAAAATGAGAGTTAATACCACTCTTTTTCCCATTAACACATTTACCACATTTCATATCATTTAGATACTTAAAAATAATAATTTTTATTATATCACTACACATTAATTCATTGTTCCTATCTCTCTAGGCTTCATTCATTATGCCAAAGTCACTAGGGTTCATAACCAAACTCATAATATATTCCATTATGGTATTTAATCATTTACAAATATCAACCCATTTGGCCATTCATTATTCTCATGTGTCCACCCATATAAACCACTTCCAAGTTAACACAATATCCCTTAGGTTATTATTATTAATCCTAGGTGAATAACATAGCTTCTAATCAAACATCATCAATCACATAAACTTTCTTGTCAATGTTTTTACATAAACACACAAGAATATAACTTGTTCTTCACAAATACCTATGTCCGGAAATGTCGACCCATCCCATGAGAGGTCCTTGATTAGTCTCATAAACTTCCACACATCCCATGTGGATCATGTGGGATTCCATTTACCTTCTTAGTAAGAATTTTAACTAACATGCTAAGGGTGATCAAAACCTGCCAGGAGACACCCATGAACAAAACCACACATGCAAACATCCACAATTAAACCATGTAAAATAATTTATAGACCACGTACCTCGATTCTGCAAGTGAACACACTCTTAATCATTTTTTTAGTTTCTTATTCAACCAAACTTTTATGATTTAACCTAAATCCAACCAAATGAGTGTTTTTAGGGCATTGGAATTAAGGGAAAAGAAGATACAAACTCTAAACTAAAAATAGAAGAACATATGATATTATCCTTACACATAGCTTCGATCCGCAACAAAGGGAACCAAAAAAACTCATTAGAAATGAATAAGATTGATCATTTTGAGGACATGGTAGATTTGTTTCGTTCCAATAGTGTAGAGGCACGATATGGGAGGAAATCATGAGTTGGGGTTAAAAACAACATAGTGGCCGAATTGTAATTTGTTTTACAGATTCTGGGCCGCACGGTTTACCCACATGGCTTTACCAACTGTGAACAAACTGTGAGGGGGCCACTATCCCAAATCTCACATACCACATGGTTTTTGGTGCTATCCACACCATCAGAACTAACCTTGCGCAAATCATGTGGCCTACCCAAAACCCCCCTTTTTCTCCATTTTCTTATCCCAAACCTGAAGAACACCCTTGAGCCTCTGAAAGGACTTGGGTAAGAACATAAGTAACCAAAATAGAGGATTCAAACAAAAACCAAAACTAGAACATACCATTACATGATCCTAGATATGAAAACCTCCCCACCTTATAAAGGCTCGTCCTCGAGCCGAGGTTCCCAGCTTTATTGCTCATCCAAGGAAAAGAGATCAGGTCACTAATCCCACATATCTAATTCTCACTCCCATGTTTCTTCTTGAACATTCCCTTGCTGCCATAGTACATGTATTAATGGAAAATCATTTCCCAGTAAGAAATTCTCACCATGATCCACCATACAAACTGGATTCTCCTCAATGGAAGCATTGGAATCAAGCTCAAAATCAACAACATCTAAAACATGAGATGGGTTAGCATGACATTGTTGAAGCTACGACACATGAAAAAAATAATTCTTCCTTATGTACCATTGTGGAAGAGCCAATTGGTACACCATTGGCCCGATCCTCTCCACCATCTCAAATTACCTCACATACCTGCGCTCAAAATTTCCTTACATCGGACTCATTCGGTGACCCAACCATTAAAACACCCAACTTAATATTACATCACCCACCTCGAACTCAAGAGGTATATGCCTCAAATCTCGATATGACATTTGAATACCTTGAGGATTTTCCATATTCTTTCAAATCATCCCAACCTTCTCTGATGTCTCCTGCAGAAGATTTGATCCCAGCAGCTCAGATTGAACGACCTCCATCCAACACCATGGAGATCTAAAAGACCTCCCATAGAGAGCCTCAAAAGATTCCATATGAACCTTAACATTAAATCTATTATTGAAGGAAAATTCAACAAGAAAAATTTTCTTCTCCCAGGAACCACCAAAATATAGGACTAAAACCCTCAACATGTCGTCCAACACGTGGATTGTATACTGTGACTGCCCGTTCGTCTACGGGTGGAAATCCATAATCAAAGTCACCTATGTACCAAGCACCTTCTACAACCCTTTCTAGAAGTGTGATGTGAAACATGGATCACAGTCCGACACTATAGTCCATAGTACACCATGCAACCATATTACATACCAAATATACAACTCATCAAACTAATCAACTGTGTTTGTCTCTTATATCGGTATAAATGAGCCACATTTGTTAGCTGATCTATGAACACTCTGAATTCATCATTCATTATAGGTGTAATTGGATGACCTACCACAAAATCCATTATCACAACATCCCACATCAATTCCAAAATGGGAAATGGATATAGAAAACAACATGGGCGTCGATGATCAACCTTCACCTACTGGAAGGCAAGGCACCGTTCCACAATGCCCGCAACATACTTATTCATTCATATCCACCGAAACTACCTATGGAGATCATGATACATCACGGAAAAGCATGATTCACTTATTATTTAGATTCATGGAACTCACACATCAACTCCTCCCACATTCATACCCGTACAACCACTTGACCATGAAAACAAACAACCCTGTCCACTCCGACAGAACAACCTGAATGTATCTCGCCGCCATTATGTTTTTCCTTCATGGTTAGACATTAATAATACTCATGTTGAAATTCCACAGCTCAACTCAAAATCATCGACTCAAACACCATGGAAGGAAGAGTCACTTGACTGTTTTTCTCCTCCACCTCCTAGTGCATCTTAGTGAACAAAGCCATCACCTTCCACATGATGCTGGATCCTTTAAAAATATGGTTCTCAGCCTTCTGAATCCAAGAATAAAAAACACTAATACCTTTCCCTAGAGTATATACCATCACAATGTCTAAATACTATAGATATTGAACCCATCTTCGCTATTGAAGATTCAAAACCAACTGTAAAAAGATATACTTTAGACTATTGTGATCGATATACACTGTGAACTGTTCCCCCAATAAGTAGTGTCGCCATCAATTTTTGGCATACTCTACAACAACCATATCAAGGTCATGAGTGGGATAATTCTGCTCATGGGGTCTCAATTGACTTGACCCATAATCCACAACCAGCTCATCGGCATCAACACAACCCCAAGCCCGATACCGGACACATCACAAAATTGGACATACTTTTTAATCGGCTTGGGTAAGATCAATATTTTTGTAGTTATCCATAAATTTTTAATCTCTTGAATGTCATTCTCACAAGACTTATACCACTAAATACTAATTCTCTTATTGGTCATGTCCGACAGTGGTGCTTCCAAATGAGAGAAATTCTGGATGAACCTCCTGTAATACCTGGCCATCCCTAGAAAACTTCAAACATCTCAAACACTACAAGGATACTCCCATAACTTGACAAGCTACACATTCTGTAGATCCACTAACACACTTGCCTCAGAGATGATGTGAACTAGAAAATGAACTTCTCCAATCTAGAACTGACACATTGACAGATGGGTGTATAACCGATGATCTCATAGTGTACACAAAAAGCTATGTAGCTATTGGCCATCATTTTCATGAGTTTTCGAGTTCACTGAGATGTATTCAACAAAGACAACAACAAATTGATCCAGATAATTGTAAAATATTCAGTTCATTAAATCCATGAACACTGTCGATGCATTAGTTAAGTCGAAAGGCCTCACTACAAACTCAAACAACCCGTGCAGACTCCTGAATGCTCTCAGCAGTACGTCTGAAGGCCTTACCCTCAACTAGTGACAACCCAATCTCAAATAAATATAAAAACACATTGACGCACCCCTCAACGGGAAAAATGGGTCATCAATTCTAGGAAGAGGGTATCGTTTTTTCACTGTCATCTTACTAATGATAATCAACCCACAGCCTTAACTACCTGCCATCCTTCATTGAATAAAGCCCAAGATATACCCAATGAGATATAATAGGACCAATGAACCCCTTATGATCCATCTACTCTAGCAGAATCTAAAACACCTGGAGTTCTTTTGGTTCCATTCAGTATGGTGGAATAGAAACTGGCTCCGCTCCTGGAAAATAATCAATCGTGATCTCAACATCGCTCTCGGGTGGAAACCCTGAGAAATCCTCAAGAAAATCATCCTGAAAATGATCCACTTCTGGAGGGAAGAATGAATATTCCCCTATTTCATCATCATGAAAAAGGAATTCTACGTCAGCCATTATTCTACCCAACTGCTAAAAATATGGTTTTGTACAACAAGCTCGAACATCCCTCTCTCCACGATGGACATAGCACTAACATCAAGTGACCTGAACAATACCATGCGACAGTAATAGTATATGTGCGCCCAATACAACACCAACAAATCCATACCTAAAATCTGGTCCAATCTCATCATCTCAAGAATGAGAAGGCCCCATAAGAAATGAAACCCACAGACATTCTAAGAACCACAATTAAATTTTGAAATATCTTCCTTTTTCACCCCCAGTGGATGTTAATTGACGTAACCTCACACACACTCTCCACATATAATCCCAATTATTCCTCAAGATTAGTAGCTATAAAAATGTGTGGAACCAGTGCCCAAAAATGCAATAGAATGTGTAGAAGCTACAAGGATTGTACTTAGAGCAGTTGATGGACCATCATCTCCATCACCAGGTGATGACTGAACTGCAAGAATCCGACCTTCCCCTGTACCCTGAACTCCAACAAGTGTGCCCAACACTGCTTTGCCCTGCGGATGTGGGTGATCATGCCCCAAAGTTCTACATTGTCCGCCCCTGCTAGTATGGCATGTGGAGCTCCAACTGCCTAACTAATATGGAGCTACTAATCTATTTCCTCCCCATGTAATCTTTTTATCACCAATATTCATGATCACATGTTGAGGGTTCCTAGTGAACCTCTATGCATGTCCCGATCTTCCACATGATCGACACTCAAATGGAGGATGAGGACGGTTTCCAAGAACGTGCCTGACCTACCACAGTAATAGAGGAACACCAAATCACCACCCTGATAGGAAGGTCTTCTCTTTTGACCTACCTGAAGCTACCTTAAGGTTTCGTTCTGAGAACAACACTTGATCCACAACCTCTATAATCCTCTTCAAGAAACTGATGTTCTCCTAAGTCCTAATATTGGGTCTCAACCCATCCTTGAAATTCCCCGTAACTACTGCCTCGTCCCACGCCAATACTAGAACAACGAGTCACAGGTCTGTGAAGTTTCCAAAAAACTCCATTACTGACATTGATCCCTATGATTGGCGAATGAGCTCTGTAGCCCGCTCTTGCCTCAAGGTCTCGGGATACACATGCTCCAAAAACATTTCCTGAAAATCCTTCCTCAACATCCACTCAGCCTACTCATTCTGGGCCAGGATGTCCCACCGATGATTTTTATGTCCCTAAAACATATACGCATCCAACATGACTCACATCGCATCAGGAGTCTCCAGATGATAATGTATTGTGTGGAAACTCTCTATCCAGAATGTTGTTTCCTCTAGATCACCCTTTTTGGTAATGTTCGAAGAGTGCTGCAACTGAAACTCTCTAGTCAGCTCAAAAATACTATTTGCAACCCACCATGGGTATCGATCCATAATCTATTTTAAAACTAGCAAAGTTATATCAGAAATGCTCTTCTCAACATTCCTGGATCACCACATTCTCTTTCCCTTATACTAGAGGATTGTTCTCAGCAATATACTATTGTTTCCCCACTGGCTCTAGATGTCATGGGGCCAATTCTCTACATTTCCAAACATGGGGTTAAAACATAGATCATCACAATTTCACAATTTCATTACTTGTAGGCTCATCACCATCCATAAAAACCTACCATATACGCACCATCTCTACATATCTTATCATTCCTAAAACATCACACTGACCATCCCTATCATGGTACATGGTACAAAAGGGTTAAAAAACCATACATCGCTACAAGTCTAACACAAAATGTTACAAGAAACATTTTCAATTCATTACGAACACTTAATTACACATATTTTATTAATTATCACTTGTCATTATTTTATCTTCACCCACTTTCATTTTTTTCATTTATGTAATTTTCCATTTAAAATTTTCAAAATGCAATGTGCAATCTATCATTCATGCGTCACACACCCAACATGTGTGTGTCATCCATGATCAATGTCACCTATTTCTCTAGGTTTATACAATGATGTATGAATGTACAACCTCATGACATTGATTCCATGAGAAAAATATGGTAGAACCATCAAATTGCACAACATTTGCATCACCCAATGGTGAAATATGATCAATTGTAACATCAAAAAATATAGAACAACAATTCCCACCCTGGGTGACATGGGTTTTCCCCCATACATGGGTTATCTACACCCAACAACGATCTCATTACCAAGACCCGACACATCCTAAATCATGTATACCATCCCAAATAAAAATATTCGAGAGAAGAAGAAGAAATAACTCCAATGATACCACTTTATAACATGCCTAACCTGGATGCCCTAAAACTGGTGCTTTGAGACAGTTGGTTATATGACCTTAAGCATGCATCCACATACGGAAATGGTTTCCAACTATCGTCAAGGGTCCCAATAGTCAATTGGGGAGAGTAAACTTGCTTTTTATCAATGTAATCCATAATAGAAGAAAAAAAATGCGGAATAACAACCAATAATAAGAGAGTATGCATAAAAATCATTCCCCAAACAAAGTAAAACCATGTCCAACAGAAAATACCCCATGCCATGATACTAGTGAAAAATTGAACAAACCCTAAAATGAAGACAAACTACAAAATCCCTCAAATGGCCCCCACAACAACTATAGGTCCTCCTCCACGTACACCCATGCCATCCCAGCTGCCTTGTAAGGGCCATTTACCTTCTCCAAACCTATAAAAATGATTTCTACTCAGGTACCTAATGATGGCTAGAGCAGGGTGTCTGAACAACTTATAATGCCACCAACAAATGTGTATACAAAATAAAATGTATAAATATTTTTACATGAAAAATGGAAATGAATAATAAATTAAAATAGATAATTTAGTGCCCATAAACAGTTTAGGTACATTACAAACATTTAATACACTTTCCATATCTTACTATTTCATCCTAGTTCCCATTAATTACCATTTAAAAAAAAAATTTGACGGGTTCATCAAACAGAGCATGTTAAACCTGCATAATGGTCACAATCACAAGCATGAGGAAAACAAACTTTTATCATGTATCACTAGGAATAACATCCGAATGACAACCATATCCTCAACTCGAAGCCTTAGTCTAAGTGGATGCAACCATTAGGGGAATATAGCCTCAATCCCCATCCTTAACCCATATATTTTGGGTGATGTTTACTTCCTCAGTCCAACTCGTCCCGTGGTCGTTGAAACTCAAGTCAGTACAACAAACTACCATGCCATATTTAAATGATATATATATGTATATCAATAAACAATTTACACAACATCATAACTATTACCCAAGGAAAACATAAATCATAACAATAACATGAGAGTTAATACTACACCTTATCCCATTAACACATTTACCACATTTCACATCATTTAGCCACATATCCTGATTTCCTTTTACTAGGCTTATCTCACTACACATTAATTCATTATGCCTATATCAAAAGGCTTTCTTCATTATTACTAACTAAATAGGTTTCAATAAAAGACCCATAATCCTTCCCATTATATTCATTAATCATTTCCACATATCAACCCATTTGGACATTCATCATTCTCATGTGTCAACACATATAAACTACTTCCATGTTAACCCAATATCCATTTGGTTATAATTATTAATCATAGGTGCACCACCTAGAATCTACTATAACAACGTCAATAACATCAACATATTTATCAAAGTCTATACATAAAAAAAAATAATATCACTTGTTCTTCACAAATCTAATGGTTTGGGAAGGACGGTACACCCCATGGGTGGCCCTAGATTAGTATCACCAACCTCAACGCATCCCATGGGGATCGTGAGGATTTCCATTTAACATATTAATAACTATTTTACCTAACAAGCCATGGGTGACCAAAACATTCCAAGATACACCCAAGAACAAAACCACAAATGCAAAAATCCACAAATAAGTCATGGGATATAACTTGTAGACCACCTACCTAAATTTTTTTTGGTGAAAGCACACTTAATCCTTCCATTAGATTTCTCATAAACCAACCTTTGAGGGTTGATCCTAAATCCCACCAAAAGAGTTGGGTTTTAGAGATTCAGAAAAATAGGATAAGAAGATACAAACACTAAACTCAAAATAGATGCAAATATTAGAATAACATGACATGGATATTTTATCTGCAACTAATGACACAACAAATGCCTTAGAAATGAATCATATTGATATTTTGGAGCCTATTGAACATTTTATTCATTACTAGGTTGAAGAGTGTGAAATGAGAGGAAATCTAGAGTTGAGGATAAAACTAACAGTGGAAAAATTGAATTTATTTAAAAAAATAATCTAGGCCACACGGTTTACCTGCATGGTATTCCATACCATGCACAAACTATTCGGAGGCAACTCTCTAAAATCTCACCCCTGCATAGTTTCCGGGAATGTTTGCATAGTTTTCACTAACAGATCAGAAATCATGCGACCTTCCCAAGAAACCCCTCTTTCTCCATTTTCTGGTACTAATCCCTCAGAACACCGATGTTCCTCCATAAGGACTAGGTTAATAACATAACTAATCAAAATAAGGGATTTAGACCAAAAATTAAATTTGAACATACATTTCCAAGATACGATATCTTCCAAAAAAACATGAGACTAAAAAACATCATTATAAAATCTTCAAATTGATCTCCTTACATCCATTGTACTCAAACATCTTCATAGTGTACGCTGGGTAAGACATGAATAATGTGATGAGATAATTTTTTCAGTAATGGAATAACCATAAGAACAATTTATTAGAAAATGGAATAGAAGGCAAGGAATTATCATATAAAAAGAAACGTAACATATGGAACCTTAACATATAAACATGTAATCATATCAAAATGGATTCATAGAAATATGGATGAAATATAAAGCATAATTTTTTTACGAATCAATGCTAACCACCAAGATTGTTTCACATTGTAGCACATGTCAAGGATAAACTCTAAGACTATTGAAAATAAAATCCCATGAGGATTAACATTACCCTATAAATTGGAGTGCTATATTGTCTCACACATCTTAAATTTTTATGAATATATTTTCCCCAAAAATAATAATATATAATCAATCTTACATAAACTTAAGGATTCCACATGGAATGAATTGGATACCATAATCATTACACAAAGAATAATATATGGATGTAATGAAAATGTTTCCATGAAATAAGTGAACTAATGTACACATGGAAATTCATAATGGAATATATATATATATATATATCATAGTGAGTGATTTTTTGTAGAAGTGACAACAGGTATGAAAATTATTCATGAAAATTTTCCATACAATCAATTCAAAGAGATTTGAAGGAAAATAAAATAGACCCATTAAAATAGAAAAGAGGTCAATCCATTATAGAAACCAGATGAGAACCAAGAATGATTTCACAATAACAAAATTATTTTATAATGACAATGGTGTCTTAAAAAAATGATATAGTGCACTTGAAATCAAAAAAGAATTCAGGATGTTCCCATAAAATAGTTTTTCTTATCGGGATGTATTAAGGGGGGATCAATTAAATACATGTATATAACCTAAAGAGAATGATTAATGGAACACATTACATGATTATATATCATTCACATAGAATTTATAATATGAAAATAATAATAATAGATAACCTCATTTAAGAAAAAATTTTACATAAAGAAACATGAAGGAATAAAGGAGGGTCGGGTTAAATCCCTCATAGAATAACTGCATGGGATCATGAGTACTTTAGAGGGATAAATGAGAGACAAAGGGTATTATCATCATTTAAACATCACAAGGAAATTATGGGGTAGTTTCATAATTATACCCCATAACTAGTGATTATATAATAAAGTGAATAACGAAGGGGCAATGTTGAATAAAAGTGAAATAGAGAGGATCCCTTACCTTATGTGGGATGGTGTTATACACATGATATTAATGACATGAATAATAAAATTAGGTTCATTAATTAATAATTCCAAGACCAATTCCATATTTTAAATTTTTAGTATATCCTTTTTAAGCTCATTCATGACCATTTTTATGGGTTAATTCGTTCAATTTCATTGTTTGGATGAGTTTGTTTTCTTGGTTTCCATGATAAATTAAATTATTTTCAAGAATGGATAAAAATATATGATGAATGTGTTTGTTGAGTGTGTATGTTATAGGAAATTAGTTAACTCCCAAGAGATTACACTATTTTAAATTTAGTTTTGTTACATGTAGTGATGTTGAATCATTATATAAAACATTAGTGATAACATTATGGGTTAATTGGAGGTTTTTGGCCACAATGAACATGTTTTGTTTTATAAATAAAAACCATGTCTATAATAGAATTCCAAAATCATACATGAGACAAAATACATATATATTTGTCTAGTTAAACAATTAATATGGTTTCATGACTAAAATTGAATATGGTAACATAAAATTAAAAACCCATCTTCCTTGAATGTAGAAAATTAACACATCTCAGTTGATGTGTGTACACCAAAAATAAAAGAAGGGTAGAGGAGAAAAGACAATAACGCATTCCTTTATCACAACAAAATTATAATGAATTTAAGTTACTGGAGTTTTCATAACATTTGGATGATGATAAGTAAAGATTTAAAAGTCAACAAAATAACAAGAAAACAGAAACGAAGAATTGAAGAGATGAGTTTCCCAATTGAATCAATCTTCCTTGAGAGCCTCTTATGTGGTGTGGATTTGGACTTTTTCGGAGACCAAGAGATGTTAAATGTGGGGAAGGATATTAGGGAGAGATTTAGTCTTAATTAAGGGAAGTCATAATCCTTGAGAGGAGTGAATATAGGTGGTATGGTGGGGTGGTATTTATAGAGGATGAGAAGAGGGTTTTCATAATATTATAATCATTATTTTATAACATTCCCATAAGATAAGAAATAGTGGTGACTCCATGATCAATAATAGTAATAAATGAATGTTAGTTATAGATTTGGGTGCCTACATCAATTATGATGTCAGGAATAGAGGATTCAAATTATAATGTATTCATAAATTAAATTAATGTATTTTACTATTCACTAAAAATTTATGTGTTTCATAAAATTCACAAAAAATTATTCTAATTTTTTTTGATGTGACGATTCCAAAAATAAAATTTACTTTTAAAAAATAATTTTTGTACTATTATTACATTAATATTTTATTAAAATAATAATTTATTCTGAAAAACCAGTTTTAAAACTTTTATTTACTTATTCAAAAATACATGTGCATCATACTTTCATTTCAATCTAATTTATATACTACCATAGGTAAGGTTACTAATCATTATGCTATATAACTATTTATAAGGGTAAGTTATTATTCACCAAATATTATTTTTGTCTTATCGGACTACAAACATCTTACTAATGGCAACCTTGAATTTCATATTTCCGATATTCCAACAACAGAAGTGTGAAAGTTACGTTTAGAGGTCACATAGTACTTAGTAGTTCATTGCATTATGATTTCATTTGATTACATCAAATAATCATATGAAATATATTTCCATTGAAAAAAATTGGGTTGTTAAAAAAATTGGAAATAAAACATAATATAATCAAAAATGAATTTCAAACATAATCATTGCATGATAAAATCAATGATGTAGATGTTTAACCTGAGGAATGTAAATTGAGTTACGAAATCCCTTACTATACGATTTAAATTTGTTCAACATTATTTAACCTCTTTTATAATAGTTTATGGTTTGGAATTAACATATTAAATTTTTGTATTCATATTTATTATATCATATGTTAACCTCTTATATAATTAATCATTATTTTGTTAATAATAGTTCATTATTACCCTTTTTCGGGTGTTAATATCATCATTTTCCAATGCATGTTTTGTTGTGAAATTCACAATTATTATCCATAGGATATATTTCTAATAAAGTAATAATTATATTAATTTCGTATATAAATATATATTTATATATATATCATATTTTTCAATTAAATATATTTTTATAATCATTATTTATTGTTTAACAGAGTGAGTGAAACACATCGCATCGTGGAGACTGTAGGACGTACGCATGCATGAGTGACAATATTATTTCTTTAATGGTTGAGATGGAAAGGAATTGAGTGATATATTAATTTTATATATTTAATAATATGACTTAATTACCATATATATGCACTATTTTCATCATTATTTCCTTCATTATAAAGTGGAAATGAAAAATAATCACACTACTATATATAGATGGTATGTCATGTGTACACAGGTGCAATGAATTTTTTTTCACTCGATGGATAAAAGGAATAATACAATTAATTCATAATAATAATAAAATATAATTATATTGATGATACTTAATTTATTATTTTAATCTTGAAATAACAGATTAAATGGATGTATAAGATGAAATAAACATTAAAGAGTTTGTAAAAACAATTACCTCTTCTTTGAGGAAATTATTTTAGATTTGTATTAGGGGCAGTAGAATTTTTATTTTCGATGGATAACCAATATATGATGGATAATTATGTCAATAAGTTAAATATGTAGTGTTAGGTAATGATATATAGCTCAATAAGGTGTAATGAATTGAGAAAAGCAGTGAAGTTTTATAATTGATGTTAGGGGACATTTAGGGATTTTATAAAATATTTATTTAATATAAATTAATTATAAATTTATAATTTATTAAAAATTATTAATTTAGAAAATAATATGATTATTGGTCAAAATAACCTCAACCAATAATATTTAGACATGTTTTCACTAAATTTAGACCCTTATATTTTTATTTTAATCCTTTTTAACCTCTTTATCCCTTACTATGACAACATGGAATTTTACACTTTGAGGGTTAATACAACTACCATAAAATGAAAAAAAGACCATAAACGAATCATTTTTCTAACTTTAAAACCATATCCAAATAATTTTCTTGAATTTATTATTTTTATAAATATTATATCATTTAAAAACATTATTTATATTCAAATATCATTAATGTTTGTTTCGATTGTATAATTACTTTGTAATTTAAATTTAACAATACTATAATATAAATCATATAAAACCATTTAATACGACCATAATATTTCATGGTTTCCTATAATATTATTTTATGAAATTAATTATCTAAATTTATATTTATTTAAATGTATTATAATAATTTATTTGTTTTTTTCCAATAATGGAATAATTACATAATCATCATTGTGTAATTAGATAAGGTAAATGTTTCTTCACTCAAATTTAAAAGTAAATTAATTATTTGTTGACAAATCATTTATATTTAAAAATATATTTATATTAAAATATATCTATTGTATAATACCGTATATAAAATGATATAGTTATTAAAACTATTAATGTTATATCATTGAGTCTTCATTAAATAAAATATTATAAATCATTTAATCTCAATAAAATTACCATAAATGGTTACATAACTAAAAAATAATCTATTTTGAATGAAACATACTCATCCCATAAATATGTTTCAATTTTAGGTCAATTTTATAGTCCATATCATTTTAATTTTTACCTAAATTACCAAATTTACCATTTACTGTGGCAACAAAAAAATTCCAATGTTACTATTCATGTAGTTCAAAAATAAAATGGACATATTTAATAAATTTTATCCTTTTTAAAAAATGTGGCATCATTTTTTTATGCTAAAACTATATATGTTCCATAATTTAATTTGAAATTAACCCCACAAAATATAATAAATAATTTTTTTAAAAAAATGCATTTTCTAAGCACAAAAATATTATAATACCAAAATAATAATAAAAATAATGATTTAAATGATTTAAATTATATTATTTACAAATAAAAAAGTACAAATGTTTAATTTCTTTAAAATATTAATCATAAATAAACATTTAATATAATGAATTTTTTATAAAAAACTATATTTTTCTCTATTCACTTGAAAATTAATCTCTTAAAAAATTCATAAAAATGCAATATAAGTTAATGTTAATATGTTTATTTATAATATTTATTTTTATAAAATAAAAATTATATATTTTCTAGAAATTTTCTATAATATTGAACCATAAAAATAATGATACCCATTAATGATGAAAACATATTTTCATGAAGAATAAAATAGAATTACTAAAAATTAAGAGCTTATACACAACGAAAAAATTACTATATTATTAATGAGTTGGAATGTTATTTATTTAATTATATGGTTAATAATATACATTAAAACTAACATAAATCTTATTTTATAATGATAAGATAATAAGATATCAATTTTTATTTTAGTTGGATGTTTCGTGCAATATAAGATATACAAGTGGTTAGATTTAAAATGAAAGATATAGAAAAATAATGGGGTGTTACATTCTACCATATTTCAATATATTTCACCCTCATAATTTTAAATTTATCTTTGTAAATGAAAGTTTAATTCATTAAAATTCATTTTTGGGAAACTGACATTATAAAGAGGGTTAATGAATCATCCTCATAATACGAGTAAAATGGTACTATGATGGTCACCAAAAAATTAGACATTATAACAATATAAAATTACTAGAATGTTAAAATGTGGACATTGATGAGAAATGAACTATCATGTTCCAATGGAGAGTGATAAATAACATCACCATTTGAATGATACATGTTAAAAATTGTAAATTTTTCATAGGAAAAAAGACTATTGATTTCTCAATAATAAAAGTAAAAGGATAACATTTTTATTCCTATACACATTTCCGAGAATATAGGAATTATTTTAATATATAGATAAACACATGGTAATATAAAAATAACTTATCTCTTTCCATGTCATATTAATAATATCATTATATAGTTGTGATTTGATCTCTTTTCAATTCATCTCGAATCCCCAGAAATGGATTTTCACGATGAATTTTTCTTTCTAGAAGCACTTCAATGAATCATATATTTCACAAGTCATTCCTTTATATGATAAAAAATTACCAAAATACAGATGGATATCACTTGTTATACAATATAATACTAAATAATTTATCCTGAAATAATGATTTCCAGTGTTCAAATTAATCTATTTAATAAAAATTAAACCTTAAGACTCATCCATAATACTTCACTACTGGAAATAAAACATTTACCAACGGTTGTTGGGAAAGGCTAGACAACCGTTGGTATAACATATACCAACGGTTCTTCCAGCCGTAGGGAAGTAAGCCATTGGGAAAAACATTTCCCAACGGTTTACACTGAACTGTTGGCATAGGGTGGAGAAAGATTACCCTATGCCAACGGTTCTTCAAAACCGTTGGGAAACCTTTTTCCCAACGGTTTGTAAAATCCAAACTCTACTCTTTCCCAACGGTTCTAAACCGTTGGGAAAGGTTTTTTACCAACGGTTTTATGAACCGTTGGTAAAACTAATCCTAGAGTTTCTATGCCAACGGTTTTGAACCGTTGGCATAGCCTCTGCTGGGAAAATCAGCCAGCAGCTCCCCAATTTGGCCAGCAGCTCCAGCTCTCCAATTTGACCACCACCAGGTCTAGTTTTGTGGGTTCCCTCTCATTTTTCAATCCAATTATTATACCTGCAATAAACTAACACATACATATATAAAATTATTGTACCTGTAATAACCAACTAACACTTACATATAGAGAACAAATTCAAACACGTTTAACATATAATGGTAGAACTATACACATCCATAATTAAATTAGAATTGATAACGTAATTATAAACATACATAATTCATTTAGAATTCAATTTAAAATTTAGATGATAATTATATGTGGAATCTGGAAGTCAATTCATAATTTGATCTGTTTTTTGTATACCATATATTTTTACCTAAAGTAATGTCCATTTTAAACATAATGCATACACCTGGAGTGCTACCGTCCACAACGCGCCTCAGATTGAGGCGGGGTTGACTCATACACGTCACATATGACCCCTGGATCGTTGTGCTAATGTATCGACACAATCCGAATGCATTTGATCGGTTTTTTGTATGTCAGTTGATGTTTTTCAATTAAAATAATGTACTTTTGAAACAAAAGGCAGACACTTTGAGTGGTTCCGGCCACACCGCGCCTCAGATTGAGGCGGTGTTGACTCATACATGTCACATATGACCTATGGATCGTTCTCTTAAAGTTTCAATGGAAACTGAATGCATTTGGTCGGTTTTCCGTATGTACTTAAATTTTTGTCCATTTTAAGCAAAAGAGAGCCACATAGAGTGATTCTGGCCACACCGTGCCTCATATTAAGGCGGGGTTGACTCGTACACGTCACATATGACCCATGGATCATTTTAATAATGTATCGACACAATCCGAATGCATTTGGTCGGTTTTCCGTATGTCAGTTGATGCTTTTCACTTAAAATGACGTCCTTTTGAAACAAAAGACAGACACTTTGAGTGGTGCCGGCCACACAGCATCTCAGATTGAGGCGGAGTTGATACTTACACGTCAAATATGACCCATGGATCTTTCTCCTAAAGTTTCAATGGAAACCGAATCCGTTTGGTCGATTTTCCGTATGTACTTAACATGGTGTCCGTTTTAAACAAAAGAGAGCCACTTAGACTGATCCCGGCCACACCGCGACTGGGATTCATCCCGGGTTGGCTCGTACACATCACATATGACCCATGGATCGTTGGGATAAATTATCAATAGATTTGGAATGCGTTTGGTTGGTTTTCCGTATGCCAGTTGTTCTTTTCACTTATAATCCTGTCCATTTTAAACAAAATTGACATAGTTAGAGCGGTTTCGGCCACACCGCTCCTCAGATTGAGGTGGGATTGACTCATACACGTCACATACGACCGATGGATCATTGTGCTAAAGTATCAACACAGTCCGAATGCCTTTGGTCGGTTTTTCGTATGTCAGTTGATGCTTTTCACTTAAAATGACGTCTTTTTGAAACAAAAGGCAGACACTTTGAGGGGTGTCAGCCACACCGCGTCTCCGATTGAGGCGGGGTTGATTCGTACATGTCACATATGACCCATGGATCGTTCTCCTAAAGTTTCAATGGAAACTGAATCCGTTTGGTCGTTTTTCCGTATGTACTTAAAATGTCCCTTTTAAACAAAAGAGAGCCACTTAGACTGATCCCGGTCACACCGCGACTCGGATTCATCCCGGGTTGGCTCGTATACGTCACATATGACCCCATGGATTGTAGGGATAAATTAACAATAGATTCGAAATGCGTTTGGTCGGTTTTTCGTATGTCAGTTGATGCTTTTCACTTAAAATGACGTCCTTTTGAAACAAAAGACGGACACTTTGAGTGGTGTCGGACACACCGCGTCTCCGATTGAGGCGAGGTTGATTCGTACACGTCACATATGACCCATGGATCATTCTCCTAAAGTTTCAATGGAAACCGAATCTGTTTGGTCGGTTTTCCGTATGTACTTAAAATGGTGTCCGTTTTAAACAAAATACAGTCACTTAGCGGACGACATCGGATTGACCTGAAATCACAGGACAACAATCCCATTATTATTCGCGATGTGCACACACAGACGGCACGTCAATCAGACGTGCGGTCTGCGTGGGAGGACTCATTATGCCTTCTTTAAGCGTTGCACGCGCTTGATAAACGCGCGTGGGGGGTCCAAACTGGCCGAACAAAGTCCGAATGGCCTGAAATCGGACGAAATCAAAGGGTGAATGAATTGTGATGTGTTCGAGCAGACGACACGTCAATCGGACGTGCCGTGTTCCTGCGGTGACCGGGAACGCCGTTCTAGTGTCATAAACGGCCAAAACGGGCGTCTAACGGTCAAAATCATAGCGGACGACATCGTATTGACCTGAAATCACAGGACATCAATCCCATTATTATTCTCGACGTGCACGCATAGACGGCACATCAATCGGACGTGCGGTCTGCACGAGAGGGCTCATTATGCGTTCTTTAAGCGTTGCGCGCGCTTGATAAACGCGCGTGGGGGGTCCAAACTGGCCGAACGAAGTCCGAATGGCCTGAAATCGGACGACATCAAAGGGTGAATGAATTGTGATGTGGTCGAGAAGACGACACGTCAATCGGACGTGCCGTGTTCCCGCGGTGACCGGGAACGCCGTTCTGGTGTCATAAATGGCCAAAACGGGCGTCTAACGGTCAAACTCATAGCGGACGACATTGTATTGACCTGAAATCACAGGACAACAATCCCATTATTATTCGCGACGTTCACGCGTAGATGGCACATCAATTGGACGTGCGGTCTGCACGGGAGGGCTCATTATGCGTTCTTTAAGCGTTGCGCGCGCTTGATAAACGCGCGTGGGGGGGTCCAAACTGGCCGAACGAAGTCCGAATGGCCTGAAATCGGACGAGATCAAAGGGTGAGTGAATAATGATGTGGTCGAGAAGACGACACGTCAATCGAACATGCCGTGTGCCCGCGGTGACCGGGAACACTGTTCTGGTGTCATAAAGGACCAAAACGGGCATCTAACGGTCAAAATCATAGCGGACGACATCGGATTGACCTGAAATCACAAAACGACAATCCCATTATTATTCGCGACGTGCGCGCGCAGACGGCACGTCAATCGGATGTGCGGTCTGCGCGGTAGGGCTCATTATGCGTTCTTTAAGCGTTGCGCGCGTTTGATAAACGCGCGTGGGGGGGTCCAAACTGGCCGAACGATGTCCGAATGGCTTGAAATCGGACGACATAAAAGGGTGAGTTAATTGTGATATGGTCGAGCAGAGGGCACGTCAATCGGACGTTCCGTGTGCCCGCGGTGACCGGGAACGCCGTTCTGGTGTCATAAACGGCCAAAACGGGCGTCTAACGGTCAAACTCATAGCGGACGACATCGGATTGACCTAAACTCACAGGAAAACAATTCCATTATTATTCGCGACGTTCACGCGCAGACAGCACATCAGTCGGACGTGCGGTCTGCATGGGAGGGCTCATTATGCGTTCTTTAAGCGTTGCACGCGCTTGATAAACGCACGTGGGGGGGTCCAAACTTGCCGAACGAAGTCCGAATAGCCTGAAATCGGACGACATCAAAGGGTGAGTGAATTTTGATGTGGTCGAATAGACGGAACGTCAATCGGACGTGCCGTGTGCCCGCGGTGACCGGGAACGCCGTTCTGGTGTCATAAAGGGCCAAAACGGGCGTCTAACGGTCAAAATCATAGAGAACGACATCGGATTGACCTGAAATCATAGGGCAACAATCCATTTATTATTCGCGACGTGCACGAACAGACGGCACATCAATCGGATGTGCGGTCTGCGCGGTAGGGCTCATTATGCGTTCTTTAAGCGTTGCGCGCGCTTGATAAACGCGCGTGGGGGGGGGGGGGGGGTCCAAACTGGCCGAACGAAGACCGAATGGCCTGAAATCGGACGACATCAAAGGGTGAGTGAATTGTGATGTGGTGGAGTAGACGGCACGTCAATCGGACATGCCGTGTGCCCACGGTGACCGGGAACGCCGTTCTGGTGTCATAAAGGGCCAAACGGGCGTCTAACGGTCAAAATCACAGCGGACGACATCGGATTGACCTGAAATCACAGGACAAGAATACAATTATTATTCGCGATGTGCACGCATAGACAGCACATCAATCGGATGTGCGGTCTGCGCGGAAGGGCTCATTATGCATTCTTTAAGCGTTGCACGCGCTTGATAAACGCGCGTGGGGGGTCCAAACTGGCCGAACGATGTCCGAATGGCTTGAAATCGGACGACATCGAAGGGTGAGTTAATTGTGATATGGTCGAGCAGAGGGCACGTCAATCGGACGTGCCGTGTGCCCGCGGTGACCGGGAACGCCGTTCTGGTGTCATAAACGGCCAAAACGGGCGTCTAACGGTCAAACTCATAGTAGACGACATCGTATTGACCTAAAATCACAGGACAACAATCCCATTATTATTAGTGACGTGCACGTGCAGACAGCACATCAATCGGACATGCGGTCTGCATGGGAGGGCTTATTATGCGTTCTTTAAGCGTTGCACGCGCTTGATAAATGCACGTGGGGGGTCCAAACTAGCCGAACGAAGTCCGAATATCCTGAAATCGGACGACATCAAAGGGTGAGTGAATTTTGATGTGGTCGAGCAGACGGCACGTCAATCGGACGTGTCGTGTGCCCGCGGTGACCGGAAACGCCGTTCTGGTGTCATAAAGGGCCAAAACGGGCGTCTAACGGTCAAAATCATAGCGGACGACATCGGATTGACCTGAAATCACATGACAACAATAAAATTATTATTCGCGACGTGCACGAGCAGACGGCACGTCAATCGGATATGCGGTCTGCGCGGTAGGGCTCATTATGCGTTTTTTAAGCGTTGCGCGCGCTTGATAAACACGCGTGGGGGTGGGGGGGTCCAAACTGGCCGAACGATGTCCGAATGGCCTGAAATCGGACGACATAGAAGGGTGAGTTAATTGTGATGTGTTAGAGTAGACGGAACATCAATCGGACGTGCCGTGTGCCCGCGGTGACCGGGAACGCCGTTCTGGTGTCAAAAACGGCCAAAACGGGCGTCTAACGGTCAAACTCATAGCGGAAGACATCGGATTGACCTGAAATCACATGAAAACAATCTCATTATTATTTTCGATGTGCACGCGCAGACGGAAAGTCAATCGGACGTGCGGTCTGCGCGGGAGGACTCATTATGCGTTCTTTAAGCGTTGCGCGTGCTTGATAAAAGCTCGTGGGGGGTCCAAACTGGCCGAACGAAGACCGAGTGGCCTGAAATCAGACGAAATCAAAGGGTGAGTGAATTTTGATGTGGTCGAGCAGACGGAACATCAATCGGACATGTCGTGTACCCGTGGTGATCGGGAACGCCGTTCTGGTGTCATAAAGGGCCAAAACGGGCGTCTAACGATCAAAATCATAGCGGACAACATCGGATTGACCTGCAATCATAGGACAAGAATAAAATTATTATTCGCGACGTGCACGCGCAGACAACACATCAATCGGATGTGCGGTCTGCACGGAAGGGCTCATTATGCGTTCTTTAAGCGTTGCACGCGCTTGATAAACGCGCGTGGGGGGGTCCAAACTGGCCGAACGATGTCCTAATGGCCTGAAATCGGACAACATCAAAGGGTGAGTTAATTGTGATATGTTTGAGCAGAGGGCATGTCAATCAGACGTGCCGTGTGCCCGCGGTGACCGGGAACGCCGTTCTGGTGTCATAAACGGCCAAAACGGGCGTCTAACGGTCAAACTCATAGCGGACGACATCGGATTGACCTAAAATCACAGGACAGCAATATCATTATTATTAGAGACGTGCACGCGTAGACAGCACATGAATCGGACATGCGGTCTGCATGGGAGGGCTCATTATGCGTTCTTTAAGCGTTGCGCGCGCTTGATAAATGCACGTGGGGGGTCCAAACTAGCCGAACGAAGTCCGAATAGCCTAAAATCGGACGACATCAAAGGGTGAGTGAATTGTGATGTGGTAGAGCAGACGGCACGTCAATCGGACGTGCCGTGTGCCCTCGGTGACCGGGAACGCCGTTCTGGTGTCAAAAACGGCCAAAACGGGCATCTAACAGTCAAACTCATAGCGGACGACATCGGATTAACCTGAAATCACATGAAAACAATCTCATTATTATTCGCGACGTGCACGCACAGACGGCACGTCAATCGGATGTGCGGTCTGCGCGGTAGGGCTCATTATGCGTTCTTTAAGCGTTGGGCGCGCTTGATAAACGCGCGTGGGGGTGGGGGGGGGGGTCCAAACTGGCCGAACGAAGACCGAATGGCCTGAAATCGGACGACATCAAAGGGTGAGTGAATTTTGATGTGGTCGAGCAGACGTAACGTCAATCGGACATGCCGTGTGCCCGCAGTGACCGGGAACACCGTTCTGGTGTCAGAAAGGGCCAAAACGGGCGTCTAATGGTCAAAATCATAGCGGACGACATCGGATTGACCTGAAATCATAGGACAAGAATACAATTATTATTCGCGATGTGCACGCGTAGACGGCACATCAATCGGATGTGCGGTCTGCGCGGAAGGGCTCATTATGCGTTCTTTAAGCGTTGCACGCGCTTGATAAACGCGCGTGGGGGTGGGGGGTCCAAACTGGCCGAACGATGTCCGAATGGCCTGAAATCGGATGACATCAAAGGGTGAGTTAATTGTGATGTGTTCGAGTAGACGTCACGTCAATCGGACGTGCCGTGTGCCCGCGGTGACCGGGAACGCCGTTCTGGTGTCAAAAACGGCCAAAACGGGCGTCTAACGGTCAAACTCATAGCGGACGACATCGGATTGACCTGAAATCACAGGACAACAATCCCATTATTATTTGCGATGTGCACGCGCAGACGGAACGTCAATCAGACGTGCAGTCTGTGCGGGAGGACTCATTATGCGTTCTTTTAGCGCTGCGCGCGCTTGATAAAAGCGCGTGGGGGGGTCTAAACTGGCCGAACGAAGTCCGAATGGCCTGAAATCGGACGACATCAAAGGGTGAGTGAATTGTGATGTGGTCGAGCACACGGCACGTCAATCGGACGTGCCGTGTGCCCGCGGTGACCAGGAACGCCGTTCTGGTGTCAGAAAGGGCCAAAACGGGCGTCTAACGGTCAAACTCATAGCGGACGACATCGGATTGACCTGAAATCACAGGAAAACAATCCAATTATTATTCGCGACGTGCACGCATAGACGGAACATCAATCGGACGTGCGGTCTGCGCGGTAGGGCTCATTATGTGTTCTTTAAGCATTCCGCGCGCTTGATAAATGCGTGTGGGGGGGGGGGGGTCCAAACTGGTCGAACGATGTTCGGGGGGTTGTTCGGGATCCAAGGAAGAGGGTAGGGGGGCTGTCTGGGGTCTAGGGAGGAGGGTGGGGGGCTGTCCGGGGGGTGTTCGGGGCGTTGTCCAGGGTCCAAGGAGGAGGGTTGGGGGGGCTGTCTGGGGTCCAGGGAGGAGGGTGGGGGGGCTGTTCGGGGGGCTGTCCGGGGGCTGTCCGGGGCTATTCGGGGGGTTGTCCGAGGTCCAAGGAAGAGGGTGGGGGTGGGGGGGCTGTCCGGGGGGCTATCTGGGGGGATGTCCGAGGTCCAGGGAGGAGGGTGGGGGGGGGGGCTATCCGGGGGGCTGTCTGGGGGGCTATTCGGCGGGGCTGTCCAGGGTCCAGGGAGGAGGGTGAGGGGGGGGGGGGGTTCCAGGGTCTAGGAAGGAGGGGGGTTCCCAAACACACAACCACTAAAAGACAACATCCATAAAAACAGATAATATATAAAAATAACTCAACTCCAATACTATACTACGAGTCTAGATAAAACCAAATAGGAACACACCCTCATGTTATCATATTAATAACTCTTCTTGAATCATTGAGAGTCACATCCCAATGATCATAGGATCACTAGCCTAATTGATCACTAAACATGAAACACATGTATGTTGGTCATGTCACCACATGCGTCATCACTCATGCCACCATATCAATATATCATAAGGAATTCTCCAGGATAAGACAATATTTGATCACACATCATTCACATTGAGTTATCATAATACAAATTATATTTACATGCTTATGATATAGAATGAATCCACATTAGTAAGACCCACCCCTCTCATAAGTTACCATCACATCACTACAACCCATCCTAGAAAGCACCCTACCGCATACAAATTCACCCAATCTAGGGTCTAATACCCAACAGGATCTTACATACTGGGATACACATCATGGATCACTATCAAAACCATAAAAACATTGACAGATCTCAAAAAATTAGTGCATGCCATCATTACCTCATAGAATTGAAAAAAGGTAAGTAACAAGCAATATATCTCACTACTCCATACTCACCCCACAACATAAGGGTCTCACATTACTAGGGAATAATTCTATCCAATACTAAATGATCTTGATCCATTTTTCATATACATATATGATTCACCTCACCAATTACTAAATATTAATAACATACAAAATTATGATTCCATTTAACTAGAGTTAAACCATCAGGTTTTACAAGGAAATTCTATATAAGTATTTGTTTACACTTTAAATAAAGAACATGAATGTCATGTTAACACTCAACATTGATTCATTAATAAATTGTATTAGAATTTTATGGAAATACCAAAATAAATTAATAAATCAATGTACCTATAGTGGTGCACATGACCACCATGAAACAATCATAAATTTTTACAAAAACCCTAATAATTGGGAATAACGAAATCAAGAATAGAAGTATATGATTTATAAGAGCTGGAACTATATCGTTGATAAAATATAGGAGTCTAACCTGGTAGGTGCTGATCTGATGGAAGATGTGGGGATTGGGAGGTCCTTCTGCAAGGAATCGCTCCAGGAGGACACGAACTGAATGCTTCTGGAATGTGGGGAGGCCGCTGGCTCGATTTGGTATTTGGGGCTTTTTTTTCCCAACGGTTATTAAAAACCGTTGGGAATGACCAACATTTCCCAACGGTTCCATAGAACCGTTGGGAAAACAAGATTTTTCACCACTTTTCCCGACGGTTCTTAGGAACCGTTGGGAAAAACCTATCTTTCCCAACGGTTGTATGAAACCGTTGGGAAAACTATGCATTGAGGGGTTTTTCCCAACGGTTTCTATAAAACGTTGGGAAAAACAAGATATGCCAACGGTTCATTGAACCGTTGGTACACAACTGTTGGGAAAGGTCCCTTTTCCAGTAGTGCTACCTTCTAAAAATTTAGATGGATGGTCAATAAATATCCAAAATAAAATTTATATAATATTTTACAATAACAACATAATGAGATTATTATTTTCTCAAACCATGTGTATAAAATAACATGATCTAGTTTAAAACATAACGTAAACATGGATGCTTATAAAAGTAAAATTTCATGTTATGGAATATATTCCTTAAATACAAACATCTAATAATCTAGTATATGAAAATATAAACATTTAAATCATAATCATCCTTCATTTTCACCAATTCAGTCCCTTAAAAATATCAATAAAATTATTATTTAAACATCAATAACCTATTAATTGTTTCTACCAAAAATATTTTGTTCTCTAAAATATATACTTTCCCTACAATAACTTCTCTTAGTTACTGGTACTATTCCTCCCATGCTTACATACCCTTAAAATGATGTAATGCAGCTCAATACATATAAATCTCATTATTCTAATAACCATATCATTATTGGTTAAGAATATGTTGAATCCAAATACATATGAATTATAATCAATTGTGATCATTTATAAAACAGTTGATATGCTTAGTTATATTTATTATTAATACATTATAACTTTAATATATCATTTGTAGTCATTTAATAATACTCAGTATATCCATTAATTTTTTATCTTTGTTTCTTATATTTATGAGTTTCCCCCTATGACATTGGTTTTCATAATCCCTATCTTTTTCATATTTTAAACATTCAATCATCTATAATATCACAGGGATATAATTATTCTATTAAATTCATTTTTCATAAGAAATTATTTATGTTATTTTCTTTTTTTCAACACCCAAAATATCTTCTCATCCCTAAAATACATTCACTTGTGTGTTTCTTCTCACATTATTGATATATAGGAAACCTAATCATCATTATTCAATGCATTCCACCACTCTCTATCTCATTAAACAATAAAATTATCTTCTTTGATGGGTCCAATAGATGGTAGAGTTTCAAATTGGTAATCACATGTCATTATAACTAGTTATGCATAATCACAATATTCTTCATTCAAATCATTATCCCATTTGGGTTCTCATGAACAGATTTTGTATCAATATCTAAATTCCTTCTAGATACATCCATTAAATAAAACCAAAATCATACTGTAACTCTAATCATAGTTGTAAATCACATAGTCCTGACGAATTAGATATCAGATGTCCAGATCATGACACATTTAAAATATATAAATTGATAGGATTAACATAGGTTATCAATTATCAACTCCAAATTTATAAGTTGGAATCATAGACATATAGTTATATTTAAATCCAACCATAGGGTCATCTTTGAAATTTTATGTTTATCTTAATTCTAGTTTCGAAGGATTTAAATAAACATAATCTATTTCCAACTATAAAATAACCAAATATATTATCCTCAATCTAGTGGTAACTTTAATAAATTGACATAAGATATAATTAATAGCATCCCAAAGAATTAAAAGGTTTAGTTTTCTTGGTTAAATAGATATTACATGATTCACACATTACATTTGAATAAAAAAATTAAAACATAATATTTATTTTGATAATAAAATTATTCCCTCTATAATATCTTTTGCAAAAAATCATAGTACACTTGATGGATTACTAGGTAAATAAATCAAAATAAGGGTGAGGTAAAATTCTCAGTTAGCATAAAGTACAAAGGATGTTATTATAAATAAATAATCCTTAAAAAATCTTGAATTTTAGACAACTAAATAAGTACCCTATTTCATTAACATAACTGCATGAATATATAATTCAAAATCTGTTTAAAATGTTCAATAACTTAACAGATATTTCATATATTTAATTATCTAAGAACAAATGAATAAATGTATTATATCAGTGTAAAACAGTAATGGATAAAAATAATAACTAAAAATAATGCAATTCTTATTTTTTGGATGTCAGGTTTCCCAAGAAAATAACATCTAAAATATAAATACCTTTTATAAGATAGTTTTAACTAGCGGTAAAACCTCATTTAATGTTTTCTTAACTTGATTCACCTTATGAGACTGCTGATTCTTAAAGGGGATATCATTGATATGCTCCTATAATTGTCTATAATGTCCAAATAATTCCAAAAATGACAAATTACTGATTTAATTTATGAATCAATATTCCTTATAAAAAATCTAAATTTAATAAACGATTTTTATTTATCAATAATTCCTCATTTAATGATCAACATCGAAAATATAAGACCGAATTATGAAATAGTATATGACTTAGGAAATAATCATATCCCTAATATAATAATATGAATAATTAATAGAAATATAAATTTAAATGAATGTTGATAACATATAAATAAAATGGGGATATAAAGACCGCAAAAAATAATTTAAGATTAGAATATTAAAATAGACCTCAACAAAGTGTAATTGAGATGAATACACCAAAGACACATAATAAATTGAATCATATTACCCATGAATGAATAATTAATAACAAAGAATTAAATATGATGAGATTAATAAAATTCATGACATGAAATTTTAATGTGTTATCATATAAATATAATAAATGAATATTGTTGTATAACATCTAAATATTCCTTAATGAATGAAAAATGAGATGAAGACCCTTGAAAAGAAAATATAATTTATTTGATAGAAAATAATATTAATAAATTATATACATCAATTATAAATTCATATAACACCATGGAAAATGAAACATTATAAAAACAAAATCAATTTCAAACATAATCAAAGCATGATATAATCAATAAAGTTGATGTTTAACCCAATGAATGTATATTGAGATAACATATCCCTTACCTTGTGCTTTTATTTTATTGAAAATTATTTAACCATGGGTATAATTGATTAAAACTCGTTATTATCATATTAATGAACCATATTCACATTTATTATATCATATATGAACATCTTATATCAACTTATCACCTATTTGATATTAATATTTAGTTATTACCATTATTTTTAGTGTTAATTGATTCATTTTCCTATTGAATTTTTATCATGTAGTTCCTTATAATTGGGAAAATAATATATTTCCATATTCTACATAATGATATTAAGGACATATATATCATATTTATTAATTATATTTATTTTCATAATAATTCAAGAAAGTTGAACGTGAAAAATGTATCACATTGCATTGTGTAGTCAGTAGGCCATATATATACATGAATGTTGAAATCATTCAATTAATTGGTGATTTTTAAGGAATTGGTTTATATATATATATATTGTATAGAATTAATATCAAGACATGATTACAAAATTAATCCAGTATTTCCATCGATATATCTATCATTCTAAAGTGGCGATGAAAAATTAATTACACCAATATGTGGATATGGTAAGGCTCACATACACATGTCTGATGATTTCATTTTTGATAGGAAGGATAAAAAGTATAATATAGTTGTTTCCTAATAATTAGAATATTCTATAATATATATTATTTCAGATTTATTAATTTTTTATGTAAAAAACAAAATGAAGGGGATGTATAACTCAAAATCAATATGTAATAGTTTTTAAAGATGAGTAAATCTTATTTAGGAAACATCCATTAGATATCTTCTCTAGAATATTAGTGTTTGAATTTTCGAAGGACCAAAAACAAACCTAAATTGATATTTATGTTAGTAGTAAAAAATTTCGAAGGTGGGTATATATATATAATGCTCAATGTTGTGTAAATAAGGGAAGTAAGGAGTGGCTTTTTATAAATGAGGTGAGGGGCACATTAGGAATTTCTTAAAATATTATTTTAATATAATTTTTTTTAATTTTCAATATCACTGAATATATTAATTTATAATATGATGTCACTATGGGTTATAATCCCCTCATTCAATGAAATTTAGAATACTTTTTATTAAATATATACCCTTATCTTTTGGTTTTATCCCATATTTATCATATTTAACTCTTATCATGGAAACACACAATTTTACTCATTAAGGATTAATATATTTATAAAAACATTACAAATGAATGATAAATGGATCATAGAAGGAATTTTGAATATTATCTAAATTAGTTAGTTGAATTTATAATTTTTAGTAATTGTCTAGTATTTAATAAAATTTTATTTATTTTAAAATAACATTATTGTAAAATTTGAACCTATCTATTAAATTGAATTTAAAAAATATCAATAAATCTAGATAAATTAGAAAAAAATTATTTTATTGTCTCCCAAATATATCAATTGAATTAATAAAATTCTTTTAATATTTTAATTAACTCAAATTATGTTTACTTTAATATATTTAATATCATTTATTGGATTTTTCATTAATTGAATAATTACCTCCTCGTTGTTGTTTAATTATTTTTGCTATTTATTTCTTATATAAAATATAAAAAATAACTTAACATGATATAAAAAATATATATTATCTTCATAAATAATATTTATATTCTAAGATATTTTCTAGATAAAACCATATTAAAAATGTTATATTTTTTTAAATCATGAATGACAAATCATTGAATTTTTATTAAATATAATATTATAAACATTAGAATATAATTAATGTGGCTATAACTGGTTGTATAACCAACCCTTAAATTATTATTGGGGAAAATAAATCATCAATAAATTATGGCCATGTTTTAGGTTCATTTTATATTCCATGACATTTTTAATACCAAAATTATACAAATTACCCTTGACCATTGTAACACATATTTCCATTGTTGCGATACATATTGGTAAAAAATAAAGGGGAAATAATTATTAAAGTAGTAAAAGATTAAAAAAATATAGAAAAATGATCAAAAATTCAAAACAAAATTTTTAGAATATAATATAATGTTTATCTCACCCAACACAATGACAAACAATTTTCGTGATAAATGGTTTTTTCACAAAAATTATACTTATTGCAAAATAATGTATAAAGATTAATAAAATTAGATTAATTGGATTATATATAATTATAGAGTACATATGTACATTTATATAAAATTAAAATCAAATATATATTTTAATTATAAATAAATTGATAGTTTTTTAAAAATATATATTTTACACAATTCAAGGAAAATTAATCTTTTAAGAAAATTATAAAATATTCACCCTCATTAAATGTTAATATTATGATTTGAAAATATATTTTATTTTTATAACATAATATTTATATATTTTATAAAAATTTGATATAATATTTACTCATAAAAAGCAGGGAATCCATTTTTGATGAAAATTTATTTTTTGAAGAATGGAATTATTTTACTATAAATTAAGAATTATTATAAAATAATTAATTACTACATTAAAAATTATTTTGAAAATTATATATTTCTAAATGTGGTTAATATTTTTCATTCCTTCTTAATTTAATCACTTGCATATACTAATCACAAAATAATATTTCATTTTTTATTTATGAAGGCTAATGTGGGGAACATAAGCTATCGAAGGGGATAAATTTTTGAAGAAAAATAATATAAAATATTGGGGAGTTATAAAAACTAAACCACCATAAATTATAATATTTAATCATCATAGAGGTAGACTGATTTAATAGAAATTGTGGTTTCACTATTATCTTTAGTTCATTGTCCCGAAGAAGGTCACAAAATATATTGGAAGAATACCGTTTGCACACATTACTTCAAAAACATATTTTTTCTAGTGTAGGTCTATAGTATATTCCTTCTATATAATTAAATACTTTAATCAAATCTTATTTTTTATGTAAATTATTATATCTATTATAGAATGTTTAAAAAATTTCATCACCCACAAGGCACCATTAATTTCCCATAGGCATAATAAAATTTAAACTTTTACAAAAATTCAAACTTCTTAAGAAATATAATATTATTAAGAATGTTGTGGGTTCAATATAGAACTCATGATATATTAATTGATTATTTCGAGGTTTCTAATTAAATAGATTAATAATTTATTTATTTAGTAATTGTAAAAAATATTGAAGGAATAATTTTATTTATTAAATTTTTTTGAATATGTTCATTATTTTATAAATTTTAGGATCATTAGATCCATATTTAAGAAATTAGATTATTTTTCTATGTTAATTATATTAGAAAAGTTGGATAAGGATCTGTTACCTTTTCATCATTTTATTAATGATATAATTCCATTTTAATATGGTTTATAATTTTCGGTGTTAATATGTTAATTAAATAGATTTCATTTATAAACCAAATAGTTTTCAATTACAAAATCATCATGCTATATTTAAAATGATCTATTTAATTTTTTTTTATTTTCATAATAACATTTTTAAGGGTCATTAAATGAAAAAAAATTGAATAATTGAATTTAAATTCTATAGCCACAAAACATGTACAAAAAAATAATTAAATCACATTCACATTCCCCATAATTTTTTTATCACCCATCATAAATATCTGATTACTACCTCATGGTAATCATGAGAGTGTTTTAGGGGATGAGGATAATGAAAAAAATATAAATGTTGGATGATTCCATCATGAAGATTATCATTATCATTCATGCATATGTTCATTTTGAAATGATTTGTTGGGGTACCCAAGGCCTAATATTTTCAGTTCGAGGAACCACTCGGCTCATATAATTGTATGTTGAACCCCCCTGATTCTAGTGCATAAGTTACCAAAAAGTAAGGAGTGAGTGATAATTAATGATACACCATCTATTCCACTTAATCAGAAGATCTGGGATATAATAAAACATGATATATGAATTTATGACATAAATTTTATGGAACATAATTCAAAACATTTTTTCAAGGGAGTTCATCATTTCATGAAATCCCATCAGATTTTCACATCATTAATGACTTATTTTCTGATGGAATTTTAAATTTACAAAATTTTCTCTTCTATTTTAATTGATTCTTCAACTTCAAATTTCATGATTCTTCAATAACACAACACATGCCATAATGTATCATTTTCATTGTGAAATTCAACATTCCATCATATTTTTAAATTATAATATTTTATTATTACACATACAATGAGATAAATAAAAAAATTAACTTTCACACATGCTTTAAAATTTAATTTACTAATAATGTATAACATATTAATGATTTATACCAAAAATTTTCGTTGGAAAATTTTCTACACACAAACTCATTATTATCTACAAGAATGAAATTTCAAAAAAAAACTAAATATAAATACCATAATTCCATATTTTAAATTTAATTTAAATAATTTTTTTTCAATACAATAGAAATAAAATTTTCAAGATTTCAATGAAAAGATTTCATCAACAATTTATTATTCAATGAAATAATTCAACCATGCAATTAAAATTTTCTGTTTTTGAATAAACATGAATCTTTATACTTATATTTATATTTTTTATAATAAATTAATTGTGAACTTTTTTTGTGACATATATAACATTAATTCTTCCTACTCATTAATAGGGTAACAAATGACATTAATATTTTTTCCCTCTAACTCAAATCACTATAAAAAATATAGGGTTTTTATTTTTATTTTTTATAAAATTCATAGAGATAAATATAAAAAAAATTATTAATTCTTTACTATTAGGTTGAAATGTCACTAAGTATATATTGTAGATTGTTAAATAATGTATAAATAATTAAATATAAACAATTAGGTAAATATATAAAGTAATTCACATGATAATGAATATCTGATAAGTAAAATTTATCCCTTTAGAATTATCATCTCAACATTCCCTACATGTGTAAAAATGGTAATGAACCAATGATTTATAATGAAAATAAACCCCCCTTATTTTATTCTAAAATTAAAAATCGAAAAAATATCACATCCCCAACATAAACGTGTAATAATAAATCATTTTCTTTCAAATAGTTATTTTGGAAATTTAAAATACATAACCTGTTATATTATATTATTATAATTATAATTATTAGAGTATGTGAAATAAATAATAATGAATAAAAATTCATTAAACTTTACAATATCTAATGAAAAATACCCCCCATTTATCCATTATAAAATACTTTTCTCTTAAATCATATTGTCTTCTTCCCCACACTCAATTTTCATTGAAAATAGTTAGCAATGTTTTCCATCTTGTTCGAATTGGAATATATGTATCTTCACAAACAAGATTGTTCATAGTTATTATTGTCTTATGAATAATCATTTCATGGCTAGGTCTCCAGATAAAGACTAATAAAAAAGTGACCCAATGATTTTAAATGTGATTTTGTGGGATCATATCCTTGACATTATTTAATAAAAGATCTATTAAAATGAATTTCTATGTTTTGGTCAATATATTTACTCAAGAAAAAAATTGTAAATAGTCAGTTTTGAAAAAAATTCAAAGAAAATGAATTATTGATTCGAAAAATTATGCATAGAAATTAACAGAAAAAATAAAATTATCCCATGATTCAGTATTTTAAGAATTGGAAGAATCATAGAAAAAAATTAAAATCTCCAAAATAAATATTTAAAAATTTATATCCCATTAATTTCTATTAAATATTTCAATCTCCCACTATTTGCATTCAAATTTACTGAAATATATATTAAAAACATGTATGGGTGATTATGCTAGTAATTATTTATCTCCTTGTACAATTATTAAAATAAATAAATCCCATGGCATAAATTTTCAATATTCCATTATATAGTATCAATATATTAAAAATATTTTTATTATTTTAATGAAACATATTGGGAAATGTGATGTAATATTAAATTAACACCTATACACCCTTTTTTATTGTGTGCATCAATTAGTGTTTAATAAATTTCATTTTTTGTATTTTCATAACTAATTATTCACTTAGGAACAAAAAAATTATTACAGATTTGATATTGTATGACCTTTTCTATAAACTATTAACATATTTAGATACATAGTGTTTTAAACATAGGAAGGGTAAAATTCAAAATAAAAACATGAATTTTCTCCCATGAGTGCTTTTGATTAACTTAATTACCTCAACCTTAACTCTGGTCAGCTTATGATATGGGGTGATAGAAATATGTTACCTAGACTATAATGATGAATGGTCCTAATGAGTATATCCCTGTGTATTTCAGACCCTTTCCTTTTTTTCACAAGCTTTACTGATCATGGTATTAGTATCACCTCAATGTTACCTTAAACATGTAAAACTAGTAATAAGACCAGGGACTATCCATAACTATGGTACCATTTCAAAAATTTCTTTATTTGGGAATTAATTCATCATCGGCTATCATGTATTATAGATACATGTATTTTCTGCCAATTTTCTATATTTCCTTATTTTATTGTGGTGATATCCTCCTCTTAAATCCAAAAAATTAAATCCTCCTCCTACTAATCATTTATTGTGTAATAATTATTCATTTATAGATGTATATTGAACCCAAAATGCACATTTTATATCCTAATGCAAACCTCACCACTCTAGACATCGATCAATGATCATTAAATATCTAAACTTTTCCACCAATAAATAATTATTTTCATCTCCTTCACTATTTTGAGTATGACAATGTTTAGTATGATGTAAAACCTAAATAATTTGATTATAATTTATTCAGTCATTCTTTCTATATACGTTATTATTGAGTATAATTATTTTAGCATAAAATTTGATGTATTAATTTCATAAAGTCATGATGTCATGAATATTTTGTACGAAATTTCTTTAACCTATGTCAAAAGATTCATAGTGACTTCTGATATCCAGTCGACATGATATTTATTTGAATTTAGAGGCTACCAAGATCTATTAATTTCATTGGGGGAACCATCGACAACACAATTATGAAATCTCATGTGAGTGGGATTATACATAATCCTACTATATTCTTTTTTTATTTCTAAATCGTATATGAAAATTTCATATGATGAAATTTTATCAATTTTTTATGAAAATAGAATGTTAATGTTCATTTTTTATTTTATTCCATGAACATACTCTATTGTGACTTGATTTTCAATTGAATCGTCATTTCTATGAATTTATTTATAATCTTAAAATAATTCGGTTCTTCTCCATTTTTATTAATGGCATTTTATTTTCCATTATTTTTTCCATTATTTTTTCCTTATAAATTAAAATGATCATCTTTTTCCTTGGTGGTTTTATCTACTATTGTGGTGATGAATTTCATATCCTCAAGGGTTTTACTTCAGTGGGTTCTTGTAATACTCATTGTGGACATTATCATTCTTCTTCTATAATATGGATGAAATGGAATTGAATTTTTTATAGTTCCTACTTATGGTATATTCAATCGTTTTTTTATTCCTTTACTACTTCTCCTCATTCATTCATGATGGTTAGTATTTTTTGATGGAAAATAATGTGGTTATAATACCTTATACTAAAGTATCCTTTGGGGATTGTATATGGATTTGGAGACATGGGTTCCACTTTTTGAAATATGCATTGCATTTTTTATACCATTTTCCATATTTTTATGGATTCTGAAATTTAATTTTACTATACTGATTATAATATTCATAATTAGCCTCTTTAATTTTCATCCCTTTGGGATTATTATATTGGATCATAATGGTGTCTATATTTATTTTCACTGCTTCTATTTGAGACCTCATCCATTTATTATTTTTCACCATGTGGAATCCTATTCTTTATGTTACATTTCATTTATTCTATAAGTCATTACATTAATTTTCATTAGGATTATTTTATCCTTCTTTAGGTGATTGTTATTATTAGGGATCCCTAGGCTCCAACATCTACCATCAACATATTACATTGTTATAAACCCTTACAAAACATTTTGATCAATACCCACATCATGATTATATGGTAGGGGTATTTTTATCATTTCTTCAAGATTTTCCCATGATTTTTAAAATTATTTAAAATAAAGCTGATTAATTTCTATATTATTAACCCTTATATCTATGTATTTTTATAGAGAGAAGAAATATCCTATGAAATTTCATTCCATCTAATCCCATGTTGTGATGGAATGGAACAACATGCTATAAATCCATTATCATTCTACTTACATTATCAATAAAAATGAAAGAAAAATCCTTATTGCATTAGTTGATATATTTTTTAATTAAAAAATGTAATAGAGTTCGAGAAAACATACTATGTATGAGTTCAAACCATTTTTCGGTTTACTGGGGAATTTCACACTTTCTGAGATCATTTTTATGATTGTAATTTTGATCACATAATGATAAGATTCTATGGGTGGTTCTGGGATTCTCGGTTGTAGTCATTCACTTGATGATCTTATTTTTTAAGAGTTTCTTCCCTTCGCTGGATATCTTTGTGGAACCCCAAAAACCATATTGTTTTACAGTAGCCATGAAAACATTCAATTTATTTTTCTTTTAGAGGATTCCTTCATGTATATGACTGTATTTAAAAATATATTTCCCCTTTGAGAGGGTGGAAGGTTTTATCATAAAAAACCATAAATTTTCATCACACCATTCAAAAATGGTAAAATAAATGTATAATAAAAAATACACTATTAGAACATAAAAAATGAAAAAAGAAAATTATTTTTAATAGTCTATAACAAATGTGCCAAAAACATAACTTCTGATAGGGACTAATTATTTTCCTAAGGTTATAATCAAATATAAAATTTTGTAAAAACAAAATCTTTTATAGATAAGAAATATTATGTAGAATGTGGTGAGTTCATGGTCAACTCATTATACCATAAAAAATTATTATTTTTACAACCAATTAATCAAGATATTGATTGATTGACTGAAAAATATAATAGACGGATAAATTTTTTTTACCAGTAAGAGAAATCTTCCCAATTTGGCTAAATTATAAGATCATGTGTTTGTGAGTGTGATAAATTTAATTAGTTTTTCATATTCACTATTGGAGTCAAGAAGGATAATGATACATTGTCATGTTATCATTTTCATAACTAAAATGTTCCTTTTTCATATGGTCAATTACTTCAATTTTTAATAAGTTTGTTATCTTTATGTCATATATAAAAATAATCATTTTAAAAAACATAATTGTATAGTGAGATTTAAAATTATCAGTTATACAATTTTTTTTTATTTTCTTAACCGCATTTTCAGTGGTAATGAAATTCAATAAAAAAATAGATGAATTTAATTTAAATACAGTAGCCAAAAATGGGAATAAATAAAGATACTGATAACTCACTTTCACATTTCCCTATCATTGTAGATCACATAGAACAATCACAGTATTACCCCCATTGAATTCATGAATGGGTGGGAGGGAAATATGAAAATAAAATTCAAAAGAAAAGTTATAAGACTTAATTATGATGATATTAATTGTTGTGCATGTCACAGTTCCTTTTTAAAATGATTTTCATGAGCACCCAAGGCCTCAATTTATAGGTATGATGGATCCACTGTGTCATAAAATTGTATTATTAACATTCCTAGGTGAAATATTGTGGTTACTGGGAAATAATTGCATGACCGCAATATATGATACATCGTAAACCACCGATTACTGGTCCTATCTGGTATATGTAACATTTTTTAATATGAATTCATGTTGGGAGAATTATGTATCCACCATAAATACATGTTTTCAGGACCTTATTCACAAATAAATAATAACCTTTATGTTAAAAATCATGACTGGCCTTTCTATGATACAAATATTTAATTTTACACATTTTAGGCTTGTTTTCATCCAGATTGTTCAAATTTTTCCCCTAGATTCATACTAATCACATCCAATTCTTATGATCATTTTTTAAACTAGAAATTCATGTCTATATAAATTTTTTTACCTCAAATATATTAATATTTAACGAACCATGATATAAAAATAAAAAATTAATTTTTTGTAAAGTATAAATAATTATTATATAAACAATTCATCTAATATTTAAAAAACATTCCATGTTTTTATCATAATCCCTCAATTATTTGACCCTTTATCTAATGGTTATTATCGATTCCCTTTTTCTATTACAATTGATATCATTTCTAGTTTACCACACATTTTATTTTGTTAATTACTTTCCAATTAATCCATTTCAACCACTGGAAATCTATTTTAACAAAAAAATACTGATATCTATATTAAACTATACAATAAAAAGACTATGATATAGAGATTATTAAGTTTAGTATTTATCTATTTTGGTATCACTTTATTTTTTTAGCGGTTCACTAGACATGATATCCATAAATTCCTCCAAAAATATTATACATTATTTATCCCTGTATCTTGGTAAGATATTCAAAATCCACCTCAATATCCTATCTCCCTACAATGTAACAATATATATATATATATTGTGTGACTACTTTAAAATCATAAGAGACAATAACGTTTTCCTGACCATCTTATATAGTTTTCCTTTTATCTTGAAGTATGGTATGTGTTTTAATTGAATATGATGTATCATGGATGAACTATATAAGAGGGACCTCTATAAAAGAGATAATCCATAGAAATCCATTTTAACACCCTTTTTGACATGGAAATACCTTATAGATAAATGAATCTATAAACTATAGTGGAACACCTTTTCTAATGTAAAGAGGTTCCAAATATAGAAGAACACTGTAAATTCAAAACAATACCATGATAGTGTGGCCAATTCCTCAATAGTTAAAATTAAAACTTATGAAAAAAAACACTATAAACCAAAATATGTATTCAATCAATATAAGCAAGGTCATAATGAATTAATAAGTGTTTTTATATTGATTTTCATTGTGTTTATAACATCATCAACTACTTCCTTGCCTCTTCCTCCCACTTCAAGGATATGGATGTTCATTTGGGTGTCTTCTAATAATTATATATATTTAATTGTTAAAAAATGAAACATGAAAAACCACATCAACAGATTTTTAATAAAAAAACAAAAAACCATAAGACCTTATATATATACTCAATATCTAAAATGAAAACAACCTCAAAAAATATTCCTCATGAATATATTTAAAATATATATAAATCCTAATCACAACAAATTATATCTTCACATCACCACAATATCACTATATTCCATAGACGCATCCCATCTTATCATATCCACCGAATAACTAGAAGTGTGTGTATGAAAGGGGATAATCAAATACCCTCAACCCCTACATCCTATATAATGGAGATATACAAATTTTTACACACCTTGAAATTTCATTGGCATGAGAAATAAAGAGGATGTTACGTGGTCATAAGAGACATCACCAATATGCCTAAGGATGGAAATTAATGTAAAGGGATTTATTTAAAATTAAGGGACTATTTTCCCATTTAAAATAAAACTACCAACAAAAAAAGAAATAACTATATAACCAACTAAATTATGAATGATATAAATGAAATACAGCTCAAATCAATACATTTTTTTTAATAAAACTAAAATTTATTACTACTATATAAGGAAATAATATCAATGTACATAGTAGAATACAAAACTCCCTGACTCCAAACAAAACACCAAACTCTAAACAAGATCCTTGCTCCAACTCCGAAAAGTAGCACAAGCATCAAAAAGTACTACAAATGATATGTGATAGATTATATTTTCCCTTGTCTTAATAAACAACATTGGAAAAAGCACCAAAATTAAAAAGAATGAAAGAGAAATTGAACATAGTAGACTTTCCTCCCTACTAACACAACTATAATAGAACATGTTATAAAATTTATATGAAACCTTTTATAAAATAATTTTTTTTAAATTCATATTATAATTAAATATAAATACATTTCATCTGAATTTTTTTTTCTCATGAAAATATCATGTCCCGTGAAATGGATCCAAACTATTTCTTCAAAACCATTCCATATTTCCTTTTAGTACATCATATTATAATCCAATAAACAACACATGTACACATGAAAGATTTCTTGTGATAATTCCATACTCAATAGTAGATTCTCATCAATCAATCATGTACTCTCATCATAATCTAATTTCATGTTCTATTACATATTTGGTACCGAACTCAAGTTCATCTTTCAACCAGGCCTTGTAATGCATTATGAACACACACCATCATGTATGTCAAAACCCATGTCAATAAAATCATGATAAAGTCAATTCCAAAATAGAACCATTTCAATCAACTAACTATTTCAACAAATAAAAAAATTTATTAAAAACTATTTTCCCAAAATCAAACCGAACAACTATTATAGAATAAAATTTTTAATACCATTTATCAAATACTTTTGCAAAAAAAAAACCACATTTGTAAAAAATCCAAAAACTAATAGTAAATAAGGATTATACCATATTCTAATAATTAATTTCACAAAAAAAATATTTTAATTTAATCAATTTAGAAATAATAAATCATTTTCTATTCATATAAGTCGATAGTGAAGTCACCTACCTTAGGATTTATATTGTGAATAAAGCATGATAGTCCAACGACATCAAAATCGAGTTTATACTCCCAAAACCCACACGATATATCTTACCCTGTCATAAAAACAATAAAATATAAACATATATAAAATAAAATATCATAGATAATTATATATTGGATATATACCTTTGAACACAAGAGAGATAGAGATGTAGATCGAAGAAAAACCACCAAGAACAACACGAAAATTTCACTTACAATGAGAATCCAGCATCAAATAACAAAGAGAGGCATTTTTATCATGTCTATATTGATGGGATAATATTAAATAGCCTTTATTTAGTGATAATATAGAGTTATGACTGATTTGGAGGAAAAATTAAGGTGTTAAAGAATGATATGTTTAAAATATTGAATTTTGGGATCTCAAATTTTACTTGTGCATGATTAGTAATATGGTTAGGAAAATCGTGCGCTAATCATGCATAATATAGTGTCCCATGAAATAACCACTAAATTTTTGATCACATGGATTCCAAACCATTCTGAAATCCTTCCAAATCTCATTTTCCAACAGAGCACTGTTTGTCTTAGGCTTTCACACTGTTTGGACAAATTTTGTGTTGCATGTGCACCTTACCTTTAGACCCAATATCATTTTTTTGCTTTGCTACATGTGATTCAATGTTTCCCAAGGCCTTAAACCATTTACCTATATAGGATCCCCCCAAAAAATCCAAATGGTCTCTAAAATCTCTCTAACATCACCCATATAATTTACAAATGTTAAAAGAATAAATAATGGGTTACTATAACAACCCAAGACATTATCAATGGAATCCTATATTTTATAACATTTCCTATTATATAATCCCCAAAGCATCATATTAATAACAAAATAACAACATTATAAATTAATACATAATAAAATAAGATGTATTTATAGATGTTACAGAACCTATACCAACAAAATAGTAACCAGACCTTAGAAATATTAATATGTGTCGTCTGAATAATAAACTAGCCAAATAAAGAGTAACATGACCCAGGGAACTGTAAATTAAATTTCATATTATTATAAATTAAAATATGATATTAATATGTCATACTGTATGTAAATAAATTCTTATACATTTTTAATTAATTTATTGTATTGTTGAAAAAAAATATATTGTTATTTTAAATTTTCTAATTAATATAATGTTTTGAAAGAATATTTATTTCCATTAAATCTATTCATAAATTAATATTTTTCAATATTATGCTCTTAAGATAATTTGATCAAACAATAAAAAACATTTAAATGTGTTATAAAATAAGTTTTAATTTTAAAATTTTCATTTTCTATGTAAATGATTGTTTTAATTACAAATTTAATTTCACATATATAGTAAATAGATTTCAAAATTTGTACTACATTTTTTAATTCTACATGGTTAAAAAATTTTGGGGTGATGTTTTGGGATTATTCTAAAATACATGACCATTTGGTAGATAATAAAATATGATAATTTATAGTTTATATAAATAAAGGAAATTTTGATTCAAGGATTATATAAGTGACCATTGGTTCGATCTCATATGCACTAATAACTATATTTAGTGACATAAATCAAAAATATTTCTTGTTTTGAGACGAAATAATAAACCAATGATTATAATAATGTGAAAAACATCCTTAAATTCATTTTGTAGTTTCCAGAATCATGAATCCATCACATATCATCATTCTATGATGGGTTAATACATGTTTTTACAAGTTTTCCTTCCCAAATATTACTGAAATGAAAACACGATTCATGGAAACATCCGAATTTCATACTCATTTTCATGTGAACACCATAATATGTTTTTATCCACCAATATCATTATATAATTACTTAATTTATCATAAAAATATATCTTGGTTTAATTTTGGTTTCATAACAACAATTAGATCATTTTTGTTTTAAGGGATCATTAATATTTTCCTTAAACTGCACTAAAATGTTATATTTCTAATGTTTTATAAAAATATATTTTTTCTTTTATTCACATTAATATGACATAGCATTTCATTATCTATTCATATTTTACTTTATTAATTTCCATGTATAATTTAAACCTATTCATTCAGGGACACCATTTTGATATTCCCTTATGTTATTCATTTTAACATGATTATGATATCCAATTATTACCATGGTTACCCCTTATGTTTATGATTTATTATTTATGTATGATTCATCATGTGGCACACATAATCATGAACTTGTTAGTATTAGTGAACTAAGACAGTGAAACAATGCTTTGGGCAATGTTTTGTAACATGGGAATTCTGGTGTAACGGTCATGGTGGTTACCCTTGACCCGTGCTCCATGTTCTATGAGACATGACTCATGTTTGTATCTTATTGTATGCTGTTAAAAAATCTCTATGATACCTTCACATTATACTTTTTACACATCTATATGTTTTTACATGTTCAATGTTTTTTATGCCATCATGTCATGCATTCTAACCCAAGTGTTATGCTTTATTCACATATCTATTCACATACATTTATTTTTTAGACCATCCCACTGTTCAAATATTCCCCATGGTATCCTATATAGATTTATATTCTCAATTGAAGTTAAGATCTCATTATGATTATCAAATAAAAGTCATTTTTTATGTCAATTTGTTTAATTATTCATTAAATCTTCCAAATATGTAGACTTTATGATCATTAGATTGTATTTATTTGTTAAGTATGTTTAAAATCATGTCATAATATGTGTCAATGTAATGGGTCTCTATAGATGGTATTATTTGAAGTTTTAGTTAATTTTTAAGATTATGAATAGTGAAATTTAATAAGAACACAAGGAATTAGACTATTTTTGAGAGAAAATCCCTACATTTTGGTTGGTATATTGTAATTGTTTCTTCATGAAAATATATAATTTTCTTGATTCTATAAGGAGACGTGGCTCTGTCCCAACTGCATATAAGGGTAAAGTCAATAAAATAGTGTTCTTTGCTTGACTTGGGGCTACCCAGTATAGAAAAATTTGCAATACTGCACATCGTCTTTGATACTCTTGGTAGATATGCTTTGGTAAATTCATATTGACACTACAAACCATTAGTAAGGGAATAAAAATATTCACATAGGAATATATGTTTCTAAACATATCATGGATATCCTAGATTGAAACGTAGTAAATAAAAACATAGGACATAATTTTACTTTACATGTTTTTTCTTTTATGTTAAATTTTTTAATTATACAAAGTAGTTATGTATTAAATCCCATTAATTATAATTCATTTTTCATAGATTATGGATTGGAAAATAAGAACTCCTGTGAATATTTAATGTGACTAGAAATGTGATTATTTCCTTAATTATATGCCCAATATGATGATAATGGGATCTAAAAAGTTCATGATTGTTCTTTATCAACTAGATATTTTTATGAACAATTACATGAATCTATTGTAACACCATCTTTCTACAAGAGAGATAATTTTTAGTTGAATATTTTATGCATTAAAGGCCTCCTATGATTAGTGCAAATTATGATCCCCTCCTCATGAAATAGTGTATTAACTCCATTAAAAAGACATTATCTATACTCAAGTTCATAGATTAAGAGAATTTTCGTTATTGGTCTATCATTTTGATGAAGAATTTAATTAGTGGATGAAACTGATAAAAAACATGAAGTGCACTGAGTAAATTTATTCCCTAGATTAGGAAAAATTCAAGAAAATGTTTTTCAAAAAATATTATCCCTAAACCCTCCATTTTAAGATGGAATGAGAGTTCCTAAAAAATTAAAAGAATGATGAGGACTTCATCTAGTAAAAGGAAGAAAAATTTACAAGGCATGCAAGATATGACTCCATAATTTTATTGAACACTGAAATCTATATGGACCACTCCTTTAGTGGACTAACCATTAGTCAATGAAATCAGTTGGTGACTCAATACATTGATAGATATTAAGGGATTGTCTATTTTCCATTAAGGTAGAAATGGGGAATATAGTGTCTCAGTGGTCTCATGGTCCCAATGAAAAATGTTGAAAATAGAGTCTATTATGGGTGCATCGGTAGACAAATCACAATATGAAGTGAACACCCAATATCCCATATGTCAAAATTGTGGGTATAGAATCATACGTACAATCTAATGGGAACCAATAAATGATTCAAATGTTGATGAATGTGGAATATTGATAATAAATAATTAAGGTATATGACGATTCATAATAATTTTATTGAATAAGGGGAGGAATAGATTTACACACATTCTATAGTGAATTTTTGCAACTACAAGGAACAAGGGAATTATGTGAACCACTACCCTATGCCAAGGGTTGTTGTAGGAAATCAACCACAATAACCTCCAAGGTAGAAAGAAAGAACTATTATATCAATAATACATAACTAGAACTCGACAATGTTTTGGTGATAGATATGTTGGTTATTCATTCAAGAATATTGAATGTAATATTTGATTCTGCTTCAATGCACTCTTTCATATAATGCTGGTATATTATAACTATTCAAACACGATCTTAATATTTGGTGGTAATGTTTTCTATAAGAACAATAAATGATGATATTATAGCATCTAATGTAAATAACTCCTCGATGGTAAATATTCGTGGATTAAACCTCAAAGAAAGACTTTTCCTATTCCATTTTGTATATTTTATGATATTTTGGGCAAGGAATGGATGTCTTTATATAAATTAAATATTAACTATTCAAAAAGATATATCAATCTTCACATCATTAAAAATCATCTATTTCAATACAAGTGTATAATGGATGAGGAATATTGTTCATAATAATTATCTCAGGCATGGATATCATTACCGAATGTGAAAGCTTATCTCCCTTAAATGTTTGAGAAAAGGAATATAATCATGCATGAAGACATGCCATTTTTGTGGGATTACAATGATATGTTCCTCTAAATGATTCATGGAATTATTTCTAATTGAGAGATTAATATCTCAGTTAAAAATATTCTTGGATCTATTCATATATCAATGAAACCTTATAGAATGTCCACTATTGGGTAGTTAGAACATGAGAAGTAGTTAATATAAAATTTGGACAAGGGTTTTATATGCTTGAGTTCTTCATAATGGGTGGCACGAGTCCTCTTTGGAAAAAATATGGATGGATCAATGCACATATTAATTGAATATCGAGAGCTCAACAAATTAATGATAGAGAAAAAGTATTCCTTTTTATAGATAGATGACTAGTTTGATTACCTACATGGGTCTAGTTATTTATCAAAGGTGGAACATCTCAAAGTATATCATGAAATTAATGTGAGGAAAGACGATTTCATCAACAACACCTTTTGTACAAGGCCTAAGAACTATTATTTCATATTAATTCTCTTCATACTCAATAATGATCCATCAATATTCAGGGAATAAATTAATATTTTTTATATAGTTCCTCAAAAAAGTTAGTCTTTATCGATGATATTTTGATGTACACTATGAGAAAAGAGGAACATGATGAGGATTTGAATGTTGTTTCGAAGTGTTTGTGAAGAACGAAAATATATGAATATTATATTAAATGTGATTTCTAAATGAAGGAAGTATCTTTTCTTTGTGTCATATTATGACATTAAATGGGATATATATGGTCCATTCTAATAAAAAAGAAATCAAAGAGTTGACAAGGAAAACATATGTATGGGATATCTGTACCTTTCTTGGTCTTGATGGAAACTACTAATGATCTTTAGGAAACTTCTCATGGTTTTCAAACCTACTAACTAACATTAATAATAAGGGTGTAATGTATTTCTATAATAGGAATTGTGAGAAAATAATTAAACAGTTGATGAAAAGGATTATCACTGCAATATTTTTCACACTACTAATTAATGGGGAACTATTTTTTGTGTACAATAACGATTAAAAAAATTTAATAGGTTGTGTGATTGTGAGAAATGATAAATTGATAGCCTAAACAACATGGAATGTAAAAATCACTGAGAAAAACAATCCCATGCATGATTTGGAGTTGGAAGCTTTGAACATTGAGTATAAAATATTATTTCATTGTCATTATGTTGAGATGTGTTAGATAATATTGATCATAAGAGCCTCAGATATACATTCACTCAAAATAAGATTTATATACACCATTTTATATGGTAAGAGTTTAACAAATATTATGACTATTAAATCAAATACCATCCATAAAAGGCACAAAAAGAATCTAATTCTCTGTGTAGAAAGGATATTGTATCTTTAACAATAATGATAATTGAGGAGGATCAAAAAAATTTATATTAGTGAAGGATTGAAATGAGAATCCATAAGGAAATATCATCATCAATCTTTTCTCAAATTATTTATCATACATACCATATGGTGAAAATAAAGGATTCTAAATGGAATGATATGGAAATATAAAATAAGGGAGAAATTGTGTGAAATGGTAAATCCTTAATGTTCCAAATTGATAAAGAATGAGTCATTAGAATTAGGTGAACACTATTTGTACTATCTAATCATGCTTTAATGAAATGTACAACGAATGATGAACATATTTCCACCATCTCTATTAACCTAAGGAGTTAAAAGATGTATTGAGATATGTGAGATCAATATTTGTGAAAAAATATAAATATGGATATCACCGAATATACATCAATGTTCCTTATATGTGATCAATGGAAGGATAAAATAAAAAGGTTGAAATGGATGATGCAACCATTACCCGTACCATTATGGGTTTGGGAAAACATAATCATGGAAATTGTCACTATACATCTAAATAAATCCAAAGGGAACAATGTTATATGGTTTATTGATTATCATCATACAATCACAACTCAATTTATTGCAATTCAAGAGGATTTATCATCAGATCATGTTGCACAGATATAAATCAAGGAAGTGGTATGGATACTTTAATTACCACTATCAATTTTATTTAATTGATATACAATATGAACCTACATGATTATTAAAATTATATAACTTTAACAGGATAATGAGATGAACTCTAGTATGATCTATCATTCTTAAGTAGATGGAAAATAATAGAAAAATACCTAGACATAGGAATTCAAGTTGAATAATGTTCTCTAGACCTTCAAGGAGGATGGGACCAACATCCACATAGGGTTTAATTATCCTACAACAACATTTTCCACTGATGAATCCAAATGGCTCCATATAAAGACCTATATTGGAAATAATTAAGAACACCAGCATGCTGGGATGATATCAGTGTACATAAGTTTCTAGGACCTAAAATGGTGGAGAAGGTGAAAACCATTCATCAACATGTTGAGGCATGCTACTGTTAAGAAAATAACTATGAGGAAAATTACTGATGATACCTTTAGTTTAATTTTGGAGACATTGTATTCCTCAACATATCACAAATGAAGAGGATAACTATATTTGGTAAGAAATGAAAACTATTTCCTAGGTACATCATCTCCTTCGAGATCCTTTATCATGTCAGAGTAGTGGACTATATACTAGAATATACACCTACAATGTATCAAGTTGTTGATGTATTTCATGTATCCCTTTTGAGTAATTATATACTATATCCTTCATATATAATGAATTAATATTTGGTATTGTTGGAAAATGATCTATCCTATGATGAACAACCCGTGAATATCAAGGATCATAGATATAATGCTATACACACCAAGACTACTCTCCTGGTCAATGTATTATTGGGGAATGATAAGTACGTATTCAAATCCTAGGAACTAGCGAATGAGACAAAGGATATGTACCATAAGTGTTCTCCCCATATTTTGTAAAATGATTTTTTTGGGAAATATTTCATTAGGGGGAAGAATGTAACTGGAAAAAAAAAATTTAGATGAAATTCCATTTCATATAATTATATCATATTTTATAATCACAAAAAATCACATTATGAAAACAGAAAAAATTAAATAAGTAATGAATAAAATAAGAATTATTTTTAGAAGATAAGGAACACATATCGATTAAATAGTAACAGGACCGTATGAACACATAATATGACTTCATAATTGTTTTAGAGTTTGTTAATTAAGTGTTGATAATTTTCTAAAACATAAATGTTTATTTTAAATTATTCAATTAATATAATTTTTAAAAATGAAATTTTTTAACATAAAATTTATTCATAAATTAATATTTCACTTTCCTATGATTATAATATAATTTTATATAACCTTAATTTGTTTATCAATATGATAGAAAATCAGTATTAATTATAAAATTGTCAATTTCCAAGTTAATGATGATTTAAAAAAAAAAATTTCACATATTTAGAGAATTAATTTCATAAAAGGAAGTCCATTTTTTACTTTTTCATGTAAAATAATGTTTGGGGTGAAAATTTGGTGTTTTTTTGAAATACAATATTTTTTTGAAAATATTGAATTTTGTAATATACTGAGTTTGTAAATAAATGAATTTTGGAGTCATTATGGACTCATGGATGTTTTATGTGACAATTTTTTTGAACTCAAATTTGTTAATTAATCTATTTAGTACTAATAATAACCAATATTTCATTTCATATGAATAAATAATAAACTAACATAAAAAATAATCTGAAAACACCCATCTTCACCACCAAAAATTACACCCCTCATCGCAAAATAACCTCACAAATATCAAGATTAGATGATTGTCCATATTCTTGAGAAATATCTTCCTAATTAACATTCCAACACCCATGATCTGTTGGAGTAATCAATATTCCAAACAAATGTCCCTCATTTAGGTTCTCACAAAGAAGTGTTCAAGAGGTAAAAACAAATTTTCTATTATTTAGTTTCATTCTAATTTATTTTTCGTTTATTATTCTATCCTTCACTCACATAATAAAATTGGAATTGTAACTCCTTCATATAAAATTAATTTCAATGTTATTATATTTTTGAAATATTCCATAATGATTTCTTTCACACTAATTTTCGTCAAAACAAAAAAACAAAAAACATCGTCTGTGATGTGTTAATTTGTCACATTCATGGACGATGAGTTTCAAATTTCAAAAATCATATTCAGGGATTATCCTGAAAGAATGTGTATATTTGAAATAGATTATAATATATTTATTATATACTATTTAATGTTCTGAAAAAATTATATATGCATGATATCAAATATTATAACAAAAGTAGTTCATGATGATCAATAAGCTGCAAAATTAATTTATATGATTATCACTAACATCTAATTTAATGACTTAATCCACATATCTAGAAACAAACTATTGTATAAGACAAATATAAGTTATTTTTTTTAATTAATAATATATAATTTCAATTTGGGAGAATTATACCCATTCAACATGATCTTTCGTACTCATATATAAGAATAATGATCATGAAAACTAAGAAAACGAACACTCCCAAAAATGAAATTGAAAACTATAACAAATGAAAAAGGAAAAAACGAACATAAAAAAATTATTATTGAAAAATTACATATTTAAAGGTTCTATACATACTAATTAATTAGTTTAATTGGATTATTCATGACATTAGGATCAAGTGCAGAACCGTTTCAGACATAAAGTAAGAGATACTTTCTGGACCTTTGTATTTCCTTCAAGTTTCATTTTCTCTCTATTTACCCCATGTAACTCTTATTTCCATTTTTTTAATACTACTAAATTATTTTTATATGTACCAATATTAGGTATCAATATCATAACATCAATATTTTATGGGATAATACATGTTTTAATAGGATTAACTTCTCAAATATTCCTGAAAAGACACATGATTAAAGGGAACATCCTGATGTCATTCCCATTATAATGTGGACTCCATAATATATTTTAAGCCACAAATATTTTTATAAAATCCCTAATTTTATCATTAATATATTTCTTGGTTCATTTCCTACTTTATACAAACAATTATTTCTTTCCATTTATAAAGAATCTTTAATATTATTCTTAAACTGTAATAAATTGTTTTATTTCTACAGATTCTTAAACACAATTTTTACATGTATTAACATAAATTTGAGATCAATTTACATTATCTTTAACTATTTTACCATATTATTTTCAATTTCTTTATTAAATCCATTTATCCATCAAACCCTTATGATATTTCCTCATGTTTTTCCTTTTGATATTATTAGGAAACCATATTCTTACCATGGGTAACCCTCTTGTTTATGCATAATTCCTTATGTATGATTTTTCATATGTAATACACAATAATGAACACATTATGATAGGTGTTCATAGATATCACTCTAATGGATGGATCGATGTTTAGTCTCATGAAACATCATGTGGAACGATCTCTGTGGTTAGTCTTGACTCGTGATCCATTTGCAATGGTCTTGGTGGTTAGCCTTGACTGGTGATCCATGGGTAATGAGTCATGACTTATATTTATGAAATTTTTTATATTGTTAACAAATTTCTATTATACCATGATTATACTATTCTATGTTATACATGATATGAATCACTATGTTTATTCAGGTTTTACTTTTTTTATCACATCATGTTTGGATTCCGAACCCATGTGTTATAGTATACAAATGTGTCCTCTACCTTACTAAGATATTTTATCTCATCACTTTATTCATGTATTCTGTATGGTATACGATGCATATTTATGGTCTCAAATGATGTTACTTTTTTATATGACGATTAAATAAAAGTTTTTTTTTATTTTTTGTATCATTTTTAATTATGTATCAAATCGTCCAGAGACACTATAATTTATGATCCTTGGTTGGTATTTAATGGTTATGAATGATTAAAATCACTTAATAATATATGTAAAATTGTAGGGTCTCTATAGATACTTACTTGATACTAGGTGTGCTACATTCTCCCTAATATCAGCAATTTTATCCCTAGAACATAGAAAAACATTGGATCCCTGAATGTATTTTAGACATCGTTCATTCATTTCGTTCCCCCATTACTAATTTTATTCTTGGATATGACCATTTCGGCACAAAAAACACTCAAAATTGATTCTTTTCATAATATTTACACTCCCTTTATTTTCCATAATCGGAACTAATATAAGTACCAATGAATCAATAGGCTCTAGTTCAACATGATTCCATCGAATACCATGTTATAGATTGGGTTAATAGTTTTTCAATTGATATAGATGGAATACATAATTCCCCGAACAAAACCATGGTGAAATGGGAAAAAGTATTCCACCTCACCGATCCTTTCTAGTATCACAAAAGAGAATTTTTATCGACAATATATCACTCAATTATTCACAAAATGTTCATATCTATTCCTTATAGAGATCCCAAAGAACACATTATTACTCACCGTGAATGACATCAGACATTGAATATAATCTACATATTGTTTTTGATGACTATATGTTATCTCAAATTGTTCTCTAAACAATTGAATCTTCTCATTCATTTCATGAACATGTATTTTCCAAACTAGGGATGTATCACCAATTTTCACCAAAAAAAGTGGATAAAAGAATAGATTCCTATATAATGCTTCAAAGGGAGCCATATTTATTGACTCCTGAAAATAGTTGTTATACGAGAACTCCACTATTAGAACATGCTCTTCCCTTGAGCCACCAACATCCATTGCACAAGCCCGCATCATGTCATCCAACATATTTATCATCCTTTTTTGATATCTTTTCCATTTGATGATGGTACAACATATTCAAGGTAAAATGAATCCCAATGAAATTTATAAGGATTTCCATAAATAAGAGTAAATCCTTTGATCTCTGTATGAATATATCGAAACTAGTATTCCATAAATCTTTACCACTTATTTGATATTGAACATTGAAAATTTTTCCACCATATGATATTCAAAAATAGGGAATAAATGAGATGAATTTGTGAGTCAATCCACTAAAACCCATATAGAATTCTATTTTTGAACAATTAATTGGAGAATTGTAACAAAATTCAATGATATATTCTCCCATTTCTACACTGGGATAGGTAAATAATACAATATAACTAATGGTCGCTGATTTTTACCTTTACATGCTGATAAGTTATGTATCTTGAATCAAAATTAGCCACCTAAACATTCATACCGACCCACCAAAACATTGTTTTCAATTCGATATACATATTTTATATTTTTGGATTGAAATCCCATCTTGAATGGTGGTATGAATGAATTTATGGTTCCTAAAAATCCATAGCTACAAAAATCATATATCTATACAAAAACATTAAACACTCGTCCTCCACCATCCCCTAATGGTATCCCCACCATTGAGTTTTAAAATCATAGCCATTTATTCTGCATCTAATGTTTGTACCTAAATAACCATCTATATCATACAATCAACTAATTAAATAGGAAATTTAACCATAATTTCACCTTAGTATTCATATTCCTATTGTATTTTGGCTTGGACCGATATAATCATTAACTCATATGAGGATTCTTTTTCTAACCGGGCATATGATTTTTTTGCTTAATGCATCAGCCACAAAATGGAATTTTCCAAGTTTACACATCTAGTAAAAGTAAGTAATTTAGAGACACTCTATTTATATTTATTTTCTCGAGTTCAAATCTCATTATTTGAAAATATGTTTTATGAACTTATGATCCATAAACATAGTTAATTTCTCACCAGAGAGAGAATGTCATAATTTCTCAAAATAATGGACTATGACAAGTAACACAAAATCATGCATTCTATAATTCTTATCAAGAACTCCTGACATACTTGTTCCATATGAAACAATACAATATCTCTAAACAAGAACACACCCAAACGCAAATATCAATGTATTATGATAGACCACATATCCATGTAATGGTTCTGGAAATATCGAGATTGGTTATATGAAAGGTGAAATTTATACACCTAAAATGATTCTTGGAATTCTTCATCACATTATAATGGTATATTTCTATTTTTAAATGATTTTATAGGTGATAATATTTGTGTGAATTCATGAAAAATTATCATAAATAAAAAACTAGACCCAAAAAACTCTGTATCTCAAAGACATTATTCGTCTGATTCTAAGAGACAGCCAACTATAGATTTTTTGGATCTACAAAAACACATTTCTCTAATATTACATGGCCTATAAAACAAACCTCTGGAATCCAAAAATCACACTCTGAACGTTTTCCATATAGAAGATCATCTCTTCATATTAACAAAACTATCTCCAATTATTTCTCAAGATAATACCTTGACCCTGAATACACCAAAATGGCATCCACAAAAACCAACACAAAAGTGTATATATATCTCTAAAATATCATATTCATTAATACTATAAATAATTTTTGTGTACTTTTTATACCAAAATGAATTACCATATATTTTGAATAATTATATTTGATTATAATCGTTATCTTCAAAATATCCTCCATCCATACTGAAAATTGGGGATATTCTGATCACAAGTTAATCTTGCAGAACCATTGATATCCTCTTAATTGATTGAATAGACCATTAATGTGTGGAAGTGGATGGCGATTATTTATTTTATTTTCGTCAATATTATGATAATGCACACATAGATGTTGTGTTCTATGATCCTCATTCACAAAAACGATTGGTGCTTCCCATAAAGACGTACTACATAGAATATACACTTTTCATTCCAACTCATCGAACTCAACATTAAATTTAATTATTTCTAATGTTCCCATATATTATGACAATAGTTAAATTGGATTTGTCCTCAAAAGGATATCAATCAAAAAATCCACTTCTATAATAGGTGGAAACCCTGGGAAGTTTTCAGAAAACAAAATAAGAAAATAATCAACCACCGAGCGAAAGTGTTTCTTCTCGATCTCATCCATCGATCACAATGATAAATGAAATATATTGAATGAGATATTTCCATCCATTGGTCCCAAACACCCCATTTCACCAATCATTATATTCTTGTCTCCTCTAAAGATATTCTTAATTCCATCTTCAGTTTTGAAACAAAACTTTACATTATAGAAACCTCTTTGAGCCTTGAACATTATAGTCCAATGCATAGCCATTATTAAAACATATAAATCCATATCCACAATCAATAAATCACATTTCAACTCAGGTCTATCAAAAGTTATAGATCATCTTGTAGACAAAAAGGCTTTACACTCTCTTTTACGATGAATAGATTGATATATAGTCATAAAAAGCATCACCTCAACCTTTAAAGTCGTAAAATCGAATACATGAGAATAATTAATGTAATCAGATCAAACCATATCAAAAAAATATTTCATAGATGATAAATAACAAAAAAATATTACCTCTAACCATATATAGTCTAGAAAAATCATCCACAATAATCTACTCACCTCTTTATAGTTGTATGTCCACTACACATTGATCATTTTTTACCAGTTAATACTTTCCTTGTTGAGGAGTCATGGAATTTTAAGAATCATCATTGATACATCTATTCTGATGATGATATTGATTTTTTTTCTTAACCTCATCATGGAGATTGATGCCCACAACACCTGATAAGTGTCTCAAAAACTCGATAATGAATTATAGGGAAATTATCACTAAAGATGACCCATTTTGATGCAATTGTGTCATGATCGTGAATTTTTTGTACTCTCTTGCTCAATTTGGTTGATGGAAGCACATTGGAAACATCAATACTTTGTTTCGGTATTCTGAGGAAGATTGACTGATCCGACCATCTGATTTTGATTCATGCTTCCACCTTGTAAATATGTATCACACTTTTGATTCCTCCCATAATTTGAGTTCCCATAATTTCCCATATTTATCAATATACACCAATGTACAATTTCTCCTAAAATATCCAATTCAGCTACAATCAATCTATTGACTATCTTTGTATAATTAGTAATTCAATGTAGATAAATATTTGAGTGAATCTTCTCCCTTGGTCTCGATTCAAAGATGTGTCATCTAAAGGAGGAACAAGCAGCGATAACAGAAGAAAAGTCCTCTAAATTCCAAAAAATTTCTACATACTATATGATAGAGATATTTCCCTACTTCAATAAAATTACTTCTATCATCATTCTAATTCTGAACATTTTAGGATGACATTTTTTACTAAATAATTCATTAAAATCCTCCAATTAAAGGTTGTGTTATAGTTTAGCCTAAACAACTAGATCCCACCATTGGAATAATAGATCCTCCAAAACATACTTATCTAGTTTGACATTCAGCTCTAATGGTGTACTGATGAAATAGATGTTATGTTTCATCCAATTCCACCACACCTCTCACTTTTCTGGTTCGTAATTACGCAAAAATATGGGGGGATATTACATCAAGAATTGGAAAAAATGATCCACATGCAATGGCTCATATATAATTTTCCATCTATCTACAACCTAAAATTCATTTACAATACATTAAACCAGTTGTTGGTTCACCTATAGATCAGGTGCAACCACATTCTTAGCCACTTATTCTAGTTGGCCTCTAAGATTTATACCAGGCTCCATTTCTATAAACATAAAAAATGACATAATTCTTACACTTTATTAACTGATGGCTTAATATTTGATAGTATAAACCAACATACAATCAAAATAGTTCTTTCTAAAATCCATTATAACTGTGTTCAACAATTTTGAAAAAATATACACTTTATTTTGAAAATAAAACATCTATCTGAATACCAAAATGTTGTGTTTTTTAAAATCATACACATGATGAAAACAGTAACATTTATCAAAATTCCATATGTTGAATTAAATCATTTCTCAAAATGAAATATTCACACGTAGGGGGAAGTGATTTATATAAATAATTCCATGATCATCTCATAGGATAAAAACATGAAAATCGGATTTTAATTCCAATAATTGTCTCCACAACACTAATGAATCCAAATCCCTAGTGACTTGATGTTCAGAATAAAATGGATAGCTATGTCTTTTATAGTCTACATTTAATGACTATAAAATCCTAATATTTTTTATTATTCCATATAACAGAATAAAAAAGAGTGAATTATACCCCTAGATATATAACCAATAGATTTTATAAGACCAGCCAAGACTAATACCATCTTTTCCATATGAAATTATGAAGGGCCAATATGATATAACTTGTCTCAAATAGATTTTCAGACTAAGAAAACTAATAAAACATGAATTAGATATATTTTTGGACTGAAAAAAAAATATTACCATGCATAACATCCCTCCCCTTATAAATTTATTGAGAAGGTGGGAGGATTTACTTGTCCTTATGATATATCCCCAAGACTCTAAAGGCTGCAAGTAAGTGAAAATATATTTATTTAAAAATTAGGCTCAATTTGACCTTTGAAATATAAAACATCCAACAAAACAATCCAAAAACATTTAACCCAGTACATGATGTATGATATTAATGAAAGAAAAAAATTCATTGATATTGAAAATAAATTAATACTAATTACTAAAATGGATGAAAACAATATCAAGTTACACAGTAGAAGACAAAAATCAAGGACTCCAGTGAAAACTCCAATCTACAAACATGCTACATGATCTAACTACACAGAGCATTTTGAGTATCAAACAGTACTACTAATGATATGTGACAATTTACCTTGGTTAATGTATCGATTAAAACATCTAAAAATGCACCAATGTGAAAAAAAGTATGAGTAATGAATATCTATAGATATTCCCCATACGACTTCCCTACCAAGGCCAGTAGGATAGAACATGTTAGCAAAATTAGAAAAAATAGTTTAAATAAAACAATATATAAAATCATTTTCGAACATAATATAAAAAATTTACATTGGAAATTTTTTTTTATATATTATATCTTATTACAAAGAATGAAACTAAACATGTTCTTCAAAAAAAATTCATATTTTCCTTTCACATATCTCATTCCAATCCACAAATCTACACAGGCTTTCTTTATTTTGAATGTTCTATACTTATGAGTGGTTTCTCATCGATATTCCATGTTTTCATAAGGTATCTAAATTTCGTGTTCCATTACCACATTTTCACTATGGAAAAGGTCATATATCACACAATCCTTATAATTAAATATGAACACACACCAGTATGTACCTCCAATAATCATTGAAAAACAATCATGAAAAAAAATATTACAATATAATGCTACTAAAATACAAAAAGCATTTCAATAAAAAACAACTCTTTAGTGAAAACCCAATTCCATTAATCAATCCATGAATCAATTTTATACAAAAATTATACCACTTACCAAAGCACTTTTCACAAAAAAATAAATAATTTCATATAAGTCTAAAAACCATCAATAATGATGATTTGTAACATCATTTCCAGGCCAATTTCATTATAAAAAAATTAATTTGAAAATATGCCTTCACGTTGTAAATATAAGAGTTGAGAGTTAATCCACCTACCATAGGATTTATAGAGAAAACCTAGTACAACACTCAAATGCCAACCAATAGAGTGTGAAACTCCAAAAACCAGCCTTATTTATATTCCACTATAATAAAAAAGACCAAATAAATTCAAATTTGGAATCCTATATATTATATCTTGCCACATATAATTTAGATATATAAAACGAAGAGACATAGGGAAGTTTATCTATGATAATTCACCACAAACAACCCATAATGACAACTAAACACAAAAATCCTACTTTAAATCATAGTGAGAAACCATTAGATCACCCCCAGAATGATTGGAGAAGCTGTAATATATTTTGAAAAGAGTTAAACTCAATTTAGGTATTAATAAAATGAAAAACAAGGGAGATAAATATCAAAACATGTGAGATGCAAAATTTAATGATCTCACATTTAACCCATGCACAGTTAGACTTACAGTTAGGAAAACCACATGCTAACTCTATGCAAGATTGAATCCCAAGAAGGAAACTAAAATGATTGGCTTCCATGATTTCCAAACCATCTTTAAATAATTCCAAATCCCATAGTCCAACATAAAACAGTTTCTCCGTTTCTTTTGCATGGTTTGTACAAACTATATTCCACTAGTGCTCCTTCCATTTAGCTCTTGTCTCATTGTGCACGGTTTTCAGAATGTGTTGCATGGTTTCCCAAAACTATTCTCCAACTATACAACTACAGAAATTAACTGATAAAAACTGCCAAGGTAACCAAAATCTCCAAAACATCACCATTATAGTGTACAACTTAAAAATCATGATGAAGGGTTCAATTAACTGAAACTTGTGCATGAAACACCCATTACCAAAAACCTCATCAATGTGTTGGTCATCTCACTCCACTCAAGTGATAGTGCATATGATATAAAATATATATGGATTATATGTGAGAAAAAAATATATCAAAGGGAATATCGAATACAATTACAACTCTTTGTCCTTAACCAAAAATCTGACCATCATCTGCACATATAATCATCAATTTAATTCTCTAATCACCACAACCATCCACATATGATCATCCAATGACAAAAAAAATTAAACATAATTCATATTATGGATTAAATTTTTCATTATTGATTTCCAAAGAACGCTATTTTGATTAATCATATTTATTTGTAGCTAATTTCTGTTTCATATAAGTAATATAGCTACTACATGTTTAAAATCACTTAAAATATAAAACCTTTTCCAAAAATAATAATAAATTATAAACATGACATAACTTTTATCATCATAAAGCATCCTATTTAGCCTAATTAACTTTTATCATTATTAAACCAAATTTTATATAAATTCATACATGGAATTTAATCAAACCAACCACAACAAGATTACCAAAAGAACAATAATAATAATTATTCAACTAAAAATGAAAAATAAATAAAAAAATTAGAAACAAACAACAATAACCTTTTCTATGTATCTATTTATCATATTAAATTTTCATACTAATAATAAAAATTAATTAAATAAAATAATATTTTCATTTTTTATAACGTCGTTCCATTAAAATATTTCAACATCATTAATTCTTTCCAAGACATGATTTTTATCGAAAATTATGAACATTTAACCAAATCAATTTGATCAGAATTTAAATTTATGAATATAAAAGATATAATAAGTAACAATGAAACATATATTAACCACTTACATAAATTTTATATTGTTGAAATCATTACATTCCATATTCTAATTTCATATCTTTATCAAAATTTTGGTAAAACATTCTAATTCCATTCCAAAAAAATTAAAATATATATTCGAAATAACCTATATTGAAAGAAACTATATTTCAAAACTCATGAGAAGAAAAATGAGTAAATATAAAAAACAAAAACAAAAATAATAATACACCAAAAAAACAAAAAAAAAATCTATGATATGTGAATCTATTGATTAAAATCCATCAAAACCATGAAATCCATTATCATATCCAACTTATGGACGATGTAATAATAAATAGTGGTGTAAATTGAAAAAAAAAATATTGTATTGAATTATATTAATTTGTAAGTTCAAATATCTCAAGGACCTTTAATGGGAGAAAAATTAAAAAAATACTCATCAGCACAATGTCCCTGAGAAAAAAAAATTAGAAAAAATAAAAATATATACGAAATGATGGATGTCAAAATTTATCATCATTATCATCGGAAAAAAATATCAAAATGTATTTGATTATACATATCATCTTATATATCAATTTCTGTGTATCCAAAACTAATGGCACTCAAATTACCATATTCTCTAAAATATCATTATCCTTTTTTATCCTTTGAATGCACAGTTAATAAATGTGAATGTGTATCTCCTAAAAAAATGATTCCCATGTATGTTCTTGAAACATTTTGATAAAACTATGATATAGAAACCACTTGTAAATATTTTTTCCATTGATATTTCCTTCATATTATATAATAAAAAATTCTTAGATTTCTCTACACTTTTATATACTACACAATAGAAGCCAAAAATTATTCTAAAACACCACATGTGTTATAATAATATTTGAAAAAAGACTATGACCTATAGAATAATGATCTTTGAACAATAATACCCAAACCATGAAATAGTGCACCACATAACATCCATAACCAAAATAATATAAACTTATAGAGAATAATAGTCCATCAACCATGAATACAACCAAACCACACGAAATCATTGACTAAAATGATAATATTAAAAAAACCATGTTGTAGACTCTCTCATATTCTAAAAACTGTTACTTTTATAATCTAAAATCATAAAAAATCTCATCCACCACAACTATAAGTTAAAAAAGTATAAAATATGGGACACATGATTTCTAGGAATGAAATAAACATATGTAAAAATTATATAATAGTTATATTTTTTTAACATAAATAACGTACATATATACCATCATTTCAAACATCATTTTAATATGTTCCAATATCATGTACCAAATATATAATTTAGCTTTTATTAATTTATTGTCAGCCCCATAGATATCAAGTAACATTGAAAAAGTAATATTGGTTTTTTTAATTCCATTATCCTTTTTGATATTTTCTATGATAACAAAATAAATATAATTCATTTCTTAACTATTAAACAAATAGTAATTCTTATCTTGCATCGTCATTAAAATGACCAAAATCGGAGAAAAATTATATTTAATAATATTCAATGCATAAAAACTAATTAAGAGAATATATTTATACATATAACATTCATAAATAAAATAGATATCGGAAACTATGATAAAAACTATATTGATGAAACATCATGAAATAACTTTTCAAACTCATTTCCATATATAGAGTTAAGGAATTTACCTATAGTAATAAAATTGGAAAATGATTTGAAATCAAATAAGTATACAAAATAAATATACATCACTATAAACAGTTTTAATCAATATGAAAATATTCATTATTTTCCTTTTATTAATTATTTGAAATCATCCTATATCGTATTAATGACAGATTTGGAACCTTTCTTCAACTAACACTCATAAATGGAATCAAATCCTCAAAAGAAAATATGATATTAAATGTTCCTAATCCAAATTTAAAAGTTATGTGCCAGGGTTAATGTGTTAAATAGATGATCATATAGTCCACTAGAACAACTATGTGGATTATTATGAGTGTGAAATATAGACAAACTCCTTATAAAAGATCAACAAATGTAGTATCCTAACACAAAATTATAATGTTTATCACAATATTATATACTATGAAATTTATTATTTTATCATCAATGAGATAGGAATATATAATTCTTCTTTTAAACAAATGTTTTATTTTTAAAATATCATTTATTAATATAATTCATAAAACCATATAACTCATATTAAACCTTACACTTTTAAAATACATGTTAACAGAGTGATATTTATCTATTCAAAATTAAAAACTCATGTTTATTCATGTTCTTTTATTCTTATTCCAATTCCTCAGTTTTTTTTAAAATATTATTTTTCTTATAGTTAATATTATTCGCATTATTAAACCCATATATTCTTATAAACCACCAGTATATCATCTAATAATATATATCTTGAATAAATTTTCATCTGAAACACCAATTTTATATACAAATATAAAAAATACAACTGAAATTTGATCCATTTGAACATTTTATTACTTTAAAAAAATATTGATTTATTTTTTTAGTTATTATTAATGATTATGTGTCATCACATAAATATATTACAATTCAACATTATAAAAAAACTCAAATCATCATTTCATGAAAAATCATTGGTTGTGTGCAGTTAACAACAATAGTTTTTTCCAATCACTAAAACATCTGGAAACAAAATTACCATTTTTTTATTTACATAGATAATTATAAAAAATAATTTTCTTTATTGGTACTTTTTCTTCTCCCACTAGACAAAATATTTACTATCTAAATATTTGATGAAAATGTGAGATCTAATAAAAAATAAACGCAACTAAATGAAATCCCAAATGTGTTGAGTTCAATTTTTTTCTATCCTTGTATTGAAATCAGGTTCACATATAATTTAAACATAAGGTATTAATGATCTTGTACATTTTCAATTTTTAACAACATGAATTTTTAGTATAATATGGAATAAAAATTTAGAATGATAGTGTGTTTTAATTCCCTATATTTTTATGATATTTTCTATAAACACTCAAGAAACAGTTACCAACATAACACTCATTTCATAAAATTCATCACTAACTATAATTAAAAATAATTTTATAAATTATATTCCCTTTAGAATGAATAGATTTTTTATGGAGAAATGTATTGAAATAAAACACATGGGATATATTACATTTACTATTTTGACAATTATTAAATAAATCTCAATATTTTTTATATGGCTTAAACTAACATTAAGACTCAGAACAAATTTTAATATATTCATTATACAATGATCTTATAGATTAGTACATATTGAGGTTTATAATAACATATAATTCACATAGTGGGGAGAAGTGATGACCTCAACTAATAGATTCATAACCTATGAACCCCATATATTGGAACTTATGATAGAGCTGATAGTAGTCCCTTCACCAATACATATATGATATTAACAAATAGAAACTCAATAAAACCCATTTATGGTTTATGTTTAATAATAGATATATCACCAAAAAATATGTTCCTTTAACCATCATAAGAATATACTTGTAAATTACTCTATAACCTAAGTAATTTTATAGAGTTATAAGGGGTTACATTTCTATAACCTTATAGTGTGAAATTTTATATTATACATTTAATAAAATACGTATTCTGTTGATCCCTTTTAGTTATTTCCTTATTTATATTAATGATTATATAATTAGTTATGAAAATATTTTAACTTGATACAAAAACACCAAATTCATAGTTTTGGAACCACATAATATAAACTAAAATAGTATTTTGTTAAATTTATATTTTTTTAAATAATTCATTTAATCATGAAATAGTCTTATTAAGAGTACTTATTTAAATTAAAATTTTTATATTATCTAACGAAGTCCAGTGAATTTTTTTTTGTGGTCAAAATGATTCATATTTCATAAAAACTAATATTTTTTGATATATTATGAATTTCAATTATAGATGGAAATAAGTATAGATTGAAAATTACTTTAAAAAAATAAAGTGAATATTTGAAATCATAATATCAAAATTAATCAATTATTAATTAGTCATAATTATCTAAGATAGTGTAATTTATTGGTAAAAATTTCATATGTAGTAAATTTAGGATTTGTATTATGGAATCATAATCTGTTAGATGTGATGTATGAAAAAAATAAAATAAAAACCCATATATAGGATTTCTATTTATATTTTCTATTTAAGGAGTCATTTTAATTTTTAAACAATATTTTAATAAATTAACAATGAACAGTATAATATTTTTTTGTTTTTATGGATAATTCGTAACAGAAATGACACACTAATTCATCAAATAATGATATTATTTTACAAATCCTAGTAATTAACCCATTAAAATATTTGATTTAAATCCTATTTCCCTGATACCATTAGATAAATAAATGACTTGTTTTTTGGTTTGTATTATTTTATAACATAGAGTCCAAAACCAATTTTTGGAATTATTAAAGAACCCCTTGTCATTTTATATAAATTCAATTAAAATACCAACTAATATCGACTAAAAACCTATTCAGGATGAATGTATTCTGACTAGTCCTCTCGAAATCCCCTTTAAGGTGTTCAAATGCTCTTAATAAACTCTTCCTAGTATTTTAGAAGCAAACTATCTTGTATGGGATTTTATCCCATCCTTGATATTAATTTACATTTTGCTGTATCAAATCATTTATTTTCTAATTATTATTTTCACATGTATTTTTACACCTAACAGTTCTACTCATATTATTAACTTGTTACATGAAACAACATGTGAATCTCATTAACCACTTTCACTAACCATTAATTAACCCATTACACAAGAGAAATTATTCGATGATTTTTCTAGTCAATTAATAATGTTGTGAATACCCATCACTATATCAACTAAATATTTTTCACCTAATTGTTCATAAAATCAATTAATTGAGTGATATCATTGATTAAATCTACATTCATTAATCATGGGAACTAAATTTACAAAATATAATATTATTTTTTATGATCTATGTGTATCCAAAATTCAGGTATCGATGTGATTATAATGGGAGGTCTAGGGATTTTATGTCCTTTAAATTCATTGGGTAATGTTTTTATACATTGATATCACATGTATTATGCATTCATTTTTTTCATTATATAACTATATAATAATTTCATCATGGCTATTATTGACTTATTATTATGATATCTTGGTTTCTGTTGTTGCCTCATTCATTCGATTCCATGATGTTATCACGTTATGTCCTTATTCAATGTTCATGAATATAAGTATAATTATTTTTACCTCCATGTTATTCCCTATAACTCAAATGTACTACTTTACTTCATGATATGATTTTATTATTCCCTTACCAGGATTTACAACACACCCCTTTATTATGTATTCCCCCACATTTGAGTAATATTAGTAGATAAATGTAATTTAATGGCATGTTATTGAGTTTTTAAATAATGATTTTTTTATATCTATGTTATAATAAATGTGACATTTATATAATTTCCCAAATATAGTTTCCCTTATAATCCATTGGGACTATATTATGTGAATGATTATCTAATAATTCATGAAACAATTGTATAAAATATATGGGTTTTCATATAATCAATTTTCATGACGACCCAATTACACTTTTAGTTTCTAAAAATCATTACATATTTGGACTATCATCACTCAATGAATCATTTAAATTATTACACTTCTTCATCATTATTATATAAAAAGGAATTACTATAAATTAATATGGTACATTGTGAAAATACTTTTTTCATGTTCATAAATATTAGTAATGTGTTATAAAAAAGGACATAAACACCAAAACCAATAAACTTATATCTTCTATTGAAATGGATTTAATGAATTCTTAATCATTATTATTATCCAATTTATTATATCTTTATCATATAACCCATAAGAGGCAATATGAGGCATAAATACGTTACAGGACCATCATATTCCAGATATAACTCACTTTGAGTTTTTTAATAACCATCAATCAGTTGAATTTTTCCATATATCTAAACCATGGTGGTTCTGTTTTCATTTTGGATATCTGGTAGTTTAAATAAACATAGTATTAGGATGAAAGGAAACACGAGAAAACAATAGAGGATCCTCATGGATATCCGTTGTTGGGGAAAATAACATAAAGTCCATATATGTATAATTTTTTCAATTAATGGGGTCCAAGTATAAATATTCCAAAAAATTAACATGATTTCATGGTATGTTGACCAGAATAAAAGGATGTTCATGTAGTTTTATGTGAAAATTGGGATTGAAACCCCATTTAATGGATAATTCGACATCATGAAAATGGATTAAAAATCATGTAATGTTTAGGAAATTATAATATCTAATCGTGTCAATAGGTTTTTATCATGTCACATAAAGAATATTTATATCACATATAACTATATTCCATGCTATGTAATTACTCGAATTTTTATTTTAAAGTATTGTGTGTTGATGATTTTTCAATTACCCTACATGCATCTTTTATCCTCTCATCCAAGGGAGACACTCTACGAAATTTTGGAGTTCCATCCTTCCATATGGATGTCCAATAACAAATTTCATCACTGGTATTTAGTTTTGGTCCTTGTTCAATTATCCCCCTTATTATTTCAACCATTAGGGTATAACGATTTCAGCATGATCATTTTTTGGTTTTCATATTCATCAATTTTGATATAAGATCCTCCCTGAAATGATATTCTATTCTTCCTTATGAGCATTTGGTGTAACACCCCAGGTAAATAAAGAATATGACATTTCCACATTTATCCATATTTGTGAATAAAATATTAATATTACTTTAAAGGGGACTCTATGCTCGATGGCGTACCCAATACGCAACAACACGTTTCTTAGGAATCTTACGTTGCACTCTAATAATAAAATAATATTATTTTAAATGGTAGTTAACACCTAGCCGTTGTAATGGTGGTAATGAACAGAACTAACTACAAAATGATTATATATTTTTGTCAAATATTTTTACTCTTTACAATAAATGTTAGAGGATTAAAAATGCGAATGAATCCAATTTTAAACGTAAACATTCTAATATTCTTTAAAGGGTCGATTAACCGCCTTTTGATGTCGAACCTCTTTTAAATCCAATATTTGACAATTTTATGTGTTATATTTGACAAAATAAAATTATTCTTTTGAATCGGGACATCAAAATTTACTTTGTGTAAATTTTTGGTATTTTTCCGATAAAGTTCATTTTTTAATGAATAGTGAAAAATGTTGTATTTTAATTGAAAACCTTTTTTAATATAATTTATTTATATGATTAGATTATCTTCTGAATTGGTTTTAAAGTTCAATTAGAATATATTTTTATGATTTAATCCAATAGTGGTCATTGGAATTATTTTCACTTTGAAATTGGACTTAAACTAGTGTCATTCTTTTGATATTTATTGTTTCATAAAAACACGCTATTTGTTTTCACAGCAGATATTAATTATTAAATTAATTAATGTAACTTATATGTTTTTAATTTTTTAAAATAGACATCATTTTTAAATTCGGAATATAAAATATATATTAGGGTGAAGTTTTGGTATTTTTCTAAAATACTTCAATTTTTTTGAATAGTGAAACCACTATGTGGTACTTAAAAACATATTTTTCGTTTAAATGGAATTTTACCACCTCTTTGTTTTGAATTTCAAAAATATGACATACATGGTTGTCATTAGGAAGTAAAATTTGGTTCAATGGGATTAAAATAATTTTTTGCATGAATAGTTACTTTTACGTTTTTAATCGCGATTAGAGATAATTACTGTAGTTTAAGGTAAAAATAATGTTTTAATAATAAGAAATGACCTAGAAACATGTCCTACCATTATTGGATGTGTCATGGAAGACCAAGAAAACCCATGGGTCTATTTTGGGGACCCCATTGAGCCACTTGGGTAAGATAATGACATTAATGCCTTTTATTTATAGTAAAAGTAAAAATGTCACAAACATGAGTTATTTTACTAAAACAATTTTTACACGGGGTAATACAAGTCATATTTTTGACTATAAATAGTCATTAATAATCTAAAAAGGTTTAATACATAATTATATTTTTTTTATGATTTTTAGACATTAAAACAATTTAATTATTTTTGACACCATGATGATGCAGCGATTACCTCATTATTTAACGATTTAAATAAAACGAAAATATAATGTAAACTATAAGACATAACTTGTCAAAAAACCTATTGTATGGGTGGATTTCGAACTCTTATAACATTGTCCTAGAAATATATAATATTGGGTCCTTTAAAATCTGAAAATCATATTATAATAAAGTATTCTTTTATAACTTTCCAAGAGTGCCCCTCCTCTCCTCTTATAAAAGGCCCGCACCTCTACCACCTTAACCACACTTCCAAAGACTTTGGCTTAGCCAAACCCTGACCATTTCATCTCTACACATCCCTATATTCATCATTAAAGCCTCAATTTGGGCATAATCATTTCCAAGGAAGCCTTTGAGCTTAAATCAAAGAGAGTTACCTGTTTTAAAGGAAGTGTTTTCTCTTGTGTTCTTATGTTTTATTTTGCTTCACCAACCCCCTAAACTCTTTTTATTATTTTCTTTTGTAAAAACACCAGTATATTAAATATAATAGGATGTTTTTATGTGAAGGATTAGATCTATACTTACACACACCTTCGTCTAACGTTTAAAGAACATACTATTTCTGTGGTTGGTGATTTTCTGCCTCACGAAACGGTTATTGTTCAATATTCTTTTAACACCATTAATGGTTTCCATTATGATGTAAATGTATTTTATATATATTATATATGGTATTTATGTTTACTATATGCTTCTATATTTTATATTTAAAACATACCTTTATTCTTTTCATGTTGTGAAAATGCGATAATTTCATATGAGAAAGTGTGGACTACCGCCCCCTCAAGTGATGTGACTCGTTAATGAAATACATGGAATGTATAAAGAATGAAATTAATGAACATATGTGACCTATATAACATATATATTATAATGTAATTATAATATATACATATATCCCATTTATTTTTAATTCCATTAATATGACAAAAAAATGAAAGTAGCGTTCATGCGTACGTACGGCCTACCGTCTCCATTAACGGTGCCTTTCATTTTTTATCTCCAAATGTTATGGAATAGTATAAAATTACTATTTACTCGATAAATATGATATTTAAAACATTAATACTATTCTGTAAATTATTTATTGATAAATACAAGGGAAATCATTTTCAAACAAGTTCATTTTTTTACTCATGTACCAAACATCGGCAAAAACATCTGATATGAACTAACATTATTAAACAGTTATTATTACATTATAATATGTGATATGAACGGAATAATAATATTTAAAGGAGTTACATAAGAAATTATAAATTTACCAAAGTTTATTATTCAATAATATAAAGAAACGAACAAGACAAGTCGGGATTGAGGTAAGAGATTCTACCACTCTCCTTCTTTTTAAGTACAATCTTTTATGTCATTCCTTTTAATCTCATCTTTCTTATTATTGGGATGTTATTTTATATTAATATTACTCTAATTTTTATTTTCATATGATCAAGGACCCTTCTTTCTCTCATCAATAAATTTTGGAAGTTTTGAGTGGCGCCGTTAGGCTGCCGAATTTTTGTAAGAGATCCAACCTCTCTCTTTATTTTTAAGTACTCTCCTTTATGTCACTTCTTTTAAGCTCATCTTTTTTATGTTGGGGGATGTTATTTTATATTCCTCTTGATGTTCGTTTTATGTTAATATGATTAGAGACCCTATATGATCTCATCAATCCATTTTTGGAAGTTTTAAGTGGCGCAGTTAGGCTGCAGAGTTTTCATAAGGGATTTTTCATCTCACTTTTATTCCCATGAGATTTATGATACATTTTCCACCATTCATGTTGAGTGGTATATATACTTCCAATTATTCTACTCTTTGTGTAATATGCTTTCGTTTATGAGTATTTACATCAATGTTGTATTTTCCTTCTTTCATGGGGTGTATGTTTCGAAAGATAACCATGTCGGTAAGGGAACCTTTCACCCTCCTCTTTTTAAAAGACTTCTTTTGTTGGGTATTTTCATTTACATATTGTTATGTTGGGATATGTTCTTATTGATGTAAAGTTTATGTCAAAGTGATGAAATACCCTTTTTATCTCTCATTAACTCATTTTTTGAATTTTGAAGTGACGCCGTTAGGCTGTCGAATTTTAGCAAGGGAACTTCTTAACCTATTTTTAATTATTTGGGAGAAACTAGCACTCCTTGAATATGTAGTTCTATGAATATGTGTGAATAACCTCTGATTGTTTTAAACTTATTATCCACTTATATTTGGTGTATTAATTTGTAACACAAAATTATGTAATTCATTTATCCTTAATCCAAGGATACCGTCTTTGTAAGGGAATGTGTCTCAATCTCATTTCTTTGAGGCATCTCTTGTTTTATACACAAATTTCATTTATATGGTGTATAAACCCCTTTTACTATTAAGTTTATCAAAAAGGAATCTTTTTTATACGAATAATTTTACTAAACAACAAAAGGGAATGTTTTGTCGTACGTATGTGGCGACAACGACTTCTCCGCCACTGTGACCATTATTTGAGTTTCGGCTTCCTCTACAAGCCACACAATTTTTTAAAAAGAAAAACAAACACCCTGTTTTACTTTTCTTTTATTTTGGTATTGAAAATGGTTTTCATAATGTTTTTATATAAATGTGTTTTATTTATATCTTGTGATTAAAAAGTGGAAATGTTATGTTTCCTTTATGCATGTTTTATATGATATGATTATGTTATGGTTCTTGGGAATTATTATGAAGAAGGGTGGTTCCGTGATAATCTAAGGGCGGGTGAGCTCGATATAGCTCTCCAATGCAATGGGTAACACGAAGGAGTTAAACGTTAAGGTTTCGCCGAAGATATTTAGGGAATATACTGTGATGGGAATTCCAAACGTAACCAAGAGGGTTACTCCATACGTAAGAATGTTATGAATGAATCATGTTACCTTTATGTATTATGATTTCTATTATTTATTCCTGATTTGATGAGGTATGTTAAAATGATTATGTTATATGTGTAAAGTATGATTTCATACATGGACGAATGCTCTCTTTTCGTACTTTTATATCCCTTACTGAGCTTTTTATGCTCATCCCAAGTTTATGAAATGTTTTTCACTGGTCAAGGGAAAGGTTCATGATATGATGATAGTGTCAAGGATGTGTCAAGAAAGAAACCATGTTTTATTTTAAATATGTTTCCGTTGATGGGGAAAAACCAATACTATCTTTTATGTAACCACTTTGTTTAAATGTGGAATGTAATTCATGATTTATGATCTAATTCTCTAAAACTCCAAACCTGAAAAGATCCCCAATGTGAATTATTCATTTAATTCAACATTAAGTAAGGTTTAAGGCCGGGGCCTTATAGTTGGTATCAGAGGTCGGTTTAGACAACTTTATGTATTATGAGTTTTTGTTAGACACATGATTAGTCCCTATATCTTTTATTTCAGTTAAATCATTGTTTTATAACTTTTTTCAGGTCAAGTAAAGACAGTTACGAATGGAAGGAGAAGGATCTCAAATGACATTCATATCTCTTCCTCATGACATGCTTGCAATAATTTTTGCAATGTCAAGTTCGGATGATTGTGAAACATTTTCTAGCATTCAAATCACTTGCAAGCAGTTGTTTGAGATATCAAACACCTCCACTATACCTCGTTACCATCGTGGATCATGGGTTGTATTTAGACAAATACTATTTTCACAATATTCTCATATTTTCAAGAAAGGTAAATATTGTCAAGGTATTTTCAAATATTTTACCTTATCACAAGAATTTGAAGCATATTATTATTTTAAAAATGGTGCTGAGGAAGGAGAACCTTGCGCAACCTATTTATATTTTCTTTTAAAATACAGTCTCTCAACACATACTTATGGTATTTTAAAAGGACTAATAATAGAATGTTTCAACTAAAATTCTGTCCGACTATTTTATAGAAATCATGTTTTATCAGATGTTTTGGAATTATATGTCATACATGATTATTTTCCAAAACTGTTTTTCTGTTAACACCCATATGACCCATGTTATACAAAGTGTATTTGGATAGAGGAAGCAAATGATTATGAAGGATCTCTAAATCATTGTTGTAATGAATGGGACTTCTACCTATGTGAGCAAGATGATAATGAAACCAAGTCGATGCCGTGATCAAGGTATGATGTGATTCATTTTGGGAATCGTTTTATTTTATCTTATGGTGGTGAAATAAGACTTCAGGAATTAAGATGTTGAGATCATAATGAATTTGGATGAAAATGAGAGGCATAAGGAAACTATTGAGGTTAAAACATGTTAGGGTTATTTTTGGAGTTTTATAAAAAGGACAACATGCAGACCGTGTGACAACCCGTCGCGTCAGACAAAGCTGCGGGAATCATATCCACAACCAAAGTGCAACTGGTATTTATCACCTACCACTGGACTATGTGAAGTCCCTGGTTAGTATGACTTATTATTTTTAGTTAGATGATTTTATGAAATAATATTAAGTTGATTTTGGGTTATATATGGAAATTATTAACCTATCATGGAGGATATGTGATTAGGTTAATTACTTTTCAATATGAGACTTTAAGAGAAACTGATGTTGTTTGGAGATAAGTGTTAATTTGTACCTTGGAAGACTATGTGATTAAATCCTTAAAATATTTGGGTTTCAATATTAGTTTAGTTTACATTGAAGAATTTTATGGACAAATTTTTTATTGAATGGTCTTTGTTGAACTTTGGGTATTGCTTTACAAATTTTGGAGATTAAGAATAGATTTTTTTATAAAGGATTATCCTTTTTGGGTATTATCTGATCTCATACTAACCTTTTAGGTTTTAGTTTTGGTTAAGGTCTAAATACATGGGAAGTATATAGTTCTCTTTTGTGGATTAGGTGATTCTATAGTAGTTTATTATAGCTCTCTTAATGTAAACATGTCTTCCTAAATACTCATCATTTGTGGAAAGTACGAGTTTGTGTAAGAAATGTAGTAAAATTTGAAAGTCAACATGACAAGTATGTATGTTTCCTTAAGATCAAAAATAAATTCCTCAATGAAAAGTAACTTAAAAAAAATTGTTGTCTATTAACTTTTCCTACGGGGGAATCGAATATCGTTTAACCCACCACAAGTATATGATTTTCTTGTGGTTAACTTTCTCTTAAACATGTTTTCTATCACTCTCCCTCAGAATATGACCCTTTGTTTTTTCCTCCATATACATGTTTTCCTACATGGAATCCTAGTATGGGTTAACTCGGGTGACCTTTGTACTTCTCTTTATTTATTTTAAAGTGATTGTTTTACTGACTCTTGTTCCGATGTGGGATTTTCAATGAAGTTTCCAGGCCCAATTATAAAATTACGAGGACGCAATTCCCAAAAATGGGGAAGGATGTAACACCCCAGGTAAATAAAGAATATGACATTTTCACATTTATCCATATTTGTGAATAAAATATTAATATTACTTTAAAGGGGACGTTATGCTCGATGTCGTACCCAATACGCAACAACGAGTTTCTTGGGAATCTTACATTGCACTCTAATAATAAAATAATATTATTTTAAATGGTAGTTAATGCCTAGACGTTGTAATGGAGGGAATGAACAAAACTAACTACAAAATGATTATATATGTGTGTCAAATATTTTTACTCTTTACAATAAATGTTAGAGGATTAAAAATGCGAATGAATCCAATTTCAAGCATAAACATTCTAATATTCTTTAAAAGGTCGATTAACCGCCTTTTGATGGAGAACCTCTTTAAACTACACTTTTTGAAAATTTTATGTGTTATATTTGAAAAAATAAAATTCTTCTTTAGAATCAAGACATCAAAATTTACTTTGTGTAAATATTTGGTATTTTTCCGATATAGTTCATTTTTTTAATGAATAGTGAAAAATGTTGTATTTTAATTCAAAACCTCTTTTTAATATAATTTATTTATATGACTAGAATATATTTTGAATTGGTTTTAAAGTTCAATTTGAATATATTTTTACCATTTAATCCAATTGTGGTCATTGGAGTTAATTTCACTTTGAAATTGGACTTAAACTAGTGTCAATCTTTTGATACTTATTGTTTCATAAAAACATGCTATTTTCTCTGACAGCGGAAATTAATTATTAAATTAATTAATGTAACTTATATGTTTTGAATTTTTTAAAATAGAAATAATTTTTGAATTTGGAATATCAAATATATCTTAGGGTGATGTTTTGGTATTTTTCTGAAAACATCAATTTTTGATGAATAGTGAAACCACTAAGTGGTATTAAAAAACTGATTTTTCGTTTAAATGGAATTTTACCACCTATGTGTTTTTAATTTCAAAAATCTGACATAAATGGTTGTCATTAGGAAGTAAAATGTGGTTCAATAGGATTAAAATAAATTTTTTTTGGTGAATAGTAACTTTTATGTTTTTTATCGCGATTAGAGATAATTAGTGTAGTTTATGGTAAAAATAATGTTTTAATAATATGAAATGACCTAAAAACATTTCCTTCCCTTATTGGATGTGTCATGGCCGACCAAGACAACCCATGGGTCGATTTTCGGGACCCCATGGAGCCACTTGGGTAAGATAATGACATTAATGCCTTTTATTTAATATAAAAGTAAAAATGTCACAAACGTGAGTTGTTTTACTAAAACAATTTTCACATGGGGTTATACAAGTCAGATTTTTTACAATAAATATTAATTAAAAATCTAAAAAGCTTTACTACATCATGATATTTTTTTATGATTTTTAGACAGTAAATAAATTAAATTATTTATGACACCATGATAATGCCGCGATTACCTCATTATTTAACGATTTAAATAAAATGAAAATATAATGTAAACTCTAAGACCTACACTTGTCAAAAACCTATTGTATGGGTGGATTTAGAACTCTTATAACCTTATCCTTGAAATATATAATTTTGGGACCTTTAAAATCTGAAAATCATATTATAATAAAGTATTCTTTTATAACTTTCCAAGAGTGCCCCTCCTCTCCTCTTATAAAAGGCCCCCACCTCTACCACCTTACCCACACTTCCAAAGCCTTTGGATCAGAAAAACCCTACCCATTTCATCTCTACACATTCCTATCTTCGTCATTGAAGCCTCACTTTGGGCAGAATCCTTTCCAAGGAAGCCTCTGAGCTTAAATCAAAGGGAGTTACTCGTTTTAAAGGTAGTGTCTTCTCTTGTGTTCTTATGTTTTATTTTTCTTATCCAACCCCCTAATCTCTTTTTATTATTTTCTTTTGTAAAAATACTAGTATCTTCAATATACTAGGATTTTTTTATGTGAAGTATTCGAGCTACACTTACACACACCTTCGTCTAATGGTTAAAGAACTTATTGTTTCTCTGGTTGGTGATTTTCTGCCTCATGAAATGATGATTGTTCAATATTCTTTTAACACCTTTAAAGGTGGCCATTGTGATGTAACTGTATTTAATATATGATATATATGGTATTTATGTTTACTACATTCTTATGTATTTTATATTTAAAACATACATTTATTCTTTTCATGTTGTTCAAATGCGATAATTTCATATGAGAAAGTGTGGACTACCACCCCCTAAAGTGATGTGACTCGTTAATGTAATACATGGAATGTATAAAGAATAAAATAATGAACATATGTGACCTATACAAAATATATATTATAATATAATTATAATATATATATATATATATATCTCATTTATTTTTAATTCCATTAATATGACAAAAAAATGAAAGTAGTGTTCATGCGTACGTACGGCCTACCGTCTCCATGAATGGTGATTTTCATTTTTTATCTCCAAATGTTATGGAATAGTATAAAATGAATATTTACTAGATATATATGATATTTTAATCATTAATACTATTCTGTATTTGATTTAATTATAACTACATGGGCAATCATTTTCAAACAAGTTCATTTTTTTTACTCATGTTCCAAACATCGGCAAAAACATCGGATATCAAATAACATTATTAAACAATTATTATAACATTATAATATGTGATATGAACTGAGTAATAATCTTCAATGGAGGTACTTAAGCAATTATAAATTGACAAAAGTTTATTATTCAGGAATATAAAGAAACGAACAAGACAAGTCGGGCTTGAGGTAAGGGATCCTACCCCTCTCCTTCTTTTTAAGTAAACTCTTTTATTTAATTCCTTTTAATCTCATCTTTCTAATGATTGGGATGTTATTTTATATTAATCTTACTGTAATTTTTATGTTCATATGTTGAGAGACCCTACTTTCTCTCATCAATCAATTTTGGATGTTTTGAGTGGCACAGTTACGCTGCCGAATATTTGTAAGAGATCCAACCTCTCTCTTTCTTTTTAAGTACTCTCCTTTATGTCACTTCTTTTAAGTTCATCTTTGTTATATTGGGAGATGTTATTTTATGTTACTATTGATGTAAATTTTATGTTAATATGATGAGAGACCTTATTTTATCTCATCAATCCATTTTTGGATGTTTTAAGTGGCGTCGTTAGGCTGTAGAATTTTCGTAAGGGATTTTTTATCTCACTTTTATTCCCGTGAGATTTATGCTACATTTTCCACCATTACCATTGAGTGGTATATATAATGACCATTATTCTACTCTTTGTGTAATATAATTTCGTTTATGAGTATTTACATCAATGTTGTATTGCCTTTCTTTCATGGGGTGTTTGTTTCGAATGATACCCAAGTCGGTAAAGGAACCTTTCACCCTCCTATTTTTAAAAGAATTATTTTGTTGGGTATTTTAATTTACATATTGTCATTTTGGTATATGTTCTTATTGATGTAAATTTTATGTACAAGTGATTAGATACCCTTTTTATCTCTCATCAACTCATTTAATAAATTTTGAAGTGACGTCGTTAGGCTGTCAAATTTTTGCAAGGAAACTTCATAACCCAATTTTGATTCTTTGGGATAAACTTGCACTCCTTGAATATGTTGTTATATGAAAATGTGTGAATATCCTCTGATTGTTTTACACTTAATATCAACTTATATTTGGTGTATTCATTTGTCACACATAATAATGTAATTGATTTATCCTTAATCCAAGGATATCTTCTTTGTAAGGGAATACGTCTCAATTTCCTTTCTTTGAGGCATATCTTGTTTTATACACAACTTTCTTTTATACGGTGTATAAACCCCTTTGAATTTTACGTTTATCCAAAAAGAATCTTTTTTATACGAAACGTTTTACTAAATGACAAAAGGGAATGTTTTGTCGTACGTATGCGGCGACAACGGCTTCTCCACCACCGTGACCATTATTTGAGTTTCAACTTCCTCTACAAGACATACATTTTTCTAAGAAGAAAAATAAATACCCTATTTTACTTTTCTTTTATTTTGGTATTGAAAATGGTTTTCATAATGTTTTTATATCAATGTGTTGTATTGATATCTTGTGATTGAAAATTGGAAATGTTATGTTTCCTTTATGCATGTTTTATGTGATACGATTATGTTATGGTTCTTGGGAATTATTATGAAGACGGGTGGTTTCGTGATAAACTAAGGGCGGGTGATCCCGATATAGCTCTCCAATGCATTGGGTAACGCGAAGGAGTTAAACGTTAAGGTTTCTCCGATGAGATTTAGGGAATATACTGTGATGGGTATTCCAAACATAACCAAGAGGGTTACTCCCTACGTAAGAATGTTATGAATGCCTCAAGTTACCTTTATGTCTTATGATTTATATGATTTATTCATGATTTGATGAGTTTTGTTAAAATGCTTAGGTTATATGAGTAAAGTATGATTTCATACATGGACAAATGTTCACTTTTCTTACTTTTATATCCCTTACTGAGATTTTTATGCTCATCCCATGTTTTTGAAATGTTTTTCACAGGTCAAGGGAAAGGTGCATGATATAATGATAATGGCAAGGATGTGTCAAGAAAGAAACCGTGTTTTATTTTAAATATTTATCTGTTGATGGGGAAAAACCAATACTATATTTTATGTAACCACTTTCTTTAAATGTGGAATGTAATTCATGATTTATGATCTAATTCTCTAAAACTCTAAACCTAAAAAGATCCTCAATGTGAATTATTCATTTAATTGAACATTAAGTAAGGTTTAAGGCCATGAATTTATATTTGGAATTGGAAGAATTGTTTGATCATTAATTAAAGGTAGGGTACGAAACCTTAACCCTATGTTTTGTTAATAATCAAGTATGTGAAATATTTAAAATTTCACCTACATATTGTGCAATAAATTAATTTTGAAAATTAAATGAAATATTCTATATTGTCCCTATGATCCAATTAATATTTTTATTAGATCTTGGATACCGTTTAGAAGAGATAACCATTGATTATAAATGAGCATTTTGTTGCCTTCATGTGTGTTTTTCTAGCTATGGATTGTGGTTGATTTCTTGATTTAGATTTACCTTGGCATTTCTTGTTTATTGAAATAACTAGAATATTATTGGTTATTACCCAAATATATATGAAATGTGTATTTTAATGTTAAATGGTAGTTTTCAAAATTAAAGATAGATTCATATCATGTTATATTGTTATATCATTGTTGTTATGAACTTTTTTTGTGATTAAATATTCTAATTATTATTGAGTGAACTAGACCAATAATATATGCTGAAATTTTTATATATCTGACTATTCTCAGTGACATATGCTGAAATGATTATATTGTGGGAAATGCCAAATGACCCATGTTGAAATGCTTATATAGTGGGAGATGCCCTGTGATACATTCAGAAAGTCATATATAGGTGGCTAGGGGTAATTATGTATACTAAAATTCTTATATAGCAGTATCAACACAGATTAAATGTTTAAATTTTTATGTAGTGGGTTTGACCATCTCTCTTGTCCTATAAACTTTGGATTAATGTTATTGTTGGAATGGTTGTGAGACATTATCAAAGATATTTTATGATGGTGTCAAGGTTGGTTATGTTTTATCATCGTTATATGGTGATAGTTAGCATAGATCTGAGAAATTATTAGAGATATTATAGCATAGTGATGATGTAGGATGATGCATAATTCTATCAATTGATTATTTGATTAATAAATTTATTTATTTCATTATTGCATATAATTATTATCTGATTGTTTATGTTAATACTTGGTGGTGTCAGCCTACTGAGTTATAGAATCCCATTATTTGAGACACATTATGGTACTCGAGCAGATTACATGGATGCAAAATTGGATAAGGGAAAAGAAACTTACAGTTGATTGATTGTATCCTAGATGGTAAAGAGTTTGGAGATTGGATTGAATTTTTTTCAGGTCAGGGACATTTGATATTTTTTTTGAGTATTTTAGTCTTTTATTTTGTATTACATATAGAAAAAATATATATTTAATTACCAGAACATCAATAAATTATTTCTTTAGTTTCTATTTTATTATCTAGTTTTGTTTTTTCTATATATATTGTATCATATTTTTTCTATTATTTTTTCAATATAATATTTATTTATTATTATTGGATTATTAAAATGTGTAATAATATGAAATCAATGGTTTGTACACTCCTCACTACTTTTTTCACACCGCCATTACTAGATGAAACCCTCTGGTATTTAGGACGTGATCTTGAGGTCTCATAACTAACCCTTTTGGGATAAGTTAGAGATTGATGGATTTGGGGACATAAAAATATCATATCAAATCCCACTATGTTTAAATTCTATTTCATTACTATTTGGGGAAGGTATAATGGAGACTAGGATGTGTTAGGACATGGTAAAGACCTTGGGAAAGGGATAAGATAACCCATGTTTGGGGGAAAATTCAGGTTCCCAGGGGTGGAGTGTAGTTTACATTGTGTGCCTATTATAGTTTATTTTTTTTCATATAGGGTGATTAAATATTATATGCAGTAGTTTCTTATGATGTTATTTGTTCTTAAGATTAATTATCAAGGCATGATATTGTATAAGATGATTTTTAATGAATCATAACAGGATTATAGGTATATTTCACATTCATTATTCATAAAAATAATATATTTACTATAGGTGATATATAATTTCATATTGAATTGTGATATGGGATATCTATTATATGTGGGAAATAAATTAAATAAATTAAATGAATTGGTTTCTCATAGAAAATCACTTATAACCCATGTTCAGAGATACCATGAGATAGAAATTCTCTATTTTTTTAGACTGTTGTGGTTGAAATAGTTTTTAAATATAGTAAACAATGAGTATGTTATTCATGTTGAGAAAATGGATCCAACATTTCTTGATGATTTTCAGTAGGAGAGTGGGAATCAACACACATCTCACAATGATGAACTGGGGCTACCTATATTCCTTGATGATAAAATATATGTCCATCTTCATGAATCCTTCTTGAGGGTCTTGTGACCCATGAATTTATATATTTTCACCCCATGCCATCAATGTATATGTTTATAAGAAATATTTAGCTAGAAAATCCATCTACATTCATTTGGGAGAAAGGCCACCTGGTTTCCTTATTCTTGATTAAGTATATCAAAATGATCATTGATCATATGGAGACACCCACAGTTAAAAGGGAAATTCTTGATTCGTATATTATTCAGGGAACAACCATATGTTGGTGGGACATTCTGGATCAGGAAGGGAGGTAGGAGGAGTTTTCATTGGAGGACATTGATAGAATGTTCTTGATCTTCTTCTATCCCATGATTTTGATGGATGATAATATTCATGAGTTCATACACTTAATGTAAGAGGGAATATTAGTTCTGTAATATGCTAATTATTTCATTATCCATTGACACTTTGTGCCATATTTGGAAGCTTACGTCATCTACAATGAGAGACATTTTTAGGATTATCTTTGATATAAGATCATATCATATATGAATGTGTTCCTTCTGAGAAGGTTTTTTAACATGAAGAATCTGATACTCTATACAAATTGAAATCTAAGAGATGAATCGAGCAGCAGATTGGCTATTTCAATACGGAAAACTGTGATATCATCTACTAGTATAATGAATAGTTTCTATGATAGTTTTCTCTTGGGAAACAATGTGAAGATAAGTCATGTCATTGGCTAATTATCTCAAGAAATTGTTCCATTTTATTTTGATCAGTGTGGATATATGGTTCACAAGTGGACTTAATTTCCATAACCCTCTTTGGATTATCACACTTACAGATGATTGGGCAGCTGAAAGAGGTTTTATAAGTGCATACAATAGTAGATAATTGGGTGTTGATAAGTATATATCATAGATATATTTTAGAATTTTTTAATGAAGTGATGTAGTGATTTAAACGAGCACTCTTTTAAATATTAGAATGAATAGATTTTTTTATTTTATGGAAGGAAATGATGAATATATGGAAAAGGAATTAAAATTAGTCTAAATTAGATAAAAATACCCTTTTATTCCATGAGAAAAGTGAAGCGGCAAAACATCATGTATTTGAGGAAAATTGAAGCTATAAATTCTAAAAAAACACTATTACATGTCGTGTAGGACAAGTACATGTTGTGACTACATTAGTGAAGTAAGCCTCATCCAGAATAATCTATGATTGTAATACACGATGTGAAATGAATGTACAGGTTGTGTAACCTCATTACATGTCATGATGGTAGTCGAACATCATATTTTGGTGCAGAAATTTTTCATGATTCTCATAGACACGGAGGTGACGCAGATAGGGAATAAATGGTGTTTAAACCACGTACACGTTATGTAGGCTGTTAATTCTCCAAAATCTCAATTGAGATCCTTGCATTCATCATGTGGATTCATAAAATCATATTTCTAGTACACATCATAACCACTATGTATACTTCGTGATGATGATTGGTCAGAACCCTTATTGATCCTATAAATTGAGCTCCTAGCTACACCATTGGAAACTCTAATTAAGATGAATACCAACATCTGGAGTGAATATTCTCTGTAATTTTTCAGTTTTTCCTATCATTATGTTTTATTTTCTCTATCCCCATTATTCTCACACCATTAAGAAGACGGGTTAAACCCGCCAATGCTAGGGTGATGTAATCAAATGGGGAACGATGCGTTGGATATAATTCTATTTATTATCCATGCAGTTGTTTTCCATAATTTAGTTTTTCATCTTCCAATAGATTTTCTTTTTATTTTTCATACCCATCGATAAATTAATAAAAAAGGAACATTTAAATTGTAAAATTGACTACCCAAAACATGGCATTACCATTGTCAACATTAGGAGAAATCAGGTTCAAATATGGTATTGATACAAACCCAATTCATCGAAATCCAATATTATAGGAAAAAAGTAAAAAGGCTATTACTGTGTTGAGGAGGGGATAACCTAAAAATTGTATCAACATTACCCCAAATATGACACCAATCATGAATATGAGATATATTCTCTAAATTTCAATTGAAGTTGAACCCTAAAATTACTTTACCCTAGTATTCTTTCCTAATCTAATCACAAAATATCCAATCAATCTTCTTTGAATTCATTATTTGAATCAAGAAAATAAGCATTTGGTCACAACCTTTTTCCAATTAAAAAAAATAAATATTTTGAAATTCAATTCATGTTAAAATCACCATCTCTATGGGTTCGATCTTGATCTCCCACACTACTACATTATAATTAATGGATTAGTATAGTATGGGTTTTATAAATTTCGTTATTTAATTGTTCATAAGGGACCTAAAAATGTCCTGTGAGGAAATAAGACTAGCACCGTTGTTGGCGAGGGTAGAATTTTTTTTTTGGATTTCAATTTTAATTTCATTATTTAAATATCTCTTTTTATTATGGGTATTTTGTGCTTTGAGTTCTCAGGATTTTTATTTTTGAATGCAAAATTAAAATACTTAGTAAAATAGAAAATATATAATCCAGAACATAATAAATTCTAAACCAATCCTAGAGCTCAATGAATAAACATATATGGAAGGCGTAGAACAAAATCAAATTATTCAATGAGATTAAGGGAAGAGGAGACTCACTTACTACGAATGGTTTTCAAACACCAGATTTCAACCAAGACTCCTGGAACCTCAAATCACTACAAATCACATCGTGATATTGAAAAAAATCATCCCAATGATGCCAAACATTTTAAAATTCACCGGACATCCTCATGAAGTTCCAAACAAGAAATTGTGAGACTTTCTCGACCTCTGAGACACTTCTAAATTCAAAAATATTTCAAATGAAATGTTAAGACAATTTCATTTCAGATTTTACATAAAAGATCGAGCTCAAGATATGATTCAATATCCTCCTTCTCTTTCTCTCACCACATGGGATCAGTAGGCTAGGAACATTCTCACCCACTTCTATCCACCATCTAAATCAGTAGAAATACGGGTCAACATTATGAATTTTTCACAGTTTGAGTATGAGTCATCGTAATATGCATGGGAATGGTAGAATGACATAAATAAAAAATTCCCTCATTATGGAATAGATTTATGTCTACTAATCCAAACATTTTATAAGGTATTTTCACATGCAATCATGTCAATTCTAGATGTTGTAGCTAAAGGATCACTGATTAAGAAATCACATCAAGCGAGATACAAACTTTTAGATGTGATGGAATGAAATAGTTTCCAATGGAAATGAGAAGGAATAAAACTAAGAGGCATTCATGAAATCAATAATAATAAATGGGTGGAAGTAAATTGGGATTCACTAACCAGTAAGAAAGAACTAATGATGTACCTAATGGGTGGATGCAAATATTTCTGACTACAATTGTGGTAATCAATTATTGGGATGGGGGAACCAACAATAGAATGTCCAAAGATATAAAAAATGACCACAATGGTACCAATATCAAGGACCTTAAGGTAAATCACTAATAACCTAGGTCAATTTATTCGAAGTGATGATGGAAGCATTTATGACTACTTCAGGGTTTCACTCAAGGATATTAGAGATGATATAGCCTAAAAAATGGTCACATTTCAGATTCTAGTGCATAAAATTAGTCCAATCACTGACACAAATAAATTGAGAATGATAGGAGAGCTTCCCTTATTCCTTGAAGAATACAAATGTGGAGATTTAAATGATACAGATATCAGTAGATGGAAGTAATGGAAAAGAAGTTGAATGGAGTTTCACGGATGACCACTGGTGAAAACAAGTGAAGAGAATATTGAAGTGAGAAAGGAACAAGTAATAGAAGTAGAAGAAGCACATCCTCTGTACAAACTAAGGATGTAATTTCTAGAGAGTATGAAACATGTTAAAAAAAATGTGCAGGTTGGTCTGTTTTCAGAATATATAAAAAAAATTCAACTTAATATTCCTTTTTGTAGGGACCCTCACAAACATTCCAAATTATGAAAAATTCATAAAAGTTCTGGAAATAATCAGAATAAATAAAGAAGGGATAGAAACCATCCCACTGACATAGGATAGTTTGGAAGTGGTGTAAAAAGACATAGAAAATAAGTAAAGAGATCAGAGTATATTTTCGATTCTACTCTTTATTGGAGCTAACTAATGTGGGAAATCATTATGTGAGTTATGTGTGAACATAAATAGTAGGTCATACATGACTTTTCATATTCTAGGACTAGATGGTCTAAACCACACAAGAGTTTCACATCAATTAGAATATTCAATAGTAAAACATCCATGAGGAGTCATAGAATATATCCTAATAAATTTTGACTCGTTCTAATTCCAAGTTGATGACCTAGATCTAGATATGGAATAGAAATGGAATCCAATAATTTTGGGAAGACCATTTTTAGCTACAAGGTGTACAGTAATCAGTGTTCAGAATGGAGAACAATGTCTCAGAGTTTGAAGTGATGAAGTGAGCTTCAACATCCACTAGAAAATAAAGAACTATGATGTGAATGAGTTCAATGTGTTCAGAGAAATAGAATTTTTTGAAATTTATGATGTTGTTGAGATTGGAGATTCACATGAGATAGATGATATTTTTCAAGAATAAGATGTCAATCTGTAGAAGGAAGAGACGCTAAATACAAAGATGGCTATCACAAAAAGAGATACAAAATCATCATAATTTGAGAAAGGAAAAAATTTATATATTATTCAAGAACTTCCATTAACTTCATCATGATTGAAGAAGAAATAATGGATCATTATAATGGAGATCAAACTAGTACTACCATCTGAATGAATCATGTTATTTCGAGAAGAGGGACATGGTTCAACATATGTGAATAGGATACAACTAAGAGCATTCATGGAACCTAATGTGGTAAAAAATTTCAATTCATATATCATATGTTCCAGACCTGAAAGAAGTAATGTTGAGCCCACAACATTAAGTAATTGTTCATCCAGGAGGCAACATCAACCTTTTGTTTTTCCATTATTTTATATTTTTTGGCACGCATTATCTCACTCAAAATATTTTTATATTAATTAATAATTTTATATTCCTTCACATATTTTTTATTAATTTGTAAGAGCATCAAAACTCAATATATAAGAATGTATTGAATGAAAGAAAAAAAGATGATCCAGAAAGAATACACATCATAAAGGGCACTAACACATAATGAACATGAACATATATAACATATAAACCCTATTTTTGATGTATGAATTAAAAGGGGTGTAAGAACTTAAATTCACAAAAATTTAAATTCTACACATTTTAAAAGTATTATACGTTTTTAATTTCCAATTTCATGCCCACACATGAATCATCCATTACTCAAAATGTTCTAGAATATTTGAAATTACCCAGGATAATTACCATGCATGATGTTTAATTTATTTTTCAATAAACATGATTCTGAAAAATGGGGGAAATAATTAGTATTGATAAACATCTGGATTAGGATTTGACAAATAATCATTTAGGGGGCTTGTTTATAATTTTATATGAAATATTTCTAATAATTTTCCATTTATTGGATTTCTGATGTTTTAATTAATTGATTTAATTATTCATATACATTACTATGGGTAATTGAACCAACCAATTGTCCCATTCTCAAGACATCCACTATGTCTAATATGTACCATTCATTCAACATTATATTTCTTAAAAAACTTAGGCATTTATTCTTTTAGAACATTTTTTCATCTTATTGAAGATATTATTTCTGAAAATCAATGTAAATATGATTGAGGCTTTTTTTTAAAATCCATTACCCTAAGACCCACCTTGCATTATTTTTCTATGCCCGTAGAAACCATGATTAACCTTGTTTGGATGTGAGACATGTTTCAAGAATATTGTATCCATATAAATGTTATATAGGATATTTAAAATAACAAGTGTGGGGGATTTATTGGTTGTACTAAGATATATATAATTTTGGATATTTTGTTGGGGCATTCATTATAGTGACAAGGAAGAGAGACCATATATCATTCATTATATTCTATTTTTAATATATCTTTCTAAAAAATTAAAAATGTTTATAAAAATATGTGTTGTGTTATGGAGGATCAAAAATCTCTATTTTATAGACCGATGATTTTTTATCTTATGTTGTTATATTATGGACAGTAGATTTGACCTCAGCATAGCATGTGAAGAAGAAATAAATAATAAATGAAAAAAATATAAATAGAGGATGATTCATTCATTTTTCTTACATGTATCATGATCCCACATTTATATTTTTGGGGAAAAAAGAGTTCAAATTTTTAAAGGGATAAATTCATTGTGTTGTTTCTTTTTAATATCATGAAAATGCTTTAGAGTTAAGCATCCTTTTTTGAGACTCAAATTTTTAAATTATTTACCCACATGCCCTAAAGCCTCTGAGATATTTGTTACATAATGTGAAGACCTCAGGATTAATTGGGATATATCTAATTATACAATGGATATGCTAGATATCTTTCATGAATATGGAAAGTAACATGTGTTTGAGGTATGTTTACCATTCTGTTTACATTTTCACCCTAAAAATTATAGGACAAATTAATGTGAGGTAGATTGAAAGGGGAATACATACTAATACTGAATTGAAAATTAAAAATAATTGAATTAAAAGTCTTTCTTATTTCATAAGAGAAAAATTGAATACATGGTTTAATTATTCTTTGAAAAACATGGTATTGAAAAATTTTCCTATGTGATTCTCAAAAATTCAATTTTCCATTAGAGAAATTGGTTTTATTAAAATTTAATTTAAAGCATGGTAAGGTGGAAGTACTATTTAGTATGTTGAGATTATATCCTTGAGGAAAAGGTTCAATGAATGAGTGGGGGGATTTGATAAGTGTATTTCAGGAATACATTTTATAATGTTTTAATGTAGTGAATTATGGATTTAAAGGAATATTAATTCCAATTTGGGAATGAATTGAGTTTTTTATGTTTTAAGGACTAAAATGAAAAATCTATAGAATATGAATGAATATGGGTGTATTCATGGGCTAACTGACCCCTCACAATGTGAGTGAATGGAAGTGACATGACCCCTGATTTTTTTACTAAAAGAGAAGCTGTAAATTCTAGAAAAAACACTGTTACACATCATGTACCCAAATTACATGTCATGACGTCATTGGAGAAGCATTACACCATTAAATCAATATGTGGCACGTAAACACATTGTGAACTACCAATACATGTCGTGTACCTTTAGTAAACTATGTAATTACGGTCAAACATAAAATTTATGTGAAGGATTTGTGAAAGATTCTTGCAGACACAGAGGTGACGTGGACAAGATATACAAAACATATATACCAAGAACACATCATGTTAATGGTCAAATTTCCAAAATCATAGATGAGATCCGCACTTGCATCATGTGGATTCAAAAAAAGAAAATTACATGTACACAACACGACAACCAATTACACACTGTGAGGGTAGTTGGGAAGAATCTTTATAGTGCCTATAAATAGAGCCCATGTTTGCACCTTTGGACATTCCAATTCATCTGAAAACTAACGACTAGTTCCATGATACTACACCATTTTGAATTTTTTTATCTTTAGATTTTATTTCCTCCCTCCTTCTTATTCTCACATTATTAGGATGATGAGGTAACCCCCCCTCAAGGCTTGGGTGATGTAATCAATTTTGGAAAAGAGTGTTGGGATTAATTATATTTTTTATAAATGTAATTAGTTTGTGTCATTTAATTTTTCAACATCCAATCCCTTTATTTTTATTTTATTGTGACAATCGATAACATAATCATAATAGAAGATTAAAATTATGCAACAGACTACCCTAAAGATGGAATGATAATTATCATCATAAGGGAGAATATTTTTTAAATACGGTATCGAGAAAAACTCAATTTGGAAAAATCCAATATAATCGGATCAAGGGAAATTGGGTATTTCCATGTTGAGGAGGAGATACCATGACCATTGGATCTTCCTCATCTCGAATCTGGAAATAATCAGGAATTAATAAAATTATTTTATAAAATCTAATTTCACCTAAACCATGAAAATACAATACCCTGGCAGACATTCCAAATTTGATCACAAAAAAATCAATTGATCTTCTTCATTTACTTCAATTGAATAAATAAAACTTGTTTTTTCTCACCACCTTCACTAAATTAACAAAATAAATCTTTTGAAACTATAATAAATCTAAAATCATCACCTCTATGTGTTCAATATTGATCATCGTCTCTACATCATTTTTTATTAATTGAGTTGAATAGTTAGGGTTTTCAATGTTTTTTTGCATACTACTATAGCGAACTAACGACACCCTACAAGGAAATAAAACTGGAACTATTTTTGGGGATTGTATCCTTTTAGTTTTTTTGAATTTTAATTTTTCTTTTCATTATTAAAATTTCTCCTTTTACGCTAGGTATTTTATACTTTCAGTTCTCTGGTTTTTAATTTTCAAATTAACCATTACAAAACTCAAGAAAATGGAAGAAATGTCATCTAAAACTCAATCAATTATGAACCAATCATGGAGATCAATGAAGAAAAATCAATGGATGGTGTAAAAAAATCCAATTATTCAAGGAGATCAAGGGTTGTAGACACTCACTAACTACAGGTATCCGTCAAATACATGATTGCAACTGAGCATCATGTCACCCCATGTTACATCAAAACACATCATTATATAGATAGAAATCATCTCAATGATATAAAACCATGTACAGTTCATCAGAGATCTACATGAAGATTCAAAAAAGCATTTTGAGTGGTTTTCTTCATCTATATGAGACCTTTCAATTCAAATATGTCTCATGAAATGTGGTAATACATCATATTTTTTAACTTTCCTTACTATATCAGTCTCATGTCTAGATTCAAAGTTTTCCTTCACATTCTTTGACTACGTGGGATGATCTACCTATTGACATTCTCATGTGCTTATTTCCACCATCTAAATCAATTTTCATATTGGTAAACATTCTGAATTTTTCTCAATATGAGGATGATTAATTGTACTCTGCATGGGAAAGGTGTAAGGAAATGACTAAAAAATGGTCTCATCATTGAATAGATCTATGGATTCTAATCCTAAACATCTAAGAATAAATTTCCCAATAAAACATGTCAATTCATGATGTAGTAGTTGGTGGATCACCGATGATGAAATCACCTGAATCGATATACAACCTTTTAGATGAGATGGAAATCAATAGATTCCAATGGAAATGAGAATTAAAACAGCAGAGAGGTGTTCATAAAATCAATATAAATGACTTGATGGCAGCACAACATGATTTGATGACCAAGAAGATGGACATCATGTTGGTCAATTGGAAAAACCCCCAATGTGCGCATATAAAAGATGAAAATAATGATGACTACAATCATGTTAATCAATTTTTGGGATGGAGTCTGCAACAATATAAAAGCCAATGATATAAAAAATGAACTCAAGTGTGCCAAAAAAAGCACCCTAAGGGATCACACTGATAAGCCTGGTCCATTTATTTGAAGAGATGCCACAACATATATGACTACATTTGGGGTTTCACACAAGGAAATAAAGAGGAAGTAGCCTTCCAAATGGTCGTATTTCAGAATATGCAACCTCATGTAGTCCAAATCACTGAGACACTTAATGAGAGAAAGAGAGGAGAGATTCCAGGATACATTGATGAATAACTATAGGGATATTTAAAATCTATTGAGCTCAGAAGGGGGAAAATGAAGTGGAATAGTGTTTTTAGGACAACTGCCAGTGGATTCATGTAACGAGGAAGTTGATGTGAAAAAGGAACAATGTATAAGAATAAGATGAAGAAGAAGAAGAAGAACCACTTATATACAAACCAAGGATGGTGTTTCAAGAGAGGATGTCACAAGTGAAGAATAATTTGTAGAGAGGTATATTTTGGGAACACTTTAAATAATTTCACATTAGTATACCATTGGTAGAGGACCTCGCAAACATGCCAACTTATGAAAAATTCATGAATGAACTGGTATAAAATAATAAGTATCTAGATGATGTTAGAACTGTCCCGCTCACAAGGGAGTGTTCCAAAGTTTTGGAAAATGACCTACCTAAGAAAAAAAGTGACCTAGGTAGCTCTTCAACTCCCATATTTATTGTATCTATAAATTGTGGGAAAGAATTGTGTCACATTGATTTGAGGCGTTAATATCATTTTGAGCATGAACAATAAGGGTTTGTGACTGAAATGACTGAATCCCAAAAGAGATTCACATAAATTAGCATGAATAATAGAAAAACATACCCCATGGAGTCATCAATGATGTCCTGATCAATGTAGACATGTTCTAATTTTCAGTCGACTTCCTAGTTCTTGATAAGTTATAAGAAATAAATTTATTAATTTGGGGAAGACCATTCATAGACACAGGGTGTGAATTAATCGATGATCAAATGGAGAACTCTATCTTAGAGTTGGAAGTGATCATGTGAGCTTCATCATCCACCTGGAAATGAAGAACTGTGATTTGAAATAGTATTATGATTTCGAAGAATGATAAATAGCTGAAATTGAGGTTGTTTCTATGATTGACATGTTACATGAGAAATATGATGTTGTTCAAGAAAAATATTTTCAAAAATAAGAGGAAGAGAAGTTAGAGACCAAGACCGTTGGCACAAAAATAGAAACAAAGTCCTCCAGATTTGATAAATTACAATAGTTATGGATGATTCATGAACATTCATTTAGTCTTTTAGGATTGAGAAAGAAATTGTGGATCTTTCCAATGGAGATCAAACAAGTAATACCATTTGGGACAATCATGTTGTTCAAAGAAGAAGGACAGTGGAAAACATATGTTGATAGGAAACAACTAAGACAATTCATGGACCCTGAAGAGGTACAAAATGATCATTCATCATTCACATGGTCTCGAGCTGAAATAGGTAATTTTGATCCAATGACGTTAAACGAAGGCTCTTCTCAGAGGCAACCCAAATTATTTGATTTTCAATTATTTTCTATTTTTGGAGGCACACCTACTCTAGCTTCAAATATTTTAACAGTCATAAATAATTTCTTCTTACTTCAGCTATTAATTATTAATTTATAGTAAAATCAATACTCAATCCAGAAACAAGAAGAAAAAGGGAGAATGTAAAAAGATGTTGCAACAACAATACATGTCATGAAGGGAACATACACGTCATGATCATGAGTAGATAGAACCTGTACATCCCATTTTTGAACCTCCAATTGAATGGGGAGTAAACATTTCAATTTAAAAATTTCTTATTCCCAACGTTTTAATAGTAATATATGTTTTTAATTTCCAACTTCATGTCTGCCCTTTAATAATATTTTAATGAAAATGATCTAGGAGACATGAAACTACCTAGGATATTTACTATAAAATGATGTTAAATTGATTTTTCAATAATCGAAAATGAGAAAATTGGGAAAAATATTTATTAGAGATAAAAATGTGGATTAGTATTTAAGAAATCATGATTTAGGGAGCATATTATTCAATGTAGATGCAATTTTTTTTGATAATTATGTATGTTATGGATTCCTAATTTTATCATTAATTGATTTAATTATTTGTATGAATTCCCATGAGTGATTGACCCACCATTCATCTCATTCCCATGATATCCACTAATCCCAATATTTACCAGTATTTCTATAATATAGTTCTATTGAAACTTGAGAATGTATTCTTCTAGAACTATATTTGCAACTTATTGAAACTATGATTGCATATAATCCATGTTTATGTGATTGCGGCATTATTTTGATACCCCTTATCCAGATAAACACCTTGCATTAATTTTTTATGTTCATATAAGCCATTAAAAACCTTGATAGGAATTGAGAAATGTTTCAAGCCAATTTTATTAATTCCATTATTCATCTAAATGATTTGTATTGTATTTAAAATAATAAGTGCACATGTGTAATTTATTAGGTATATCAGGATATACATTATTATGGATAATTTGAGGTGGGGTTATTTATTTTGATATGGGGATAGACCCTGTATCATTCATTGTATTATATTTTTCATCTATCATGTTAAAAAACATTAAAAAAATATTTTAAATGGAATATAGTTTGTGCTATAGAAGGATAAAAAATAACCATTTTCATGACTAACGATTTTTTAATCATATGTGGTTAGGGGATAGATATGAGATTTGTCATAAGAATAGAATTCTACTAAGAAATAAAATTATAAAAGAAAAAAATCAGGAGATGATAATTCATTCAATGTGCTTACAAGCATCATAATCCCAGATAAATCTTTTTTGGGAAGAGGGAGATGAAATTTAAAAATGGAGTCTTTAATTGAGTTGATTTTTTGTATATAATGCAAAATTATTTAGAGACAAACATCATTTTTTTACTTTTTTTACGACATTTACCTTCCAACCTTGAACCCTTAGAGTCATTTGATCCTTAATGGTGAACCCCCCATGATTAATTTTCATCTCTATCGTTACGTGGTAGAGATGTAATATTCCTTGAAAGCCTATGGTAAGTTACATGTAATTGAGCTTTGTGCATCATTATATTTGCATGTTTACCCAAAAATGAGTTGAAATATTCATGTGATCTATATTTCATGTGGCAATAATACAAATAATGATTTTATAATAAAAAATGGATGAATGAAAAGACTTTTTTATTTCAAATGAGGAAATGTAAAATACCTGGTTGACAATTTAAATGAAAAAAGAGGCATTGAAAAATTTTCCCTTGTGATTCTTGAACATCAAATTATCTATTTTATCAATTTTTTTAATTGAAATTAAATTTAATGCATGGAATGGTGGAATTAATTTGTAAAATGTTGAGATTCCATCCAGGAGGAAAAGGATGAACATATTTGTTTGGGTATTTGATAATTTTATTTCATGCATTCGTTTGAGAATTTTTAATGTGGTGATTTATGGATTTAAAAGACTAATATTTACAATTTTGTAATGAATTTAGTTGTTTTATGTTGTATGGATGGAAATAATGATACTGTTGAAAAATAATGAAAAGTTGTGTAAATGTAAGGAAATGGAACCTTCACGCCGTGTGGGAAGGAAAGCGGTGTGACAATGGATTTTTGAGGAAAAGAGAAGTTGTAAATTCTGAAAAAACAACTTTAGACATCTTGAAAAATATGTACACATTGTGACTTCATCCAAGAAGTAAGACACCACCAAAACAATCCGTGGAGGAAAAAACACTATGAACATTAAGTATGAGTTGTGTTCCCTCAGTACATGACATCATGCCAATAAAAAATAAAATTTATGAGCATGATATGTGTAGTGTTCATGCAAACATGGAGGTGACTCGGACATGGATTACATGACATGTAGCCAAAGACATTTCATGTAGGTTGTCAAATATCCAATCTCTCAGTTGAGAAGTAGACACACATTATAAAGATTCAAAAAAAAGTTGGTCTCATTTACTCGATGTGACCACCATGTACACATTGTGATGGTGGTCAAGAAGAACCATTCTTTCACCAATAAATAGAGAACATGGCATCACCATTGGACATTCTAATTCATCTGAAGTCAAATGCCTTGAGAAAATAGGCTACTCCATTTTTGTGTTTTTCCTGTCTTTTTATATGTTCTCCCTCCCTCTTCTTCAAATATCATTAAGATGAGGGGGTAAACCCTCCAGTGCTAGGGTGTTGTAACAAAGGGGGAACGATATGATTTATTAAATGATATTTATTATTCACACAGTTTGTTTGCATAATTTTATTCTTGAACATCCAATCCATTTATTTTTATTTTATCATTACCATTTATTAATTAATCAGAAAGGAACATTTAAATTGTGACACTGACATCCTTAATGACAGAATTGCCATTGTCACCATTAAGTAAAATATGGCTTAAATATGGAATGAAGACATAATTGATTTAGTGAAATACAATATTACTAGAATAATGGAAATTGGTAATTTCCACATTGAGTAGGGGATACCATGACCCTTTGATCTACCTAGTCTAGACTCTAACACCAATAGTGAATTAAACAATATATTTTATAAAATTGAATTTCACTTGAACCCTAAAATTATATTACCCCAACACACTTTCCAAATGTGATATCAAAACAATAAATCTATTTTATTGGTTCTATTTCTTTGAGTAAATCTAACAATAATTTTCACACCACCTTATTTAAATTAATTAAATAAATCATTCAAAAATTGAATCAAGTTAAAATAACTGTTTAGGTGTGTATGATCTTGAAAATCCCTTTTACTACATTTTTAATTAATTTAGTACCATGGTTTGGGTTTTATAATTTTTCATTCTGGTACCAGATGTATCTAATGACACCTTGTGAGTTAGTTAGGTGTGAAAAAGGGTTGGGACCAAAGATGGGGGGGAACTAAGCTACACATCATTAAATATTTATCTGGAGTTCCACATGATTTTCATATCAAGGAATTGTACATGGTACCCCAATTTTATAATAGAAGTATCATGTAAGGTTAAATCTCATGATTGTATCGATGGATCCCATAGATTCAGGGTGGCTCATCTTCACTTTTTGAAGAATACTATTGTGGGTGTATAAGATGTACCATCTAATATTTGTGTTATGATTCTAGTATATTTTACACGTTCATGTGTTTTGGTTGATACATGATCATCACATTTCTTTTAATATACTACTTTATATGGTTTGGGAATTGATTGGGATATTTTTGATGGTGTTAGGATGATAGACACACTATTTTGAGTTTGGTCATATAATATCACTATTTCAAGGCTTCTTCGCAATAGATTGATGGTTACCATTTCATTTTATAACCATTCATGTTGGAAATGAAAAAATTAAATTTGACTCATGTTATGGATTGTGTGTTCTCTATAATGATCATACTGACTACTACAAGATTAGGGATTCCTTTTTATCAACCGAAGGAGGAAGCTATTATCATTCAGGATAGTGGGATATTCCTCCTAGCCATAAATGAGTAATTTACTGTAGGTAATATTTTCTCCTATATATTATATCCAATTATTATATAGATGTTGGTGGAAAAAATCTGGATTATTTTCAAAATGGAATGAAATTTTTTTGGGTTTTTTCCTTGAAGAGTTCTATGGATTACATACTAATTGAGAGGTTAATTTCCTGATTCAGTTTCTTTGAAAAATAGTGCTAGTTTCAATTCCACAATCAAGAATGTCCCTAACATAGATTCATGATATGAATGTTTTGTCTGATGATCTATAATATAATGGTTTTATATGGCCTTGTACATATCCAAGGGGTTCCTCAGTTCACATCTCCAAAAGGCATGATGAGTCATTGAATTTATGTGTGGAGTTACATATATTGATCAAGATGCTAGTAAAGGACATGTATCATTTTCAATGCATCGATGATCTCTTCGTTCACTTCAGAGGTGTATAGAGGCTCTCTATGGTCAATTAGAGATCAATATAACATAATTTTTGGGTGAGAATATCTATTATAACTCAATATTTTTTAACAAGTATGTATGAAATTTATAAATTCTTTGGGATAAAATTTGGTTTTATGAATTCTTTCGTGGAATTCATGGCCATGATTAATAAGATATTTCATCCTTTATTAGACCAGTTTTTGTTAGTTTTTTCTGATGTTCTATTTTTGTAATCCCAATAAGAATACAATCATTCCAATCATCTTGACCAAACCCTATGTACATTGATGGAGAATCATCTTTATACCAAGATAACCTAGTGTAATTTCTGGTGGGATAAAGTTCCCTTTTTAGGCCATGTCACCTTAGAGTAGGGAGTGTTAGTAGATCATGAGATAATTGAAATTATGGAATCTTGGGAGTATCCCAAGAATGTATGTGAGATTTGGACCATTCCAGGTGGAGAAGATGTTCTAGGATCTCTGATGTCATTACTGGTGGTCGGGGGTGAAGAGATTAATGGCTGAGTTCATTTCATGATGCCTCACTTATCAGCAAGTGAAGGCTAAGCTTCTGGATTCAAGAGGCCTGGCCTAGCCACATGATGTACTGGAGTGGAGGTGGAACGACATCTCTATTATAAGGCCCCAGCCTTAAACATTACTTAATCATGAATTAAATGGATCATTCACATAGAGGATCTTTTCAGGTTTATATTTTTATAGAAATAGGTCATAACTATTACATCTCAAAAGATTACATAGTAGACACTTCTTCTAAGTTTCCATAAAATAAGAAAAAACAATTTAAAATAATCATGTCTAGTTCTATGTTTTAGATAGAATGTCTTTCGTTGATCTCATCCATGACCCTATTCATCGTTATGTCCTATGGAAAAGATTTCAAAAACTTCCGATGAGAATAAAAAACCCAGTAAAGGATACACAAAGAAGGAAAACTGTTAGTTTTTCAAAACAACATGTAAACCATGAGTACTTTACCAATGTAATAATTTTAACCTTTATGAAGTAGTAAAAAATCTTCATTGAATAAAATACCATTACTTACCCTTTTTAACCAAAATATAACCATAAAACCCATATAAAGAACACATAACATATAAATGTAATGTGGGACATAAACATACTTAAATGAATAGCCATATGGTCGACTTCCATACATACTTAATGGAATAGCCATACGGCCAACTTCCATACCCAATGCATTGGATGTTATAATGTAACCACCCATCATGGTATTCACAACACCACTCGTCATATGTTTTATCACGTAACTACCTGTCAAATGTCTAAGTACCATTATAAAATCATTACACATAAAACAATTATAAAGGAAAGAAAACATTTCCACATTTCAGGCACAATATATCACATAAATATATTGAAATAAAAAATCCATTATCAAAACCATTTTAAATACCAAAAAAGAGTATATGGTATTTATTTACTTTTAAAAATATAATGGCTTGTTGAGGAATCCAAATATCAAATAATACTCTCGGCGGCAGAAAGGTCATTGTCACCACGTATGTTAAAATGAAACATAATTTTTGGTCATTAATAAAACGCCTCGTATAGAAAAGTTTCCTTTTGAATAAAAGAATAATTCAAAGGGGTTTATACACTGTATAAAATAAATCCTTGTATTAGAACAAAAATATTCCTTAATGAAAGGAGATCGAGACGAAGTCCCTTACAAAGAAGATATCCTTGGATTAAGGATAATTTAATTACATAATTATGTGTGAAAAAAGAATACACCAAATATAAGTGGATATTAAGTGTAAAACAATCATAGGTTATTCACACATATTCATAGAATGACATATTCAAGGAGTACAAGTTTATTCCAAAGAATCAAAATTGGGTTAAGAAGTTCCCTTGCAAAAATTTGACAGCCTAACGACATCACTTCAAAATTTAGAAAATGAGTTGATGAGAGATAAAAAGGGGTATCTCATCACATGGACATAAAATTTATAGCAATAAGTATATAAAAGAACATATCCCATCATAATAAGATTAAAAGAACTAAAAAAAGTCTTTTAAAATGAGGAGGGTGAAAGGTTCCCTTACCGAATTGGGTAACTTCCAAAACGTACACCCCATGAAAGGACTATAAAACATTGATGTATATACCCATAAACGAAATTATATCACACCAAGAGTAGAATAATGGGCTGTACATACACCACTAAAAGGAAAATTGTGGAAAATGTAGAATAAATCTTACAGGAATAAAAGTGAGATGAAAAATCCCTTACGAAAACACGGCAGCCTAACGACACCAATTAAAACTTCCAAAAATGGATTGATGAGATCAAATAGGGCCCCTCATCATATTGGAATAAAATTTACAAAAAGAGGAATATAAAATAACATCCCCATCAGAACAAATAGGAGCTTAAAAGAAGTGACATAAAGGAGAGCACTTAAAAAGAAAGAGAGAGGTTGGATCTCTTACGAAAATTCGACAGCCTAACGGCGCCAATCAAAACTTCCGAAATGGATTGATGAGAGAAAATAGGGTCTCTCATCATATGAACATAAAAATTGCAGTAATATTAATATAAAATAACATCCCAATCATAATAAAGATGAGCTTATAAGGAATGGCATAAAAGTGTGTACATAAAAAGAAAGAGAGGGGTAGGATCCCTTACCTCAAGTCTGACTTGTCTTGTTCATTTCTTTATATTCATGAATAATAAACTTTGGTCAATTTATAATTGCTTATGGAAATATTTTAAAGATTATTATTCAGTTCTTATCACATATTATAATGTTATAATAATTGGTTAATAATGTGAGTTCATATTAGACGTTTGTGTCGATGTTTGGTACATGAGTCTAAAATGAACTTGATAGAAAATGATTGTCCATGTAGTTATAAGTAAATAATCTCCAGAATAGTATTAATGATTTAAATATCATATATATCCAGTACATATTCATTTTATACTACTCTATAACATTTGGAGATAAAAATAAATGAAATTCACCATTCATGGAGACGGTAGGCCGTACGTACGCATGAACGCTACTTTCATTTCTTTGTCATATTAATGGAATTAAAAATAATTGAGAGATATATATATTATAATTCCAGTATATTATATATGTTATATAGGTCACAAATGTTCATTAATTTCATTCTTTATACATTCTATTTATTGCATGAATGAGTCACATCACTTGAGGGGGTGGTAGTCTACACTCCCTCGTATGAAATTATCGCATTTGCACAACATGCAAAGCATAAAGGCATTTTTTAAATATTAAATTCAGAGGCATATAGAAAACATAAATACCATATATATCATATATAAAATATATTGACATCATAATGGCCACCATGAAAGGTGTTAAGAGAAGACTGAACAATCATCATTTCGTGAGGCAGAAATTCGCCATCCACAGAAACAATAGGTTCTTTAACCATTCGACGAAGGTGTGTGTAAGTGTAGATTTAATACATCACATAACAAAATTATAGTATATTTAAGATACTGGTTTTGTTACAAAATAAATGAATAAAAAGAGTTTAGAGGGTTGGAGAAGCAAAATAAAACAAAAGAACACAAGGGAAGACATTACCTTTAAATCGGGTAACTCTTTTTTGATATGAGCTCAAAGGCTTCCTTGAAAAGGATTCTGCCCAAAGGTGAGGCTTAAAAGATGCATAGAGGGATTTAGAGAGATAAAATGGGCAGGGGTTGGCCGAGCCAAAGGCTTGAGAGGTGTGGGTATGGTGGTAGAGGTGGGGGCCTTTTATAAGAGAAGAGGAGGGGCACTCTTGGAAAGTTATAAAATATTACTTTATTATAAAATGATTTTCGGATTTTAAAGTTCCCAAAAGGATATATTTCGAGGATAAGGTTATAAGGTTTCTAAATATACACATCCAATAGGTTTTTGAAAATTGTAGTTCTTATATTTTACATTATCTTTTCATTTTATTTAAATCGTTAAATAATGAGGTAATCACTACATCATCATGGTGTCATAAATACATTAATTTATTTAATGTCTAAAATTTTTAAAAAAATATCATGATTTTTTAAATCTACTTATATGTCTAATTAATATTTATAGTAAAAATATGACCTGTATAACCCCATGTAAAAATTGTTTTAGTAAAACTACACATGTTTGTGACATTTTAATTTTAACTTTAAATAAAAAGTTATTAATGTCATTTTCCAACCAAAGTGGCTCCATGGGGTACCCAAGTTGACCCATGGATTATCTTGGTCGGCCATGAATAATAAAATAATTGTAGGACATGTGTCAGGGTCATTTCATATTATTAAAACTTTATTTTTACCTTAAATTACACTAATTACCTTTAATCCCGATTAATAAAACTTAAAAGTTACTACTCACCAAAAATTATTTTAATCTCATTGAACCACATTTTACTTCCTAATGAAAAACATGTATGTCAGATTTTTGAAAATCAAATCACATAAGTGGTAAAGTTTTATTTAAACGAAAAATCAGTTTCTTTAACTACCACTTAGTGGTTTCACTATTCATCAAAAATTGAAGTTTTTCAGAAAAATACCAAAAATTCACCCTAAGCTATATTTGATATTCCGATTTCAAAAATGATGTCTATTTTACCAAATTAAAAACATATATGTTTCATTAATTAATTTAATAATTGTTTCCCATTGTCAAAACAAATAGTGTGTTTTTAAGAGACAATATCTATTAAAAGATTAACAATAGTTTAAGTCCAATTTCAAAGTGAAATTAATTTCAATGACCACCATTCAATTAAATGGTAAAAAGGTATTATAAATACACTTTAATCTCAATTAAAAATATAATCTATCCATATAAATAAATCAGATTAAGAGGAGGCTTTAAATTAATATGCAACATTTTCAATAAAAATGATCTTTATCAGAAAAATTACAAAAAATTAAACATAGTAAATTATGATGTCCAGATACTAAAGAAGGATTTTATTTTGTCAAATAAAATATATAAAATTGTAAAAAGTATATTTAAAATGGTTCTCCATATAAAGGCAGTTAATCGACCTTTTAAACATTATTAGAAGATTTATGCTTAAAATTGGATTCATTTGCATATTACGCCTCTAACATTTATTGGATAAGAGTAAAAATATTTTACAAACATATATAATCATTTTGTAGTTATTTCCGTTCTTTCTTTCCATTACAATGTCTAGGATTTAACTACCATTTAAAATAATATTATTTTATTATTAGTGTGAAACGTAATATTTCAAAGGAACTCATTGTTGCGTATTGGGTACGCCATCAAGCATAGCGTTCCCTTTAAAGTAATATTAATATTTTATTCACAAATATGGATAAATATAAAAATTTCATATTCTTTATTTACCTGGGGTGTTACATCCTTGCCCCCTTTTTGGAATTATATCCTCGATATTTTAAAATTGGGCTCAGAAACTTCATTGAAAGCCCCGCATCGGAAAAGGAGTAAATTAAACTATCACTTTAAAAGAAAGAAAGGGAAGTACAAAGGTTACCCGAGTTAACCCATACTAGGATCCCATGTATGAAAACATGGATATGGAAGAAAAAACAAAGGGTCATGTTCTGAGGGAGTTTGATAGAAAACATGTTTAGGATAAAGGTAACCACCATAAAATCACAAAATTGTGATGGGTTAAACGATATTGGATTCCCCAGTAGGAAAAGTTAACGAACAAAAATTTTTTAGTTACTTTTCAATGAGGAATTTATTTTTGAGCTTAACTAAAACATAAGGAAACATACTTACCTATCATTTTGACTTTCAAATTTTACTAGATTTCTTACACGAACTCATATTTTCTCAAAAAGATGAGTATTTAGGATGACTTGTTTACATTAAGAGAGTTATAATCAACTTCTAGAGAATCACATAATCCAGAAAAGAGAACTGCATACTTCCCATGTCTTTAGACCTTAACCAAAACTAAAACCATAAAGGTTAGTATGATATCAAATAATACCCAAAAAGGATAATCTTTTATAAAAAGGAAATATATTCTTAATCTCTAAAATTTGTCCAACAAGACCCAAAGTTCAACGAAGACCAAAATCAAACCAAACTATGATTTAAACCCAAATATTTGAAGGATTTAATCACATAGTCTTCCAAGTTAAATCGTAACATTTATCTCCAAACAACATCAGTTTCTCTTAAAGTCTCGTATTGAAAAGTAATTAACCTAATCACATATCCTCCATGATAGGCTAATCATTTCCATTGATAACCCAAAATCAACTTACTCTTAATTCATAAAATGATCTAACTAAAAAGAATCATTCAAACTAACCAGGGACATCACGTAGTCCAGTGGAAGGTGAGAAATACTAGTTGCACTTTGGTTGTGGGTTCGATTCCCGCAGCTTTGTCTGACACGACGGATTGTCACACGGTCTACGTGTTGTCATTTTTCCAAAACTATATAATTCTTAAAACATTCATCAACAATGAGATAAAATCGTCAAAAATAACCATAACATAATTTATCTTCAATTTTATCTCATGGATATAACGTTCCATCATAACATATAGTAACCCATAATTACATCAAAAGTAAGGATCATATAAACCCAAATGGTTCTTTATAACTATGTCCACAAAAGAATAGATAACTATTCCTTGATTAATAGTTTCATATTTCAAATATTAGGGGTACACATACTATAAAAATTATTCTAATGTAACCTAATCATAAAAAGAGACTTAATACTCTTAAAAATTTCACCATAACTCTTGAAGCCCTTATATGTTGACTTCTTACTCATTCAACATTATTCATGATCCATTAATCATTACTTTCCAACTTATTCTGAAATACTTCTTTCCTACAAAAAAAAATCATGAATCATATCCTAAGATTCCAATATAAGAAAACAAATGTTAATAAATAATTGATACCTTTGATTGGTCATTGTCAGTTTCTTCATCCTCAATCGGAATGGCATTATGTATTGGTAAACGAATATTTGTACGATCATGGTGATCCCACTCCTGAAACTTCTTCATAGGACATGTGTTTGCATAATGACCATGCACACCACATTTAAAACATTCAATTGATCCCTAAGAAATAACTTCTTTCCCTTTCCTCGAGTCAACTGGATGCTTCCTTTTTCCATGGCAGGTTCTTTCTTTATGAACTTCATTTACACATCTATAGCATATTTCTGTCCCTTTGAATCATTTTCCTAGTTGTTTCTTTCCACATCTTTGACACATAGGTTTTTGAACACACTTACCTTTATGATTATTACCTGTAGTTCCGTAGGGATTTTTTTCTCGCATATATGATGCCTTATAGAAATCACCAAGGTTTAGGTGGTCAATAATGACTCCAGATAGTTGGTTGAGGATAAACACAAGATTTCTCATTACGGCTCCCTTATCATTCAGTTGCTCGCTCAGAAAACTGTCACAGTTTCCTTCACATCCACTGTTACTTTGGTGCCTGCTAGATCCAGCCATTTACTAAAACCAAAAAGTTCAGTGTGAGTATATCAACAAAACCATCATGTACTAATGAGGAAGATAAACACTAAGATATGCTTACACATTCACTTTATCTAAAACTAGGACTCTTTCTGAAATCCTAACCATTATGGTAATGTCACTTATGCTTAGAGAATACCCTAACCTCTAAAGTTATCTAAACAGACCTCTGATACCAACTATATGGCCCCAGCCTTAAACATTACTTAATCATGAATTAAATGAACAATTCACATAGAGTATAATTTCAGGTATAGAGTTTTAGGGAATTAGGTCATAACTATTACATCTCAAAAGATTACATAGTAGAAACATCTACTAAGTTTCCATAAAATAAGAAAAAACACTTTAAAAGAAACATGTATAGTTCCATGTTTTATATAGAATGACTTTATTTGATCCCATCCATGACCCTATTCATGTTTATGTCCTGTGGAAAACATTTCAAAAACTTGGGATGAGCATAAACAACCTAGTAAAGGATACACAAAGAAGGAAAAATGTTAGTTTTTCAAAACAACAAGTAAACCATTAGTACTTTACCAAAGTAATACTTTTCACCATTATGAAGTAGTAAAAACTCTTCACTGAATAAAAGACCATTACATACCATTTTTTAACCAAAAGATTACCATAAAGCCCATATAAAGAACACATAACATATAAAGTTAACTTGGGAGATAAACATACTTAAATGGAATAACCATACGGTCGACTTCCACACATACTTAATGGAATAGCCATACGGCCGACTTCCATACAAAATGAATTGGAGGTTATAACGTAACCACTCGTCCTGGTATTCACAACACCACCCGTCATATGGTTTATCATATAACCACCCATCAAATGTCCATGTACCATTATAAAATCATAACACATAAAACAATTATAATGGAAAGAATACATTTCAACAATTCAAGCACAATATATCACTTAAATATATTGACATAACAAATCCATTATCAAAACCACTTTCAATAAAAAAAGATTATATGGTATTTATTTACTTTTAAAAATATTACGGCTTTTTTAGGTAGCCAAATATCAAATAATACTCGCAGCGGCGGAAATCTCATTGCCACCGCATATGTTAAAATGAAACATACTTTTTTCGATTAGTAAAATGCTTCGTATAGAAAGTATTCCTTTCAAATAAAAGTATAAGTAAAAGGGTTTTATACACCATATAAAGAAAGCCTTGTATTAGAAAAAAAAATATGCCTTAATGAAAGGAGATCGAGACAAAGTCCCTTACAAAGATGGTATCCTTGGATTAAAGATAAATCAATTACATAATTATGTGTGACAAACGAATACACCAAATATAAGTGGATATTAAGTGTAAAACAATCTGAGGTTATTCACACATATTCATAGAACGACATATTCAAGGAGTACAAGTTTATCCCAAATAATCAAAATTGGGTTAAGAAGATCCCTTGCAAAAATTTGACAGCCTAACAGCATCACTTCATAATTCAGAAAATGAGTTGATGAGAGATAAAAAGTGGTATATCATCACATGGACAAAAAATTTATATAAATAAGGATATATAAGAACATATCCCATCATAATAAGATTAAAATACCTAAAAGAAGTCTTTTAAAATGAGAAGGGTGAAAGGTTCCCTTACTGAATTGGGTAACTTCCGAAACGTACACCCCATGAAAGAAGGACTATACAATATTGATGTAAATACCCATAAACGAATGTATATCACACCAAGAGTAGAATAATGGAAATTACATACACCACTCAAAAGAAAATTGGGGAAAATGTATCATAAATCTCATAGGAATAAAAGTGAGATGAAAAATCCCTTACGAAAACATGGCAGCCTAATGATGCCACTTAAAACTTCCAAAAGTGGATTGATGAGATCAAATAGGGTTTCTCATTATATTAAAATAAAATTTACAGAAAGAGTAATATAAAAGAACATCCCCCAACAGAACAAAGAAGAGCTTAAATTATGTGACATAAAGGATATTACTTAATAAGAAAGAGAGAGGTTGGATCTCTTATGAAAATTCGGCAGCCTAACGGCGCCAATCAAAACTTTCGAAACGGATTGATGAGAGAAAATTGGGTCTGTCATCATATGAACATAAAATGTACAGTAAGATTAATATAAAATAAAATCCCATTCATAAGAAAGATGAGCTTAAAAGGAATGACATAAAAAAGTGTACTTAAAAAGAAAGAAAGGGGTAGGATTCCTTACCTCAAGTCTGGCATGTCTTGTTCGTTTCTTTATATTCCTGAATAACAAACTTTGATAAATTTATAATTGCATAAGGAACACTTTTAAATATTATTATTCAGTTCATATCACATATTATAATGTTATAATAATTGGTTAATAATGTGAGTTAATATTAGACGTTTTTGTCGATGTTTGGTACATGAGTCAAAAATTAACATGTTTAAAAATGATTATCCATTTAGTTACAAGTAAATCATCTCCAGAATAGTATTAATGATATAAATATCATATATATCCAGTAAATATTCATTTTATACTACTCCATAACATTTGGTGATTAAATGAAATGAAATGCACCGTTCATGGAGACGGTAGGCCGTACGTACGCAAGAACACTGCTTTCATTTCTTTGTCATATTAATTGAATTAAAAGTAATTGATATATATATATATATTATAATTCAAGTATAATATATATGTTATATAGGTCACATATTTTCATTAATTTCATTCTTTATACATTCCATGTATTGCATGAATGAGTCACATCACATGAGGGTGCGGTAGTCCACACTTCCTCGTATGAAATTATCTCATTTGCACAACATGAAAAGCATAAAGGGATGTTTTAAATATAAAATTCAGAAGCATATAGAAAAAATAAATACCATATATAACATATATAAATTATTTTCGCATCATAATGGCCACCATGAAAGGTGTTAAGAGAAGATTGAACAATCATCGTTTCGTGAGGCAGAAAATCGCCATCCACAGAAACAGTATGTTCTTTAACCATTAGAAGAATGTGTGTAATTGTAGCTTTAATAAATCACATAAAAACATAATAGTATATTTAATATACTGGTTTTGTTACAAAATAAAGGAATACAATGAGTTTATAGGGTTGGAGAAGCAAAATAAAACAAAAGAACACAAGGGAAGTCATTACCTTTAAATCGGGTGACTCTTTTTTGATTTGGGCTAAAATGCTTCCTTGGAAAGGATCCTTCCCCAATCTGAGGCTTCAATGATGAAGAGAGGGATATGGATAGATGAAATGGGCAGGGTTTGGCCGAGACAAAGGCTTGAAAGGTGTGGGTAAGGTGGTAGAGGTGGGGGCCTTTTATAAGAGAAGAGGAGGGTCACTCTTGGAAAGTTATAAAATATTACTTTATTATAAAATTATTTTTGGATTTTAAAGGTCCCAAAAGAATATATTTCGAGGGGAAGTTGATAAGGTTTCTAAAAACACCCATCCAATAGGTTTTTGACAAGTTTAGGTTTTATATTTTACATTATCATTTCATTTTATTTAAATTGTTAAATAATGAGGTAATCACTGCATCAACATGGTGTCATAAATAATTTAATTTATTTAATGTCTAATTTTTTTTAAAAAATATCATGATGTTGGAAATAATTTTATATTTCTAATGAATATTTATATTCATAAATATGACTTGTATAACCCCATCTAAAAATTGTTTTAGTAAAACAACACATGTTTGTGACATTTTAATTTTAACTTTAAATAAAAAGTTATTAATGTCATTTTCCAACCAATGTGGCTCCATGGGGTACCCAAGTTGACCCATGGATTTTCTTGGTTGGCCATGACTCATAAAATAAGGGTAGGAAATGTTTCAAGGTCATTTCATATTATTAAAAAATTATTTTTACAATAAATTACACTAATTACCTTTAACCGTGATTAATAAAACATAAAAGTTACTATTCTCCAAAAATTATTTTAATCTCATTGAACCACGTTTTACTTCATAATGAAAACCATGGATGTCGTATTTTTGATAATAAAATCACAGAAGTGGTAAAGATTCATTTAAATGAAAAATCAGTTTCTTTAACTACCACTTAGTGGTTTCACTATTCATCAAAAATTGAAGTTTTTCAGAAAAATACCAAAAATTAACCCTAATCTATATTTGATATTCCGATTTAAATAATGATGTATATTTTACAAAATTCAATACATATAAGTTGCATTAATTAATTTCATAATTAATTCCCGCTGTCAAAACAAATAGCGTGTTTTTAAGGAACAATATCTATTAAAAGATTAAAACTATTTTAAGTCCAATTTCAAAGTGATATTAATTTCAACGACCACCAGTGTATTAAATGGTAAAAATATATTCTTAATACACTCTAATATAAATTAAAAATACAATCTATCCATATAAATAAATCAGAATAAGAGGAGGTTTTGAATTAAAATGCAACATTTTCAATAAAAATATTCTTTATCAGAAAAATAACAAAAATTTACACAATGTAAATTTTGATGTCCAGATTATAGAGAAGGATTTTATTTTGTCAAATACAACATATAAAATTGTCAAAATTATATTTAAAAATGGTTCTCCATCAAAAGGCGGTTAATCGACCTTTTAAAGAATATTAGAAGATTTATGCTTAAAATTGGATTCATTTACATTTTACGCCTCTAACAATTATTGGATAAAAGTAAAAATATTTGAAAAACATATATAATAATTTTTTGGTTAGTTCCGTTCTTTCCCGCCATTACAATGGCAAGGCGTTAACTACCATTTAAAATAATATTATTTTATTATTAGAGTGCAATGTAAGATTTCAAAGGAACTCGTTGTCGCGTATTGGGTATGCCATTGAGCATAGCGTTCCCTTTACAGTAATATCAATATTTTATTAAAAAATATGGAAAAATATAAAAATGTCTTATTCTTTATTTACCAGGGGTGTTACAACTATAGAATTCATGATGGGGTTACCACATACGTCTAGAGGCCATGATTCTACTTGGGTGTTCATTGAATGACTCACCTAGTCAGCTCACTTACTACCCATCCAAGAGTAGGGACTGGTAGAGGTCTTGGGATGTCACTATGTCCAAAAGATTTTGTGTCTTCATGGGGTTCCTTCGACGATGGTCTTGGATCATGACGCCTGCTTTCTATCCCAGTTGTGTAAGGGATTATAAAAGGCGTTCAGGACGTAGCTATGTTGAGGACATCATTTCATCCCAAGACTGATTGTCGTATGGATCAGACTATATAGACCATAGAGAAAATTCTATATGATTATTCCCTTGACTCTGGTCGTAGTTGGGAGGACCACCATCCAATGGTGAAGTTTTCATTCAATAACATCTACCACTCCACCATTGGGATGGCATCGTTCTAGGCCTTGTATGGGTGGCCTTGTAGATCACCCATATGTTGTATAGACCTAGGAGAGTCAGCACTCTTGGGTCCGGAGTTGGTATAACCTTCACTATGAAGGCTCAGATAATCCAGGAATGAATGAGGACTATACATAGTGGGATCATGTCTTACACTTCCATGAGACATAGACCCATAGATTTTGAGGAGGGATATCTAGTGTTCCTTCAGGAATCACCCCGATGAGGGTTGTAGATATTTGGTCGGGGCGGAAAACTATCTCCAAAGTTAATCAACCCTTTTTAGATCCTATGTAGTGTTGGCGAGGTGGTGTACTATGAAGCTCTTCCCCCATAGATGTAGTGGATGACTGATGTTTTCCATGTGTCATAGCTGAGAAGATAGGTACATGACCCATAGAATGTCATCAACTGGGGCTATATGAACATTAATGATGAGGTAACGTTTGTGGAGTTTCCGGTGGAGAGAGATGATTGACAAGAGTGGGTCTTATGTTTGACGTTGATTCCTCTTGTGTGATTTCGCTGGCAGTATAAGAATCTCTAGGAGGGAAAATAAGAGTGAGAGGCTCAGATTCGTGCTCATTACCCCAATCTATTTGATTAGTTTTTGTTTTGGATTTCGACGGTGTAAATACATACTGTGGAGAAAATGTAATGTCTCAAAAATTCCATGTTATTTGTTTTTATTTTATAATTATATAGAATTATTCTAAGACCGCGTTCTATGATAGCCTGTGATTCTGAGGACTGGAGTTCCTATAAAGTAATTTTGAACTTTATTAAGGTATGTTTAGTGAACACACAAACTAGTTTTTCTAACTATTGAACTAGTGCCCGAATCAAATATATGAGGACACCATTGAACATTGAATACTAGGATTCACCATGAATTGTAAAGACCCTAAAAATTCAAGGAAATTTTTTTCTTAATTTTCTTTGGATTTTTACAAGAATGCACTTTCTGACGACACCTGATTCCGAGGCACGGTGTGCTCGGAATCATTTTCTGAAGTTTGGCTCGGATACGTTTAGTGAACGGACGAGCGGGTTTTTCTAACTTTTGAACCGGTGCTCGGAATCGAATTCTGAGGGCACCGATGGAATCACAGTGCCGGTATTCGCTTAGAAACGCCTCTTCCAGAGTTGTGTTTGCTCGGGTGTGATTTTTCATTTCTGGGCTTAAAGTTAAGAAATAAAATAAATTGTACGACAAACTTTATTTTATTTTACTTAAGCCACTTGAATCCATTTAAAGCTACTTAAGCTGAGTTGTTGCGGATACGGTTCTATTAAAAAGTATCCTACCCTCTTGGTAGGATATTTTTGATGTGGGGCCCACACGAGCCCCACCGTTTCTTTTCCGCTAAGTAACGCACCTGTGAAAACCCGTCATTATGAAAGTCAACTGACACGTTTTCTTAATTTCTTAACGCAACAATTAATTGGGCGGTTTTATTCGTTGAATTATTTGGTCGGTTTTCATCGTTGACTTAATTCTATGAATAAATTTATTCGTTTCTTAACCTGTTTGAAATCCGTTGGCGTAATAATAAAATAAGACCAATGCATGACTTCTGGAAAAATGTTCATTGAGAGGATTTGACAGAAACCAAGAGTTCGTCATCCTCCCTCGCGAAGAACACGAAGAACTCGAAGAACGTCGAGCCCTTGGAAATCGACGATGCGACTCCAAGTTCCACGACGCCGGTGATTCTTCTTCTGCAACAATCCAACCCCGCGACAACCTTCGATCGGCAGAGACAAGGTAGGGGGTTGTGCTCTTTTTTTTAAAAATTTCCTTTGTGGATTAAAACAACAATATGGATTTAATTATTATTAATTAAATCTGTTGTTTCTTGGTCCTCGGAGTTCGTCGACGCAACGCAGGATACCGCGACCACGCGACGATCCCCTCCTTCCACGACGATATTTTCCACGAAGAACACGCGTGCGACAACTTGACGAGGTAGGAGTTTTTGCTTGAGGACAATATTTATTTACTCCGTTGATGTTTCCGTTCAAAACAAAGAACCGGTTTCATAAAAACAATTTTTAATTATTAAAATTGTTATGTTTTATGATTTCTATGTGTTGATTATTTCTCCCGACTGTTATCATCTAACGCGGAGGGGGGGGGGGCAAACAAACACGGCCCGACAACCCTCCGCAGTTCTTCCTTGTTGTGCGGATTTGGCGGGCGACGATGAAACGTGCCTCAGAGGCGATTAAATGATCCCGCAGTGAAGAACGGAACCCGGGAGGAACAGCGGCGCATACGGGAAGAAAAACGGACCACTGGAGCAACTCCGGTGGCCCGCGGAAGCCTCCTGCGGCGGCGGCCAGCGGACCCGCGGTCGCCCGGGTCCGGCTCTCATGCACGAGACACGACATAGCCATGTCCGTTGACTCTAGCGCAGCCCCACGCGGGGCCGCGACACTTCCATCCCGCGGGGGCAGCGCCCCGCAGATGCCTCGCTCGGCCGCTCGGCCGAGCCGAGCCGGGCCGGCCCGACCGGCCGGGTCGCGTCGTGGTGGGACCGGGCTGCGCCGAACCGGGTCCAACCCAGACCCGGGTCAGGTCGCCCCGGTTCGGGCCGACCCAGGGGGGTTGGGCCGGGTCAGTCCGGGCCCAGACCCCCCGTCTTTGGACCGTTTTTCGGTCTTTTTCCCGTATCTTGAGCTACGGGCCTCCGAACGATGCGCCGTCAGTGTCGATGCGATCCTTGGATCGAGACGGTAATTTTGGTATATCACACTCAAGGTTTTGGAAATCTTTGGGTTCGGCCGGGTATGTTCGTTCACGAAACCAACCGGGCCCTCGGAGCGGAAACGCTCATATCTTCAGCTACGGACGTCTGATTGACGTGCCGTCGACTTTGTTGATTTCCTCCAAGTGAGACGGATCTTTTGGAATACTCCGTCCGAGGTTTGGACGCATGTGGATTACGGTCGGGTTGGTTTTGTTTAAAAAACCAACCGGGCCCCTGGGACGAAAAAGCCAATATCTCTCAGACCGGGCGTCCGATTGACGCGCCGTCTGCGACGCTGAGTTCGTGTTGACGATACAGAACTTTGTGATACATCAACTCTGGACTATGTGTCAGTTGATGTATCAGCCTCTCAGCTCGTGGAGCGGACCCTCCCGAACGAGCTTGCTGTGTGCGGGAACCCTAGAGCTGGCTGCGACTGCTACTGTGATGGCGACAACTGTACAGAGATCCTCAGTGGATTCGACGGCGACAACTATAGCACTCAGCGATCCTTTGTGGGTCAGTGCTACTAATCCTGTGTGGGTCAGCGCTCAGCGGTTCTGTGTGAGCCAGCGCCTACAGGTCCTGTGTGGGCCCGATCCTGTGTGGGTCTTTGCGGGGGTTAGTTACCTATCGATCCTTTGTGGGTCAGATCCTTTGTGTGTCACTGCGGGGGTTAGTACCTATCGATCCTTCGTGGGTCCGAAGACTTATATGGATCTGTGATCATCTCTATCGTCATTTGAAGAAGTATACCTGTGTGAGTTGAACTCTGTTTTACTTTCCTTTGTGGATTGTGTTGAGCTATCCTGTGTGGATTTACGTTTTACTTTCCTTTGTGGATTGTGTTGAGCTATCCTGTGTGGATTTTACGTTTTTCTTTCCTGTGTGGACTGAGTTGTGCTTGGGCTCAGATGTTGGAGCAGAATGGGAATTGATGACTTAGGTATATGTATGGGCATATACCTAAGTAGTGTCGGTTGTTACTTCGTGATTGTATCATTCCTTTGTGGTTTATCTTTTGTGGATTTAGGGAGACCTTTGGGGGTCTCGGGGTCCCTAATGAGTAGCTTATACTCACCCCTGCACGGGCTATGCCCGCACATCGTTGTGTTGGTTGCAGACGACGGACAACGCTGATCATGGTGGAGGCTTGCGGAGCAGGACGGTACCTGGAGGTGGACCACTGGGCGGGACGTACTTAGGTCGGACGACTAGACCGAGGAGCTATGGAGGCTATCTGTGCTCACCCTTCAGGTGGGACTTCCAGAGGACGGCTCGACGCTGCGGCTTTTTTCCTTTCATTTTATGTTTTTCCCTTCAGTTTTACTTTATAGTTGGGCTTGTATTTCCGGCCCCTTTTTACTTTCAGCATAGCTTGTTATAGTGTTTACTTAGTGCTTACTTTTCCGCTTGTTTACTCTGTGGTGCTTGTTTACTTTAGAAAGGAAATGCCTTCCCTTTTTCCGGGATTTACGCCTTGGTGCTAGTCGCCAGCCCCTGGCCTATGGAAGGCGGGCTTGGGGTAGTCACGACACGGGCTCCGAGGACGGGTCGTGACAAATTGGTATCAAAGGTGGTCGGTTCTACCGCAGAATCTGACCTTTCCTCTATGTGAAGCAATAGTGTTTAGCGTATTGGGTGTGGTTATCAGTCCAGGGAGTTCAGTGTTGGTGCGGTGGCCGACGTATCCGTACACCAGGACCCTAACGTCTGATTTCCGACTTAATGCGCGATAACATTGATTGCATGTGTGTTTTAAGTTTTCTTTGTGATTACTTCATATCAGCTCACCAGATATACTGTTCTGACCATGGCCCACCTGTTTCCTTTTCAGGATGGCCCCACGACGGCAGCCAGCTAGGGTTCTGAGAGTGGTACGTGACGACAGCCCGCCGAGTGACGAGGCCTCGGTACAGGGCCCTTTGACGGCGGAGGCACCAGCGGTACCTCTACCTTCTGAGCTACCGATGCTCCCCGCCACGACCACTGACGATGCACGTTGCCTCGGAGCTCTGCACGAGTTCCAGCGCCAGCGACCACCCAGGTTTCGTGGGGAGACGGACCCCCAGGCAGCCGAGGACTGGCTGGAGGCGTTCGTACGAGTTTTCAGGCTAGTGGGGACACCAGCAGACGTCATGGTGATCCTCGCGGCGAGCCTACTGCACACAACAGCGGGACGATGGTGGAGCTTGATTCTCCAGGTGCACGATGAGGCCTCTCTCATCTGGACAGAATTTGAGGGCCTCGTCCGCTCAGAGTTTTCCCTGGCCACCCTCCGTACGGTGCGCATCCAGGAGCTTCTTCACCTGCGGTAGGGTAGCTTGACGGTCGCCCAGTACGCAGCGAGGTTTACTGATCTTTCTCGCTACTTGACAGATATGATACGTGACCCATTCTTCCAGGCCCAGACCTTCGAGCAGGGTTTGAGACACGAGATCAGGGCATCGCTGATCTCCCTCAGCATTCTGACTCAGGTAGGAGTGCTGGAGCGAGCCCTTCTGATCGAGAGCTTTCTTGCTGAGTCTACTTCAGCTGCGAGACCTACCGCGGGGCGGCACGTAGCAGAGTCTTCCGCAACAGGCAGTCATCAGATGAATCAGGGGTCCAGGCAGACTAGACCCTCACGCAGACAGCCTCAGGACACTGGCTCAGCAGTGCGAGGCACACAACGCATAGACAGTCTTTCGAGAGGCAGACAGTGGAGGACTACGACCAGAGCGCGCCCGAGATGATTCGAGGTACGGTCTGTGTCTATTCCACCCTTGATGCAGTTCTTATAGAAACAGGAGTGAGTCACTCTTTCATAGTTGATGCCCTTGTTCGGAGCTCGGAGATTCCGACAGAGCCGTTGGCTCGATCCTTACGGCTAGAGACTCCTACGGGAGTAGACTCGACGATTACGCACTGGTGCCGGCAGTGTGAGATTACTCTAGGAGGAGAGATATTCGGCTGGGATCTTCTTGTAGCAGCGTCGAGGCCTTACGACATCATCTTGGGCATGGATTGGTTATCCACAGTCCATGCTTAGATTGACTGTATTAGGCGCAAGGTGCGATGTGTACGCACCGACGATAGAAAGTTCACCTTCACCAACGAGAAGGGAGCCTTAACAGCACAGGATGGACTCACGCAGAGGAGAGGACAACCCATCACTCATCAGTTGGCTAGCCTCATCCTAGGAGTAGTTAACGTGCGAAGTCCTAGTTTTCCTGCAGTGGTGGATCAGTACGCGGACGTCTTTCCCGATGATGTTCTAGGGCTACCTTCTCGCAGAGATGTAGACTTTTATATTTACCTGTACCCCGGGATAGCCCCGATATCGACTCCAGTGTATCGGATGGCCCCCGCTGAGCTTCGAGAGCTACGGGTACAGTTGGAGGACTTGCAGGGCAAGGGTTTCATCCGACCTAGTGTTTCACCCTGGCTTCGCCAATATTGTTCGCCAAGAAGGTGGACGGGAGCTTGCGAATTTGTGTCGATTATCGTCGCCTAAACCAGGTGATAGTGAGGAACAAGTATCCGCTACCGAGGATTGATGACCTCTTTGATCAGCTCAAGGGAGCATGGTGGTTATCGAAGATAGACCTCAGGTCAGGCTATCATCAGCTCAGAGTTCGAGACGAGGACGTGCAGAAGACGACCTTCAGATGTCAGTATGGCCACTATGAGTTCTTAGTTATGACCTTCGGCGTAACCAATGCTCCAGCAGTGTTCATGGGCCTCATGAATAGGATTTTTCAGCCATATCTCGATCGATTTGTCGGGGTCTTCATCGACGAAATTTTGATATACTTGACGACTGAGGAGGAGCATGCCTATCACTTGCGAGTTGTACTAGACACACTCCGAGAGCACCAGATTTATGGAAATCTCTCAAAGTGTCAGTTCTGGATACGTGAGGTCCACTTCTTGGGACACGTCATTTCTGAGGTGGGAGTTGCAATGGATCCTGCGAAGATCGAGGCAGTGCTAGCTTGGGAGCCACCCAAGAGCGTGACAGAGGTGCAGAGATTCTTAGGACTAGCTGGATACTATCAGAGGTTTCTGTCAGACTTCTCCAGAGTTGCGACACCACTCTCAGCTTTAAAGAAGAAGGGGAAACCCTTTGTGTGGTCAGACAGATGTCAGTAGAGATTCCAGGAGCTGAGACAGAGATTGACCAGCGCACCTATCTTGAGGTTGCCTCAGGAGGGAGTAGGGTACGTAGTCTACTGCAATGCATCAGGGACCAGACTCGGATGTGTCCTGATGTAAGAGCGGGCAGTGATCTCCTGGATCATGTCATTTTAGGCCGCATGAGCAGAACTACGCTACCCATGACCTGGAGTTAGCAGCAGCATTCTTCGCTCTGAAGACATGGCAACACTATCTGATGGGCGAGCACTTTACAGTCTATTCTGACCACCAGAGTCTCAGGTACATCTTCTCGTAGAAGGACCTGAACCTAAGATAGCGGCGATGGCTCGAGTTCCTCCAGGACTATGACTTTGAGATAGTCTATACTCCTAGGAAGGGGAACGTGGTAGCCGATGCTCTCAGCAGGAGGACGGGCATTCAACTTCTTGAGGAGGCGACAGAGTAGCTAGCCGCTTTGCAGATATCCTTCGTGGATAGGGACATAGAAGCCTTCCTTCAGTCTCTCACAGTCTCTCCTCCACTACTACAGTGGGTTAGGGAGGCACAGCGTGGGGACGCTGACTGTGAGATGCAGCGTGTGAAATTATCCTCAGGACAGGCACCTGATGGCTTCTCCTTTGGATCAGAGCATGACATACTTTTTAGAGGACGTACCTTGGTACCGGTTGCTTTACGAGAGGAGGTGCTAAGAGAGTTTCACACTTCTCCTTTGGCAGTACATCCTGGGGTGGCGAAGATGTACCAGGACCTCAGACGATAGCACTGGTGCCCGGGCATGAAGAAGGTTGTGGAAGAGTTCGTTTCTCGATGCCTTACCTGCCAGTAGGTGAAGGCAGAGCATCAGGTACCAACAGGCTTAGTAAAACCCTTGGAGGTCCCGGAGTGGAAGTGGGATGACATATCTATGGACTTCGTGACTGGACTTCCACGCACTTCCAGAGGTCACGACTCCATTTCGGTGGTTGTTGACCGACTCACCATGTCGGCACACTTCTTACCCATCAGAGAGCAGAGCTCAGTGGAGAGCATGGGGTGTCTCTACGTTCAGGAGATTGTACGGCTTCACGGAGTGCCATCATCTATCGTCTCTGATCGAGACGCTCACTTTACTTCCCGGCTTTGGAAGGGGTTGCAGGAGGCGTTTGGGACATGGCTACGTATGAGCACCGCCTTTCACCCTCAGACGGATGGTCAGACGGAGAGGACCATTCAGACTCTCGAGGACATGCTCCGTGCATGTTTCCTCGACTTTGGTCGCAGCTGGGAGGACAACCTACCCTTGGTGGAGTTCGAGTACAACAACAGCTACCACTCCACCATCGAGATGACACCATACGAGGCATTGTACGACAGACCTTGCAGATCTCCTTTGTGCTGGACAGACCCTGGGGAGTCAGCACATGTGGGACTAGAGATGGTTCAGGCCACGACAGAGAAGGTCCAGGTCATCCAGGAGCGGATGAGGATAAATTAGAGTAGGCAGACGTCTTATACTGACAGGAGGTAGAGGCCACTAGATTTCGAGGATGGTGACCACGTCTTCTTGCGGGTCTCACCTCGACGTGGATTACGGAGATTTGGCCGAGGCGACAAGTTGTCTCCATGCTTCATCAGACCTTTCCAGGTCATCAGCAGGATTGGCGAGGTGGCTTATCGCCTGGCTCTACCACCTCAGTTGCACCGGGTGCACGACGTCTTACACGTATCTCAGCTGAGGAGATACGTGCACGACCCAACACATATCATTGACTATGGGGAGTTAGATGTGGATAATGGGGCGACTTTTGTGGAGGTCCCGGTGGAGATCGAGGATCGACAGGAGCGGGTCCTACGTGGATGATCGATTCCTCTTGTGCGCATCAGATGGAAGCACGGGAACCTCCAGGAGAGCACTTGGGAGAGGGAGGCTCAGATGCGTGCTCAGTACCCACATTTGTTTCCCAAGTTTATGATGTATCTTTACGGGGACGTAAAGCCCTGAGGTGGGAGTGATGTAAAGACCCGAAAAATTCAAGGAAATTTTTTTCTTAATTTTCTTTGGATTTTTACAAAAACGAAGTTTCTGACGGCACCTGATTCAGAGGCCTTGTGTGCCCGGAATCATTTTCCGAAGTTTGGCTCGGGTACGTTCAGTGAACGGATGAGCGGGTTTTTCTATCTTTTGAACCGGTGCTCGGAATAAAATTCTGAGGGCACCGATGGAATCACAACGACGATATTCGCTTAGAAACGCCTCTTCCGGAGTTGTGTTTGCTCAGGTGTGGTTTTTACTTTCTAGGCTTAAAGTTAAGAAATAAAATAAATTGTATGACAAACTTTATTTTATTTCACTTAAGCCACTTGAAGCCACTTAAAGCTACTTAAGCTGAGTTGTTGCGAATAGGGTGCTATCCAAAAATATCCTACCCTCTTGGTAGGATATTTGTGATGTGGGGCACACACGATCCCCACCGTTTCTTTTCCGCTAAGTAACGCACCCGTGAAAACTCGTCATTATGAAAGTCAACTGAGGCATTTTCTTAATTTTTTAATGCACCAATTAATTGGGCGGTTTTATTCGTTGAATTAATTGGGCAGTTTTCTTCGTTGAATTAATTCTATGAATTAATTTATTTGTTTCTTAACCTGTTTGAAATCCGTTGGCGTAATAATAAAATAAGACCAACGCACGATTTCTGGAAAAATGTTCGTTTAGAGGATTTGACAGAAACCAAGAGTTCGTCATCCTCCCTTGCGAAGAACGTGAATAACGCAAAGAACGCGAAGAACGCCGAGCCCTAGGAAATCGACGACGCGACGCCATGTTCCGCGATGCCGGCGATTCTTCTTCCGCGACGTTCTTCCCCGACAATCCAACCCCGCGACAACCTTCGATCGGCAGCGGCAAGGTAGGGGGTTGCGCTCTTTTTTTTAAATTTCCTTTGTGGATTAAAACAACAATATGGATTTAATTATTGTTAATTAAATCTGTTGTTTCTTGGTCCTCGGAGTTCATCGACGCAACGCCGGATACCGCGACAACGCGACGATCCCCTCCTTCCGCGACGTTCTTTTCTGCGAAGAACACGCGTGCGACGACTTGATGAGGTATGGGTTTTTGTTTGAGGAAAATCTTTATTTACTCTGTGGATGTTTCCGTTCAAAACAAAGAACCGGTTTCATAAGAACAATTTTAAATTATTAAATTTTTTATGTGTTATGATTTCTATGTGTTGATCATTTCTCCCGACTGTTATCATCTAACGCGGAGGGGGGGGGGCAAACAAACACGACCCGAAAACCCTCCGCAGTTCTTCCTTATTGTGAGGATTTGGCAGGTGACGAAGAAATGTGCCGCAGAGGTGATTAAATGATACCGCAGTGAAGAACAGAACCCGGGAGGAACAGAGGCGCAGACGGGAAGGAAAACGGACCACCAGAGCAACTCCGGTGGCCCGCGGAAGCCTCCGGCGGCGCGGGTCACCGGCGCGGCGGCGGCCAACGGACCCGCGGCTGCGCGGGTCCGGCTCTCACGCACGGGACACGGCATAGCCGTGTCCGTTGACTCCAGCACGACCCCACGCGGGGCCGCGACACTTCCATCCCGCGGGGGCAGCACCCCGCGACTGCCTCGCTCAGCCGCTCGGCCGAGCCGAGCCAGGCCGGCCCGACCGGCCGGGTCGCGCCCTGGCGGGACCAGGCCGTGCCGAACGAGGTCCGACCCGGACCCGGGTCGGGTCGACCTGGTTCGGGCCGACCCAAGGGGGTTGGGCCGGGTCAGTCCGGGCCCAGACCCCCCGTCTTTGGACCGTTTTCGGTCTTTTTCCCATATCTTGAGCTACGAGCCTCCGAACGATGCGCCATCTGTGGCGATGCGATCCTTGAATCGAGAATGTCGTTTCGGTATATCGCACTCAAGGTTTCGGAAAACATTGGGTTTGGCCGGGTTGGTTCGTTCACGAAACCAACCGGGCCCTCGGAGATGAAACACTCATATCTTGAGCTACGGACGTCCGATTGATGTGCCGTCAACTTCGTTGATTTCCTCTAAGTGAGACGGATCTTTTGGCATACTCCACCCAAGGTTTGGACGCAGGTGGAGTATGGTAGGGTTGGTTTTGCTTTAAAAACCAACGGGGCCCCTGGGACGAAAAATCCAATATCTCTCAGGCCGGGCGTCCGATTGACGCGCCGTCTGTGACGTTGAGTTCCTGTTGACGATAAGGAACTTTTTGATACATCAACTCTGGAATATGTGTTAGTTGATGTATCAGCCTCTCGGCTCATGGAGCGGACCCTCCCGAACGAGCTTGCTGTGTGCGGGAACCCTAGAGTTGGCTGTGACTGCTACTCTGACGACGACGACTGTACAAAAATACTCATTGGATTCGACGGCGACGACTACAACACTCTGCGATCCTTTGTGGGTCAGTGCTACTGATCCCATGTGGGTCTGATCCTGTGTGGGTCAGCGCTCAGCGGTTCTGTGTGAGCCATCCCCTACATGTCCTGTGTGGGCCCGATCCTGTGTGGCTCTTTGCGGGGTTTAATTACCTATCGATCCTTTATGGGTCAGATCCTTTGTGGGTCATTGCGGGGGTTAGTACCCATCGATCCTTCGTGGGTCCGACGACTTAGATGGATCTGTGATCATCTCTATCGTCATTTGAAGAAGTATACCTGTGTGAGCTGAACTCTGTTTTACATTCCTTTGTGGATTGTGTTGAGCTATCATGTGTGGATTTACGTTTTACTTTCCTTTGTGGATTGTGTTGAGCTATCCTGTTTGGATTTTACGTTTTGCTTTCCTGTGTGGACTAAGTTGTGCTTGGGCTCGGATGTTGGAGCCGAATGCGAATTGATGACTTAGGTATATGTATGGGCAAATACCTAAGCAGTGTCGGTTGTTACTTTGTGATTGTATCTTTCCGTTGTGGTTTATCCTTTGTGGATTTCAGGAGACCTTCGGGGGTCTCGGGGTCCCTACTGAGTAGCTTATACTCACCCCTGCACGGGCTATGCCCACACTTCGTTGTGTTGGTTACAGACGACCGACAGCGCTGATCGTGGTGGAGGCTTGCGGAGCAGGACGGTACTTGGATGTGGACCACTGGGAGAGATGTACTCGGGGCGGACGGCTGGACCGAGGAGCTGTGGAGGCTATCTGTGCTCACCCTTCAGGTGGGACATCCAGAGGACAGCTCAACACAGCAACTTTTATCCTTTCAGTTGCTGTTTTTACATTCAGTTGTACTTTATAGTTGGGCTTGTATTTCCGGATCCTTTTTACGTTCATCATAGCTTGTTACAGTTTTTACATAGTGCTTACTTTTACACTTGTTTACTCTGTGGTGCTTGTTTACTTTAAAAAGGCAATGCCTTCCCTTTTTCCAGGATTTATGCCTTGGTGCTAGTCGCCAGCCCCTGGCCTATGGAAGGCGGGCTTGGGTTAGTCACGGAACGGGCCCTGAGGACGGGTCCTGACAAATTGGTATCAAAGGTGGTCGGTTCTACCGCATACTCTAATATTTCTTCTATGTGAAGCAATAATGTTTAGCATATTGGGTGTGGTTATCAGTCCAGGGAGTCCAGTGTTGGTGCGGCGACCGACGTATCTGTACACCATGACCCTGACTTCTGATTTCCGACTTAATGCGTGAAAACATTGATTGCATGTGTGTTTCAAGTTTTCTTTGTGATTACTTCATATCAGCTCACCAGGTATACTGTTCTAACTGTGGCGCACCTGTTTTCTTTTCAGGATGGCCCCATGACGGTCGCCAGCTAGGGTTCCGAGAGTGGTACGTGACGACAGCCCGCCGAGCGACGAGGCCTCAGTACATGGCCCTTTGACGGCGGAGGCACCAACGGTACATCTACCCGCCGAGCTACCGATGCTCCCTGCCACGACCACTGATGCTGCATGTCGCCTCGGAGCTCGGCACGAGTTCTAGCACCAGAGAACACCCAGGTTTAGTGGGGAGACAGACCCCCAGGCAGCCGAGGACTGGCTGGAGGTGGTCATATGTGTTTTCATGCAAGTGGGGACACCAGCAGACCTCATGGTGATCCTCACGGCGAGCCTACTGCACGCAGCAGCGGGGCGATGGTGGAGCTTGATGCTCTAGGTGCACGATGAGGTCTGTCTCATCTGGACAGACTTTGAGGGACTCTTCCGCTCAGAGTTCGTCCCGGCCACCCTCCGTGCGGTGCGCATCCATGAGCTTCTTCAGCTGCGGCAGGGCAGCTTGATGGTCGCCCAGTACGCGGCGAGGTTTACCAATCTTTCTTGCTACTCGACAGATATGGTACGAGACCCATTCTTCCAGGACCAGACATTTGAGTAGGGTTTGAGACATGAGATCAGGGAATCTCTGATCTCCCTCAGCATTTCGACTCACGCAGGAGTGCTTGAGCGAGCCCTTCTCATCGAGAGCTTTCTTGCTGAGTCTACTTCAGCAGCAAGACCTATTGCGGGGTGGCACGTATCAAAGTATTATGCATCAGGCAGTCGTCGAATGACTCAGGGGTCCAGGAAGACCAGACCCTCACGCAGATGGCCTCAGGTCACTGGCTCAGCAGTGCGGGGCATACGGCGCGGAGCGAGTCTTTCGAGAGGCAGGTAGTGGAGGCCTACGACCACGGCGCGCCCGAGATGATTCGAGGTACGATCTGTGTCTATTCCACCCTTGCAGCAGTTATTATAGACACAGGAGCGAGTCACTCTTTCATAGCCGCTTCCCTTGTTCGGAACTCAGAGATTCCGACATAGTCGTTGGCTCGATCCTTATGGCTAGAGACTCCTACGGGAGCAGACTCGACGATTACACACTGGTGCCGGCAGTGTGAGCTTACTCTAGGAGGTGAGATCTTCAGTTGGGATCTTCTTGTAGCAGCGTCGAGGTCTTACGACGTCATCTTGGGAATGGATTGGTTATCCACAGTCCATGCTCATATTGACTATATTAGACACAAGGTGCGATGTGTAGGCACCGACGGGAGCAGGTTCACCTTCACCGGCGAGAAGGGAGCCTTAGCAGCACAGGATGGAATCACGCAGTGGAGAGGACAACCCATCACTCATCAGTTGGCTAGCCTCATCCTAGGAGTAGTTGACATGTGGAGTCTTAGTTTTCCTGTAGTGGTGGATCAGTACGCGGACGTCTTTCCCGATGACGTTCCAGGGCTACCTCCTCGCAGAGAGGTAGACTTTTATATTGACATGTACCCCGGGACAACCCCGATATCGACCCCAGCGTATCGGATATCCCCCACTGTGCTTCGAGAGCTACTGGTATAGTTGGAGGACTTGCAGGGCAAGGGTTTCATCTGACCCAGTGTTTCACCCTGGGCTTCGCCAATATTTTTCGCCAAGAAGGTGGACGAGAGCTTACGACTATGTGTTGGTTATCATCGCCTGAACCAGGTGACAGTGAGGAACAAGTATCCGCTACCGAGGATTGATGACCTCTTTGATCAGATCAAGGGAGCACGATGGTTCTCGAAGATAGACCTCAGGTCAGGCTATCATCAGCTTAGAGATCGAGATGAGGACGTGCAGAAGACGGCCTTCAGATGTCGGTATGGCCACTATGAGTTCTTGGTTATGCCCTTCGGCGTAACCAATACTCCAGCAGTGTTCATGGGCCTCATGAACAGGATTTTTCAGCCATATCTCGATCGATTTTTCGTGGTCTTCATCGACGACATTTTGATATACTCGACGACTGAGGATGAGCACGCCTATCACCTGCGGGTTGTACTAGACACACTCCGAGTGCACCAGCATTATGGAAAGCTCTCGAAGTGTTAGTTTTGGATACGTGAGGTCCACTTCTTGGGACATTTCATTTCTGAGGCGGGAGTTACAGTGGATCCTGCGAAGATCGAGGTAGTGCTAGCTTGGGATCCACCCAAGAGCGTGACAGAGGTGCGGAGTTTCTTGGGACTAGCTGGATACTATTCGAGGTTTGTGCCAGACTTCTCTAGAGTTGAGGCACCACTCTAAGCTTTGACGAATAAGGGGAAACACTTTGTGTGGTCAGAAAGATATCAGAAGAGATTCTAGGAGCTGAGACAGAGATTTACCAGTGCACCTATCTTGAGGTTGCCTGAGGAGGGAGTAAGGTACGTAGTCTACTGCGATGCATCAGGAACTGGACTCGGATTTTTCTTGATGTAGGAGCGTTCAGTGATCGCCTGGATCACCTCAGTTGAGGCCGCATGAGCAGAACTACGCTACCCATGACCTGGAGTTAGCAACAGGGGTCTTTGCTCTGAAGACATGGTGACACTATCTGATGGGCGAGCACTTTACAGTCTTTTCTGACCACCAGAGTCTCAGGTACATCTTCTCGCAGAAGGACCTGAACCTGAGACAGCGGCGATGGCTCAAGTTCCTCTAGGACTATGACTTTGAGATAGTATATAATCCTGGGAAGGGGAACGTGGTAGTCGATGCTCTCAGCAGGAGGACAAGCATTCAGTTACTTGAGGAGGCGACAGAGCAGCTAGCCGCTTTGCAGATATCCTTCATGGATAGGGACGGAGTAGGCTTCCTTCAGTGTCTCACAGTCTCTCCTCCACTACTACAGCGGGCCAGGGAGGCACAACGTGGGGACGCTGACTATGAGACGCGGTCTGTGCAATTATCCTCAGGACATGCACCTGATGGCTTCTCCTTTGGAGCAGAGCATGACATAATTTTCTAAGGACGTACCTTGGTACCTGTCGCTTTACAAGAGGAGGTGCTGAGAGAGTTTCACACTTCTCTTTTGGTGGTACATCCTGGGGTGGCGAAGATGTACTAGGACCTCCGAAAACATCACTGGTGGCCGGGCATGAAGAAGGCTGTGGCAGAGTTCGTTTCTCGATTCCTCACCTGACAGCAGGTGAAGGTAGAGCATCAGGTACCAACAGGCTTGGTACAACCCTTGGAGGTCCCGGAGTGGAAGTGGGACGACATATCTATGGACTTCATGACTGGACTTCCACGCACTTCCAGAGGTCATGACTCCATTTGGGTGGTTGTTGACCGACTCACCAAGTCGGCACACTTCTTACCCATCAGAGAGTAGGGCTCAGTGGAGAGCTTGGGGCGTCTCTACGTTCAAGAGATTGTACGGCTTCACGGAGTGCCATCATCTATCATCTCCGATCGAGATGCTCGCATTACTTCCCGACTTTGGAAGGGGTTGCAGGAGGCGTTCGGGGCGCGGCTACATCTGAGCACCGCCTTTCACCTTCAGACGGATGGTCAGACAGAGAGGACCATTCAGACTCTCGAGGACATGCTCCGCGCATGTGTCCTCGACTTTGGTCGCAGCTGGGAGGACCACCTACCCTTGGTGGAGTTCGCGTACAACAATAGCTACCACTCCACCATCGGAATGGCACCATACGAGGTGTTTTATGGCAGACCATGCAGATCTCCTTTGTGTTGGAGAGACCCTGGATAGTCAACACTTGTGGGACGAGAGATGGTCCAGGCCACGACAGAGAAGGTCCAGGTCATCCAGGAGCGGATGAGGACAGCTCAGAGCCTGCAGAAGTCTTATGCTGACAGGAGGCGGAGACCACTAGAGTTCGAGGATGGTGACCACGTCTTCTTGCGTGTCTCACCTCGACGTGGATTACGGAGATTTGGCTGAGGCACAAGTAGTCTCCACGCTTAATCGGACCTTTCTAGGTCATCATCAGGATTGGCGAGGTGGATTATCGCCTGGCTCTACCACCTCAGTTGCACCGGGTGCACGACGTCTTCCACGTATCTCAGCTGAGGAGATACGTGCATGACCTGACACACATCATTGACTATGGGGAGCTAGACGTGGATGATGGGGTGACTTTTGCGGAGGTCCTGGTGGAGATCGAGGATCGACAAGAGCGAGTCCTATGTGGATGATCGATTCCTCTTGTGCGCATCAGAAGGCAGCACGAGAACCTCCAGGAGAGTACTTGGGAGCGGGAGGCTCAGATGCGTGCTCAGTACCTACATTTGTTTCCCTAGTTTATGATGTATCTTTACGGGGACGTAAAGCCCTGAGGTGGGAGTGATGTAAACACCCTAAAAATTCAAGGAATTTTTTTTCTTAATTTTCTTTGGATTTTTACAAGAATGCAGTTTCTGATGGCACCTGATTCCGAGGACCGGTGTGCCCGGAATCATTTTCCAAAGTTTGGCTCAGGTACGTTCAGTGAACAGACGAGCGGGTTTTTCTAACTTTTGAACCGGTGCTCGGAATCAAATTCTGAGGGCACCGATGGAATCGCAGTACCGGTATTCGCTTATAAACGCCTCTTTCGGAGTTGCGTTTGCTCGGGTGTGGTTTTTAATTTCTGGCCTTAAAGTTAAGAAATAAAATAAATTGTATGACAAACTATATTTTATTTCACTTAAACCACTTGAAGCCACTCAAAGCTACTTAAACTGAGTTGTTGCGGATAGGGTGCTATCCAAAAATATCCTAACCTATTAGTAGGATATTTGTGTGGTGGGGCCAGCACGAGCCCCACTGTTTCTTTTCCGCTAAGTAACGCACATGTGAAAACCCGTCATTATGAAAGTCAAATGACGCATTTTCTTAATTTCTTAATGCACCCATTAATTGGGCGGTTTTATTCGTTGAATTAATTGGGTGGTTTTCTTCGTTGAATTAATTTTATGAATTAATTTATTCGTTTCTTAACCTGTTTGAAATCCGTTGGCATAATAATAAAATAAGACCAGCGCATGACTTCTGGAAAAATGTTCGTTGAGAGGATTTGACAGAAACCAAGAGTTCTTCATCCTCCCTCGCGAAGAACGCGAAGAACGCGAATAACGCAAAGAACGCGAAGAACGTGAAGAACGCGAAGAATGCGAAGAACGCGAATAACGCGAAGAACGCTAAGAACGCGAAGAATGCGAAGAACGCGAAGAACGCCGAGCCCTCGTAAATTGACGACACGATGCCAAGTTCCGCAACGCCGGCGATTCTTCTACCGTGACGTTCTTCCGTGACAATCCAACCCCGCGACAACCTTCGATCGGCAGCGACAAGGTAGGGGGTTTCGCTCTTTTTTTTTAAAAATTTCCTTTGTGGATTAAAACAACAATATGGATTTAATTATTATTAATTAAATCTGTTGTTTCTTGGTCCTCGGAGTTCGTTGACGCAACGCCGGATACCGCGACGACGCGACGATCCCCTCCTTCCGTGATGATATTTTCCGCGAAGAACACGCGTGCAACGACTTGACGAGGTATGTGATTTTATTTGAGGACAATCTTTATTTACTCCATGGATGTTTCCGTTCAAAACAAAGAACCAGTTTCATAAGAATAGTTTTAAATTATTAAAATTGTTATGTGTTATGATTTCTATGTGTTGATTATTTCTCCCGACTGTTATCATCTATCACGGAGGGGGGGAGGGCCAAACAAACACGGCCCAACAACCCTCCGCAGTTCTTCCTTGTTGTGCGGATTTGGCGGGTGACGAAGAAACATGCCACAGAGGGGATTAAATGATCCCGCAGTGAAGAACGGAACCTGGGAGGAACAGCGGCGCAGACAGGAAGGAAAACGGACCACCGGAGCAACTCTGGTGGCCCGTGGAAGCCTCCGGTGGCGTGGGACGCCGGCGCGGCGGCACCCCGGCGCGCAGCCGGACAGGGCCGCCACGGCTGAAGTAGCGGCGGCGCCGGCCAGCGGACCCGCGACCGCGCGGGTTCGTCTCTCACGCACGGGACGCAGCATAGCCGCGTCCTTTGACTCCAGCGCGGCCCCTCGCGGGGCCACGGTACTTCCATCCCGCGGGGGCAGCGCCCCGCGACTGCCTCACTCGGTCGCCCGGCCGAGCCGAGCCGGGCCGGCCCAACCGGCCGGGTCCGACCCGGACCCGGGTCGGGTGGACCCGGTTAGGGCCAACCCTGGGGGGTTAGGCCGGGTCGGTCCGGGCCCAGACCCCCCGTCTTCGGACCTTTTTCCGTCTTTTACCCATATCTTGAGCTACGGGCCTCCGAACGACGCGCCGTCAGTGGCGATGCGATACTTGGATCGAGACGGCCGTTTCGGTATATCGCAGTCAAGGTTTCTGAAAACTTTGGGTTCAGCCGAGTTGGTTCAGTCACGAAACCAACTGGGCCCTCGGAGCGGAAACACTCATATCTTGAGCTACGGACGTCCGATTGACATGCCGTCGACTTCATTGATTTCCTCTAAGTGAGACAGATATTTTGGCATACTCTGCCTGAGGTTTGGACGCAGGTGGAGTACGGTCAGGTTGGTTTTTCTTTAAAAACCAACCGGACCCCTGGGACGAAAAAGCCGATATCTCTCAGACCGAGCATCCGATTGACGCGCCGTCTGCGACGTTGAGTTCCTGTTGACGATACGGAACTTTTTGATACATTAACTATGGACTATGTGTCAGTTAATGTATCAGCCTCTTGGCTCATGGAGCGGACCCTCCCGAACGAGCTTGCTGTGTGCGGGATCCCTAGAGCTAGCTGCGACTGCTACTGTGACGACGATGACTGTACATAGATCCTCAGTGGATTCGACGGTGACGACTACATCACTCAGCGATCCTTTGTGGGTCAGTGCTACCAATCCTGTGTGGGTCCGATCCAGTGTGGGTCAGCGCTCAGTGGTTCTATGTGAGCCAGTGCCTACAGGTCCTATGTGGGCCCTATCCTGTGTGGGTCTTTGCGGGGGTTAGTTACCTATCGATCCTTTGTGGATCAGATCCTTTGTGGGTCATTACGGGGGTTAGTACCTATCGATCCTTCGTGGGTTTGACGACTTAGATGGATCAATGATCATCTCTATCGTCATTTGAAAATTATACCTCTGTGAGCTAAACTCTGTTTTACTTTCGTTTATGGATTGTGTTGAGCTATCCTGTGTGGATTTACGTTTTACTTTCCTTTGTGGATTGTGTTGAGCTATGCTGTGTTTTTCTTTCCTGTGTGGACTGAGTTGTGCTTGGGCTCGAATGTTAGAGCTGAATGGGAATTGATGACTTAGGTAAATGTATGGGCATATACCTAAGTAGTTTTGGTTGTTACTTCGTGATTGTATCATTCCGTTGTGGTTTATCCTTTGTGGATTTCGGGAGACCTTCGGGGGTCTTGGGGTCCCTACTGAGTAGCTTATACTCACCCCTGCACAGGCTATGCCCGCACTTCGTTGTGTTGGTTGCAGACTACGGACAACGCTAATCGTGGTGGAGGCTTGCGGAGCAGGATGGTACCTGGAGGTGGACCTCTGGGCGGGACGTACTCGGGGTGGACGACTAGACCGAGGAGCTGTGGAGGCTATCTGTGCTCACCCTTCAGGTGGGACTTCCAGAGGACAGCTCGACGCTGCGGCTTTTTTCCTTTCAGTTGTTTTTCCCTTCAGTTGTACTTTACAGTTGGGCTTGTATTTCCGGCCCTTTTTTACTTTCAGCACAGCTTGTTACAGTTATTACTTAGTGTTTACTTTTCCTCTTGTTTACTCTGTGGTGCTTGTTTACTTTACAAAGGCAATGCCATCCCTTTTTCCGGGATTTACGCTTTGGTGTTAGTCGCCAGCCCCTGACCTATGGAAGGCGGGCTTGGGGTAGTCACGGTATGGGCCCCGAGGACGGGTCGTGACATGAATGGATTTAACTTTGTCCAGCAAGGTCCCAATAGGTACTTTTTAGACATTTGGGAAAATAATTAAATCACTTTAAAAAATTATATTCTTTTCTTTTCCATCCATTTAGTGGCGTACATAATTTCTACAGTGCAGTGAAAAAGCGGTGAAGGGGCGCATTAATTAGCCTCATTAATGGTCCATATTACACTGTGTAACGATTCAATAAGGGAATTGTATCAATGATGATGTTTCATGAATGAGGTACAGGTATAATTTTTATTTCATACTTTTTCCACACTATTCATTTTCAAGAAATGATTAACACGGATCAACACACAAACATAATGATCCATGATTTATATATTTATGTTGGAGGGTATCTTTTCATGATGATATATTTATTCCAGATTCAAATATTCCCGGTAATGATTGAACATCAATCTATAAACCAACCCCAAGATTTAATCCTCTAACGCTGATGTCAGAGGCTGTCACAGAAAATCTTGAGCTCCTACGCTCATGTGTTCTTTGTTGAGAGATTATCCAAGAGGTAGAAATTTGATTTTGGGTCCTAAGAGGAGATGACGGTGACCTGAGAGTCCCGTTGGCAGAGTAGGATCATAAAACATACTACTAGAGCAACAAAAGTGGGTCATGGAAGGTGTCGCCTGTGGCGGCCTCCTGCCCATAGAAGATGCATGAAGGCTGCGACTCTAACCATTTCCACTGAAATGGAGGTGGATAGACCTCATCATTTCCACTAGAGGGAGGTAGTGCGCCAGACGGGGCGCTATAGTGGCAGAAGGCCCCGACCAATCGGTCGTGGGTGTAGGAGTCGTGGTACCTGTTACCACATGGAGGGATGACCCTCACTTGGGCCATACTAGTAGTGGGAAATCCATGATCTTTAAACCATGACTAGAGGGGAGCCATGTCCACAGGGCTAGATAAAGTCAGACACGGCTCAGATACAACCTCCTAGCCGGGTGGCACACTCTCGGACTACCTCCTGGTAGACCTAAAAAAGGATAGCGGGCAGCGCCCCCATCCCAGTAGGCCGAACCCACTCCAGCGGGCTGTACCCACACCCTATGGGCCGACCCGATGCCTGCAGGCTGGCCTAGACTAGACCGGGTTGTTAGGAAACCTGGCCGACTAGACCCTCTGCAAAACTCGGTTGGGCCAGCGAGGCCTACTGGGCCTGGCCCACTTGCTAGACCAAACCAGACTGACATAAACCTAAATCTGTTCTGGTCGAATCTACATAATTAAAAAAAATTACGTGGTAACCAAATCTGAGGTTATTCATGTCTGTCTAATAGGGTCATACAAGGCATTTTCGCAACCGGCCACCTGTTTACTAAAATGCTTATACCTTGCAAAACGAACGTCCGATTGACGATCCGTTTATAGTATTGGGAACCTTTTATTGAGGATGTTATTTTGGAATGTTTTTGTTGACTTTAATTGACTTTGAGGATTGACAAATGGTTTGAGGAGTAGTTCTCCCAATTTTGTTATGTACGGAACCTAGTGGTAGACTAAGACCTAAAGACTGCTCTATGATGGTATAGTGGGAATTTCTATGTTTTAACTGGTAGGCCCACATTGGGGGGCGGCACTTTCTAACCTATAAATCCCACAATACATGACAGTAGGATTACCTCAGTTCATCCAAGGTGGGAAGCAGCTTTGTATGAACTAGTTGGACCATGGTGGGGAGCGGCTCAGTGTGACCCAGTATACCCACGACACTCATCAGGGATGAGTACCACAATAGTACAAGGATATTGGAAAACAACTATGATTGACTCAATATTCCAACTATACATGATAGAGGAGTTGTTCTCCCACATCAGAGAATTTCGATGATGTAACTGATGGTGCTACTATCACTACCCAAGAATATACCTTTTGTGAGCAGTCTTGTTCATTTTTCATTACTTTTAAAATTTCTTTTTAATATTTTCTTTTTGTATTGGACTCCCTACTGACTTTTTTGGTACTCACCCATGCTTGAGCCCCGCAAAAGCGTGTCGTGTACCATGCAGATGACTGACGCTAGGATAGAGACCTCGGTGGGCTAGGACCCGATGGAGCTTAGTGAGACATGAACGATAGACGCTTCGACGATGGACATGGTGGACTAGGATCATGTCAGACCCAGTAGGATATCATGGATAGTACGCACTACTTCATCTTCTAGTAGCTTCACTACTCTCATGATCAGGTGGGGTTTTCTACAAGTGACCATAAAATCTATTTTTAACATGGTTGTTTCATTTTTTTGGTTGGGTTTGTATTATGGCCCACATAATTTTAGCTATAATTTGTACTCTATCTTTTTTTAGTATATTTGGTTTTCCCCATTCATTTTGTGGTATCATGGTTGTGTTTGTGTGTAGGTAAAAGTACTCAAAAAAGTGCCTCCCACATGCAAGTTGACGCCTTTGGCACTAGTCACCAACACATGTCCTTCAAGAGGTAGGCATGGGGTAGTGACAGAACGGGCCTAGGGGAACGTTCTCGTGAAAAACTTTATTCATTACCTACATGATAAAATAATTTTTATTTCACTTTATATGTAAAATCAAAATGGGCATTTTTTTTAAAAAAATTCGAAATTTTTTGTAAAGAGTACAAAAGGGAGAAAATTATTTTAAAAAATAATTTTTAAATGGTTGATAATAATTTATTTATATTTTTTTTAGAGAATATAATTTTTAATTACAATAAATTTCCAAATATTGAGACAATACAACCATATTTTGTTTACAAAAATAAAGAACATTTTTTTGTAGAAACTAGTGGAAAAAAGTAATATTAATTGAATGGTATCATTGATACCTAATGTAGAATGAAATATATGTTTTTATTGGAAAATATTTATGTAATTTCCATCAAATTATTTTCATGAATAAATAATCTCTATTTGAATGAGATTGTGATATAAACCCATAAAATGATCACAATGTTGAGGTGAGAATTAGTATATAAATTGATCATGTTATGAAAATTAGAATCCCCATAAAAAAGTCTAAATACAATATAATATTTTAAATATAAATTATTCAACTAATCTTATCATTGAATAATCAACGATGTATAATTTTAGACTAGTTAGTGGAAATTGAGTTATTAAATCCCATGACATACACTTCATCTTTGTTGAACAATATTTATCTCTAGTATAGTGGAATTATGCATTTAAATATCTTATTATAGATCCATATTACAATATATTATATTATATATGGTCATTTTATAACATATTATCAACTTATTGTTAACCATCATTTGTTATTTCCACAATTTTAGGTGTTAATTTCTTTGTTTTTCAAGAATGTTTTGACAAGTTATTTATTTCTCATATTAAATCATCCTTATGTTAGTAATCTATATAATGTAAAACGTGATAAAAAGATAATTTATATCTATTATATATATATATATAGTAATCCATAAAATTTGGGTATTAAAATTGAAATACATCATTCATAGAGACCGTTGGTCGTACGTACCAATGAACACTCTTTCCATTTTATTTACTTTTTAAAAGAATTGAAAGAATTTTTTATATATATTATAATTATATTGTCACTAATATTTGATATATAAAACATATTTTTATTACAAATATCTTTAATACATTCTATGTAAATCGTGAAGGAATCGCATCACTTCCGGAGGTGGTAGTCCTCCACACACCCAAATAGTGTAATCTTATTTAGAAAAATATAAAGCATGATAGAATAATTTATATGAAAATTAATGAATAACAAATAAATCTTAAATATCATAAATATTATATATAAATTTTCTTTCAAAAACATTTCAAAACATTTTTTGGTAGTAATGTAAAATTGAATGGCATAAATTCGAGAGGCGGTAGTCCGCCATACACAAGATTGATTATTTTGTAACCCATTTGATGAATACGTGAGGATTTATGAGTATTAATCATAAAAAATATTATATAATTATATTTAGGATATTTATGTAATATATAAGAAATATATGAATATTTTTTATGCATGTATAGAAGGGAAAAAATAAAATTTCTTTTAGAAAAACATTACATCTCCTTCTAGTATTCTTCTTACGGTTGTAGAAAAAAAATTTATAATATTTATTCAATGAAATGATAAGACATACAATATTAGGTTATGGATATCTTGTATTAATTTTCGAAGCTAATTTCTGAATCAACATTTTTTAGTTATGGGATGATGGGGGTAGATGATGCCTTTTATAAGATGGATGAGTGGAATGCATGTAACTATTTAATAAGAAATTTCACTCTAAATTTATCCTTGTAAATTGGAATAAATAAACCAAATAACGGTATAATATAATGTATATGGTCTATATAGGTCCATAAAATGGTTTTTTCACATGTTTCTATCAAATAAGGCCTCATAGATTTTACTTTTTTCCGCGGTAAACTCATTTTTCTCTTAGTCGTTGAAATTATTTTTTACCAATTTAAGTAAAAATTTCGCAAAATTTTTAAATTTATCTTGTTATAAATTATATATTTCAGTGATTAAATTTATTGAATCCTTTTTTTCATATTTAAAACACATTAGTAAAATAAATAATTTAAAATTAATCCTGCAAATATAATGAGAAAGAGGGTATTAATGTTAAAATGTTAAAAATACTACTATGTATTTATATATATATTGAATATAAAAATTAATTAAATAGAATATATTGTTTTAATATAAGTATAATTAATCTAATTTGACTTCAATTTAAATATAAAATATATTTTCTTTGTATAGACTATATAGAGGAAATGTGAGTTATCAAATAATATTCATTTTTTTAAATAATCGTTAAAAAATGAAACATCTAAAAAATTAACTATAATAATATAGAAAATAATATTTAAAATTAATTTTTATTTTGATAATTATAATTTATAAAATTTAAAAAATTTAGTTTTGAATCATCGAATACATTAAAAGGTGGTAAAAATGGCTTTACAAAAATACTGCTTTGTGTGTTAAATTATTTGCGTTCATATACTATGAATATAATATGTATTGGATGAATGAAAAAGAAATATTGAATATATAATATATAAATTTCATTAAAATCATTCAATAATAGTATCTAACTTAATTTAATAAAATACCATTCCTTTGGCACATAATAATTGGGTTTTTATAAAAACATTTCCTTTAAATTAAATTGGTTTTTACATTAATTTGTAATTAATTAGTTACAAATGAATTCAAGCATATATATTTTCATATAATTTTATCCAATTTATAATAGAAAATTATTTTTTGGGGGATAATTTTCATTTTAAATATAAAATTTTAATAGTATTTGGTGAAAATCAATCTTCTGTGTAACACAAGACAATGAAGAAACTCATTGTTACATATAATGAATATCAAAATTATTATTATGTGTATTTAATGGTTAATAATAGATTAAATATATATGATATAGTAAAAATATATTAATTTATAGAGATATTGTATTCCCCTATTCACTTCATTTTTCCTGTCATACATGTAATCGAATATGACATTCAATGTTTATAATTTCATGTTTTCATAGATCCCCCGCCCCTTATATAAATTGTGTCCTCACAATTTAAACTTGAACACAGTAATAAAGGGTTTTATATTTTGATAAAAATTATTAAAATACTTACATTGTAATATGGTTAATAAAATATCCTCTTAATAACATAGATATTAATGTATAATAGTCATTTTGAATTATAACATAACTACATTTCCATATAGAAGAACATGGGTGGGAAATTAAAAAAATAGACATGGAAGAGAAAAATAACACTCAAATGAGCAAGGATAGTAGTAGAGAACATATTCTAGATACTGTTAAAAACCATATTTCGACAAACCATAATTGTTAATAAGGTCTTTAATATAATGAAAAATGATGATTATATGACAACATTTTTTTCAAGACAATTTTACATAGAGTTGTGGAAACATTTCACTCTCTACGATTATAATGAAATTTAATTGAATATTATATTTATATTACATTAAAAAATTATTGTTTGGTTTCTTCTAGAAATATTTCTAATTCATCTCTTAGAACAGGTTTCAACATATGTTGAATTAATATATCAATAAAAATATCCCAATCTAAGGAACAACTTAAACCATTTAAAATTTGATTGACCTTATATCCCTAAAAAAATATCAGTACTCATATTTTTATAAGGTCACTGAATTGGAAAAAATAACTTATTATCAATCCAAACAACATGAAATTCCACTAAATGGTCACATACCAAACATGTTAATACCTTCATCATATATTCTCTTAAAACATGTTGGGAACATAAATTACCATAAAACCATATTGGAAACATGAATAGATTCTTTATTAAATAATTAAAAATTAGACTATTTGATATATTTCGTAAATCCAAAAATATTTTAAACTATTTTTAGGATTTTTTAATCCACATTCTCATGAAATCAATAATCAGTTTCAATGTAGTATGCATTATCCAATTTACATTATCCATATGAGTCACCTCTTTATCCAATCATCATTATCTAAAAACCAAGATCATATTATATGTTTTTTTTCACCCCATTATATATTTTCCATGATGTTCCTCCTATAACTAAATAATTTTTTTGGTTATCAGTACTATTTAACACGTGTTGTCAAATCCACAACTAAATAGTACTGTATTTCCATCATTGTATATATATCACGATTCTTATTACTATAAAATCATTGATATAACAATCAATGTAAATAATCATTAAATCCAAACATGATCACATTAATTATTCCCCTTTGATAATATAAATAACATAATATTCATCTTAATCCCTAAGCTTCATATGAGGCCAATTTCATAGACACTTGGTATATTATTTTTTATAATTCCCTATATCCTTAGAGATTATGAATTTAACAGTGGAAAATTATTTTTTTCACTTAAAATCATGAGTATGGTTACTATTTTCTCCACACATGAAGAAAAATACATTTACCCTTATGTATATAACATGTTTTTCCATTAAATATTATCACATGTAATAACATATCCCATTACATTATACTTTTTATCAATATTTTACTATCCCATCTTTTTTTTACCATTCCACCCTTCAAAGCCACAATACATTGATAACACATTATCTATTTTAATAGAACATGTTTCTCTTTCCCCATATGATAAACCATTTGGGATTGTAGTTCTCTTTAATAGATTACATTAATCTAATAAAATACATTATCATTCATACACTTTGGATCAAATTTATTTGTGAGGTTCACATTTATTCTTTTAGGAAATATTTAAAAATGTAAAAATATACTATATTAGATCATAAAATTATGATAGAAATGTATAATCCCATATGAAAAAATAACTAAAATAAATTAAAAAATTTATACATGGTTCATCTCAAAATCATAAACATAGTTTCTTTGGTATGTTTATCGATACATATCCTCAAATTCTATCATAGTGTTATGATCCATTATCTATGATTTCATAAATAAAATTCCTGAGGATTCAACAAAACATTATCTGATACTATCTAAAATAACCCCTACCCTAGTAGCCCAGATCATGTGTCTTCTACCATTATATTGAAAAAATAAATAAGGAATTCACATTCCAAATAACTGAATAGTTTAATATCCATTTTAATCAAGATACATAAACGAGTCTTGTATAACAACTGAATAAAAAAAATTAATGTTATTTTTTCACTTTTGATAATAACATTATTCAATATAGAATACCACTATATATCATTCTTATAAAACATGATGGAATCCTAGGGAAAAGTTTTAAAATTATAGTGAGTTCAAAATACTTGCAATAGTTCTGTATTGTGGAATCTATAATGAATCTATAAGAATAAGAAAAATGGTAACAAAAATAATTAAATATAAATTCTTCATAAATTTCATGAATACATTAATAGATATGGAATAACAGACATGTAATGGGAAATAATAGATAAACCATTTCATTTAATCATTGAGTTGTGAGTAAAATTTTTAAGGACCATGACCCCTGTAGGCTAGATATAGAGCCATAAATTATTTCATTGACATAATTTACAAGAAATTAGAATCCTAAAGGACCAAATAGTTTATTATCAACGGAAAACTATATGAAAACATAGTTATTACTTTTCAACATGAATAAATTACAATTTAGAAACTGTATTGGAAACATCCATAAACTCCTAGATTATCCCTGATTATCATTCATAATATATATATACACATCCTTGGAAAAATAAATCATACGAAATGGGTGAGTTCAGATAATCATTACGGTTATGAAATAGATGATAATCTAAACTAAATATAAATGATATGGAAAGGTGAGTTACTAAATTTATATGTACTAAAACATAACCAACATCATATTATTGATAAATAAAATTTTGTAATACTATTGGACTAATAACCTTAGAATGAAACTAAATCAATGATAAAAATTATTTTTATAATCAAACTGATTATGAATTACATATAAAACATACTATTCCGACCTTGGCCCAGAAAAACGGAAAATAAATGGTTAAGGCCTTGACCAAACCCACATCTGTTTTGTCTAATGTGACCTACTGATGCATTTAAGAGATATAGGGGACCCCTAATATAACATACAAAGTCCAAAATATTATTTATATGAATTTTGTGAAATAAAAAAAATATAAAAATCTTTTCCCAGTTAGTAAACATAATCACTATACATTCTTTGTAAAATACATAATGAAGTCATAATAGAAAATCCACAAAAAAATTTATAATAAATAGATTAATAAAACCTGGTAGTTGATATTATAAAATAAAAAATCCCTATTAAGAATATGATTTAACATATGGCATTGAAAGTTATTGAAAAACACAAATAAAATCATTGGGGAATTATTACGATAAATAACATTTCATATCATTAGAATGAAGAATTAGTTTGGGAAATTATTATTATTTTTTCTAATATTAGAATTTAAATATTCATATCCCAAAAAATAAATGGAAATGAAAATTATATTATTATTGATGCACAATTTATTTGTAACTAAAGAGAAAGCATATAAAATTATTTGAATAAAAAATAGTAATTGGACACTTCAATGTGGTTTATGGGAAAATATCAGAGTATTTAAAGAGGAAAATTGATAAATTGTTTTCATAAAACCATAAATGAACTAAGATAGTTTTTAAAGATAAAAATACTAATTTTATCAAAATAATTTTTTCTTATAAAAACATATGGAGTGTACTTGAAAATGGGTCATATATTTGGATGTACACCTACAACAGGTTTGTTAATTGCGAGGAATTAAAAAGGTATTCTTATTGAACATGTATTATTCCATAAAATAAATATGAACTGATCATGATAAATGAGTCGGTATCATATAAATATAAATATGAATAATTTTATGAAGATAATTTATAATTACATTTGGGAAAAGAGAGTGAAATCATAACCTGATTGAAAAATGGAGATGTATGAAGATACCGTTACCTATTAGAAAATAGAAAAACCGTATGCCCAATAAAATTAATGAATATAAAATAAAAAATTTTATAAAAGGAATATGAATATATTAATTATATTAAACATTATATTATAGAATACAGACATCACTCACAATAAATAGTGGTGAATAAGGAATATCATACAAAAATGAATGTGAGATGAGAAAACCAGTTCCATATGTCCAAAAGTGTTCCATAACTGTACTTAAGATGATATATAATGAAATTAGATTCATTAAAAATTTAATTCATCATCTATTCAACTCTTTATTTATTTTATAAATAAAAATATGTTATGCAACATTTTTTGGTATGTAGTAAGATTTAATTTCATCAATAAAAAGTGTTTATTTTCATTATTTCCATGATTGGATCACATGTATACTTGTATGAAAAAAAATGTGGAATGGAAATTGTTTTCCAGAATTGAGATAATTTATTATTGATGAATGTATAGAAGAATGAACTTATTTATATATCATTTTTTTTAGATTTGAGGATGTTTTAGCGGATAAAACCATAATGAATTCCATTTGAATTATTTGGGAATTTTTCATATAATCATTCTCTAATATTGTTCTATTAATGAATATTAGGTATATATACTAGCTGTAGAGCACTAGGTAATATTTAATATAAATATGATGTTTTTTAAAATATTATAAGTGTTTTTTGAATATCATTGAAAGTGGAAATGAAAGAAATGAAAACATTTCATCCCTGAAGGAGGTAAATTGGCACATCACAAATTATGTTTTCGTTTCATAATAAAATGGGGAAAACAAAAAAATTGATGTTGGATATTCAATAATAATAATGATATTATAATATATATAAGTTTAAAATGTTATCATTCATGTTTTTACAGAGGAGGTAATGAATGGTTATAAAAAGATATATATTTAAAGTAAATTAAAAGAACGAAACGATATTTTACCTCTTCAATTTCTCTCCATGAGAACATCATAAAGGAACATTAAAATGGTATTTTTGGTGAGACCAGATTGAACAAAATTTATGGGAGTTTTTTTGGAAACGTATTGGGTTGAAATAGGAAAACCTTGATGGTTTTTTTTATGTTTGGAGAAGAGGTGGTAAGGGGTGGTATTTATAGTGTATGAGAGGGGTGTTTTTTGGATTATTTGTTTCATTTTTCTATTATTTTTGATCAAGAATATGAAGAGATTTAACTTTGTCACAAAATATTTTAAAAATAAGAAGTATGCTTTCATATTATGGTGATTACATCTACATTAGCTTATGGAATATTGTTATTAGCTTATATTGTATATGTACCATAAATTACAATATTTTACTATTCCAAAAAAATCATTTCTTTTTTAAAAATCTAATAAAACACCATATCTCTTTTTGGAAATTTAGAATTAAAAAATTTATGCTATTTTATAATAATAATTTTCTAATTTTGTTAAATTTAATTTTTATATAATATTTTTATGTACTAAGAAACATATTTTTATATTATAACTGATTTTATGGGACATTTAAGAATGAGTTATTTCCCCCTTAAATTATTTTATAATAATAAAATAATAAAAATCATTTATAAATATATTTTAGGAAAATGAAATTTATTTTTAATTAAAATTTTGATTTTAAAATTTTGAATTAATATTTATGTTTCAAAAAAATGCCAATAATTCATTTTTCATTTTTAATATATTTATTTATGTGTTCCATGAAATAAATATATCATATTTTAAATTAGGATATATATATATATTATTTATAAATAAATAATATATTCCTAATTCAAATCATAAATATGCAATTAATATAATTAAATTGACAGTTTTATTAAAATGAGGATTTTATAATAATCACTAACAAATTAATATTTCCATAAAAAATACAATAATTTAACCATATTAAAATTTTTACATTTTTATTTTAAATACTATGTTCATTTTTTCAAAATAATTTATAAAATTTTCAAAATTTAGTTTTAAATTATGTTTTTCATTAAAATACTGGAACCATGCCATTTAAAAAAGATAGACTTTAATTTATAAACCTGGATTCATTCATATCATATTCCTATAAAATAATTTTGATGGATTTAAAAAAATTGATTAAATATATAATATTTAAATTTCATAATTTGGTGAATTATATTAATTCACTCTAATTTAACAGCTAGGTTATGATGGTCACTTTTAAAATAATGATATTTAATTGAATATGTTATTAATTTATATTTATTAATTTTTTGACAATCCATTTCTTATTTATTTATTCAGAAACAAAGAATGTATTAAATAGGAAACAAAATAGTAGTTTGACCTAGGGAGGTCTAATGTAATAATCTCTGAGGGATCCCCTCTAATAATGTTAGTCCCCCCAAGTCCTAAATACTTTAAGCATGTAAAATAGGAAATATGGAAGTCATGTACAACCATGGAAGAAATATGATCTACAACCGTGTTTCCCCACTCAAGGTGTGATATAGTTGAATGTTGCTATAAAGAATACCTCTCCAATTCCTTATGATATAAGAGATGGACCATGGGATTGTACATATTCCATTCAGGGAGTTATAATGAATTTTAGAATTGGTTTCAACTTCGGTCAATGAGATGTTACTTTTTCTTCATAAGTGCTAACCAGTGGTCATCACCTTGCGTTCCGCCAAGAGGGATCTCCCAATAAAAAAGTTTTTGTAAACACTATCATAACTGATCAACATGTTTCATGAACCACACCCACCAATTTTGTTTCCTTTTATATATCACCCAATAATGTTTAATTTAAGTCCCATGAGAGGTGGAAACAATATTACCCACTAACTCTATAAGGAATTGCATAAGGGATGGTTCAAGGAGTTTAAAACATGGAATCACAAAAAGTTTTTAGAAGATAGAACTAATTAATAAGATGGTTCCAGGTTCTTATAACAATCTCCCTCTCTATAGAATGACCATAATCATTGCATGTATTGTTTCCCACTTTCCATATACACAGTCACCCAGCACATAAGACACTATATTGAGCCTTCCTTTCTAGCCTCATATCACTCACCTTATAAAACCACCATTCCAATAATGTAATATTAGAGTGGTCTTGAGATAAACATGTTGTAAATTCCCTTAATTTGTTCCAGATGGAATCCACCCAATCTCATTAAATGAAAATATTTTCTGTGTTCCCCTCTTTTGGTGTCGCGGGAACCCTTATATGCAGAAGAAATTATATTTAAAATGTGACATACCATAAAATCCTTGGGTGATGCATTCTATCCACCTGTAATAAATTTTTTCCTCTCAATTTTAAATTATACATGAAAATAAGAACACAGAAGAAAAATAATTGCATAATGTTTAGATGTAGAGTGATAGAAAAAATCATTGTTCAGAAGTATTACATAATAAATAGAAAAAACGTGATCAGTTAAATGACCCTTGATTTCTCAGGGGGAAAATTAAATTGATGATGATTTTGTAATAAAATTTTATTCCTATAGTTTACTGTTTCATTATCACTTCCGAAAATATCAAGAAAAAATAATTTCAGTTGATTTATTACCTTGTCAGAATCTCAGCCATTGGTTACTGATTGATATATATCCACCATATTTCATAAATTCTTGATAAGGATATTCAGCACATATATTTATTCCTAAAGAATATTTATGAATCAGAAGATCAACAAGTCATATGGTTATGACATTAAATGATTACAAAACACATGATTCTTAGTATATGTAATCTAATTTGATACATGATAATTTAATATTAATTATTAATATCATTAATTAATTCCTCAATTAGTTAATTTGATGACTCATATAAAATATGTAAATCCTAATTCAAACACTACAATGTTATTCTCCTTTAACGGAAGTTTATTAAGAACCTCCAATAAACATGTTTTTTACAGGAACGACTGTTCTTCCCCCTCCTCCCCAACTCTCCTGACTCCCCCAACACCCTAACCCTGACCCCCAACCCCCCAATCCAAAGGCACGACCCTGAAAACCCCCAAGACCCCCAAGACCCTGGGAACCCTGGTTACCCCCGGCGACCAGCGTTCCCCCGACAACCCCGCGACACCATCATGACCCCCACGACCCCCAGAAGTCTTAGGATCCATCAACCTTGGTGATTCCCATGACCTTGAAGACCCTTGTGTCCCAGCACCACCCTTCAAATCACTTGATGTGTCTCTCCGTCACTCATCATTCCTCACCTCCCATTGATGGCGGTCAGTACCTTCCCCGCTCCTCTATGCATGTCTGTATACCATTTTCTTGTAGTTGTGTTATGATTATTGGTTGGTTTGGTTGAATATTAGATGAATTCAAATGTATAGTGTAAAAATATAGAAGCCATTACTCTAAAATAGAATAGAAATTGGAAAGAGATCCAACTAGCACCATATTTTGTACTAAATCATGAAAATATGATAGCCCAGGATATGGGTGCATCAAATTTTGCGTGATAATGTGGTTTCAATTCAATATAGCGCTGAAAATGGTGCTTGGTTAGGGTAGAATCACTACTCCATTTTACCACATTCAAGCTATAATAGTTTGTGTTAGATATGGTCTATTTTCTTTATTTTCAATATTGATGGTTGTGGTAGGATATTGCATTTACATGTTCTATTTGTGGTGTGGTTGTGATTTTCCACAATTTTCTGGATGTTTCCAATATTGTCGTATGTGATTCCATAATTTTAAATTATTAAATGAATATAGTATGTTTTATGTGCTTATTAATAGTGTTTTTTAATTTGTTTTAATGGATTTTAATATGCTCTCAAAGGGTTTAGAGATGCCTATCTGTTGAAATAATATTTTCAAAATGAAATTTGTTATGTTTCATGAGTGTCTTTTTTTTAATTCTTTGCAAATGTGTCCCGTGAATTTTTTAAATATGATTAATTATAGTTGGATTATTTTGTATTGAATAAATGATATTGGGTTATATCAAGATATTAGGTAATTATTTCTTCTCAATTTTGTTATGAGAATCAATTTTTATTGAATACTCCACTATATTAGGGGAAAGCTGTAGTGATATCTTATCCTCTATATTATGATTTTCTATGATAATTTCAATGTAACAATTTTATGTCACTCTCTTTAATGACTACATTTTGATCAATGGATCATCTTTATTATATTATATTTCTTTAATATTATACTATGGTATATGTTTGGTCTTTTGAGATTACATGTCCTTCTATTAAGACAAGTGATCAACTCTCATGAATCAATGGAATTTTTAATATGTTATTTATTCCAAGTTAATGATTACCATATACATATGATATAACCATAAATATTATATTTATAATTTTTCAGGATTGAATATTTTAATTTAATTTTATAAAACTATGGATTAAATATTTTATCCCACTTTCTATAATTGAATCAAAATTACATACAAATTGAAAAGGTATATTAACATCAATATTTTTTAGTTTTATTCTAGGATATAAATTTTGAAATTTAATAGACATGGTTTAATTTATTTTAGTAAATTCATGTTTCCATTGATTTTGGAAAAAAATACCTTACTCATAATCCTTGGATTCATCAACCATAATAATTAATACTTCCACCTAATGATTCCAGGAATGTTCAACATCTTGGTTCCCCATGTATTTTATAAATTATTGTGACATGTTTATGGTGGGAGATTGTTTCCATTTTATATTCCAAACATCTATTCAATTTTTATATGATTTATCAAGCCCTAAACATAGTGACATCATAGTTATGGAATCATCAGTTTTTCAGTCTGTTTTGTTGTGGCATGAAATAAAAAAACTATAGGGATTTTATCTTTGTTCTCCTCTTTCTTTGTGAATCTTTTTTATTTGAAGGCTTTTGTTTTCTAATGGGTGGGTTAATTATTTACTATAAGTATTTATATTAAAAATCATTCGTTAACATATTCATATTTTTTTCAACTAGCAAATGTGAATATCTTTGAAAATTTAGTAAAAGTTATGTGATTTTATTTTTTTAATATTGTGTTGGGACATTGTGATATGAATTGATAATAATTGGATCACATTACTAAGGAACACACCTCAGTATGCTAAGGGTTTGGAAACGTTTTTAGATTTTAAAATTTCCAATCGATCTGTTAAATAGAGAATAAGATCACTATTTCCTAATTGTATATTTAATAGATGGTTTAAGAATGATGAATCTTATTAACATTTAATATTTAATTAATTCCCTACTCAATATTTGTGTTGGATTTGGCACAAAGAATCGAACATTATATAAAAGTTTAGAACTTTTTTCAATCAACAAAAATGGCTCCCAAATACGTCAAAAATGGAAAATGAAATGATGAACATTAAAAATTCTGAATTTGGAATTGCAAGACACCAACATCAACATCAAAATATCACAAAGCAGCCAGATGAGGGTGCTACAAATTCCAACATGATAGGTGATTTTTTTGAGACTATAGGACAACCAGATCAAGATTGTAACATATCATTAGATCCTCACATTGATTATATGGAGACTAATGTAAGAGAAAACTTCACTATGGAAAATATGTTTGATGTTTTGGTTGTTGATGGAAATTAAGAGTTCTATAGTGGATGTTTGAAATATTCAAACCATTCTTTTATGCTGAAGTTGTACCATATCAGATGCCTATTTAGAATTAAAAATAATTCAATCCCATTAAATTGGAATTTTTTTGTGATTAATTTCCATAAGCAAAGCTCCCGAAGATATTTTAGGATATGAATAATATTTTTAACATGATTGGTCTGAATTATACAAAAAAATACAAGTGTGTCACAATGATTTTATTCCCAATTTGAGAGAGGATTCAAGTATACATTATTGTAAAAAATTTTCTTCTTCAAGATGGAATTTGATGGGTGATGTCAAATGTCTGAATCAACATACATCCATGAATAAGAAGTAAAGTAACACAACTGCAATGTTTTTTCATTACATTCTATTAAATCATTTATTTCAAGGATTACGCATGTCATCGAAAACCACTAACACATGATGTGGAAATCATTAGATAATAAAAATGATGGATTAATGCTACATCCATGAGATTAACTATCGTGGAAGACATTTCATTCATTACATGCAGATTTAGTAGCTGATACTAGGATTTTTTGATTGGGGTTGGGTTATGATTGATTAAACCCATTTGGGATATTCAATACCAGTTATGTCATTTGGCCAGTAGTTTTCATCCCATTCAATATACCTCTTTGGATGTGTATGCAAAAAATAATTTTTATGATTTTTATGATTATTCATGTCAAACAATGCATTGAAATTATATTTTTGTAAACATATATCCTTTAATTGAAGAATTACAGGAGTATTGGAGAAGAGGTATTGGGACATATGATTATTCTTCTAAAACAATGATCAAAATGCAGGGTCCTCTAATGTGGACCATTAGTGACTTCCTTGGACCTGGGAATTTATCTTGTGGGAACACTTACCTGGTTTTAGATTTTCCTATTTGTAACATTGATTTTGATCCCAAAATGCTACCTAACAGTAACAAATTGTGCTTCTTGTTCCATCGAAGATTTCTCAACACATCTAATATATTTTAATAGAATATATCAAATATAAAAGGTTTCAATTATCTTAGACCACCTCCAATGTTGTTAATTGGTTTTGAAATATTGGAACAACTTAGAAATGTTGACAAAATTTGGAATGGTGAATATTTTAAATGATACTGTGGGATGAGTTCAAAGTGCATCAACAAGTTAAATAGGAATGAAACAATGGAAGGAAAAAAGTATATTCTTCAAAATTTTGCATTGTGAATTTATTTATTTAAGGAATAATCATGATATGATGCATATTGAGAAGATTGTTAGTGATGATTTGAACTTCACATTACATAATGAGCATGTAATGTCGAAGGATCATCTCAATATTTAGAAAGACTTATAATTAATGAAAATATAATGTTATCACTAACCAAATGAGAATGAAAAGTTTTCTATGAAAATTTTGGCAATTAAAAATAGGGATAAAGATACATTCCTTCTAATTTTAAAGTATTTGAAGGTATCTAATGAATATTCATGTAATATATCAAGGTGTGTTGAGTTAAATAATAAAAGGTTACATGGATTGAAAAGTTACGATTCACATGTTTTGTTTCAATAGTTACTACTTTTGACATTGCGTATATTATTACCTGAAAAATTTATTGCTATTGTAATCCAATTCAACACATTTTTAAGACAACTACGTGAGAAGCAGCTACATTCATTTTTCAAGAAAACCATTAGGAGAGGTTGGTATTGAAAATTTGTGCAATATAGATGATCTTTACTCTATCATTTGTTCCTATCATGATGCATTTAAGTGTGCATTTTGTTGAAGAAGCTAAACTAGGAGGGGTCATACATTATCAATGGATATATAAAATTTTGATGAACTATATTTTTATTTTTTTCAGTTACGTAAACTATTATTGGCACTTAATCAAATTCATATTTATGTTTGTTTATTTTATTTCATAGATATATAGGGCATTTGGAGTAATACATGAGAAATAAAGCTCAACCTGAAGGCTCTATTGTAGAAGGATATTTGGTATAGGAGTGGATTACCTTTATTTCTAGATACTTGGATGATATTGGTACAATATTTAATCGAGTTAGACATGTTGACAACTCATCGACTGAATGTCAAATACTAGGGAAATGAAAAATATTTTTTCATATTGGCTGATCAGTTGGTCGGACCTCAGATGTTTCACTAATATTAATGAAATTATTACAAGAACATAGATATGTGCTTATGAATAGTGAAATTATAAATCCACTTATTGGTGATGTGAATATTCAAAAAAAGAGATAAATGAGAGGTTAAACAAAAAATGAGATTGATATAACAAATATTGTTAATAATGATCTTGTAAAATGGTTTGCATGACTTGTATGTTTTTAAATATTGTAATAAATACGGATATTTGGATGACACATATATTTTTAAAATCTAATAATGTTTTCTTTTTTTAGATCATAGATACTAATTCTTGAGTAAAGTTGTAATGATAATTGATGTTTCTTGCCTGAGGTCCTCTAAAAATGTTAGAATGTTTGACGTATACAACGTGAATGGATTTATATTTCATATAGTCGATCCAGAAGAGGGTTTGAAAATATAGAATAATTGTATATGTACATTTTATGAAGTCGAATACTTTGGAAATATGACAGATATTTTGAATTAAACCACTACATTCATTTTTCAGTTGTTTTATGCAAATGAAATTGGGTCGACATTATCATAGGTGTTAATATAGTTTCCTTGAAATTTACTTCTGTGAACTTCTCTTGATTGTTAGATATTGGTGATCATGAACTGCATGATCCATATATCTTATCATCACAATATTAAAATTAATATTATGTGAATTATGTTGTGGATGAAGGGTGCGTGGTAGTTTCTCTTGTAAAACAATGAGATTTTTATGATATGGGTGATGAAGTGGATGATTTGACCTCTGCCATTGAATCTCGTAAACAACAAGAAACATTCATATTTATACATCATGATATTGAAAATATTAGTCTAGAAAGGATGGGATAATTGGATGAAGAAATGGAGTAGAAAAATTACATGATTAAGGGGGGAAATGATTCTATGTATAGTTTTGACTTAATTTAGAAACCAGTTATTTCATTACATCAGTCATTCATTCTCAATTTTATATAAATTTTGGGTAATAGTATTTTTCATCTGTTATCTTTTCCAAAAACATATCTTTATATTTTTTTTTAAAATATATGTTATGAATATAATTTTATTTGATTAAATGAATGGAATTCCATGGTGGAAGTGTCATAATATTTCATTGACAACATCAATATATGAAAATCCATATGTCTCCCTACCAACGATATCTGAGCCACCATCTGATCCCCCCTTTACACCGTCTCCCCATGCACCATCGCTTACTCCCTCTATGAGCATCCCTTCAACATCTCAGTCATCGCTTCCCCCTTCATGAGCCTCATCAATGAGGGAGAATCACACCAATTCATATTCTCCTTAGGGATACTGGATGGTGAATTTCATAAGTAGAAAATGTTATATGAATAAAATTATTTATCTTTTTTTTATACTAACTATTTGTTCATTAAAGATAAAAACAATACAACTATGGATAAAAATAGAAAACAGTCAGATGTATGTAATCTGACCATAGAGAATATCATTGTTCCATTTGATTCATATGGGGTACCTACGAATGATGTCATAGGATTACTTGGCAATATTCTTAGCCTGCTGGATGCGGATTTGGTTTCCCTTCCTATTTCTTATGATGATTAGAGGAATATTTCTTTAACCTGGAAAAAGGTAGTTTTTTATTCCCAAATAATGGTAATCATAATAAATTATTTTATAGTTGAATATCATTATGTTACTAAATTATAATATTTTTAAAATTAATTTATCTGTATAGATGTTTTTCCATATTACTGTTATGGATGTGATAGCATGAAAGTGGACATTGAAAAATCTTGCCATGAAGTAGAAATACATAAAATGGAGATTGTGGAGTGATGTCAATGATACTTCATTGAACACCCAATAGATTTTGGGAAAGCTACCTGATTGGGTACCCAAATTGAAATGGAATATTTTTGTTGACAAACATCATGATGAGAAGTATATAGTATTTAAATATATATTATTCTATTAATATCATTTAAAATTTATAAATTTATATGAAGAGGAATTACTATTAAATATATTACTATTAAATTTCATTTTACTTATTTCTAGATATTTCAAGGAAGAATGCATAAATTTGGGCTAAGTAATACATCCCTAACACTACGGGGTCAAAGAGTTTATCCAGAAGTTGATCTCCTCAGGTAATCTATTCATTAGTTTAAATTTTATAAGAAAACAATTATTTGTTTAATATATTAATTTTGTTTTTTATCTTTGTTAATTATAGACCCAATGTTTTGGGCACCCATAATCCTTAAAAGAAGTGTTGTTGAATGTTCACTAAAAATATGTTGGATGTTTTGTTAATGAGCATGCCAAAGAAGTTAGGGTATGAACTCATTTTTCATTATAATTCTTTATTATCATTTTTCACTATGATAATAAATATTTATTATAATATAAATGATATTTTATTTATAGACAAAAAGATTTAATCTACGGGATGCCATTCCAACTATGTCCTACTCAGTTTCCCATGATGACCCTGTTTCTAATGTTCTTGGGAAGGGGCATCCTGGTCGAGTGTGCAAGATGGGTTTAGTGCCTGTACCATATGAGGCCTTTGATAGGCCAGTGAGGATTTCAGCTACATGTACTCTGGGGTGTAGTTAGTTCATACCCAGAAATAATCAGATAGAGATTGTATCTTAATGAAACATAGTTTTGGAACAAGGGACTCTGATATCTGCATTGCAGAAATTGGTGATTGATTTAAATCAGAAGACAACCAGATCATCCCTAGGTGTTATAGCATTAACTGGTGGTGAGGAGGATAATCAAAAAAATTAAAAATAATTTATTTTGAAAATAGTTATTGATTTTATGTTAAAATATAAATATGCATTAATATTTAATTTTCAATGTAATGTTTTTACATATGGTAGAAGGTAGTAAAGATGGAGGTGGAGAGGGTGATGAGCTATGTTCATTATCAGACATTGATTAGTGGTATTGTTGAAATGTAGGAAAAATATTTTAATTGTCATTTTGTATATATATCATGTGTGGCATAGAGTTTTGCACTTAACATTTTCTTGACCTATCATTTTATTGATTTCTCATGTTTCCTATTATGTATTATGATCCATTATTCCAAAACACTATGATTTTACGATCATAATGTAGCATTAATGAATATTTATATTTATGAATAATTCATGAATCAAAGACAGAGAGTTATTAGAGACTTAAATATGTTCCTGAGAACAGATGAAAAAATAGGACAACAATTTTCTCAAGCAATTGTCGATTATTTCTCTTGCTGCTTAGATATGTGTATCCTAATTGAAGCTACTATTGATAGAACATAATTATATAGGGAAGGTCCACTAAAAATGTAATATAGGCATGTAAAATTGATAGATGTTTATTTATATCAATTATAGGAGTTCCCCCATAGAAATGTATAGGTTTACTATTCCAATGTTCATCTTAGATAACATCCCTCTTATTGTTGATCTTGAGGAGAGTACCAAGAGGTCAGCACTATTTTCCATAAAATTTAGAAAAGCATGTATTGAGATTCCTAGTGGTAGGAAAGTGGTCATCAATGTAATTAATAACACCTTTCATGGTAGACCTCTACCTCTATATGAAGCACATCACGATACTCTACCTTATCGATTCAAGATTCCCAAACAAATGAAAAAGGAGTCAGAATGTAATTCTAAAAGAAGTGTTTTATCTTGGATGTTTGGGATCCAAATATTTACCTGGTAGAGATTTAGAGGGGTGTTCATGGCCATAAAAACCATCACTAGGCCAATAAGTTGGAATATTGTTACCCATGAATTGATCAGATTGAAATCCTCTTTTACATACCACACCACCTCATCATGGTGAATGTGAAAGCCTAACAAGACATGGAACATTTTCCTAGGATTCGTTGAAGATTAGTTAACATTATATGGAGGGCCCCATTATCCTAGGATTCTTCGAAAATGACATCGCTAAGGATATCAACATGGCACAACAACTTCCCTAAACCATTTAAAAATGTACTCATAGAATAAAAAATTAGGATATCCTTAAAATTACTATCACATTCCCAAGAGTATAGATCATTTATATAATGCTCTCCCAACAGCTCCCACTTGATCAGTGTCTCGAATTTCCTATACAACCGATACATAAAAACCCAGTTTGATGACTTTGGCTCCCTGATGAGCCAACCTAATACTCTCCCTTGATAGTGATATTGTGGGGCCACTCCTTCATCATCCATTGTAGTCTGTCGCATCAGAATTTATCATAATAAAAATTCTCTCCCTAAACTATGTATACTCATGGATAAGCATGTGAGTAGTTTTTTTCTGTGGGAGATCTTGTCTCCCTATTCCTTTATTTATGCATCAATATGTTCTAGATTTTCCTTAGGATTGAGGGTTCTAATTTTTCACACACAACAATGTACGCATTTAGAGTCATTCACAATATTTACTTCAACTAACATTTCAAACTAATGTGGATTGTAATGATCATATCTCAGCTAGAAATCATCCCTCACAACTAGTACCCCACCTCATAAGGCCATTTGGTACAATGGTTTCTCGATGGACCCTATAAAATCATCTATGACCATTCCTGTTAGGAGGGGAAATGGTTGGAACAAGATTATTTCTTTCAACCTGGCCATTTTAACCACATCAATAGGGTACGACATGAGTGTGAAGCTTAATATGATGATCTGAATTGTTGGATGGATGTTGGTGTAGGGTAGATAAATGTGGACCCAATAATCATATCCACCATGCGTGATACTATATAGAAATATAATAAGTGAAAGGTCCTTCTCACATGGCAGATTCAATACTTGGCTGATCTAATATATCACATTGCATAACTCATCCAATATAAGAACATCTAGATTGATGGGATACACTGTATCAAACACCACCACCTTAATGATGGTCCTTGACCACACCCCCATGTGTACATCCCTCAATGTAAGAATGCATCTATAGATCAACATGGAAATTAACCCTTTAATCCTGAACAAGGGAGAATTAGATATTATTTTATATCCGCACATCATCCAATATATCTTCAACAGAATATTTATGTACATTTTCTCCTTCCCCATTCAAATATACAGGGGAATGTGTTCTACCACCATAAAAGATTTTCATCTAGCTCATTCTGGAAGTTTTCAAACTAATTATTGAATGGGATGTCCATTTCTCATATCTTGTTGCATTAGTCCCTTTCACCAAACATCGAAATGGGAACAATAGAGTTGGAATTTTCTCTTACTCCTCCCACACATTCTCTATTGGGTGGAACCCATAATATATCACACCTTGAATCAGGATCCAAAAAATTGGTAAATATCCCATATAATGAAATGGTATGAGTTATGGATTAACTATGACATGTCCTTTTTGACTTTATCATTCAAATGGCATGGTAACTCCCTCCATGGAATGATATTTTTCATTTAGAAGTCTTGAAAGGTAATATTTATACCACAATGTAGTAACATATAATATCATATTTCATTTGAATACCATATTCTTTATCTCTATTATGTGTTTTGAAATTGAATAACTGTGTGGATTTGAAAGTTCTTTTTATTATAAAAATGTTGGTTTCCTTGTATTATTTATGAAGTAGAATGTATGTTTAAGTCAAATTGACACATTTTTTTAGTGCATTGGAACTGGTGATTCATAATTAACTTTATTTTTTTAAAATATACCTTTAGATGAATTTTAAACTATCATTAAGTAAACTGATGATATTTAGAGGCAGTTTTAACCTCCTCTATAATTTGGTATCTTACGACTGAAGGCTGTTAAAACCTCTGATACATACAATAATTTAGTGGTGACGTAGACCACTACAAGATAGTTTTCATTTTCCTTTATCATTTCATGACTGTTGGTCATGGATTTTGCAGTGGTTTTCCCCAACAAAATGATTTTTTTCCGTGGTGAAATAAAAAAAAATTTCTAGGAATACAAACTCTAAAGCGATGAGAATCCACCGCGAAATATGATCTCAATGATGGTTAGCAGAAACCGCTTCCAAATTGAAGAAACTATTACGTATTCTGTGTTGACAAAAAATTTATCGCCAGTTTTTGGAAACCATCATATAAGAATATGACGGCATTTTAATCCACCTCTATATGGCTATTTTCCTATATTGAAAGACTAACAAATCCTAAGGAAGGTCATTAAATTTCAATAATAAACATAACATAACATTCCTGAATCAATGTAGATCTTATTGTAACATACCAAACATATCAATAAAATAATATATTTTAAACCATTATGAAACACTCATTATTAAACAAGTAAAATCTCAGGTTGTTGAAGAAATTACTTGAATCCTAATATCTAATAATTCCATCATAATAAAAACCATTAGTTCACCAACAACTTTAATTACCACCAATATAATTATATAAACATCACATCGTTATTGTCTAAATATCAAGGTAATATAAGTGTTCTAATTCCCATGCCAAGTGTTTTCAAGAACATTATCTGACAACAGAAGCACTCATCTTGATTACAAGTGGTTATCATAACATTCTTTCAATTCCTTAAAAGATAATTACTGTAGTATAGTCCTTATATATATATATATCATGATTCCTATAACTAGGACATTAATTAAAATTTTTTAAAATATGAAAATTATTGAGTCCTAACTGATTTGATAATCAACCCTCTCTATATGTAGAAGCAGTATAAGCATGAACATGATCCATTATCCTCTTTTTGGGAATATTCTTTTGATTATAGACATTGATTTCCATAGTTCCAAATCTCCATACTATTTAAGTGTTATACATATTCATTATCTCATTTGAAATCATGTTCCTATTTGAACGTCCCAATATAGTAATATAAATCTCACATTCCCTTCATGCACATAACAAGATGTTTACTACCATAATTATCATATATCTGAAAATCCTTCCTTCAGTTATTACCATTATAAACAATTGTATCCCCCTTTCTATACTTATCTTTCTTCCATACAATGTCATAAAACATAGATAATAATTTCTTTATCATGAGATCACATGATACTATATTCACATATGGTGATAATATTTTGGATACATATTCCATTCAAAAAACTATCATAAAACCATAGAAGATATGATAATTCTTACACATATGATCATCTGAATTGGTGAGAAACCCAATACTTTTATGAAGTTCCATTATGAAAATCTAATATGATTATAATATAAATGTTTCCTTTGGGGATGTAGTTGGTAACGCTAAGTCAGGCCTGATGCACCTTGATGATGTTGTTAACCCTTAGCACACCTATTCCAAAACAACATCAACATATAGTATCCATAAAAAGATGTTTTACATGATGATCCCATAGAATATATATCTTATTGATATTCTAGTGCGTTCTTCTATTCTTACCATTAGATACTATCTTAGGTTTTTTGTTCCCTAATCTATCTTTTCTAAATCATATTTCGTAAGACTTTATTAAACATCCTTTGAAAAAAAATGTGAAGACCCCAACTGTAGTAGTTTGGTGCTTTTTCCTTACATGATTAAATTTTAAACATTTATAAAGAATTAAAATACCAATGGAAAGAATATTTATTTAGATTTTGAAAACTACTTATAGACACAGTTATTAAATTACAACATTTAATGAAATACAACATATAATATCTATAAACAACTTCTATAAAAGATTGATTATACCTACAAGTCATTCATAAAACATATCATCAAATCTTGGAAAAAATAAAACACAATAAATTAGTGAAATCATATGCTCAATAAGGTTAATTAATACAATAGAAGATCATATAAACATAAGCAATATGGATAGGTGAATAACTAATATTACAGGTCATTAAAGAATAATCATGAGAATATTATGGTATGAATAAAACATGATTAAAATAATTCTATAATCACATGAGAATGATATGTAAACATGGATATTATAATATTCAAATAATCACATTTATTTTTAATTACAATTATCATAATGATAAAATCCATTATTATAGACATGGGAAAAACCATTAGGGCCATGACTAGGGAATTTTAAAATATATGGTTAAAGCCATAACCAAATCCATATCTATTTTTCCACATGAGACCTACCGATGTGTTGTGGTGCTTTTGTGGTCTATACTGATCACTTTAAATATCCAATTAACTCCACATATGAATGGGGGAAAATATAGAAAATATATACATAACGTTTACCAATTAATAAACATATTAACTAACAATTCTAAGTAATATGGGGAATGGTATCCAGGACTCACATCCACAGTCAAACTAATCATTTACCATTTAATAATACATGGTAGATTATATCATTAAATATCATTCCAAAATAATAAAAATATCTAATATTATATGATGAAATGGATGAAAATATGCTAATAAAATCACTAGGGAATTCATGATAGAAATACACATTTGATTTTGAAAAGAAGTGTTCTTTTGGAAATGTCTTTTTTATTTTTTATAATATTTTATTTTCACTATATATATCCCATAAAACTAAACTAAATGTACATAAAATTATGTTTGTTGAAACATTACCTCAATCTGAGGTGAAAACAAGTAATATGATTTTTTAAGAAAAAATAGAAATGAGAAACATTTTTATAGTTATTTAAAATATATAAGAGACTTTAATGTATAAAAATGATCAATTGTGAACATAAAACTAGAAATGAAATAATATATATTTATTTGATTAAAATATTTATTTTATAAAAACAATTTTTGGATTGAAATGGATAATGGTTTGAACTAGAAAATGGGTAAGATGTTTTGAAGATCCCTTTAACATGGCTTGTTAATTAAGTGTAATTGAAAAGGAAACCTTATAAAAAATGTATAATCCAATAAAAGAATGATTAATTAATCTTGATACATGATTTTGGAAAATATGAAAATAATATATCATAAGTATATAAAATAATGAAGATTGAAATTTTTGTAAAGATTGATAAAGCATAACCCAATTGAAAAATGTTGGTTCAAGATGAATGCCTTACCCATTTGGAAACAATCAACCTGTATACCCCATAAAATTAATAAAATTCAAATAAAAAAATTTAGAACAGGAAGACAAATATATTAATGATATTATACATTACAGGTATTTATACATACACCATTAACCCAAAATAGTTTTTAATAAATAATATATTTGAGAAGTGAATGTGAGAAGAGAAAACACATACCTTATATCGGAAAGGGTTCTCCACTTGTACATAACATGATGGATAATGAAATAAGATTCATTAATGATATAAATCAAACTTAATAAATGTTTATTGTATTTATTATAATTTTATTAAGTTCTCTTATAGTATGTTTGGTGAGTTATAAGATTCAATTAAATAATTGTCATGTTTTTGTTTCCTTGGTTTTCAAGATTTTTTTACCTGTATTCATGTATGAACGATCATGTGAACATGAAATAATTATAAAAATTTGAAAATATTTTTTATTAATTAAGATTAATAATATTTATTGTTATTATATATCAATTTTAAATATTTTTTGTTGATTAATTAGATATAACATTAATTTTAGCCATTTGGATTGTTTTGGAATTTTTTTGATCATCACATACTAGTTTTGTTTAATTAATTAATATTATGGATATATATTGGTCCCAAAATAATAAATTTGTTGTAATAAAAAAATTATAATCTGTTTTAACCATAAATAAATGGTTTCATGACCATCCTTGATGTTAGAAATGAAAAAAAAATGCATTGTCCATGAAGGTGGTAGATCGGTACCTCATGGATGATATTTTCCTTTTTAGAATAAAAATGGGAAGGGAAAATTAATGATGTTGGATATCCCATAATCATAATTAAATTATAGTATTAAAAGTTACTAGAGTTTTCATCCATGTTTGAAAATTAGTGGCAAGGAAAGGAAAATAAAATAATCGAATTGAAATAAAATTAAATGAATGAATAGATATTTTACCTCTTGAATTAAACACCATGGGAAAATCCTTAAGTAATAATGAATTCGACTTCAAGGAGTTACCAGAAAAACTATAAATTTGGGGAGATTATTGAGAGAGGGATAAGAATGAAATTTTATAAGCTTCATGGGTTTGGAGGAGAGATGGAAAAGGTAGTGATGTTTTGTTTTTGTAGTATAGGAGAAGGGTTATTTTTTATTATTTAATTAATTTTTCTTATTATTTTTGTTCATGAATATAAATAGTTTGAGAATAATATATATATATATTAAAATAATTAATTTGTTTCGTATATTATGGTTATTTTTACATCAATTACTCATGGTATACTATATTTAACTTATACTGTATATATTCTATGAATTACCGTATTTTTATATTCCAAAAATATAAGTATTTTAGAAAAATAAAAAAAACCCGAACAATTATTACATGTAGAATTATAAAATTGAATCCATTTTATGAAAATAATATCTTAATTATGATAAAATTATATTTTAAATGATATTATTATTTACTCAAAAATTAACAAATTTAATATTATGAATCATTCAATGAAACGTTCGAAAATTTATTAAAAACTCAAAAAATTAATAATATAATAATAAAAAAATAAAATATTAATTAATGAATTTATTTTATTATTTTAATTCTCTTTTACAAAATTATTCTAATTAAAAAAGTGAAAATAAACATAACTGTTTCAGAAAAATACAAATACATAATTTTCCATTTTTAATAAATTTATTTACTTGATACATGATTTAAATATATAATATTTTTATTTATTAGATACCTATTGTTTACTTATAAATTAATAGGTGATATCGTATTAAAATCATATATAGACCTTTAATATAACTAAACTAGTAGTTTTAAAAAAATCAATCTTTTTCACTACACACTGTAAAATAAATATTTTTAGAACATAAAAAATTGTAACCCTAAGGTAATTTGTGATTCACTATTTAGAAAACAATTAAATTTTTTTCAAAATAATTTATAAATTCTATAAAATATAGTTTAAAAAAAGTATTCCATTAAATGTTGTTAAAACCCCCTTTAGATATACAATTCTTATCTTATGCCTTCAAAATAATTTGGTTGAATGTAGAATGATTTGATTAAGTGTATAATATATAAATTTCATAATTTTTTCAATTATATTAATTCTCACCAATTTAACAACCAGTTTAAAAATATCATTTATAAAAATTAATATTTAATAGTAAATCATTGTCTATTTTAGATTGGTGTTGTGTGAAACCAATACTGGTGGATAAATTAAATATAAAAAAAGAAAACCATAAAATTATATGGTGTTACCATATTCATACTTATAATTTATTATATTTAAAATATATTCTATAAAAATAATAAAAACATTGAATGAAGGTAATAATTAATAATCATACATGTTTCCCAGTTAGATGAATCCCTTCCAGTAATGACCTTTCACATGATGGTTTAAAAAATAATACTATCATTACCTTTCAAAAGTATGTTCATAACATACTTGAGTACTAACTAAATGGGTTTCTATCCAACTAATTTAATATAATGAGACTAATTATTCTTTAAGGGGATTAATCTTAATGGTCCCACATAGTTTGATACATGTCCAAAGCATTCCTTATATTCATAATAATCTTTTTAACTTTTTAACAATTCTACTTACTAAAAATTTGTATCATTTTATGAATATTGACTTATCAATACTTTCTCGATAATAAAATAACTATCATGTATGGAAATATATGTAATAATGTTACTTTGTTCAGAAATAAACATGTACTGGATAAATAATTTTTATATTTTAGTGAAATTAAATGTCTAATGATAACAAACAGTTAACCTTTTGATCTAATATTATTGAATAAAAAATAAATAAAGTATATGAATATCAATATGTTCCTTATTCAAAATGATCACATAGAAACCATATAAATAGTAAGGATTGTATCAATAAAAAAAATAATCATTGGAGTAAAATAAATAGGTTTCTTCATCGGTGAATAAAAAATCACAAAAAATCATTAAAAATAATCTTTGGGATAATATCCTTTCAGATTTGATTTTTTTTTAAAATACTGTTAACTGATAATCATTGTGAAAACAATTCAGAAAATATTTTGAAAATAATTTTCAATGAAAATTTCCATTGAAAATTGTAAAATATTCTTGCAATCATTGTAGTGGTCTAGACATCAAGAAATCATGTTCATACCTTTCTTGTTAAAACAATGTTTTTATTAAATGTTTTTGTATAATTTATATAAGATTCATTATAAAAACAAAAAATAATAGAATTTAAAAAAAATATTGACAAAAAAATGGTGAATATAACTTTAAAAAATTATTTTCAAAGGGCTAATGATTTTCTAGAAAACCTCATTTTAAGGATAACAAATTTCTGATAGATGAATAAAATATGGATGGATTTTATTAATAACAATTTATAAGAAATTTTGAATTGAATTGAGTGTAAAATTATACTATTACAAGATATATTAAATTTATAACCAAAAGCTATGATATTGGAAGGAATCATTTCGAAATAGTATACTAATTTCCATCAACTAATATTCAATAATAAAAAATATTTATTAGAATTATATTGTGAAATAAAATATAAAAATGATCATAAAGGTGAGTCGAGAATTAAAAAATGAATATTTTATGTATTGATTTTATATTTTGGGTTCCTATTTGGTAGATCATGATTTAATAATATAAGAATATAAATAATTATTATTCTTTATTATATATTATTTATATATTTATTTATAGTAGTCTTTTGAATTGGAGGACAAAAAAGAAATACATCCTTTAGGGACATAAATGGCTATACGTATGCCCGGACACTTTTTTTATTTTCATATCACGTCAAAAACATGAATTAAAATCTATTTTTTTTTTATAATTCTATTATAATAAATATTCCATATATATCATATATTAATATGAAACCCATCTTTATATAGTTCATGTGATATGTAAATGAATCAAATATCTTCACTAAGAACTAAAACATCATATATATTTTATTATGTTACAATATTCCAAAAGAATTAAATTTCTGAAGGAGTATTTTATATAATATGTAAAGAATCATAAATAAATAAGAAAAATAATTTATATCACATATATATATAGAGTATTTATATCATTTTCCCCGATCATGATAGGTGTGAATGGAAAAAGAAACAACATCGGTTCGCGAGGCAGTAGTCCTCTATACAAACAAAATTTGATTTTGCAACCCATTTGAGCGATCACTATGAATTTTCAAGACATACAAATTCCATATATAAATCAATGAATATTTATTATATTTATTTTTTTATATAATCTTGATATAAATAGCATTAAATGAGGTGGAGATGGAAATAAAATAAATTGATCTTAAAAACCGTACATCTTATTTGAGAATCCTATTTTTTATTGAACAAATGACTTACTAAGTAGACTTAATTATAAATATTATTATTATAAGATGAGGGTAGTGATTTGGTGGAGTGATTTTGGTATTGATTTTGTAATCAAAATTGGTTATAGAAGTGTCAATAATGGTGAGGGGGGGGGTTATATGTTCAGTTAGTGGAAAACATGTAAATTTTGGAAATATGGATTTAAACCCACTCATTTTAAATTTTATATTATAAAAATAATGAAATAACATTATAATTTAATTTTAAATTTATAATTATAGAAAACTTGTAAATTTTGGAAAGATGGATTTAAACCGACTCATTTTTGAATTTATATTCCTAAAATAATGAAATAAAATTATAATTAAATTTTAAATTTATATGTATGTCAAATTCTGTTTTGGGGAAATAATAGGGGTCATGTGGTCTCTTGAGATTAATGTTTAGTCCCTTGGTAAACTCATTTATCTCTTAATCCTTTTAATTAATGTTAACTAATTTCACCGATCATTTTAGATTAAATTAATGTTTAAAGTATATGATAATATATATTATTATCATTTCAAATATATATTAAATTTTTTCAAATATTAAAATGAAAAATTGAAATATAAAAATCATTAAAATTAATCTCGTAGATGAAATGGGATATGAGGTTTTTAAAGTGAAATTGGTCAAATGTTAACAATGTTTTTTTGAAAAAAATAAATAGAAAAATGATTCCAATTACCAAAATTATATTAATATATGTATAATTGTTTTAATGATAAATCAAAAGAAATTTAAAATATAATTTATCATTGTAAATTATTAAGAGGAAAAGTCTATTTTCAATTCAAAATCAATATTCTTTCTTATTCCTCAAAAATAAAACATCTAAAAAAGAAAAAAACACACACACAAAGAATCATTGGAAATTAAAATTTTAAAAAGGATGGTTATTTTATCAAATATTTTTTATTAATGTAACAATTTATTTTTAAAATACAAGAACCATTATAAAGTGTGTTAACAGCTTTAAAAAAATCCTACGTTTTATGTATATATATATATTTGTTGTTATCCATTTCATATCAATTATAATGGATGAATGTAAATAAAATTTATTAAATATATATTATTAGAATTTAATTAAGATCATTAAATAACATTAATTAATTTTATTTGTTGGGGTAAAATTTATGTGTCCTAAAATATTAGTTTCCTTATAAAACAATTCATATATATTCAATTTGTTATTATATTCATTTCTACTTAATTAAAATATAATGAATTCAACCAAAAAAATTTAGAAGTTATTTATTAATATTTATAACCACAAATTAATTTCTAGGATTTAATTTTCCATTTAAATTATAATAGTAATGGTATTCGATAAAACTTTGTCTTGCATGTAACTCAAGCGATAAATAACGTGTTGTTGTGTGTAGTGATATTAAAATCGGTCTTTCATGATTTTCAATATATTAAATAGATTCATTTTTTTAAAAATATCAATTATATTATAATTTGGAGGGATATTATATTCAATTCTACTCATTTTGTTTCATGTCTAGCACGATATCAAATACGATAGATATATTTAAAATATCAGGAAGATACAAAATTTTGGTATAATAAGAAGTGTTTCTAAAGTTATGAGAATTGAGAATAAATATTAATTTAATGGATTAGTGATTTATCATGAAACTTTTAATAGCTAATATATATTCTCTAATTCATGAATCATATTCATTCATAATGATAGACTTAGGCCTCATTATTTTGACCAAAATATCGTAAATCTATAAAAAGAATTTTTTAGAGGGAATTTTGTTAATTAGTAAATATAAATCAATTTTTTAGATTTGTTTTGAATTGGATAGAAGAGACAAAATTTTATAGGTGAAAATGTCAGATATTTAAATGGAAAATTCTAGTAGGTTAAGTGTGAATGTTGAAAAACATTCAGGTTGTATGGGTTAGGAAATACATGTGACTGTCTAATATTGAAACATTAACATAAACATTTTCTCACATAATGAATTTATATCATTATAAATATCAACATTTGTAATAATGTTATTTTCCACCCTTTTATATCAGTATTCCTTGTTTAATTACATTCTATTGTAATTAATTTTCAGTAAAAATATATTATGGAATCTCCTATATTATTTTTATGTGATTATTAAAAATCGATACTCAATTTAATCTTATATAGTCGCATAGAATGAGTAATTTAGGTTTTTAATGAAAACATAAAATATAATAAAAAATTGGGTTTTATAGAAAAAATAGCATTTCATGTAGGAAGAGTAATTAATATTATTTCATTAAATTACAAATTTAATGGGTGTTAATCTATTTTTTCTGATTATAAATATTATATTATTAAATAATCAGCCTCAAAGAAAATTTTATTTTAATTTTATAACTAAAAAATTTATATCTGTAAGAAAAATAATATTTATATAAAATTTCACTTTTAGAATTAAATGACTACAATAAAATCTAATTAAAATTATTTAATTTTCTTATAAAAATAAAAATTAATTAATACATTTTTATAATAATATTCAATGGTTTTTAATATGTGCATAAAATCATACCATTAAATTATAAGAATAATGATAAAAATATGTAACAAAAAAATACATAATTTTATAAAATAGATTTTAATTAATTATTATCTTTAAATTTTATTCCAAAATTATGTGATTTCTGTGAAATATATATTTTTTAAATTATTTTTCATGAACTTACACAATGGTAATGTATAAATTGGATATATGTATATCCAGTAAACATAAATCTAATATCCATACATAAATTGGTAATATTACAATATAATACATATCCAATCATAAATTTGTAAAATCAATCCCCATATACTCAAATTTACATCTCAATATGTATATCATACTTCAAAAAAATTATGTCCTTTATGTAGTTATGATTTGTGATATGATCTTCATGTTAGATTTTGATTATTAAAATTTTAATGTAGTAGTGTTTTTATTTACTCAATGTTTCATTCTATATGTTTTTTAATAATTATTCTGAATGTATTTGTATAAACATTAATTGAATTTTATATTTAAATATTCAACATTTGTGAAATAAATAATTTTCTATTTTATTTTAGTGTTTTATTTATTAAAAGTTATTAAACACAATATTTATTTAAATGTAAATTCGTGAAAAATTAAGGGTTGTTACATATAGTGTGGGGTACCGTTTCTTATTGATATACTTTTCCAGGATAACATTGGCCCTCAGATGGTTCCTAGAGAGAATAACCACTTCATAACTACTATTACACTATTATTAATTTAATAACAGAATTTCTAAAATATTTAACATAGGACTTAACATTTCAATTTATTGACACCACCTAAAATATATATGTTTTTAGGGATAATTAATAAATATTTAAGGGAAACATTTTAGCATGGATAATAAATGTATTTGGTGTTTCAACCAATTTCATAACATTTGACACATCCTTTACTGGCCATTTTAAAAAAAAATGATAACTGGGATATATATATGTTCATATTAATGTATGGTATGGGTGAAGTTTAGGGATACATATTCATCCCATCCTCAAAATCATATATCAGTGTAATCCCAAAAAATTAGATAGAAATAATCAGTTTGGATATAACTTCAGGTGTATAGGATAAAATTTTATTGCATGTTTAATGATTGACACCAAGTCATATGGTGTTTTGTGAAAACAAATTTTAATAACTAATGAATATGAATTTAAAAAAAATTAAATGTAGATTTATTTTTTAATCCATCAAATTGACGATTATTCATGCAATATTACTAGTAGATGTTTGTATTGTGCTATTTCAAAAATAACTCATGTAATAAATATTGATGAGTGGAAATTACCCTGATAAATTTTAGAATTATATCTATTGTCAATTCCTCCAATATGTTATCTTTATCAACCACAAATTTCTTGGATGAATCATCGAATTTCTATTACTACAAATGTTATTTTTTATAATCTGTATCACATGAGTTTGTAGATTAATTATTACCATTAAATTCAAAAAAATTATTCAATCTAGTGGCGGAATAGGGGATGACTATTATTATAAATAATTTGATTTTAATATTAAATTTACATCAAATAATGGTTATATATCTTATATAGGCAACATTAACATCATGGGGAAATCCTAAGGAATTTTCTCATGGAGTGTGTAATATTCATGAAGAATTGTTTGAAGATATACAAACTCATGTAATAATTTTTTATATATATAAGAGCATGAAGAAGATATTGGAATCCTTATATGTTTATAAATTTTTTCAATTCAATATTTGAATGGTGTTCAAATTCTAAACTGGTATTTTTAGGAATAAAAACCACCTATTATGATCCAAAGAAGAGGATGTTTCAATTTTTGAAATATTCCATTTATCCATTCTGAACTCGTGTATCAGAGGAGTACTGATATATTTTTGTTTATTTATATCATGAAACTATCTCTATTTGATAGGTGACTTCCCATATCCATGGATTTATACTGACCTCATGGGTTAGTCCATTGTGTTTAAAAGTTCTGTTTCCATGAGTGAGACTTCCACATAGGGTTTTTTATCCTATTGAAGAAATAAGTAGCAAATAGTACCACAAATAAAAAAATAATTTGAAGTTGAAACATCTAAAATATAAGTTATTATTAATATTGTATAAAATATAATATGTATTTTTGAATAGACCTCATGGGTGTTTTAGAATCTCAAGAATCATTCCATCTATGATTGGACGTGCTTGCCTTCCCCTAGTGGAACCGACTTCAGGGTACACAACATTATATTATTGAGATTAGGGTGTATTATAAAAATTATTGGATTAGAGTTCAAACACGGCTCATTAGAAAAATCATGACGATAGAAATACTCTTATGTGACTCACATATTGTGAGTGGAATGTATTTTTTTGTGAATGTATACATGTTTTTTTATTATTTTTTGGTTCTAGAGATTTTTTTGATTATATATGTGTCTGTAAGATCAATCTATTGAATTGGGTATTTTATCCTTGGATATTGACAGTAATGGTTATTCTGAGTGAAGTTGTGATGGTTACATCATAAGGAATCCACGAGGGTAACATTAAAAGGTAACTATAAAGTTTACAAAAATGAAGGTTGCAACACGGGTTATAATCATATGTAAGTATATTAATAAAATAATCCCTCAATCTACATAAATGTTTATCTACAATTTTTTATATTTCATGTAACTATCATGTTCTCATAAAGTATGTACATGATTATTTTTTCTGAGAAGTATATCATTTTGGAAATGAATTAATATTTTTATAAATATTCATGAACTAATGGTTTCATTCCTTCATTTTTTGGTCTCATACTGATTTCTTTTGCACATCCCATGAATTTAAATTTGATTCATGGGGATTAAATATTGTAATGATAAAAGAAGAAGAAACGTTGAATGTTTTGATGTTTTTTCGTGACAAAAATTCATGTTGGATTAATAACTGTGGTATTTTTGGTGAAATGGATAATGTTTTAGATAATATCATCTTTCTATGCATGTCAGTTTTCATGTGATAATTATGAATTAATATCTAAAACACTAAAATGATATGATTTTTGGTAATGAAATAAAATAATTTAAACATTAATTTACTATATTATCTAATGTTTAAGGATGTTTCCTTATAATAATAATTATATATAAATTATTGGGGTCACTAATATTTGTATAAAATCATGATTTATAGACTTTTGGAAAGATGATATATTTTTTTAGGGGAAACCAGTAGCAAGATGAATATGTATTTGATAATATCATATGTTACTATAATGAAATTTTTATGGTACCCTTGGAAAATAATTCATTATATGGATTTTAATTATGGACATTTTTTTACATATTTTTTTTTACGGGTAATAACCCCAAAATATAAGTTTATTTATATATCAATGATATTTCTCTTGGATAGTGAATGGGCCCTTACAATGCACTTGTTTTGAAACACCTGATTGATATTATTAAGTAACTCACATTTTATTCATGAAATATTAAAAATAACTTGGATATATAATGATTGTGGATGACATATGTTTAACTGAAGGTGTATTAGATTTAAAATAATTACTAATGGTTCTACCATTTTATAAAGTATATACATAATTATATGATTTCAATAAGGATTATTATTTCTCATACTATGATTTTTGGTTTTAGTCAATGGATTTAACATATAGAACTATATTAATTCTAAATATAATGTATAATGAAATAATTTTCCTATTTAGAAAAAAAAAGATATTGAAAATGAAATGATTTTTTATTATTATTATATATAATGGCTTGTATCATTTTATGATTAACAACATAAATATATGTGAGTTCATAAATGAAACAAATATGAAAAAAATAATGTCTATAAAAAATCATGAAGGACTGAACGCTCATATTCTTATATTTCGATAATGTTGGAAGAAACGTCAGGGGAAATGTCTCCAACTAATAGGAAGATGTTATTGGTTTGGAAAATAATGAAATGAAAAAATTAATTTCGGGGGAAAAATAAAGCATTTAATTGAATTAAATATATTATATCCTAATTAAATATTTATTTTTTTCTATTATTTGTGGGGAAATTTCTAATTTTTGAAATCGATTTATAACTGAAAATGTTTTTCTCTGAAAGAATATGTATTAATCTTAACCATGTTCATTTAATTTATTTTTCCTCTTACACAATATCTAAAAAAGTTTTCTCAATAAAAAAATTGATAAATAATTCATCATAAATGTACCTATATATTTTTACGGTGTGTAAACAACCATTTTCAACCCAATCTCTATCAAATGGGATATAAAAGTATCTATTGAACATAAGTGGGGACTGTCACCTCTATGTAGCGATATGATTAATTTTCCATAGAAATAAATAATTCATAGCTAAAAATGGATTTAATGATAATTTATGAAATATATAATATAATAACACATCTTGAATTATAATATATTATCTACCTTCTTACCATATTATCCATTGGTAATTGATAATGTTACTGGTGCATACATGTGGACAAAAACTTCTATGAAGTGGTGTGATCCTTTATTATTTATGAGTTTATTTCATTTTTAGGATTTGATTTATATTTATATTATAATATATTTAGGATATCATAATGATTCTAAAGATTTTAGTGATAATTTACCATTATTTTTTAATTTTTTGAAAAATGGAAATAATTATCAATTATACGGATGGATTACATTCACCATGAAGTATTATTTTTAATTTTCTATAACAAATTAATTGGAATAGATATAAATATTTATATACATAATATATATGATAGTTTTATCATTCCTAACATTCTTGAGATAAATGAAACACTATCAACATACAAGGACCACAACAATCAAATAAAAACAGACATGAAAAACGTAGTAAAAAACCAATAAAATTAAAAATTTAAGAGAGAATATTTAATAAAATATTTATTAAATTATATAAGTGGATATTCTATGAAATAATATATATTATTAGTATTCTATTTTCTAATTATAATTAATCTATATTTATTATACATGTGTTAGAGGGTTACGATTCATGCTAGATATAATGTAAGGGTTTTGCATCAATTATTCATCATTGAGACTAGTTTTAATGTTATGAAACTATTTATTATTTTTATGGAGTATATTAAACAAAATAATTAATTTTGAATGATAATTTATTTAATTAATGTTAATTAGAGAACCATAATATTTTCAATCATCTAATGACATTCTATCCCAAAATTACTAAAGATGTAATGATTATTTGTATCAGTTTCCTATCAATATTACACATATAATGTTATAAAATGATCTTATATTAGGGTGTTTATCTTATAAAAAAATTAAAACTTTTATCAATAATATAATTATTTTCATGTTATTGATTATTTCGCTTGATTTTATTTATTTCATGTCGGTCAATATTCAAATGTTATGACATTAGTAAGTGTATTATGTTAGAGTATTTTTTATAGAGTTTGTTAATGATAAAATTATGATGATGAAATTATATGATATATATCATTAAAATCTATTATATTTCTTTATACTCAATTTATTTCAATATATTACACTTATTCTTTTAATTTTACATTCTTTAATTACTCGATAAATAATATTGATTTTAAAGAAAACTAACATTGGTTTTCTCTTTAGTGATGTATATAGTCATCCATGACATTGTTTTCTTAAATAAAAATTCAATAATATTTTTTCTAGGGTAAAAATATTAATTAAAATACCTTTTAGGTATATTTTATATAATTTACCAGGTTCTGATTGGTTTCTCCTTTTAGTTTTCCAAACTATATATTTTTGACCTTTATTAAAAATTGGAAATAATTTTTTTAACACACACTACATGAATATATTTATATGAAATTATAAATAGAGATTTTATTAAATAAAAATTTATATTTTTCATTGGTTTCTTCCAAAAAAACTCCACAATATTGTGTGAATTATTAAATTTAAAATATGTGATTTCATAATAAAAATGATTTTCCAACTTGAAATTCCCAATGATAGTTAATGGTATTTTTTATCTATAAAAAATAAAATATTTTTTAATATAAATTACTATGGATATGATATAATTTCAATATCTTTTTTGTTTCCCTTTATAGTTTATGATTATGGTGATGATTTATCAATGAAATTCATTTCCATTCCATCCATTGCGTATTGTGGAACGATGAATGATTACATGATGTTGTGGGATAAAAATTTATAAATTTGATTATGTGATAGGTAGTTAAATTATAATCCAAGGATGAATGGTTACACTATAAACCATGTTTGAATTGGCGCATTATTTCCCCCAATTAATTAGGAAATAATGACACGGTTGATAAACTTCTATGAGATTACAGAGTTAATAAAAACCTATGATATGATTAATTTAACATCATAGAATATAATATTATCATTATATTGGATATGAAAAGGTGGTAATTTCAATTAGAAGTATTTATACACTATGATATTATTGGGAGAGAACTGTGACAAATGAAATAGTTTTATATTCTCATATGAATTCATCCAAATCCTGCAATATACATAAGATACATTATAATTGATCATGATAGTTTATTGATGATTCTACAGCCTTATTTATTATTTAATTTATTTTATAATGATTTATAACATGTTTCATATTTATGAAATGGTAGTTATAATGTATTTTTTTATAATGTTAAGCTTATTTGTGAATACCCTTATGCATATTTTTTTAACTTTTAATCATTGATTGATATATCCTGTTTTATTCTTACTGAGAATCTGAGATCACCTTTTTTATGTTTATATTTTCCGATGACATGATGAATTTAATTATGATTGATATATATAATAAGGGTTCTTGGTATGAATAAAATAGTTGATGATGCTATAGAACACTGTTATACTATTCATTTAGGAATCCATGTTTTAAAGTACACTAAATTTTACTATTCTAGAATGGATCATAATGTTAGGTAAGGAATATATGATTCGTATGATGTAATATTTTGTATGAATATTTAGGGTATTTATATTTCCTATGTTTTTCTATATTTATGGTTTGAATATTTTATAGATACATATAATAATGTAATCTAGAATAAAACTCCATTTATGAATGAGTGAGTTGGTTATGGCATAGTTCATAACCATGTTTGAATTAATATGTGTTCGTACTAGTGTTTAATGTCCACTCAAAATATATATGGGTTAATGATGTTTTTTTTCTACTTGAGAGGGTAAATGATGTTAAAAATGGTTTAAAATTTCCAAAGTATTTATATTGGTCGAAAAATTGGATTCAAACATGTCTCTCATTGGGAGAATTAAAAAAACTCTATTTTGAAAAAATAGATAAAATATATAAGAAAAGTCCTAGAGTAAGGGTTAGTAGAAAATATAATATTTTTTCAATGAAAAAGAGGGAAATAATTTAATGTCATATAATTATTCTATATCATACATTGTAAAGTTTTATCATTATTATTGATATATAGTCCCAAAAATCAGTTTTCATTTTATGTAAAAAACTCTTGACCACTCTATCTTATTGTTTGAGTTTATAGTATTGGTAACTTTTTGTTTAATTTTATAAAAATAATGATAAGACAAATGAAATTATGAATAACATGTTTTATAATGTATGTATAGGGATAATATTACTAAATATGGTATGACTAGTGGACTTATTCATAACAAAAAAAAATAACATAGAAAATTGACAGATAAATCAAGTGAAAATGATGAGTCATATGCAATCCTAAAACCATTACCACATGATTAATTACATATAAATTGTGATATATTTTAAAATACATTGAAATAATAAAAAAAATATAATCATCTATTTTCCCATGTATGATGTAAAAATAATGATATACTGGTCCTATGCATGGTACTATGAAAATAAAAAACCATGGTCTTATTCCATGGGTGGTCAAATGTTTAACTATATTACGTCATGTTTTTGTAGTTTTAAAAAGTTATTGAAGAATAAAAAACTCAAAAAATATGTTTGACCCATATATATAATATTATTAAATGGTTTTAGAGTTTAAGAAGTTGGATATGGATGGTAATTTATTTGATAATAGATGAAACATACAATGAGAGGTATTATAAAAAATCATCAAATGGTTCTGGGGAACATATATCAACATATGAATGGTTTATGTCAAACAAAGAAGAAACCCAGAATCCATTATAACCCATAGGTTATGGACAATGGTTGTAAGGATCTCATAGGGATTAATATCTTTATTCGGGTGAATTGTGAATGTTTTTTAAATAATCACAACATTTTAGGAAACATGCATCCTTTAAACATGAAACCCAACATATTTACTATTTATAAAAATTTTTCTTACTGATGGTGAAATCCATTTTAATATGTTTTTGATCCACTAAATTCATTTAATATTAATAAAATTTGTCAAATTTTTTTAACTTTTTTCAATGTAAGAGGGCATACACAAGTTTATATTGTGAATATTTCCCTCAATCCATAAGACTTTCAAGGACCAATGTGTGGGAATGAAATTTTAAATTATTATCTAATGGTAATTGAGAAATCATATTTTAAGACCCTATGAGATACACATGTATGATATTATCCATTAAATTTTTTAATTTATATACCTTTAAGATATCATTTTGGTTTTCTGTTTCCCTCACATGACGTGTTTTAATTTTCATGTGTAATTTTTTTTCTATTTTAGAGAATAAAATCCCCAGACTGTTATAAAAATCCAAAAAAATGGGGGGTATTTATAGGAATACATGAAAAAAGAATGATTTTTTTAGATATAATATCTTTAATTTAAATATGGTGAAAATCAATGATATAAGAGGATAAGTGTAAAAATAAAAGATTTGTGGAAAATAGATAGTAAGTGTGTTGGAGATGGAAGAAGTGGTAATAAAATTGTATTCACATAATTAATTCAACATTTCATGATTACAAGATCTTATATAATGGAATATAAAATATTATATAGTATATTATATATATATATATATAGTTTTATTTGATTTTATTGATTATCAATATATAGATATTTATGCTCTGATGATTTCATTGGTTCCTCTACTTATTGGTGTTTATCTTTACTCCATGCATGGAGGTTATTCATATATATTAAAAATTATTTATGGAAATAAAATTCTTGGATGTGGAAGCATAGTGTACCTTCACACAGAATTCCTGGCTGTATTACTACGTGTATCCACATATGTAATCATATTGTTTTTTCTCACTACAATAATTAATTAAAAAAATTAAAACATTTTTTCAACATTAAATAATCTTATCTTCTAATAAATGTTGTCATTTTAGTTTCATTACATATAAAAATAGAATAAAAAAATGATTTACACCCTTATCTACTTGTTATATCATAATAAAATTTCATAATGATCAAACATATATTACTAGGATGCTAAAATAATTCTATAAATAAAGGATGGAACCAAAAACGTATTTGTGATAATAGTGTAGAACATGGAAATACCATTTTAAATTATTTATAAGTTGATTTGATCTACCATTATCATGTATTATATTTTATGATCATATCATTTTCATAATAAATAATTATATACCACATTTTTATGTTCTAATAAATGGTTAAAATGTTCAACATATTGCAATGTGGTTTTTATTTTTTTTTCCAAATGATTATGATGGTCTATCCCATAAATATAAAATTATATTTAAGAAAATATCACATCCAAATGATTAATTTATTTATATGTCTCTATATAAGATAGTTCCTTTGAATCATTTATCGTTATGATTTTAGAATAATGACTTTCAGCAGAAGTTATTTATCTGTCCAAATATATCATCATATGTAGCTATAATATTTTTTATAATAATGAAACTAGTATTTCACATCCATGTCTTGATTATCAATATATTAGTTATTAATTTATGAATATAAATTCTAAAATTCAATGGATTAATGAAATATTTTATTATTTGAAGGGATAAAGTGGGTTTAACATGATTTATCTATAGAAAAAAAATATCACTAGATGTGGTCGAAGTTGGAAGATGTTTGAAGGGAAATATCTGTGTGAATCCATTATAATTTTGACGTCATATTTATTATAATGAGTTTAAAAAATTCCCCATATGTTTTATAAGGTCTGTGGATTTTTTGTTTAATGATTTTTTATTTAGATAATGTGGAATTAACTATTGTTATCATATATTATTAAAGGATATAATAGGAAAACAATGAGTATTTAGAGACAATTATTTAAGTTATATTGATCACATTAGTTTTATGAAAAATAATCTAAATTCTTCTTTTGATAATATAAGTTTCATTCCATAATAATTTAATATCTCAATGTTATAGTGTCATCAATATTGTCATGATAGGAATTTATTTTTGGGGTTACACATAAGAACATTTTAGTCGTATGAAATTTAAATGGGTTGGAAAGATAATACAAGGGGTTCATGAGATATTTAACTCAGATCATGACACCCTCGATATCCTATATTTTAAATGATCAAAGGATTATTTTCATAATTTAGTATAAGATAGTGATTCAATATTTAAATAAAAATTTGATCATTTCACATATCCTTATTTGGGATAAGGAATGACCTATGTTTAATGATTATTATAACACATCATATATTATTTTAATCTCATATTGGTATATGGCTCGTTAATTATCACTTATTTTTCTCTAATTTTATTCCAATAAATTAAAAAAATTTAAATTCATCTAATCCTTTAATTAGATTTAAAATTCAAAAAATAACAAATTCATAGAACAAAATTTCACTAAATATATATATCCCAAGTCTTTGAAAATGTAATTTTAAAAAATATCGTTCCAAATATCTTAGAATAGGTTCTAATTTGAAAAATATATAAACTTTTTATTATTCAATATGATTCATCAAACTGATTATGTATATGGTTTTATCAGAAAAACTAATGTTATGTTCCTAGGATAGACTATTATTCTAAAAATTAAGTAGAACGCTGTCATATCCATCATGATGAAAAGATTTCTGATACACTAGATAAAAAATACTCGATTTCATCATACTAATAAAATTATTATAGTTCATTGGACTATCCATGTTTCATAATAGGGTAATATTAATTATTTTTAACGAAAAAAATATGTATATATTTATAAGGGTGGTAATAAAAATGACATAGAATGTAATTTGTTTTCTAATATTTTATGTCAATAGAATATAATTCCATTGACAATATCTCATTGAATCATGGAAAATTTGACTATAGAATAAGTAACTATAAATAGTAGTTCATTTGGGGAGTTGGGATATGATACACATTCAATTCAACACATCTAATATTTCTATTCTCCAGAATATCATGTTTTCATTATTTGTGATATTTAAATGACTATTTATTCCATGGAATACATGTGAGGATTTTAAATTCACATGAACACATTTATATCTTACTCTCCTATTCTGACCAAATTTTAGATTGAGGGCATATATGTATTTGAGGATCGGTGAATCTGATCCATTTTATTGATGAAATTTGATAGAAGAATCATAGATAACACCAATCATAATATGATGAGATTCTAGTTTATTGGAATACAAATCCATTCCAATAATTTTATCAAGGAATTTCCCCTTGTAGAATGAAATACCATTATAGTTTGGTATAAAAATATGGATATCATAAGTTAGGATGACATAAATAATTAACACATAATGATTAAGAGTATAATTACATTTATAATGCTTGTAAGTCACTCTAATTTTTTATATTTTTAATAATTATTTATAAAACATTTCATTTTTATTATAAAAAACATTAGAAATATTGAAATAATAAAATTTATAATAATTGTTTTCACTGAACTATATATGGCCCCAATCAACAAATTGATTTTAATAGAAATTTTCTAGATCTAATATAAACACCTGGATAATTGTATAATAGCTTCATCCATTCTTTTATAGTAAATAGGTTTCATGTTTTTTTAAATTTCTAAAATAAAATTGACCACCTCTTGTATCTATCATAAAATCTTATGATCCAACTATTGGTATCAGAGAATATTCTACTGTTATACTTATTGATTATTTACTTCTGTTACCTATTTCATTTTATTATGTTTTTACGAACTTCTTTTTAATAATTTATTATTACAAGAAAAATTATTATAGAAAATATATTATATTTTCTATAATATAGCGTGACTTAATATTGGAACACTAGAAAATTTGAGTATGAGAAGACCACTAGTGTGGGTTGGTGCTCAAAACGGATATATGAGAGACATGATAAATACATTTTTCTGAAAATTATTTGTTTTTAAATTTTTTTAATGTATATTGGATGTTTTAATATTCCAGAAAAGGATGATACAACCTCTCCTAATCATGAAAAAATATAATATCATATGAATTGTAGTGCAATTAAAACTCAATTATGTGTAATCACTCAAAACATATATAGTCATATTTATTCATTTGAGGTATTAAATATGATTGGGAAAAATTTAGTGTTAACTTTTTAAGAATTTATAACGAGATTAAAAAAATACATTCTATGCTTCATGTTCATTATCATGATTTTGAATTTCTACATGGCGTGTCAGTTTCAAATATGAAAGAATGTATTATGACTATAATAAATTGTATTTTATCTCTTAGTGATAATTATTTTGAAGATATTAATTTAGTAGAGAAAAACATTGGGATCCCATCAAATGAATGGAATTAAAAAAAGCACTACATTAGATGATATAAGAAGGATTACTAGTATTACTCTTGATGACCTGATTTGAATGATCATATAGTATGTGGAATGAGTGAAAGGGGATGAATTAAAATGAAAAAAATGGAGATATATTTGAAAATACTAATAATATTCCGAAAAAAGTTCAATCAACCATGAAATACTATATGTATTTCAAAATTATGAACTATATTTTTGAATCAGATAATATTTTTTCAAAATAGTCTTAGAAAAATTAGATAATCTTGTGTGAAGGTTGATTAAGGTAGTTGGGAAGAAATATTTTCAATACAGATTTAAGATGAATCAGTAGAATTAAAATTATATGAACAAATATTCATAATCTATGTGGTATAAATGAATTTAAGCTATAAATATAAGACATGATTCTCTTAATCTTAATATAAATGATAAAAAGGAAATAAATTATAAGTGAATTTATAAAAAACATTATATCCAAAATAAAAAATTACTAAAATATTATTATACATTGAGTTCTATTGGATGAGTTATTTATTATAAAAATTCTTTAGATAATGAAATTTTATTGGAGAAGAATATTGATTTCTATGAATAAACTCTTATTGTTAAATTATTCTTCAAGATGATTGAAATTGTAAAATATCATAAAAATCACACATTAAAATCAAATTACCATTATATTGATGATAATAATATTTTTACATCTTTCAACAAACAATAATTTCCATTTGATTATGAAAATAATACATTACAATGTCTTAAATATGTTTATTTATTATTTATATTTATTTTGAATGTAAATTGTATGATTTCTCCAAATACATGATAAATATAAATAAATTCATGTAAATAAATTCATGAATATATAATCATAATAATGAAATATCATATATTCCTAAAGAACATGATAAATATAATTAAATTAAATATAATATTATAAAATATCATGAAAAGTCAAAAATTTTGAAATATAGTTTACAACAAAATATTATAAGACATAGTTCAGATACAAAACCTACTGAGGATAATGTTTTTTTAGTAAAACTAAAATAAAAAACATCTAGATTGAAAAAATATTCCTTTTTTTACCATTAAAAAGAAAAAAATTTATAAAATGAATAAAAAACTAATACCTCATAGATATATTTATAGAATAGGATTTATAAATATAATAATTATTTTTATAAATAAATTATTTGATCTAAAAAGTGATCATTTTTGATAAAGTGTCAAATGGTGGTATCTGGAAGAAAAACCCATATTTAAAAAGATAAATATCTTGTTTTTCGTAATGCTTAAATTTTATAAGAGTTAATATTTTCAAAATATAATAATGTTGGTAAAAATTGGATACCTAAAATTTTACATTATAAAAATAATGAACCTAAGAAGGTATGGGATCTGAAAAGGTATTGTTTTTAAGGATAATAGGCAATATGCCAGTAAGAAAAACATTTATTCATGGATTGTGGTTCTTCTAGACACATTAAGGAAAATAATGTCTTCATTACAAATAATTTTATGATTAAAGGATAAAAATTCACTTTGTATATAGATTTGAAGGAGAAAATATTAGTATTTGTAACATTGTTCATGAGAAAAAAAACATAATTTAAATTATTTTATTTGATGATGAAATTATGAAAAATAATATTATCATTTTTCAATTATGTAATGAGGGTTATCTTGTGAAATTAAAGAATGAAAATGTAGTGTTCACAATTATAAAGAAGAGTTTTTTTTATTTCTTCTAATTGGCATGATAATTTTTCTACATTAAATATAGATTATGTTAAGAACAAAGATATTATATTCTATTGTGAAATGTATAACTAATATTGGTTATGGAATAAATTATGATGACAATATAAGTAAAAACAATATCTATGATATCTAAGAAATGACTAGTTAAGTACCTTCTAGATCATATGTATTATACATCAAAATTCTGCGATCCTTGTCAATTATGAATGTAACCTAGGCCATGTTTTAAAAATATATGTATATTCAAAATATTTGATGCTATAGAGTTTGTTAAAATGGAAATATTTGTTCCTACACAAACTGAAATTATTGGTTACAAATACTATACATTTGTTTTAGTTGATGATTACAATAGATATACTTGGGTCTGTTTTCTATAGATGTTGTATAAATCCTTCTGTTGATTGAAAACATTTTTAGGTAGTTTAAAAAATGAGAAAACCCACTCTTTGATAAATATTTATAGTGACCTTATTTGAAAATGTTTTCTTCTTATTTTGATAAGATTTGTTGTAAAAATATATTATAACATATTTTTCACCACCATGAACTCCTCATAAAAATTGTGTACCCAAATTATGAAATAGATTTCCCTGATATACAACTAGAACCATTATTAGATAATACTCATTTAATAAAATTTTCAGTCTAATATAGTTAGTTATTCATGTAATAATATAAATTGGGAATTAATAAAAAAAAAATTTAATAAATGTCCTCATGATTTTTAGAATGGAAGAAAATAAAATGTTTCATACTTAATAATTTTTTGGATACAAGGCATTCATTCTGAATACTATTGATAACATTCATAAGTTTGCAAAATAAATCTAATATAGGTATTTTTTAGGTATTTTCTAAAACTAGTGACATATATAGGGTTCGTAATAAAAACACATGTACTATTTGATAATCAATACATTTAAATATTTATGAAACTATTATTTTCATTTTTTAACAAACATAACCTACATCATTAGATGAAATTTCTAATTTTTTTACATCTTATGTGGGAAATTTATTTCAATTAGAGAAAAACTAATAAATAAATTTAATAATATATTCATCAAAAATATTTTCAACATATTTTTAAATAATTTTTATAAATAAAAATAACAGTAGTTTCATGGGAATTATCATATTAATAATATCATTGGTGATGTTGATCAACCAATTAGAACTGGATGTTCATTATGAAAAAAAAATTAATATTTAGAATTGTTATATTAATTCAGACCTATTTCTCTGGATGAGAATCTAGGTGACAAGGACTGGATAAAAGTTGTGCATTATGAAAATATGAAATCAAAAAAAACATTTTTGGATTTTTTTGAACAACATAATGATACATTTATAATATTAGTAATATGGATTTTCAAGAACAAATTTTATGAAAGTGGAATAATAGATAGAAATAAAGATAGAAAAGATTTTAATGGATATAATAAACAAAAAGTAATAGACTATAAAGAAACATATAATCTGATAGCTAGACTTGAATATTGTTTTATACTTGAATATTATACAACATTCATAGATATCAATCTGTTTTAAAGGTCTGGGATGACTCCATTTCTCACAAGATATCTACCAAAATACATTTTTTTGTAGAACAACCTTTTATTTTTGAAATAAAAAATATCCAAAACGTGTTTTTAAACATATTATTTCACTTTATTGAATTAAATAATCACTTATTTCCTTGTATGATTGATTAGGTCAATTTTCATAAGGAACAAATATTTAAAGGTGTGGATGATCTGACACATTTTATAATGCATGGTTGAAAATTTGTTATAATTGTTCAAATATGTTTTAATTAAATTATATTATGTTAAACTCAAAAGTACTTAACAAATTCTTTTTCATATCTTATTATTTTTGAGATTATGATGAGTATGATGTGTGAGAAAAAAAATAATTTTTAGGATTCAAATATTACAAAAAAGGGGAATTTTTATCCCAAAATAATTATAATAAAGTTATTCTTAATAGATTTGTATTTGAAAATAATAAAAATATTAGTACTTCAATAAAACTATAAAATAAATTAGATTTTAACAAAGCTATAAAACCCGTTTGATCAAAATATATTTAAAGAAACAATTATAAGGATACTTTAAAAAATAAGTATACCACAAGATTTAATGTTTCATGTATTCTTTTGTTCATGATATCATGAAAATCTAAAGGATTACCATATAAAAAATTCAATTTTTATCTATACCATAAAGGATCTAAGTTTTGATGATTATTTTAATCAACTGTAAGTTAATTTGTGTTAAAATGATTTTTGTTTGTCTACTTCGGTGGATATGGAATTGATACAAATAGTATATTCATAACATTTAATTTTTGGAGATAATCATTAGTGTCATTGTCTTGTAAAATAATTCTGAAAACAATTTCACCGCTGAATCCATATATGTTGTATCTTGAAGATGTTGTGCTCAATTGTTGTATATTCAACCCACACTCACATAGTACGATGTTATCTTTACTGAGTCATATGTAATAGTGGATGAAACAAGTTTCATTTGGATATGTAAACAACTATCACATCACTGAAGGAAAATACACATATATATAAGACCTCATTTCTATTAAGATCACATTCAATATGAAGATATCATTTGAAAATTGATCGAAATGCAAGGAAAATATGATGATATTTTTACTAAACCCCTTAGTTTCAAAATATTTCAATATATTAGATAGAGTCTTATATTGGTCAATACCAAATTATCATTCACATCTACTTAATTTTTATCAATATCCTTATATTATTGTACTCATACTTAATGTTGTGTAACATATGTTTTTGTTTTATAATATTTTTTTATAAAAAATATTAAATTTCTCCTATATTTTTTATTTTTTGGATTAAATTATTTTTATATTTGAAATATCGTACGATATTTTTTCAAGATCAAAATCTATTTCATGTTTTTTTCCTACCAAATACTTTATTTGTAATGTTTTTCGGAATCAATTTCTATTAACAAAGAACAATATGTAACATAATAAAACCTTAATAGTTAATGTTAATTTCTACTCTAAAGGTTATTATTTTAATCATTTATTATTGTATAATTATCCTTAAATTGTTTTTCAATTTTTCTTATATAGGATTTACATTTGATAGCTTTATTTTCATAAAAACTCAATAGCTTCTACAATCTGTCTATCGATTAATTTTATAATTTTTTTCTTATGAAAATATATGAGTTCAAAGTATTTTTTAAATTATTCAGTAATTTATTGTCAATCATAGGATAATATTTTAGGTTTCAATACGAGCAATTGGATTTTCAGGAATATGAACAATTTTCACCCATGCGTTTATATAAGGGGGCTCACCTGTTGCCAACAACGATCATTAGAATTTTGTTCATGAATCTCATCACCTATTTTATTAGTCAGTATGATAGATTGGAATTTTTATGTTCATATTTTTAAGATCGTGTCACAATATCCTTTTTAAAATAATGGACTTTTTAGAATAAATTTATAATAGAGAAGTTATTAGGGAAAAGTTGATCGAGAATACATGGTATATAAAATATAAATCTCTTCTCGAAAATATTATCATTTCCCTGGATTGGAAATTATTTGTTTTTGAAATGAATATTTTGAACAAAATTATCCTGAAATTGAAAGATAGTTCTATTCATTGGTATAATATAATATTAAAGATGAATTAAATGTTATTTTTCACTTTTTTGGTCATAATGGTTAGTAAACCTGTTAAAAAATGTAACACCCCGAGATTTTATGAAAAATATTCTTTTAATTTCATTAATGTCTTGTGTTTTATGATACACCAATATTTCCTTGCGCTATACGCAACACCCTGTTAGCTTGCAGTATACGCAACAATATTCTTGGATCGTGTTACTCACAATTTTGATAATAGTTATTCTACGCAACATTGATTATATATATATATATATATTCAACGTATAAATGAAATATGTTTGGATTATGTTATATGAAACAACGAATGATTCTTGCACAGCACGCAACCCTGACTTGTCTTGCATTACACGCAATCGCGACCTTCCTCGATAGCGTGTGTTGTACGCAATACTAGGTTTTACTAAACAACGATATATTATTATAATATTATTATGTACTAGCCGTTATGAATAGTATTAACTAAATTTTTAATTTTATAATATTATTATTCATCTTACACATTTTCTAGAACATGGTATAAGAACAAAATAAATTTTTCGGGTAAAATAAGTATTTTTAAAAAAATGAAGTTTTACCGCCTTTTGATGGCGCACCCACATTAAATCTAGTTTTTGACACGTTTATAAGTTCAATTTCACAAAATAAAATTCTTCTTTGTAATAAATAAATAAAAATTTACTTTGGGTAAAATTTTCATTTTATTCTGATAACTTTCATATTTTAATGAATAGTAAAAACACGCTATATTTTAATTAAAAACAACTTTTTTCATCGAAATATCTTAGGTAGTTAAATTATAATATTGAATGGTTTAAAAGTATAAATAGAATATATTTTTACCATTTAATATAATTTATGTCATTATCATTGATTTTACCTTGAATTCACAGGTTAAATCAATTCAATCTTTTGCAATGTTTTAAAGAAAAACACGTTTTCTTTCGACAACAAGATTAATTTTAATTCAATTTCTGAAAATTTTGTGTATTGAATTTGGAAAAATTGATTCCATATTTGTAATCAGTGGATCCAAATTATGTTAATAAGATACTTTTTATTTTTTGAAATTATGAATAGTAACTACGGTAAATTTTATTTACCATAGTTAAAGGTAAATCAGGTAATTAAGGGTAAATATAATATTATAAAATTACCATAACACATGTTAAAATCCTATTGGATGACTAAAGGTTGACCCATATCACCTAAGGGTCTGATTAGATTCATTTAATGGACATGTTTTCATGAAAATAATTTAATTATTATTAAAACCAAAGAATGTGACAACATGTCACTTTCTTAAATTTTATAAGTATAATAATTTTAATATAGTGATACACTTCATGAAACTTATAACATGTATAGTCTCCAGAAATCTAATACAATTATCTACATCATAGTAATTTATTTATAATTTTTAGGTATTAAATAATTATCATTTATTATGACACAAGGATGATGCAGTAATTGTCTTATTAATGAAATATTGAAATAATTGATGTTATAAATACCCAAATAAATGTAATTTAAGACTTTTTTTGAATTAAACTAATTTTATAGGTCAATATGACATGTTACTATTGATTTAATTAACTTTTTTAGAACTAATCATTCTTTTATGATTTTCAAAAAAATCAATTACTAAATAGTGTCAAAATTGACATAAAATAGTTTTTTAAAATAATATTATATTAATAATTGTTATTTTATTCCTAAAAATCTATGTTTCGTCCAAATGACTTAGATAAGGTTATATATATTAATAATAAACAACTTTGGGTTCGTTTGGATTCTTATAGTAAGTTTATTAACCTTATAGTATAAGAACACAAGAAGACACGGTAAAAGTAAAATTATTTAACTTAATGTTAAATCTAAATGATAAGGTTAAAATAGAAACCTAAACTTGTCTAAATTCTATTGGATGAGATAATTTAGACCCATACCCACCTTATCTTCTAAATAAATTAATATGGAACTATTTGAAACCGAATTTTACTTTATAATAAAATAATAGTTTTAGTTTTTCCAAAGGTACCCCTCTCCACCCTTATAAAAGGGCACCTCCTCATCCCTCTCCTCCTCGCACCAATTTGAGCCTTCAGGATCAGCCAAACCCTGAAAATTTCTCCTATACACTTCCCTAGAAACACTCTAGAGGTTCTGGTCTTCTTCAAAGACCTATTTTAGTACCCTAAAAGGAGGTCTCAAAGAAGCACTTCAAAGAAGAGGTAATGTCCGTTACCAATTCTTTCAACATTATTTCTTCTTCCACTTCTTCTTCTTAGGTTGTTTCATTATTAAGTAATAAAATCATTATCACTCATATACTAATATGTTATTATAAGTATGAAACAACCCTATTTAACCATCTATCCATCCTAAGGAAAACGAAATCTCCGCGCGTGCGTACGTACGGAATACCATCTCCACGTCGTTGTGTAATCTATTTTACACCTTTACCTTACTTGGATGGGTATAATGGTGTAAATAATAACTATATATGATTATTGTAAAGTGATATTGATTCTGAAATAGTATACATACACTACAATAAAATTCCATGATCATGAGAACGATATCATTGCTCGTGCATACGTACGGACTACCGTCTCCACGACGCGATGAGATTCATTCTCCACGTTAACCATTCATGAATGATTATAAAGTATATATAATAAGTAATAATGAAATATATGGCATAATAATGATACTGGATTTTTGTGTATATATATTTATGTCATCTACTTAATTCCATTCAACTCAATTAGGAAACGAAAACATTGTTCATGCGTACGTACGGCGTACCGTCTCCATGAACGGTGTATTTCTTTCCATTTACTGATCTATTATATATATATATATTATGAATATATATTATATATAAATTATTTTTTATACTCTGGAATTAAGTAATCATGATCTAAGTAATCATATGAATAATTATAAGTCAAAACACGGGTGAAAAATGAAATGATTTTACCCAAAACACCCTTTAACATGGAATTTACAAAAGAATGGGTAATATAAAGTCATAATTGAACCATATATGATATCATAATAATAAGTATGATTTTGTAATAAGTCAATAACATTATTTAAATCATTATACAGGAGGTTCGAACACTTACGAAGCAAATTGGACCTAAGGTAAGGGGAAATATCACAATCTCATTTTTATCCGAGATTGTTTATATTTTGAAATTTACTGGGGTGTATTTTATCATCCACATCCATGTTTCCTCAATATGTAATATTATTTCCATTCACCTAAAAAATTTTAAATCCAATTTTACCCTTCGGTGAGTTTTTAGTAAAAGATATGAAACGAATCTTTTGTCGTTTTTCGTATGAGGTACTTTTTGACTTTTCCGACAAAAGTACGAAGAATGTTTTTTTATCTTATACGGCATGAATGGATTTTTAAAACATTATTTCAAAGAATCATACTTTACATGTTTTCATGTTTATTTTTAATCAACTTCTTTTAGTCTAAAATTTTATGACATGTTAAAAGGAAAATGTTTTTGAATTAGAAAGAATATTTTCCTCAAGAATGGAGTTCAAGTGTTTTATAAAAATTATTTACCATCTAAGATAATAAAGGGTTTTGTTTATATCCCTATTTTTACATTGATTTGACTATGTTGTGATGGATTATTTTTATGAATTCCTTTATCTTATTAGAATTGTTTTATGATGTCACGATGTCTAAGATTCTTATATTTATTACATGGGTTATGCTATGATGTGTGGTTTATGATTTTGTGGCACACCTGAGAATGGTATCATTATGAGATGGGTGGGACCTATATCTCCCTCCAATTCATTGGGTAAAGATTTTATATCTCATGAGATAGACATGGCTGGAACGGTAGGTTATACCGGTTCAGTGAAACAGGACCGAAACGAGGAGTGAACTCGGTTCAGAAAGGGACTTTGTCCACTAAGATAGTCTTGGAAATGAGTCTTGACTAATAAGAAATTATTATCTATGATTATGTATGTATGCCACAAAGTTTTATGTTTTAAATTATGATTATTGGGATTTCATTTCACTACTATGATTTATCCCATGTTATGAAATTATGCTCTCTTTTGCAGGTTAAGATTTCCAAAATTTTATATTCTTATGAATATGATGTGATTGATATTTCTTTTGTTTTCCCTTACTGAGCATTTGAGATCACCCATTTATGTTTTCTTTTCCCCGTGATATAAAGAAAGGTTTTAGGTAAAAAAGGGGTGAAGATCTTTATGGGAGATGTTGAAGATTTTTCACCACGATTAGAAGATTATATTCCATGTTTCTAAAGACACTAAACTATTACGGTCCTTGTGTGTGTGTGTTTTTTGTTATGTACTAAGTATTCCGCTAAAGTAATGTAATGTCCATGTACATCATGCTTTGGGTCTCTACAGTTGGTATTAGAGGAAATTTTTAGTCAACCTTTGGAAACTAGGATGCGAAAACGTTAGTGAGATCCCTAGAGATATTTATAAGGTATGTCCAGGGATGTCCCTAAGGATAAGTATACGTATAGGATATAGTCCTAGAACTATGTTAATGATATTAGATTAAACCAAAGATGATAGGTATTGAAGTTACTCCCCCTTTATTATGATTTTTTCCTCTCACACTATTCTTTTTGGGTTTTAGAAAATGGCTGGAAACAAGATGATTCACAATAATAGAGGATATGATGGACAATGGAATGATATTTTTCATGAGAAACCAAATGAAATGGGATTTAGAAGTCCAAACATAATTATTATGCCAAATCACCAATCTCATAATATGTTCAATAAAGTAAAATTTGGTAAGTTTCCTGACTCGGCTAATAAGAGAAAGATGGAATTTCATGATGATCATAGAGGAAAGAAAGTTCAATTTCCCCTATGTAAATCATGTGGGAAGAGGCATCAAGGAGAATGTTTCAAAGGAACTGGAAGATGCTTTGGGTGTGGAAAAGAAGGACACAAATCCAGTAAGTGGAAAGGAAAAGGTTCAGTTAACACCAGGGATGAGGATAATGGTATTGCTACGACATAAACAATGGTTAAATGTTTTAAATGTGGAATTTACAGGAATTATGCAAACCAATGCCCTAAGGGAAAGTATCGTGAAGAGAATTAGTATGGTCGTATGGGTAGTATTTATGTTGATGATGATGAAGAGACTACAAATGATATGTGAGATGAAAGAATTGTTGAAGCTCGGTCAATGGTTTAAGAATGTAGTGGAATGATTACAAGTTTATCATGTGTAATGTTGTATAAGTAATCTCATGGTACTATGGAATAAAGAGACATCTAAGGATTGTTAAACTATTGTCTTCCCTTGAGTTTTGAAAGTGTATGATTAATGGTACAAGTCTCCATGAAAGGTTATTCAGATATTTTTGGAATGTAGATGATATGCGCATAATGAAGGGATAAGGAGAAAATTAAATGTTTGATAGTATTCATGAGCTCATGACTGATATAAGGAGAAGGTTATATCATGGTTTGAGTGTATAAAATATTTGGATTTTGGTATGTGGACAGAGTTAATTTTGACAGCATCCATGTTTTCACTGAGGTTCAATGGGTATTCATTCTTCAAGAGAATACATGATTAAGGTATTCTCATGTTTGTAATTTGACCAACAAGATATATCTTATGATATATGGGGGATAAATTATGGAACTCATATGTTTGGTATGTGACATTTCAAGTAATCATTTTCTTTATACTATGAGCTTGGACCGAAGTATTTTAGATAAGCCTAAAGATTTGAATGGATTATGTTGGATATAAGTTAGTATTTTTAGAACTTTTTTCGATATTATTGATGGGATGTCATAGTAATGTAAAAAGGACAACCTGCAGGACGGGCGACAACCCATCGCGTCAGACAAGGCTATGGGAATCGAACCCACAACCGAAGTGTGATTGGCCTTTATCGCCTACCACTGGCCGACAGGAAGTCCCTGTTTAGTAGAAACTAGTTTTATTATATTAAGCAGTATAATATAAGAAGTATAAGTCCATTTTAGGAAGTATATATATGATTAATCTCAATATAGATGGACTTACGTATTTTTTTGATAACTTTTCAAACCTTTTGTTTGAGAAAGATGAAATGACCCCTCATTATATCACATGATCTACTAACACATCACGAATGAAAAATTCAACTTCATTTCTTTAAGAGATGAAGTGGAAATTGTCCAAAGAACCACCAAAGGTGAGACTATACCAAAATCATGAAAGTATTTCTTCTAATTCCAATTTCATCATCTTTAGGGAAATGATCTTGAAAACCAAAAATGTTTTTGTAGTGTTCTTATATCTAATGAATCAGATGGTACCTTAGATCGTCACAAATTTATGGCTTTGTGATTGCTGGCTTTTCCATAGCCATGTTCTCTACCACTCTACATCAGAACATGATGGTTAGATTTCTCTTCAATATCCATATTTTCACCTATGTGGAAACCCAGTGATTAGTTTATTTGGGTAACTATTACATTTCATTCTTTTGTTTTTAATTATTGGTTTTGGTATTCCTTTTTACGATGTGGGTTTCTATTAAAGAAACTTTCAAATAGTAAACCATTTATAACCCCGACGAATTTCGAGGGCGAAATTCATTTTAAGAGGGGTAGAATGTAACACCCCAAGATTTTATGAAAAATATTCTTTTAATTTCATTAATGTCTTGTGTTGTATGCTACACCATGATTTCCTTGCACTATACGCAACACTGTATTAGCTTACAGTATACGCAACACTATTCTTGGATCGTGTTACACACAATTTTGATAATAGTTATTCTACGAAACATTGAGTATATATATATATATATATTCAATGTATAAATGAAATATGGTTGGATTATGTTATACGAAACAAAGAAAGATTCTTTCACAACACACAACCCTGACTTGGCTTGTAATACACGCAATCACGACCTTCCTCGATAGCGTGTGTTGTACGCAATATCGGGTTTTACTAAACAACGATATATTATTATAATATTATTATGAACTAGCCGTTATGAATAGTATTAAATAAAATTTTAATTTTATAATATTATTATTCATCTTACACATTTTCTAGAACATGGTATAAGAACAAAATAAATTTCTCGGGTAAAATAAGTATTTTTCAAAAAATGCAGTTTTACCACCTTTTGATGGCGCACCCACATTAAATTTAGTTTTTGACACATTTATAAGTTCAATTTGACAAAATAAAATTCTTCTTTGGAATCAAGAAATAAAAATTTACTTTGGATAAAATTTTCATTTTATTCTGATAACTTTTATATTTTAATGAATAGTAAAAACACGCTATATTTTAATTAAAAACAACTTTTTTCATCGTAATATCTTATGTGGTTAAATTATAATATTGGATGGTTTTAAAGTATAAATAGAATATATTTTTACCATTTAATATAATTTATGTCATTAACATTGATTTTACCTTGAATTCATAGGTTAAATCAATTCAATCTATTGCAATGTTTTAAAGAAAAACCTATTTTCGTTCGACAACGGGATTAATTTTAATTTAATTTCTGCAACTTTTGTGTATTGAATTTGGAAAAATGGATTTCATATTTGGAATCAGTGGATCCAAATTATTTTAATAAGCTACTTTTTATTTTTGGAAATTATGAATAGTAACTATGGTAAATTTTATTTACCGTAGTTAAAGGTAAATCAGGTAATTAATGGTAAATATAATATTATAAAATTACCCTAACACATGAAAAAATCCTATTGGATGACTAAAAGTCGACCCATATCACCTAAGGGTCGGATTAGATTCATTTAATGGACTTTGGCCCATGAAAATAATTTAATTATTATTAAAACCAAAGAATGTGACAACATGTCACTTTATTAAATCTTATAAGTATAATAATTTTAATTTAGTGATACACTTCATGAAACATCAAACATGAATAGTATCCAGAAATATAATACAATTATATACATCATAAGAATTTATTTATAATTTTTAGGGATTAAATAATTATCATTTATTATGACACAAAGATGATGCAGTAATTGTTTTATTAATGAAATAGTGACATAATTGATGTTATAAATACCCAAATAAATGTAATTTAAGACTTTTTATTAATTAAACTAATTTTATAGGTTAATATGACATTTTATTATTGATTTAATTAACGTATTTTGAACTAATCAATTTTTTATAATTTTCAAAAAAATCAATTACTAAATAGTATCAAAATTGACATAAAATAGTTTTTAAAACAAATATTATATTATTAATTGTTATTTTATTCCTAAAAATCTAAGTCTCAGCCAAATGACTTAGATAAGGTTATATATATTAATAATAAACAACTTGGGGTTCTTTTGGCTTCTCATAGTATGTTTATTAACCTTATAGTATAAGAACACAAAAAGACACGGTAAAAGTAAAATTATTTAACTTAATGTTAAATCTAAATGATAACGTTAAAATAGGAACCGAAACTTGTCTAAATTCTATTGGATGAGATAATTTAGACCCCTACCCACCTTAGCTTCGAAATAAATCAATTTAGATCTATTTAAAACCGAATTTGACTTTATAATAAAATAATAGTTTTAGTTATTCCAAATGTACCCCTCTCCTCCCTTATAAAAGGGAACCTCCTCCTCCCTCTCCTCCTCACACCAATTTGAGCCTTTAATATTGGCCAAACCCTGCCAATTTCTCCTCTCCACTTCCCTAGAAACACTCTAGAGGTTCTGGTCTTCTTCAAAGACCTATTTTAGTACCCTAAAAGGAGGTCTCAAAGAAGCACTTCAAAGAAGAGGTAATGTCTGTTACTGATTCTTTCAACTTTATTTCTTCTTCCAATTATTCTTCTTAGGTTGTTTCATTATGAAGTAATAACATCAGTATCATTAATATACTGATATGTTATTATAAGTATGAAACAACCGTATTTCACCATCTATCCATCCTACGGAAAACAAAATCATCGCGCGTGCGTACGTACAGAATATCGTCTCCATGCCGTTGTGTAATCTATTTTCCACCACCACCTTACTTGGATGGGTATAATGGTGTACATAATAACTATATATGATTATTGTAAAGTGATATTTATTCTGAAATAGTATACATACACTCCAATACAATTCCATGATCATGAGAATGATATCATCGCTCGTGCGTACGTACGGACTACCGTCTCCATGATGCGATGAGATTCATTCTCCACGTTAACCATTCATGAATGATAATAAAGTATATATAATAAGTAATCATGAAATATATGACATAATAATGATACTGGATTTATGTGTATATATATGTATTTCATCTACTTAATTCCATTCAACTCAATAAGGAAACGAAAACAGCGTTCATGCATATGTACGACCTACCATCTTCATGAACGGTGTATTTATTTCCATTTACTAATCTATTATATATATGTATATTATGAATATATATTATATATAAATCATGTTTTATATTCTGGAATTATGTATTCATGATCTAAGTAATCATATGAATAATTACAAGTCAAAACACAGACGAAAAATGGAACGATTTTACCCAAAACACTATTTAACATGGAATTTACAAAAGAACGGGTAATATAAAGTCATAAGTGAACCATATATGATATAATAATAATAATTATAATTCTTTAATAAGTCAATAACATTATTTAAATCATTATACGGGAGGTTCGGACACTTACGAATCAAATCGGACCTAAGGTAAGGGGAAATATCACAATCTCATTTTTATCCGAGATTGTTTATACTTTGAAATTTATTGGGGTGTATTTTCTCAGGCACATCCATGTTTCCTCAATATGTAATATTATTTCCATTCACCTAAAAATGTTTAAATAAAATTTTACCCTTTGGTGAGTTTTTAGTAAAAGATATGAAAGGAATCTTTTGTCGTTTTTCGTACGAGGTACTTTTTGACTTTTCTGACAAAAGTACGAAGAATGTTTTTTTTTAACTTATACGGCATGAATGGATTTTTAAAACATTATTTCCAAGAATATTAAATTACAAGTTTTCACGTTTATTTTTAATCAACTTCTTTTAGTTTAAAATTGTATGACATGTTAAGAAAGGAAAATGTTTTTGAAGTAGAAAGGATATTTTCCTCAAGAATGGAGTTCAAGTGTTTTATCAAAATTATTTTCCATCTAAGATAATAAAGGGTTCTGTTTATATCCCTATTTTTACATGGATTTGAATATGTTGTGATTGAATTATTTTTATGAATTCCTTTATCTTATATGAATTGTTTTATGATGTCACGATGTTTAAGATTCCCATTTTTATTACATGGGTTATGCTATGATGTATAGTTTATGATTTTGTGGCACACATAATAATGTTATCATTATGAGATGGGTGGGACCTATATCTCCCTCCAATTCATTGGATAAAGATTTTATATCTCATGAGATAGACATGGCTGGAATGGTAGGTTATACCGGTTCAGTGAAATAGGACTGAAACGAGGAGTGAACTCATTTCAGAAAGGGACTTTGTCTACTAAGATAGTCTTGGGAATGAGTCTTGACTAATAAGAATTGATTCTCTATGATTATGTGTGTATGACACAATGTTTCATGTTTTATGTTATGATTATTGGGATTTCATTTCACTACTATGATTTATCCCATGTTATGAAATTATGCTCTCTTTTGCAGGTTAAGATTTCCAAAATGTTATATTCTTATGAATATGATGTGATGGATATTTATTTTGTTTACCCTTACTGAGAATTTGAGCTCACCCTTTTATGTTTTCTTTTCCCCAAGATATAAAGAATGTTTTTAGGTAAAAAAAGGGGGGAATATCTTTATGGGAGATGTTGAAGATTTTTCACCACGATTAGAAGATTATATTCAGAGTTTCCAAAGACACTAAACTATTACGGTCCTTGTGTGTGTGTGTGTTTTGTTATGTACTAAGTATTCCTCTAAAGTAATGTAATTTCCATGTACGTCAAGCTTTGGGTCTCTACAAAAAATTACTGAGTTAGTAGAAGTTCCCATTTAAGGTGAATCTTATCTACCATAACAGAAGTTTATGGAAAATAATTGAGTTTTATAATTCAAAATCATAAGAATATTTTGTACATGATCCATGATGGTCTAAAAACAATTTCATTTAAACATAATATGAGCGGGTCGTTAATCTATAGATGTCTGGTTTTTCGATACCAGAGAAAAGATAAATTGATTCCTTAAAATTCCATGAAATTTTTATCTAACCCATTCTAGTTAATATGATGAAAATTCATCTTGTGATGTATCACTTTATTTCTATAGTTTCCATTAAAAATGATTTGTTGAAATATAGGATCCCAACATTAAAATATTTATTAGAAAATAATGATTGTAAAGTGTATAAGGGTATTCTAACTTCAGAATCATCAATATGATCTTAGAGAAAATATGTCTGTCATTAGAGAGGAAACAATGGTCTGGATGAAATTTGTTTTTAGTCCAATGTTGAATGTTTTTTTGAAAAATAAGACATGTAAGAATTCGATATAGATCCAGTTAAAGAGAACGAGATAGAGAATGTAAAGAAAATGTCAGAATTGTCTCATAAAAATCATAGAAGAAATATAAATCTATGTATGGTGATGAATTTATAAAGATGATGAATTATAAACACTATAATAAAATAGGGGATAATTATATTGGTTCAGAAAAAGATGATGATTTTGTCTTCAATATCCAAATATCTAATGAATTAATTTGTTCTATGAAAAAGAAGCAGAAATAAAATTATTAGAAATAATGATTTCACATATGTTAAAAGGATTTGAGATATTATTGAAGGATTCATCAATTTTAATACCTATTTTCTATATTTATAAACATGTTTTAGGTTACGAAATAAATCAAGGCGGATAGAGATCATTAATGGTTTTGAAGTTCCAATATCTCTGGATAAAAGAAAAGGTAATGATGTTGTCAAAATAGATGAAATTGAAAAATCAGTTTATGAATCCGATAAAAAATACATAAAAATTCAAATAAGTAAGCATGATTATACAGAACTATATAAAGTGGGAGAATAATTTCACTGAACTCTATGGTAGTCGAAAAAGGAATTTTAAGAAGAACAAAATTAAAAAGAATTAGAAGAGTAATAAATAGTGGAAGAAGTATAAGGATAAGAGAGTCCATCATAATCATCTTCATCATCTACACAAATAACTTACATAGTCCAATAAAAATACAATTAATGTTGATTGAGTGGATGTTCATTCATCATCTCATAAAGAACAAGTACAACATCATTATTCACATAAAAAAGAATCACATAAGTATAATACTGAAACAAATTGTTGTATAGTTAATTATTAAAATTAATAATGAGTAAAAGTAGATGAATCATCATATGTTGGAAAATCAAACCAAAACATTTTAGATGAATCATCAGAGTCTTTACAGAATCATATCACATAAGATCAAAAGATTATAGACTAAATTATCAAGACATTAATTCAAATTAAAAAATCAATTAAATGTATCTATATAATTTAAGAAAGGTGTATGAAAATTCAAAATATCCTCAATGAAAAATTAGAATCTTTTATGGTGTTAATAGTATTAATAGTTCTGAATGAGGATGATACAAAATTTTTCAAATAAAAAACAATGGAATAAAAATGATTATTAAATAATGTTTTGTAATTTTTATGGAATGTATATATTGACTAAATAATTCATGATGATCATATTATGGGTTCAAAAAATGATTCCCTTGATATATCTGATTCTATTAATAGGATTCCATCCTGTGTATCCAATAAAAAGACATTTGTTGAATAGTTAGAAGATATGATAGAATATCGAATTGAGCAAATAAAAAAATTAATGTATGATATTCAAGAGTCTTGTGAGGAGAAAAAATGTTCATATATTTTAAATATATGTTTCCAATGATTGAGGAGTTAATTCATAAAAAAATTCACATGAAGATGAGTTTGATAGAATGTGGAGTAGAATTCATAGTTAATTAATAATGAATGGGACCATTGTAAGGATGATGTCTTAAATAGCCAAAATTGATGACATCATGATGATTTAAGAATGTTAAAATATAATTTCAAGAATATTTATTAGATTGAATGAATAAATTTCATAACATATCAACTATTAATGTATTTTAAACCTTTCTAATTATTATTAGTATTAGTTAATGTTTATCAAAATATTATTTTCTGAATATTTCTCAATTATATTTTATTAAATGTTCATTCATATTAAGATAGATGAATAGTTATTCAAAAAAAATGTCTCCTAAATTATTTTAACATTTCATGAATATAAGTAACTTTCCCTATTCATTTCATCATATCAAAAAATGGGAGAAGTTTTTTTGTATTTTTTTATATTTGAAATTAAATTAAATTATGAGTAAATCCTTCTATAAGAGAAAATTTATCAATATTTGAATATGAATTAATATTTCTTATCAAATTAACATTTATAAAAGAAATATAAATCATCAATTAGGGAGAGTTATTATATGTTAAGATAAAATATTTTCCTGATGATTCTATTATATGTTCATAAAATAACCAAGGGTATATATTTTTTCAATGTTATTATTTAGTCATTTTCAGTGTTTTTTTTCTTCATTAAAATAATCGGATATTTTGTATTATAAATTATTACATTACACTTTTCTATTTAATATATATTACAAAAACAAACATTGTAGTAGTTTCTTAAAACTATATTTTATTATCATTATATATGATAATTTTTTAGAATTTTTTTTATAGAAAAAATTTCATTTTACCGAATATAAAAATTATTATAATTAAAAAAATATAAAAAATTTAATATTAAATATGATCTATCATAATTACTATGATTATTGTCTATAAAATTAAATAATGTTTTTTTTTCAGCGGTTTGAAATGATTTGTTTCTAACAAACATAAAAATGTCATATCCATTAGGCAGAAAATAGTTCTGATACATTGGATAGACTATAGATCCGTTCATCAAATTGGTAAATAATTGTACAATCAATTGGATATTCCAAGTTATATTATTATATTAATTGGAATTTTTTTATTAAATGGAATTTTTTTAATTTAATTGTAATGTTTCTAATCAATATTTCATTAACTATAAATACTTTTATGATATTTCAAATAATTTGCATCAATACTCCTTGCAACTAACTCTGAGAATCTCATAAAAATATTACCAATGGAGTAATTCTTATAATTAGTTTTGTATTATAGGATTTGGTAGATAACATGGTAGCTACTAAAAAAATGTCATTTTTTATTATTCTTGAATATGTCATTCTCATACATTGTAATTTTATAAATAGTTGTTTTTTTAACGACTCTATGCGAGGAATCAAAATTCCATAGATTATTTTTCTTTTGTATTATTCTCTTCTAATAAATAAATTGATTGAGGAATTCTGGGGATAAGATGATAGGTTTATTCATTCCATCTGACCAAGGTATTATTTGGGTTGTATGATATATTTCACACCTATCATTGTATCATGGTCTTTTAGAGGATGAGAATAAAGATCCATTTCAATCATCATATAGAGGTATTTCTTGGGGTTAAAAGATATACTATTAACATTTGGTTTAATATTGTTGATATCATATGTCATGATTTTTAGATTCTATAAATATTAATGATAATTTTTAGAATTAATTTTATAAATCATGTATTTCATTATTAATGTGTTAGAATATTTTTAAATTTGTTTCTATAATGTTACATTGTAATATATATTTACATTAAAAAAAATTAAAATTCATTCTAGTAATTTTTTTATCATACAATATATGATCTCAACTTTAAAAAACATATTATCTGATGATTTATAGATCCAATAAACACACTATGATCATCAGATAATATTCGAGTCAAATATTTCTTAAAAAATTGGTTTCATGCTTTTGGTTAGTTTAAAATTTTAAACAATAATTCACCCCCTCCCCCTTTTTTCATTGAAAACTCTTATGATCCAAAAAAATCTATAATGAGAGTAATTATTCCACAAATAGTAATATTATTATAGTTTTTTTCTCTCATGAATTGGAAGAATTAACTCATTAGTGATGAGGAGACCCAAATTCATACTCTAATAATCAGTGCATGAAATATATTATTCTTATATTGTATTTGATACCAATTGATTTGAATGAAACATAAAAATCCATATTTAAAATATAAAAATAAAAAATATAATCACATAATACCCAATACCTCTCTTAGTTTATTGTTTTACAGATGTATGAAATACCTATACCTTAGAAAACATTGGAATTTCCCACAAAATGGTTGTTTTTTCTACTCTACCATCAAATTTTCAATATATAAAAATTGTACAAAATATACCAAAAAAAATTTCAATAAATGACACCCTTCTAGATATATCATATATGACTATAATATTAACAACATGAGTAATTGGAAGTATAATAATGTTAATCTCAAATGTTCAGAAAATGGTAGTGTAAAATAGATGTTTTCATGGAATTAAGAGTGAATGATTAACATTTATAAAATGAGTAATATTAAAACATGTCACATAACTAATAATGTTTTTATATAATATAGAAATAGATAATATAAATAATAAATAATCATATTGGAAAAAATGTCAAATTTCATTGGGATGGAATTCCTAATATCAGGCATCATAACCATACATTCAAATCCACATTCTACGATATCATAAATTAACAGGTACAAAATATTATAAAAACCAAGAGTAATTAACTATAATGTACTCATATTATGAAACTAATAAATAAAATATATGATACATAATAGGGGTGGCTTAGTTTTTAGAAAGGATCAATATTGAAATAACAAGTATATGGAATTTTCATTATTCCCCTAGTCAATAAATAGAATTTCATTCAACGTTACTATACATGAAAATTACATTTTATATATTAATTACTATAGGGTTAATTCAATATAAAATTATATGTAATTAGAATAATATGGTATATATCCATGACATTAATAAACATTGATATGAATGAAAAAAATCATGTGTGATATGAATAGTAAAAGAGAATATAACCATATTAAAAATAATTAATGGAAAAACATAGAAAACATGTAATATATGATTTATAAATTCATTTGGGACAAATAAAAGTCATTAATTCATTATAAATGAAAATAATACAATATGTTATACTCCCATGAACCTGAATTTTATTCATATATGAAGAAATATACAATAAAATAATTATACTAGAATAAATTAATAATGGGAAAGAAACAACCTTCCATTTCAAATACCTTGTATTTTAAAATTAAAAATTCATTGACTAAATATAAAATAAATTACTATGATGAACCATAAAACATATAAATAATTATTGATAATGATGTACTAACAAAGTGAATGGAAAATTTTTTCTTGTGAAAATTAATAAAAAAAGGTTCTTTCCCCACTTTCGTAATGATATCCTGCAATGAAAGATGAGGAAAATGATGAAAATATTTATTTTAAAATAGTTTTTCATAATTTTAATGATAATATTACATCACCAAAAATATTTTATTTTCATTTAGGAACGTTTAATACATAATATAATAAATTTATATATAGAGGAATAACTTTTCCATTCTTAAATAAGATATCAGGTTGGTTCCATATAAAATAATCTTTTTCGATGAATTATGAACCAAAGAGAAATGAAATGATTAGAAGAAATATAAAACTAGTAAATTACCATATCATATTTTTAGATATGGTGATTTTGCTGAAATAACACACAATTAAATCAAGTAAAAACATAGAAATAAACAATATTATACTCCAAAAGTTATTAGAAATGAATCCTAACCCCATTGGAAACACTAGTGCAGAAAACGTTTTTTACGTCGGTTATTTTTAATTTTTTACGTCAGTTTCTAGCCGACATTAATACGTGCGACGTTATAAATAAGGTATTTGACGTCGGTTATTTAAAAACCGACGTCAAAAAGCATAAAATCGCGATGTTTATCACGTCAGGTATTTTAGAACCGACGTGATAAAGGGCCTGGAGAATGGTTTATCACGTCGGTTATTTTAGAACCGACGTGATAAAAGGCCTGGAGAATGGTTTATCACGTCGGTTATCGAAGAACCGACGTGATAAATGGCCTGGACAATGGTTTATCACGTCCGTTCTTAAACAACCGACGTGATAAACAGGGGGTGAGGGGGTTTATCACGTCGGTTCATATAGAACCGACGTGATAAACTGGGGTGAGGGTGGTTTATCACGTCCGTTCTATAAGAACCAACATGATAAACCGGGCTGAGGGGGTTTGTCACGTCGGTTAGTCAATAACCGATGTGATAAACCCTTGTCCAGGCCATTTAGCACGTCCTTTATTCAATAACCGACGTGCTAAACCATTCTCCAGGCCCTTTATCACGTCGGTTATTAAATAACCGACGTGATAAACCATTTTCCAGGCCTTTTACCACATCGGTTATTAAATAACCGACGTGATAAACTATTTTCCAGGCCTTTTATAACGTCGGTTATTAAATAACCGACGTGATAAACTATTTTCCAGGCATTTTATCACGTCGGTTATTAAATAACCGACGTGATAAACCCAATTTTTTTTTAAAACAGAATGCAGTGATCTTCTCTCCACCAGAATCAACCAGAAAATAAATCAAGAAATCATACCACAAAAACAGAAGTACATCAAGTATAAGCATGTAAATAGATAACATATAAAACTTACCCACTAGACAGCATCCACCCTCATTTATACCCCATGGACAGCCCTCCCCCACCCCGTTAGAGCCCTCACCCTCATGTATACCCCCTGGACAGCCCTCCCCCACCCCGTTGGAGCCCTCACCCTCATGTATACCCCCTGGACAGCCCTCCCCCACCCCATTGGAGCTTCCACCCTCATGTATACCCCTTGGAAAACCCTCCCCCACCCTATTGGAGCCCCCACCACACTCCTGGACTGCCCCCCCCCCCGACCCCCGGACACCCCCAAACACCCCTCGACAACCCCCACCCGCCTGAACAGCACCTCCTCACCCCCTCACCCCACTTGACAACCCCCACCACACCCCTGGACAACCCCCCCACCCCTGGACAGCACTCCCACACCCCTGGACCGGCTTCCCACACCCCTGGACATCCCTGCCACCCCCAAGACTGTCCCCCACCCCACCGAACAGCCCTCCCAGACCGCTGGACACCCCCAACCCCACTGAACACACCCCCACACCCTGGGAACCCCTCCCCCACAGACCCAAATCCATACCAGAAGAACCATCAAAAGTAGACCAAAACAAGAAGTAGAGCAAAATTAAACATTCACTTATATAACATTCAAAACTTACACTGTCAACTTCAAAAAAAAACTAAATCAAACCTAAACAACTACCAAATAGACAATTAAAACGAAAATATTCAAAATTACATTTTACATTACAAACAACTAAAATTCAATCAAACCTGTAAAATAATTTGACCACTCCACTTGTACGCATTTGATGTCTTCAGCAGTATAGGGTTTAGGGTCATCAAAAATCTAAAAATTAAAAAGAAGATAGTTAACGTGTATAATTAATAAATCAAATTGAAATATGATGGCAAAGTTTAAGAGGAAATTGTACCAGGTCAAAATTCACAACTGTCCCAGTTGTTATTATTTCATACATAAATCTTAACATATAATATCCGCATTTGATGAGGCCTTGTTGTTCATGACAATTCTGTTTTGAATGAGTGTAAATTAAATATATTATTTTTATGTAATAAATCAAAAATTACAAATTATAAATGGAAATTTACCTTCGCCTTTACATATTTGATCTTTGCATTTCTTTTCTTTGTGTTTTTTTGAAAGTAGGCCCATGCACTGTTAGAAAATAATACGAATGGGATAAATTTAAAATTTATTATAATATATAAAACTATTGATAAATTGAAACTTACTTTTCCAATATATTCTTAAAACTTGCCCGCACATCACCATGAACAGAGCATATCCAATAAAGAGCTTTCTCCCTTGGGCAAAAAATCCCTAACATCCAATGATTACTGATAAAAGGAAATTTAATGTTAGTGGTTTTTTATGTTAAAAGATAATTAACTATTTGAGAGAAATGTGTTTCATACCTCTCACAAAAAGGCATCATCCAACATTGTTGGATTATATTCTTTTCAAATCTTTCAGCAATATAAACCATTATTTGTTCCTCAGTCAATGCACATGCTTCAGGGGAAATCAATTGCGGGTCCATGAATCCATATACTTCTGTCAGTTCATTCCTCTCACAAATTTTATAAAGATACCTAATAAAAAACATATATAAGTATACATTTTTAATAAATATATCACAGGGAAAAGGTGTTAAGACTTACATGGAAAAAATTTGCACCACGTTGATGCCCAACTTATCTCCAGTAACAAGCTCCATGATATCAGATTTTTTAATCCCCACGCTTATTTCATGTCCACAAACATGAGATTCCATTGGAAACTCATAAAAACCCAACAACAAATGTGAATATCTTGACAATCTGTCAAGACCACTGGAATCTGTATCTGATGTCATAGCATGTTGTCTTTGTTGTTGTCTATACATTATTTCTTTACCTTTGAAGTATTCCTGTGAAAAAAAATTGAGAATTATAGCAGTTTTCAAATGATAAAACAACTTTAATAAAAAAATAAAATAAAAGAAATAACATTCATACCTCTATGGTAATGAGTCGAAGAAGTCTAGATGGCCAAACTAAAAAATGGCCGGTACTCTGTCCAACTGTCGCCACCTCATCTGTAGGTATTGGTACCCTAGCTGATCTATCTATAATATCCTGTACAGTGACCCTCTGATTCTCTACCTCTAATTGTTGATGATGAACTGTATCTCCTATACAATATACCAACTCGTATGGTACTATATGATGTTGAGAAGCATCAACATACAACTCACAATATTTAAGAAGATGCGGCGGAGGCGTAGGATAAAAAATGGGGTCCGCAGGCTGAGGTGGGGGAGTGGGAGCTACTGGCGGAGGTGGAGGATAAATAATGGGGTCTGCAGGGGAAGGTGGAGGAGTGGTAGCTGCAGTTTGAAATTGTCTTTTCATTTCTGCAAACATAGAATGCACCGAATCTCTAATCTTGTCTTCCATCGTCGCATTAATATTTTGAACTTCAGCCTCCAAGGATTCTATTTTTTTTATAAACCCCCTCAATGTTAGAAGTTGAAGAACGTGGAAACACTTTTCTTACCGATACACCTGTCGGATATCCTCTTACACGACCAGGATGTTCGGGCCTTCCCAATGCTGCAAATAAAATATCTTCCCTCCCAGTAGCTGTAAATGTCCCCTCTGAACTTTGCTCCTCAAGAGAGTCCTGTATTAATTAATTGAACATTTCTGTAATGATTGAAACTTATATGAAGAAAAAAGTTAACTTAAATAAATTAAATAGATATCTTACAATCCTCTCAGCTACGATTCTCGATTCTTCCGAAAGATATTGCCCTTTTTTCCCTTCCCATCTCTCTTCCATTTTTCATGTCTAGATGGAGGGGATGGAGGGGCCACCTCTCCAGAGCATGAAGACTCAGCTCTTAGTTGTTGAAATTTTTCCGCTATCATTTTTTCTTCCAATAATGTATACCCTCCCCGAGATAAACTATGAGGGTATACATTTTTAGATTGGATCTCCTGATGAGCTTTCCTTGTTTTCTGTAATTTAAGAATAAGAAATCATTAACAAAACATTAATAAAATAATTTATATAAGAAAGTATATAAAAGTTTACATTTCCCTTACCATAAATGACTCTTTTTTTCTACTTTCAAAAAACTTTTTTCATGTGTCTTCATCTATAAAAGGATATATACGACATGGATTGTCATGACTCCTATGACCATAAATGAAATCAGATGTGAGGTTTGATTTGAAATCCCTCCATCTCCTAGCAGCCAACGATAAGCATTTCTTCCTGACTCCTCCAGTGTCAGGAATATCAAATGTCATCTGATAAAGAAGAGGTTAAACATATTATATATACCAGAAACATTAAATGAATGGTCAAACAATGACAAAAGATCTTACCAAAATCGTCTCCCACAACTGAGAGATAATCGCTTTATCCACACCTCTCCAATCATCATACAGAATGCTTACTTTGGTCTTAGCCTGAGTTGCAACAAAACTCTTAAAATATTTGTCATTCGGACCTCTAGGAATATCATCATCATCAAACTCAACTACTATCCTCTGATCCTGCGTACGGGAAAGTGATAATTTTGGTAAACGTGTGCAACCACGTTTACCAACCTTTGAACTATTTGTCGTAATAGGATCATGTGAATGTTCATCCCCAGAGGTATGACCAGCAATATGCTCCTCCCCAGAATCATGTGGTTGATCATCTAAATGATCTGTCATTATCCTTGAAATCAAAAAAACAAATGTCAGTTCACAAATATACAAATTCAAATATTTTAATGCTACTATAATCAGAAAATAGAAAAGTGTACTAGGTTACATAATAGTAAACATTGGTAATATGGTAAGCATGTTAAACAATGGTAAAGATGGCAAAGATGGTCAAGATGGTCAAGATGTTCAAGATGGTAAAAAATGGAAAAAATGGTAAACCTGGTAAACATTGTAAACATGGTAAAGTAATTGTTAGTGAACAAATATACAAATTAAAATATTTTAATACTACTGTAATCAGAAAATAGAAAAGTGTACTAAGTTACATAATAGTAAACATTGGTAATATGGTAAGCATGTTAAACAATGGTAAAGATGGAAAAGATGGTCAAGATGGTCAAGATGGTAAAAATGGTAAAAATGGTAAACCTGGTAAACATTGTAAACATGGTAAAGTAATTGTCAGTGAACAAAAATAAGCATTTTAAAATTCATGTAATGGTTATAAACTGTTGGGTCGTAGAGGATGGCAAGAGGGGGGGGGGTGAATTGCCTTTTCAAAAAATAATTAACAATTTAAAACAATTATCAAATCCCAACGGCTAGTTTGACTGGGCACACCGGCGGGCCGGTGGTGTCTCACCAGCTGGCTGGTGGTCCACCGGCCGGCCGGTGCTGAGCTCCCGGCTGGCCGGTGGTCCAGACAGAGCAGGCTTTCTATCTGGGTTCCACCGGCTGGCCGGTGGTCATCCACCGGTTGGCCGGTGTCACCAGGCAGTGGGCAAGCCTACTGCCTGGGTCCTCCGGTTGGCCGGTGGGCAAGAACCGGTTGGCCGGTGCCCATACCGGCTGGCCGGTGCGCTAACACCAGCTGACCGGTGGGAATCCACCGGTTGGCCGGTGGACTCAGAGAGTCCACTATCAGCCTTCTTGGGCCAACTCCTGGGCAACCTTTTTCCTAGCATCAAAACATTTGAAAACAAGTTAGAACACGATGAGAGTGATTGTGATCATTAAAATCCAAGAGAGAGGGGTACAACAATAAACATGATAAAGTAAACTAAACAAACTTAAAACAAACAATAGCATATACTTATTTTATTTTAAAATATGTTTTAATAAATAAAAAACTTACAATATCTAACATTTATGGAAAAAATAAATTTAAACAAGAAATAAACATATGTTACCTGTAATTTTAGGAATGTACAGATGGATTGTCTTCCCAAATTCCTTCGTCGTGATCGTTCCTTATGGCACAAACTATGTCTTCAACATGATCTTCATTATGTTCTGTTAATATTTCCATTGAAGTAGGGATCTCACATAAATCAGCATATTCATCAAGTTCATCCTCACCAACATATTGTTTTTTCCCTTGTAAAACAACATCCCACTGCATATCTGATTGATCTACTACATAAAAAATTTGTTTTGTGTGTGTTTCCATTATAAAAGAATCAGCTGTGTCTTCCAATCTATTCAGATTAACAAGTGTCATTCCAAATTCATCGTGTCTGACACTGTTGTTACCGTTAAACCATTTACAGTTAAAAATGGGAACTTTAATTTTAAAGTAATCAACCTACCATATGTCTTCAATCACTCCATAATATGCATTTGATGCAGAAATTGGGTTTTTGTCCTTAGCACTCGAAAAATGCATTGCTTCTGCAAACACCAATACACCACTATTCTGAACTGCACTTGTGTTGTCCTGAGCTTTTGTATTAAATGTATAACCATTAATGTCATAACCAGACCATGTTATCACATTTAAACATGGACCACCCACTATCCATTTTAATGTCTCTGATACATCTGATCTACCAAGAAAAGTTTTTTTAATCCATGAGAAAAAAGTTTTGTTGTGCTCATTCAAAATCCACATTTCTTTCTTCTTTGGATGACATTGTTTCAACTAATTAATATGCAATGTGATATATGGTTGAGCATCAGCTATGTTCTTCAAGATGTATAATTCTAACTTCTTCATCTATTCAGCTGACAATGATTTGACTTTCAAGCTGCAAATCCCCTTTCCCTCATTATTAACTCGTTCATGGCGAGATGGAGGCAAACCTATGTGTTGCGCCGCAGCCAAGTAGCTCGTACAAAACTCTGCTACCTCCTCAGAAATATACTTTTCAATAATGGAGGCTTCAGGTCGATATAGATTTTTAACATACCCCTTTAATATTTTCATATACCTTTCAAAAGGATACACCCAACAAAGATATACAGGTCCACAAAGCTTTATTTCTTGAACCAGATGAATCATTAAATGCACCATTATATCAAAAAACGTTGGGGGAAAATACATTTCCAATTGACAAAGTATTAAAATTGCATCCTTTTCCAAAATGTTCAAAGCATTCACATCAATCGCCTTGTTACAAATTGAATTGAAAAAATAACACAACTTCATTATAGTCTTTCTGACACGAATGGGAAATATTCCACGCAATGCAACTGGTAGAATTTTTTGTATCATGACGTGACAATCATGTGATTTCATACCTATCAACTTCAAGTCCTTCAATGAGACAAAATTTTTTACATTAGAAGAATAAACTTGAGGAACTTTTGTATCATGAAGACACTGACAGAAGCTAATTTTCTCCCTCTTCGATAATGTATGACAAGCCGGGGGAAGAAATGTTCGTCTTCCTTTAGGAGTGGGAGCTAACTCCAAACATATTCCCATTGATAGTAAGTCTAATCTTGCATTCAACCCATCTTTAGTCTTTCCTTTAATATCTAACAATGTTCCAATAAAATAATCACAGATATTCTTCTCCACGTGCATGACATCAATATTATGTTTAACTTCATGATACCTCCAATATGGTAGCTCAAAAAATATTGACCTTTTCTTCCAAATATGTCTATCATTACCAGATTTCTGTGTCTTTCCCAATGTCACGTCAAGGTTTTTCACCCTCTCAAAATACAGATCATGGGATAAAGGTTTTGGAGCAGTATCAAATTCTTGTGAGCCATTAAATGCCTTTTTTATTCTTCTATAAGGGTGTTCCATAAGCAAAAACTTTCGATGACCCATGTACACTGTTTTCCTCCCATGATGCAATTGACAATAGGACGTCTGTTGTTCGCAAATTGGACATGCTTTATGCCCTTTAACACTGTATCCAGACAAATTTCCATACGTTGGGAAGTCATTTATAGTGAACAGAAGCACTGCATGGAGTTGAAAATATTCCATTTTATAAGAATCATACACCCTAATACCATCATCCCATAACAGTTTCAAATCATCAATCAACGGTGACAAGTAAACATCAATATCATTACTGGGTTGCTTTGAACCAGAGATCATTGTACTCAACATGAAATATTTGCGATTCATACAAACTTCAGGAGAGAGGTTGTAAATTACCAATAAAACAGGCCATGAACTATGTGTGCTACTGAGTGTTCGGTATGGATTCATTCCATCTGGGCACAACCCTAGTCTGATATTTCTTATTTCATTTCCAAATGTAGAATACCGCGCATCAATTTTCTTCCACTGTGGACAATCAGCTGGATGGCGTATTTTTCCATCACATACCCGCTCTTTAGCATGCCATATTAACCTTTTTGCATCATGTGAATTAGCAAATAAACGTTTGAAACGATTAATTATAGGAAGATACCAAAATACCTTTGAAGGGAGCTTTGTAATCTCTACATCACCCTGTGATTTTTCTTTCACCTTATACCGTGATGTCCCACATTTTGGACACTCTGACAGAAATTATTATTCCTTCCTATATATAATGCAGTCATTCGGACATGCATGTATTTTTTTGTATCCCAATCCCATTGGGCATAATATTTTCTTGGCTTTGTAATTTGAATCTGGAAGATCATTATCTTTTGGAAGAATGTCTTTCATCAATTGTAGCAGATCTGTAAAACTTATGTCACTCCATCCATGCTTCTCCTTTAGGTTAATCAATCCTAACACCGCCGACAGAACCGTAAAATCTGTACAACCGGGATATAATGGTTTTTCAGCATCACCATATAGACGTGCAACTGTCGGTTCTATCTCAATTTGTTTTGCTACAATATCGCGAATCATTTCTTCAATTCCATCAGAGTTTCCATCTTGCGAATCATCATCATCAGTGAAATTCCGTCCAGTTTCACCATGCCAAATCCAAGGGTTGTAACTCGGATTAAAAACATGACATATCAGATGATCTTTTATCTCTCTACTTTTCAACTTCTTCATATTCAAACATTTCAGGCATGGACAGAAAAAAATGTCACTACTTGGAACATTTTGTTTTGAAAATTCCAAAAAGGCATCAACACCTTCCTCAAATTCATTTCTCATTCGATGTGCCATAATCCAACTTCGACTCATTATTACCTATAACAAATATCAACAAAAAATATATATTTTTAAGATAAGACAAAACATGTTTATATGAAAAAAATCATAATTTGAATGTAAAACAATTTAAAATATAAAACAAATCTTGAAAGTAGTAGTAGTTTTCATAAGTACCCAACACCAAATAGCTATACATCATAAGTGTCATGTTAAAAATATGAATATAGACCATTTGTTTTATGTTTAATAATATTGTCATATTATCTGATCATTCTGATTATATATTAGAATTACTATATCCTTTTGATCCGATATATAATCTAAGGACATTAATATTTCTTTAGAAAAAGTAATGTTAATATCATGTTAATGTAAAAAAAAGTATATGTCGAACTATATATATGTAATACCAATAAAAAAATACATATGTGTTTGGCCTGGGTTTCACACATAAAACAACTCATCTCACAGATTAAATTTTTGAATCATCCTACATAATACTTATTTTTATAACTTAGGGAATGAAAATAATAAAAGTTTTGATTTATGATACTCATTATCGGAAAACATGATATATATAAATATAATATCTAATCTCATAAAAAGATATCCATGGGGGTATAAGAGCATACACAAAGCACATGATCAAAAAGATAAGTGAAACAGTTCTATATAATCATAGATCATAAAACCTGAGTCCAAGTATAACAATTTTAGCATAACATAAGACATGATTTATATGATAGTGGGAACATGATTTAAAAAACATTATTCACAAGATCACAACATTGGTATGTGGAATAACATAAGAGTGTGGCACAAACATAATCATATAAGTCATAACATATGTCAAGGGAAAACATAGTTTCATTCACCTCATATTGGGATATGTTAATCATCTTTCCTATAATTTATTAAAATATTTCTTACCAGGCACATCACATAACACATTGGACATGGTATAACCATCTTTTTCCCATATTGATCTATGATATATAATGCATTGTCGAATGCATTAGAAGGATATTATGGACCCAAATGTCACATAATGACTAACCATGTATATGGGTGAATCGTGATCATCAAATCATTTATAACACTTTCGTAGATCAATTAACTAACAAAAATGAAATGGGGGTCATAATTGTTTTTAAAAAACATAATAATTATTAATACATAAAAATGTGTTTGGATGGTAAGATAAGATAATATACCTAATTCAATCTAATTATCATTAAATTATTTCTACCTAGATAGAAAAGACCTTTATAAAAAATATAATTTAACTTGAGAATGAAAATAAAGTACCCTTTACCTTTTTTATAATGAAAAATATGAAAAGGTTGATAATAATATTTAGGTATTATAATTTTTTTTATGAATTATTAATAATAAAAGAAATCACCTCACTTGGTTTTGTTGAAAATCGGACATACCATCGTATTCAAGAAATCAGATACAAGTTGCATGAAAAGGTCCATCATTTTTAGGAGATGACTGAAAGAAGAAATGTATTATCAGACTCACCATGAGTCCAAAATGAAATATTTGATTGTAATAGGTATGAATTGATATTTTTATGAATGCAGATGAAAACAGATGATGGTTTTCTGATCTAGGAGTTCTAAAAATCATAATTTTTTGAAAAAATATTATGATGTAAGAATGTTGAATGAAATTTTAAGGATAGGTATTACCGATTGTACCTGGTCCAATTTCATTCATGAAAATAATTTTCTGGACAATCATATTGAAAATATGATTTTAAGAAAATAAGTACTACCAATCTTCATCCTGAAAGACACATTCCAGCTAAGTAGCAAATAATAATGTTGCTGGAAGAATGGAACGTTACAGTACCACCCATTATTTTTCAGATTTTGCTGAAGCTAATCCAAAATGTTTTAATAACCATTTGCAAGTTGAATGTTGCGAGTTGAATGAACATAATAACCATTTTCAATAAAAAAAATTCCACGAGATTAAAAAACGAACGAAAAGCACATCAAGAATCGAAACAAAAACGAACGAAATAAATTCATGGAAGGCTTAATTTAATGTCGCGAGTTGAGATGATAGATTCGAGAGCAGTGAATAAGATAAAAAATGAAGCCAAAATTAGTGTAATGCAGGCGATCGACGAGCCGATTAGGGTTTACCGCGCGAGAGAGAGACGAGCCGACGACTGTCAATCGAAAAAATCGTAAATGATAGAACACGGGCTTTAATTTTTTTTAAATGCTTTATAATGTCTGTTATTATATAACCGACGTTATAAACTATTTTTTAGCTTTTTTACGTCGGTTATAAAATAACCGACGTAAAAAACGCGTCGATATCGGGTTTTTTACGTTGGTTACAAAATAACCGACGTAAAAAACCCCCAGTGCATTGGTTTTTTACGTCGGTTATTTGATAACCGACGTAAAAACCCAACAGGCGTGATTTGCAACGTCTGTTATTAAAATAACCGACATGAACAATCTACTCGCCGCATTGTTATGTCGGTTATATATAACCGACGTAAAAAATGGTGACGTAAAAAACGATTTCTGCACTAGTGAAACATTCCAATTAAATCTATTAAAAAATAGAATATTAAATGAAACATTAAATAATATGAATATTAATAAAATAATTATATATTATATTATATAGGTAGTATATACAAATAATAATTTAAAATAGGTCTATAATATCAAACACATCTAATATAATGAAATTGAAATGGAAAACACTTTCCTTATATTACTCCATAGTTGGACATGATTATACCTCCTATATATTATTTTTATAATGATTAATATTTTTTAGTAACATTATTCATGTTTATTATATTTATATTAATATTCTTAATTCATTTTCTATACTATTATTAGTTATTTTATGTCAATATCTACAATCCATGTTATTTGATTCAATTATTCTCTGACCATTTCAGTATAAACTTTTTTTTCATCCATCCATTTTTCATAGTTAATCACATGTTGAAAAGTGATGTAATGAAAATAAAATTCCTATAATTATTTTATAAGGTCTAGGTTCATACCATGGGATTTTTAAGGTATGGTTCCCCAATGAAAAATCTATAACAAACTTGCTTCAATAAATTTTATAGAAATATATGTTGTATATTAATAAAAATTTTAATATTAAAATTATAATTTTCAAACAAAAAATGAACATTATATAATCATTTGTATAATTTCATATCAATAATTATATTTACATATTCACATTAAGAGGAAATTTGTTACATCATTCATACAGGTGGTTAAACCAACCCAAAAAAGAATATTTTATAATCATTGGATAATTACGATTACAATGTAATGTAATTATTGTAACATACCATGTAAATAAACACTATTAAATTATTATATTTATTAATATTTGTTAATTAAATATTAATTTTACTTTAATGGGGATTCTATGAATGATGGAATACCTGAATCAAAACAATGAGTTTCTTTGAAAACATAAGTTGCTCACAACATTTGAGTCATACCAAAAATTAATATAATATTATTATTAATTTAAATGGTAGTTAATTCCTTGTTGTTGTATTGGTGGTAAGGAATATAACTAAATAAAATATGATTATCAAATGTTTTTACATTAATCCAACAAATATTAGATGCTTAAAATAATAAAGAATCTGATTTTAAGCATAAATACTCTAATATTCTTTAAAAGGCTTTTTAACGCCTTTTAATGGTGAACCCTTTTTAACTCTAGTTTTTATAACTTTTATATATTCTATTTGAAAAAATAATATTATTAATTATAATCAGGACATCAAAATTTAATTTGGAGGAAATTTGGGTATTTTTCTAATAATGTTCATTTTTTAATTAATAGTGAAAAATACAGTATTTTATTATAAAAATTCCTTTTAATATAATTTATTTATATGGTTAGATTTTATTTATAATTAGTTATAAAGATTCATTATATTATGTTTATAACATTTAATTCAATATAGGTCTTTTTAAGTAATTTCACTTTAAAATTGAACATAAAAAAATGTCAATCTTTTAATGGTTATTATTTCATAAAAATAGAGTTTATATTTTGACAATGGAAATTATTTTTAAATTAATTTCTTCCACTTCTGTGTTTTGAATTTTTTAAAAATTAATTCCATGTATAAAATAAGGAGGTCCATATTATGTAAATAGGTAACTTTATTTTTATCCATTATGAATATTTACTTCAGTAAAAATTTTATTTACCATGGTTAAGGGGTAAACTTTGTAAATAAAGTTAACAAAATATAATTATAATAATATTAAATTACCCTAACATGTGTTATAATCCTATTGGTTGATACATTTCCGACCATGGGCATCCGTGGGTTGATTTTGGGACCCCATGGAGTCACATGGGAGAGATAATGACACATTATATTAATTAATTTAAAGTAATGAAAAAATGAAACAAACATATATCTTTAATTAAATAAATTATTACATGGTTTTATATAAGTTATATTTTAGAATATAAATATTAATTTGATATCTTAAAATATTTCCTACATCATGATATTTTTTTTATAATTTTGAGACATCATATAAATAAAAATATTTATGACACAATATTGATGCAGTGTTTACCTCATTAATTATTAATTTAAATAAATAAGATTAAAAAGATTAAAAAAATATCTAAAACATATACAATTATTATTGGATCACTTTATTTCAAACATTTATCATCTTATCTTCAACTTTAATGAGTTTTTTACATTTATAAAATGAAAACAATTATATAATAAGAAAATATTTTCAAACATTACTGAAAAGACCACCTCCCCCTTATAGAAATCCCTCAATTCTAACCCATTCCCCACACTTATCAAGCCCCTTGTATCACCCAAACTCTGAATAATAAATCTCCCTAACTCCCTATTCTCCTCCTATAATCCTTCTCATGGCAGAAATAAATTAATGTAAACCTTTTGGTTCGAACCAATGCGAGATACACGATTTAAAGGTAATGTCTTTTCTTAAATTATTTTGTTATATTTTACTTATACAACCCTATAAAATAATTTTATTCCTTTATTTTATAAAATCACCAGTATCCAATATATACTAGGATGCTGTTATAGGATGTATTCAAACCACACTTTCACACACTTCCATCTAATGGGTAATGAAAATACTGTTTCTGTGGACGAAGAACTACTGCCTCACGAAACGATGATGGTTCAATCTTCTCCTACTACCTCTCATGGTGGCCATTATGATGGAAATTTATATATATATATATGATGAATAGTTTGTTTATAATTTCTCAATGCCTCTAGGGTTTTTATTTTCAAACATACCATTAGGCTTTCCAATATGTGTAAAATGATAACTTCATTTGAGGAAGTGCGGACTACCGCCCCCTCAAAGTGATATGATTCGTCAATGAAATACATGGAACATATAAAATATGGTGTTATGAAATTATGTAACAAATATATCATATGATATTATACTATAATTATAAAATTCCTAGGTATTGTTATGTTTTTATTCCATTAAATAAGAATTTGAAATGAAAGTATTGTTAATGAGTACGTAAGACTTACCTTCTCCATTAACGGTGAATTTCATTTCTTACATCCTAATGTTAGGTACTATTATAAATTCACATATATAATTTATATATATATATATAATTTTATATCTAAATCATGAATATCATTCTAGGGATAATGTAATTTTTTTACAAGGAAAATTTTAAATGAAAAGAAGTTCATTTTTGACTCAAGTTATGAACATCCAAAAAATCTCTACTTAGAACTAAAATAATGAAATAATTGATATAGAAAAGTAACAAGTGATATAAAAGGAATAATTAACTTAAGAAAATTCTTATGCAAGTAGAAGTTACCTTATTTTTATTATTCAGGAAGAACAAGGAACATACAAGACAAGTCTAGTTTGAGATAAGGGGTTTCTTATCTAACTTTTAATTCCATGATATTTCCATTTTTCACCAATTATTTATTTCATATGGTGTATTGTGTTATTAAATTTGATATATACTATCATGAGACTATTTATATTCATGGTATTCGGTGAATCATTTGGTTTTCATTAATATTTTTCCAGACAACATGATTGATTACAACGTGGTAAGGGGTTTTCATCTCACTTTTTTATTCCCATGAGATTCCTGTTATATATGCCACTTTTTCATTTTTTGTTGTGTATGAAATTCCCATGATTTTATTCGTTGTGTAATATACTTTAATTTATTGGTATTCACATATTCATTATATGATCATTCTTTTATGGGTTGTATGTTTTGTAAGTTACCAAATCAATAAAGGAATCGTTCACCATCCTCTTTTTAAAAGACTTCTTTTTGTTATGTCTTTTAATTTACATATTATTATGTTGGGATATTTTATTATATATCCTAATTGTATTAAATATTATTCTCCTATTATAAGACACCATTTTCTCTCTCATTGACTCATTTTCTAAATATTAATTTGACGTTGTTAGGTTATCAAATTTCTATAAGAGAACTTCTTAACACAATTTCAATTCATTGGCGTTAATATTCAAATTCCTAATTATGTCATGCTATTAATATGTGTGAATGTCACCTGATAGATTTACACATAATATCCACTTATTTTGGCTGTATTCTTATTTTTCACGCATAATTATGTCATTGATTTCTCCTTAATCTAAGGATATGATCTTTGCAAGGGATTGTGTATCAATTTACATTTCATTGAAACTTATTTATTTTTATACAATAATTCGCATTTATATGGTGTATATACAGTTTTTTGGAATATTATATCATGAATACCTTTATTCTCATGATATTAAAAAGTTTTTATTAAATGTTATTCCTCAATTATTTGTATTCAAACATCTCTCATTTGGTTAAGAACCCCTTAACTAAAATATTATTTTAATGATTTATATTTCTACATCTTTCTCATTCATGTACATGTTTTGAAAATGGTTTTAAGGATTTATTTATATTGAAATTAATGTTTCAAAATATTAATTCCTTTAAAAGCATCAAAATGGTATGGAACACATTGATTCCACAAATCTCTTTATAAAATGATTTAAATATTTTTGAAAATGGTCTGACAAAGCATTGTTTATTTCAACATCATGAATTGATATATAGTGATTGTAATTTAGAAATTTTATATTTCCTTTATGCTTGTTTTATGTGTTTTGAATTTGTTTTGTTTATTGGTAATTTTTTACGTATATGGGTATTTCTATGATAATAATGTGGCGGGTGAGCCCGAGATAAATCACCAATGCATTGGGTAATGTAACGAAGGAAATGTTAATGTTTCTCCTAAGAGATTTAGGGAATATACTGGGATGGGTTTCCAACATAACACCCTATATATATGTGATAGATACAATGTAATTATGTTATATATGCCACAGGTTACCATTATGATTTATGACATTGGCGTGTTATTCATAAATCTTATGATTTCATGAGTTATGTTTGGATTAAATTGTATTATTTCATTGATTTATATTTATTGATGGGATAATGTTTTCATTCATTATTTTATAACCCTTACTGAGATTTTTATAATAATATCATGTTTTTATATCTTTTTCCACTAGACTTAAAGAAGAATATGGTCACGTATGGAATCATGGAAAAGTCATTAATATCTAAAACTTGTAACTAGACATGATACTTTTTAAGTGTTTTTATTTTATGAAAAAAATGGACACTGAGTAGTAGTGTCTACATGTAATTTTCATGTTGATGTAAAATATTTGGGGCCTAATTATCTAAAACTCTAATCCTAAAAAGATCCTTAATGTGAATTATTCATTTAATTCAAGATTATGTAATGTTTTATGTCCTGGTCTATATAGTTCGTATTATAGATCGGTTAAGACAACTTTTGGTATTATGAGTTTTTGTTAACAAGTGGTTAGTCCCTATATCTATTATTTCAGTTAAATCCTTGTTCTATAATATATTCGGATCATGGAATGTTGGTTACAAATGGATGGAGGAGGATCTCAAATGACATTCTTATCTCTTCTGATGACATGCTTGCAATAATTATAGAAAATTCATGTTCAGATGATTGTGAAACTGTTTCTTGAATACAAATAACTTTCAACTAGTTGTTTGAAATACCAAATACCTCCACTATAACTAGATATCATCATGGGTCATGCGTTGTATTTAAAAAAATCATATTTTCACAATAATATAATATTTTCAAGAAAGGTAAATATTATCAAGGAATGTTCAAATATTTTACCTTATCTCAAGATTTTGAACCATATTATGATTTTGAAAAATGTGATAAAGAAGGACACCCTTGCACAACCTATTTATATTTTCTTATACAATATAGTATCTAAAAACATAGTTATGGTATTTTAAAAGGACAATTAATTGAATGTTTCAACTCAAATTTGGTCTGACTATTTTACAAAAATCATGTTTTGTAAGATGTTTTTAAATTATATGCCATATAAGATTATTTGCTAAAACTATTTTTCGGAAAACACACATATGACCCATGATGTACAAGGTGTATTTAGATAAAGGAAGAAAAATATTATTAAGGATCTCTAAATCATTATTGAAATGCATGAAACTTCTACCTACTTGAACAAGAAGTTGATGAAACCATATAGACAACATGATCTAGGTATGATGTTCATTCTATTGGGAATATTTTTATTTTACCATATAGAGGTGAATAAAATGAAAATATATATAATATTTTTATGTCTTATTATATTGGGATGAAAATGAAGGGTATAAGAAAACCATTGAAATTTAAACCTGTTACGGATATTTTTGAGTTTTATAAAAAGTAAAACTCCCAGATAGTTTGACAACCCGTCACGTCAGAGAAAGCTTTGGGAATCGAATGCACAACCAAAGTGTGAGTGGGATTTATCACCTACCAATGGACTATGAGAAGTCCCTTGTATGTTTGATTAATAATTTTTTGTTAAATGTTTTTTTTGATAATTAATATGTTTATTTTGGATATTATGTTTTATCAAATGGACATCCTTATTATTCAAAAACAATATGTTTATTATGATATAAAGGTTATTTTTGAATTCATTTTCTCTTTTGGGAACACTGTATTCTTAAAGAATATGAAATACTATGAGATTTAATTTGTGGAGTAATAGTTGAAATATTATTTAGGAAAAATCTATGTTTTTGTTTTGGACATATAGAAATTTGGGTTATATATTGAAATGAGTAACCTTTTATAGAGAATATGTGATTAGGTTAATTACCATTCAGTATGATACTTTAAGAGTAGTTGATGTTATTTGGAGATAAATGTTATGTTTTTTGTCGAAGACTATCGGATCAAATCCTTCTGAATTTTGGGTTTCAATTTTAGTTCGGATTAATTTGAAGAATTTTAAGGACAATTGTTTAATAAATGGTCTCTGTTGAACTTTTGGCATTGTTTTTCAAATTTTGGGGATTAGGTGTAGTATTTATTTTTATAAAGTATTATCCTTTTTGGAGATTATCTGATCTCATACTAACAATTTTCGTTTGGGTTGATGTCTAATGGCTGGGGAAATATATAGTACATATATTATGGATTATGTGATACCATTGACGTTGGTTCAATCCCTTTTTATGTGACCAAGTCAGTTTGAATGATCATCATTTGGGGAAAAGAATAGTTTGTGGTAAAAAATTAGTAAAGTTTGAATGTTTTCATGAAAAGTAAGTATGATTCCTTATGTTTTTAGTTAAGCTCATAAATAAATTCCTCAAATTTATCAAAAGTAAATTAAAACAAAAATGCAGTCTATTAACTTTTCCTACTTGGTAATCAAAGACTATTTAACCCATCACAAGTTTGTGATTTGTTGGAGGTTACTTTCTCAAAATCATTTTTCAATCACTCTCCATCAAAACATGATGGTTTTCTTCTCTTCCAAATCCATGTTATCATGGATTCCTAGTATTTTTTTGTCTTGGGTATCCTTTTTATTTATCTTCATTAATTTTAAATTTTTTTTAAAATTTTTTTTTGATGTGGTGCATTTAATTATGATTTCGAGCCTAATTTTAAAATTACGGGAACACAATTCCCAAAATGGGGGAAGGATGTAAAATCCTAGGAAAATACAGAATAGAAAATATTCATATTTATTAATATTTTTAAATTAATTATTAATTTTACTATAAATGGGGTGTTATGTTCGATGGCTTACCTAATACGCAATAATGAGTTTCTTTGAAAACATACGTTGCACACAATGTTAAGTTATGCCAAAAAATAATATAATAGTATTATTAATTTTAATGTTATTTAATGGGTAGTAATTTTTTTGGAAGGGATGGATATAACTATATAAAATATTGCAGTTAATTTTTTACATTCATCCAATAAATTTTAGAGGTATAAAATAATAATGAATCATTTTTTAAGCATAAAACTCTAATATTCTTTAAAAGGAATTTTTACGGACTTTTGATGGCAAACCCTTTTTAGCTATTTTTTTATAACTTATATATGTTCTATTTTAAAAAATAATAATTCTCTTCAGAATAAGGATTTCAAAATTTAATTTGGATGAAATTTTTTAATTTTTTTGATAATGTACATTTTTTTAATTAAATAGTAAAAAATATTGTATTTTAATTCAAAACTTCCTTTTAATCTAATTTATTTATATTGATAGATTATTTTTTTATTGTTTTAAAAGTGGAATTACATTATTTTTATACCATTTATTCCAATTATGGTCTTTCAAGTAATTTTACCATGAAATTATATGTAAAAAAATGTCAATATTTTGATAGTTATTATTTCTTAAAAACACACTTCTTATTTTGACAACATGAATTAATTTTAAAGTAATTTATACCACTTATGTGTTTTGAATTTTGAAAAATGGATACTATATTTAGAATCAGGAGGTGAAAATTATGTTAATGTGTGTCTTTTATTTTTAGACAATGTGAATATTTACTTCAGTAAAAATTTAATTTTCCATGGTTAAAGTGTAAATGGGGTAAATAAGGGTGAAAAAATATTATTTTAAAAATATTAAATTACCATAACATTTGTCTTAATCCTAGTTTGTGATACATGTCCGGCCATTGGAATCCTTGGGACGATTTACGGACCCCATAGAGCCACATGGGAGATATAATGACACTTTAAATTAATTAATTGAAAGTAAAGGAAAAAATGAAACAATCATATATCTTTTAGTAAATAAATTATTACTTGGGGTTATATAAGTTATCTCTTAGAGTATAAATATTTATTTTAAATATAATAATATTTGATACATCATTATATTTTTTAAATTTTTAGAAATCAGATAAATAAAAATATTTATGACACAATAATGATACATTGTTTACCTCATTAATGAATGATTTGAATAAATTATATTAAAAATACTGAAATAATATCCAAAACCTATCCAATTATTATTGGATGATTTTAATTCAGACACGGGTCATCTTATATTCTCCCTTAATGGGTTTTGGACCTTTAGAAACCTAAAATAATTTTGTAATAAAATAATATTTTCAAACATTCCTAAATTACCCTTCCTCCCCTTATAAAAATCCATCACTTCTAACTCATTCTTCACACATCTGAAGCCCCTTTTCTCATCCAAACACTGCCCAATTAAACTCACTACATCTCTCTACTCCTTCTAGAAGCCTTTCCCAAAGGTAGAAGACAATTCAAGTAAACATTTTGGTGTAATCCAAAGGGAGATTTTTGATTTAAAGATATCATCTTTTCTTAAATTATTTTGTTTTATTTTACTTCTCCAACACCATAAACTATTTTTATTCCTTTATTTTAAAACAAAAACAATATCCTAAATATACTAGGTTGTTTTAATGAGATGGATTCAAACTAAACATACACACACCTCTATCTAATGGGTAAATAATACAATGTTTCTCTAGACTGCGAACTATTGGCTCACGAAATGATGATTGCTTAATATTCCTTTACCAACTATCAAGGTGGACATTATGATGGAACTATATTTATATATGATATTTATTTTGTTTATGTTTTATATATTCTTCTGTGTTTTTTATTTAAAAACATACCTTTATGCTTTCCAATATATGAATACATGATAATTTCATTTGATGAAGGGGGGACTACCACCCCCTCAAGGTGATATGATTCGTTAATGACATAAATGAAATGTATAAAATATGAAATTATGAAATTAAGTAAAAAATATATCATATTATATAATAATTTAATTATATTATACCTATTTATCACAATTTTATCATTCCATTAAATATGAAATTGAAATTAAAGTAGCGTTCATGTGTACGTACGGCTAACCGTCTCCATGAACGCGACATTTCATTTTTTATATCCAAATGTTATGTACTATTATAAATTCACATATATATACTGGATATATATTATATATATTACATCTAAATCCTAATTATTATTCTGGATATAATTGAATTTTTACCACAAGGACAACTTGTAATTAAAAGATGTTCATTTTTTACTCAATTTCTGAATATCAAAAAAATGTCTGATATAAACTCAAATAATTAACTTATATACATAAAAAGGTAATAATTGATATAAAAGGAGTAACAAAATTGAAAAAAGTTTCTTAATCAAGTCAAAATTGTCTTTTGTTTATTATTCATGAAGAACAAGGAACATACAAGACAAGTCGAGCATGAGGTAAGGGGTTTCTTATCTCACTTTTAATTCCATTAGATTTCCATTGTTCACCACTGATTTATATCATGTGGATTATTTTTTAATTTAATATATTTATCTAATCTTGATTATCTTTATATTAACGGTATTTTTTTACTCATTTTGTTGTTATTATCTTTTAGTGATACGACTCGATTGATTACAATGTGGTAAGGGGTTTTCATCAACCATTATTATTCACCTGAGATTCATGAAATATTTTACACTATTTCATTTTGGTGATGAATTTAATGCCAATGACTATATTAATTGTGTAATATACTTCAATTTTTATGTATTTACATCTTAATTCTAGGACCGTTCTTTCATGGGGTGTATATTTTGTAGGTTACCAAATCTGTAAGGGATCCTTTCAACTTCCTCTTTTTAAAAGACTTATTTGTGTTATGTCTTTTAGTTCAAATTTTTTATGTTGGGATATGTTATTATATATCCTTACTTCTAAAAAATTTATTTCCATGTAATAAGATACCATTTTATCTCCCATCAACTCATTTTCTGAATTTTAATGTGACGTCGTTAGGTTGTTGAATTTCTATAAGATAACTTCTTAACCCAATTTCAAATCATTGGGGTTAAACGTATAATTTTTAATTATGTCATGCTCGGAATATGTGTGAATATACTATTATTGTTTTTATGCTAAATATCCACTTATATTCGGTGTATTCTTATTATCCACGCATAATTCTGTCATTGATTTGTCCAAAATCTAAGGATATGATCTTTGCAAGAGACCTTGTCTCATTTTACATTCCATTGAAACTTATTTATTGTTATACACCAATTAACATTTATATTATTTATATACTATCATTGGGAAAATTATATCATGAATACCATTATTCTCATGTTATTATAATGTTTTGGTTAGATGTAATTCCTCAATTATTTGTATTCAAGCATCAATCATTTGGTTATGAACTCCTTAACTAAAATATTTTTTTAAAGATTTATTCCTCAATATCTTTCTCATTAATGTAAATATTTTAAAAATGGTCTTATGGATCTATTTATATGGACATTACTTTTTTAAAATTTTAATTCCTTTAAAATCTTAAAGTGGTATGGAACACTTTGATTCCCAAAATCTCATTATAAAATGTTTTAAATGGGTTTGAAAATGGCGTGATAAATCATTATTTATTTAAATATCATGAATTGATATATTGTGATTGTAATGTGAAAATGTTGTCTTTCCATTATGATTGTTTTATGTGTTATGAATATGTTATGATTATTGGCCAATTATTACGTATACGAGTGGTTCTGTAATAATCCTAGAGCAGTTGATCCCAAGATAGCTCTCCAATGCAATGGGAAACGTGAAAAGTTAAATGTTAATGTTTCATCTAAGAATTTAGGGAATATAAAATGATGGGTATTCCAACGTAGAAACCTTTGTTTCCGTGATAGTTACAACGTATGTATGTTATATATCCCACAATATACCTCTATGATTTATGAAATCAGTGTGTTATTCATAAATCATATGATTTCCTAATGTATGTTAGGATTGAAAATTATGGTTTCATTGATTTGTAATTATTGATGGGAAAATATTTTCATTCCTTATTTTATAACCCTTACTGATATTTTTATGCTCATCCCATGTTTTTTGAAATGCTTTCCACGGGACATGAAGAATATTAGGGCCATGGATGGGATCAAGGAAATGTCATTCTATTTAAAGCATGGAACTAGACATGTTTATTTTTAAGAGTTTTTATTTTATGTTAAAAATGGATACTTAGTAGTAGTGTCTACATGTAATTATCAAGTTGATATGTAATAATTTGGGCCTAATTCCCTCAAACTCTAATCCTAAAAATATATTCAATGTGAAATATTAATTTAATTCTAGATTATGTAATTTTTTTAGGCCGGGTCCTAATAATTATAATATTATTTATTATATAAGAATAATTATATTATTTAGATTTTAATAATATGATATATAATAATTTATAATTGGTGTGTGATGATAATAATTGGAAAAGAATAATTCAGAACCGTTTAATACAAGAAATAAATTATATTTTCTCTTAGAATCTTATATTGTTTTGATGGTATGGGATAAATTTAGTGGGAATATGTAAGATAAATTGCGAATAGATTTTTATGAAAGGAAATATGGAAAACTATGGATTGTGATTTCAATTTTTATGGGTATTTGATTTGGTGGTGAAGATTTTCATTTTTCATGGGATAGGGGTGGCCCTGTTGTAATACATGTAACATAATATAAAAATGAAAGATTGTTTCCAAGAATGAAGATCCATATTTAAAAATCATATAATATTATATGAGGAGATTTCGATCAATCCCCCACACGGTAATATAAAGATATAGTTTAAATATGTATTATGTTTTTACCACTTGATTTAACCCTTTTCCTTATTTTATCCACGCTGGGGTGACTAACATTTACCAAGGTATCTATTTAAAAAAATTAAATTAGCTTTATCATCCAATTTGATGTTGATGATTCGAAATATTAAATCAGTTTTATTATAATATATTTATTAAATTGACTAAAATAAATGTTAATTAATGTATTCTTAGTTAAAACGAAATCATTTTTTGGATAATTATATTTTTTACAACAAAAATGAATATTAATTATTCAGGTTAATTATTGGGAATTCAATTTTTTCCAATTAATGTTACTTTGTTAATAATAATAAATGGACTATTATGAGAATTTTAATACATACTTAAACTAAATTTCATCATGTGAATAAATAATTAAAATAAAATGAAATTTTTTTTAATCTATCTATATTGTATCTTTTGTTAAAAAATATCCAATATCTGTTTTCCAATTACAATTATTCTTTGAAAATATTTTATATTACCCCATAGATAAATATTTGGTTAAGAAAATGACATCATAAATTTTTATGAAATTCTTATATCTTGATGATACTATGATTATTATGATATTTGTAAAAATATGAATTTTTAATATCCACCAAAAAATAAACCTTTTAATAAAAATTCCAATAATACACCCTAAGCTAATTTGGAAATTAGAAAACAAAACATAAATTTTAATTAATAAAATCAAAATTATGAAATTATTAAATTTAATATAATAATACATAAAATATATTTAAAAGAAGTCTTAATAGAAAAATTATTTTTCAAACATTATTATTTCTTAATAATATTTCCAATAAATTTAAATTAGATATAAATTAATATATTTTCATTCACATTGAAATATTTTATCAGATTAATCCATTAAAAACTGTAAATAATTTTTTTGATTAAAATACAAAATATTTAAAAAAAATACATTAACAAATTCATCTTTTAACATAAATTATTTTATTTATAATTGATTATATATTGGCAAAACCTTCATTAAATTTTATCAAAATAATTGTATTAAATATAGACATACTTAATTAATTAAATTGATTATTTAAAATTAAATAATATAGAAAATTTTAAATGTAAAAAATTACATGTAAAATTTATTACATTAATAATTATATGTTTATATCATCCCAATTTATGCATAAAAAATTAATTAAACCCTCTACAAAATATCTAATTGTATGATATGAAATACTGGAACTCTTAGTAGGTAATTTGGCTTGCATGAATTTATAAATGTTTTTTTCCTTCATGAACTTTTATCATAGATGATTTCACTAAAATTGTACATAATGATGTTCAAAATAGTCCTGGTCAAGGGAAAATGCTTGTGATGCTACTACATTTTCATGCTCATTAAAATGGTCCTCATAAATAAATATTAATCTGTTAGATTTTATTTCTCCTCCTTTACACATATATTTCATAATTTTGTTACTTCTATATATAATCAAAAATTTTGTGGCTATCTTATAATGTTTACAGTAAATAATTATAATTTTATCATAACAAAATATCCCAAGGTTTTTTTAGTTTTGTTTGTTTATTTGATATAACTTATTAGATATATAGTAAATTTAATGTAAAATAAAAAATAAAATCACAGGGAGTTACTTTCCTCCCCATTAAATTTATTATTATGTAATAGTTTTTTATAACTCACTAATACAAATAGAATTGGGTATCCAAAATAAATACATGAATTAATATATTATATCTTCTGATATAACTACATTATTATTGAATTTTATCTATCAGGATAAAAAATTTATATTTTTATTTTTAATAACCATTTTCCTAAAATTGAACACCTTGGTTTGCTATAAAACAAATGGATGTCTAGAAACATACATATCATAGCATCATTTCTATGATACTTTTATTAAAAAATTCATTGACAGAATGGATATGTAAACAACCAATAGTCAAAATAAATTTAAAAATCATTCTACGGTATCATATCCATTCAAATCTTTATTATAACTCAAGATACATTTGGTTCATGTTTTGCTTCAGGATAAGGATGGTTTTTGAAATGAGTTAGAGAGGGGTTTATTTAGTGTAGTAGGGTATAATAATTTTTTAATATATTATACTCTAGAACAAGAGTAAATTTAATTCTATGAAAATAATAACTATTGGTCTATAGGTCATATAAGGGTTCCCTCTAAACTACGTAAAAAATAGGGATTATAAATAAATATAAAATATGGATAATTTCAAGGATTAAACATTTGGTTGAATGCAATTTCCTAATGTTTTATACTTTAAATATTAACAACATAATCCCTAGAAATTTATAAACCTTAATTTAAAAATATACTTCTTACTATATTCTAGGCCAAAAAATAATGGAATCATTTGCACCAAGAAATGAACAACCCCTTTATGAAATCAAAGATTATTCAATATTAACTTATTGATAAATACACCAGTAAATATGAAAATATTTTCAAATAATACCCTCAATAACAAAGTAAAAAATAACTTTTCAACCACCATAGTCATTAGTTCCACAATCATGTTTTAATGAAAAAATCCTAATTAAAAATTCCCAAAATATAATTAGTCACCTATAAACCAAATCACAGAAGACCTCATTAGTGTAGGTATTATTATCAACAAATGGTTAAAAATAGAACTATAAACGTATGAGGGTATCCAAAAATTCATAAATTGTCCTCATAATTTGAAATCATCATAAACTCTAACATTATATAATATATGATCTATTACCATCAGTGACAGCTAAATCATATACACTTCGATCAAATTTTAAAAATAAATTGTTTACATACACTCGTTAATACAAACTAGTATTACCCAAACATAAACAATCCTAATTTAAATATATAAAACATGTAATCATTTACATTGATAATATCATCATAGGTTTACAGTTTTATAAAGTTAGGTTAACCCATTCTAAACATATCATATATAATTGAATTGTATACAACCAAGGGAATTTGAAATATATTACCGATGAGGTCAGATGCTCATTAAATGGTTTTTATAACATAATTTATCAAGTAATAATAAAGTCATTATAAATATAAAAGTAATAAATAACATATAAAACATTCTTTGTAACTAACCACACTGGTGAGGAATACATCCCTAGAAAAAATAATTAAATAAATAATGAAATGAATAGTAATAATAAATTTCATAGTGATAGAACTAATAATTTTGGGAAATTTAATCATACTATCATGGAATTCATCCACCTTTTTATACATTAATAGCTATGTAATATTCCAATCACATCGGCATGTTTCTCTCAAGTGACATACTATAATATCAAGGAGATATATAATTTTAGGCCCCACCAATAACTAAATAATTATAATTAATTATTCATATGGAATTAATTGATAAATAATAATCTATTCAATAAACATGCCTTATTAATCAATAAAATTTGGTATTTAAAAAAATTTGAATACCAATATTTTCCTAATCCGTAAATGAAATAACATTCTAGGTATGTACGATTCAAACAAAAATAATATATAGTAATGGTTATATAGTAAATAAGTATCATTGTATGAATAATGGATATTATTTGAAATATATCCACAAGATTAATAACATGGACATAAAGGAAACATAATGTCAATAGAGATATGAAGAGTGACACAGAACATAATAATTAGAAGGATAAAAATTAAAAAATTACTTACAAATATGAATTGTTAATAAAAAATCATGAGGGTTAAGTGTAGAAAATAGATTCATCATATTTTCATTTAATACAGTATATTAAAATCCTATAGACTCAAATTTGAGTCATATAATTAAAAATATGAAATAATATAATATAAATTAAACATAATTGTCACATTCAATTAAAATAAGTCATAATTCAATTATATTTTCTGGAGTAAATAAGTTATAGATAAATAAAAGTATAAATTACTTTTAAAAACATATAATTCATGGTAGGAAGATACATAATGTACAATAGTCATAATAATGGGAAAATTAATTAATATGAATGTAATAAAAATATAGATTGCATTGACTTTTTTATTGATTGTAAAAAAAATTATCTTATGGAAAATGGTTTAGATTATTACATCTAATACAATTGGAAAAAAATTAAAACTACAATTTAAAATGATGTAATACATCATTTATGTGTATATAATAACATTATTGAAAAAATATAGTGAATATGTAAATTGAGTGAAAAGATATATTACTATAAATGATAGATAAATCTAGTTCTAATTAAAATCATTCATTCCGTTGAATTGTGAAGAAAAGGGATATTAAATTATAATATGTCATATAAAACCTATCCATAACTATACAGGGTTCGATTCCTCATTTTGTTATTGAATAAAATACCTCTTTTACTTTGTAGAGGGATACCCATTACAAAGCCCGAATTCCCAAGGCCATGTGGCCTGAATACAAGGCTTGAAAGCCCATTTTTTCCCAAAGGACCATTTGTTGAATAGTACTTCCATAGTACTATAAATAAATATATAATAAGAAAATATATATTTTTACGAGATAAAAATTTACATTCCCTCATTTAGGAACTTATAAATTCTTCCTTTTGAAATCAATATGTTATTGGAAATAATATCCTTAAAACGTTGGGAAATTTTGATTCAAAACTGATTGAAAGAGGGAACATGATATAAAACATTAAAGATCATTAATATTAATATAATCATGATATAATATGTTAAATATGAAATATATACAATATATAAATTAATATACTTCCATTATATGAATTATATCTCAAAGAATAAAATTGAGATGAAAAACCCTTAACATATATTTTATATTAGTCATATGTCATGTAACATCTTGTACAATAAGTTATGACACAATAATTATTAATTTAATAAACTTATTCATGTATATTACCATTTAAATATATATTTAACATTTTATTTTAACATATGTATTACATTTTATTGTTAAAATTTATTACCTGATTATATTTTCATCAATTCCATTACAATTTTAGTATAATTATTTATCTATTCATTCAAGGATAATTAGTAATTATCTTCCAAAATATTTAATCCTCAATAATATAGGGTTCACAATTATTAATGAATTTCTCATTTCATTCCCTCGGTGTTTAGGTTTCTTTTCTCAAATACGGAATCCATAATATTAGTGTCTCCGTAATATTTTAGTTTCGTGATTCTATGTTATTGTTGATTGTTTTATTCATAAGCATTATTGGATGTGAAGATTATATTCTTAATGAGTCTAGGGTGCTTTTAATTGGTCTTGTGGTTTTAATTTGTTTGTATATCACACTAGATATTATTGAAATATACTCTTTATCTCTTTTTACCTCTCTCCTACAAAATATATCTACTGCATAGTAAACTGATTATTCTATTCATAAGAGAATGTGTTACTTTAATCAGGTGTTCATGATGCATGCATTTCATGAAGGGAACAAGTTTGTAGACTTCCTCACTTAATTGTGTACTTAGAATAATTTCATAATAATTTTTTTGGCATGAAATCTACATCCTCTATGTGTGTTCGTCTTATGTGTGTGGATTCTCATGGGATTCATTACATTATATCATCGTGAGTCTATTTTTCACATGGTTCCATTGATTTTTTTTCACTTTGGATGAATAATTACTGCACATTAATTTAATTCAAATATTATAATTACAAAAATTAATTATTTTTTATATTTTATTGATGACATAAATAATAATATATAATATTATTTATACAGAAGTCAAAATAAATATAAAAATATAAAAAAATTACATATAAGTTGAAAATTTCATCTTCATTCAGATGAATTCAAAGTTTGGATAACTTTTGGGAAATTTTTAGTTATTATAAGAGATAGAAAATTGCAGATATATATGATGGGAAATAAATATAGAATATTAAAGAAAAAATCTATGAAATTTATTATTGATTTTATGAGTAGTTGGAGGGAACCTTTCATATGTTAGAGGAGTAAAACTTTTGTAATAATCATTACATAATATATAAATAATGTTATATTCAAGGTATATGAATATAAATTTTTGTAAAATTATTATAATATGATGGAAATTCAATCAAAATCTCATCTGATCCTCTGATTATACATTTTAATGATATTGTTGATCTCTAACCCTTTATTTAACACTTTTCCCTTGTTTTACTGTCTATCATGGAGGTAAAATTTTATTAAGGTAACTTATTTTTATTAACAAAAACAAAACTGTCCATTTTCAAAAAAATTTAATGTCACAACCCATCCCCTAAGGCCCGTGTTGTGACTACCCCCAGTTCACTAACTATAGACTTGGGGCTGGTGACAAGCACCGAAGGTGTATTCCCTAAAACTGTGAAGGAATTACCTTTATAACATGTAACACACACAACAAAGAACACAACAAGATACGAACTCAGGTAAACTGGATAGTGAACAATGTGAGTGCGGTAAGTAAAAAGGGGCCAGAATAAAAGCCCAAATGTAAATTAAAAGTAAAACTAGAAAGTACAAGATGGATGATAGGTGAAAATCAGCTCCTGGATCATCCAACAAGAATCCTTCCTGAAGGGTAGGTACTACTCACAAATGGTCATCTATGCAGTTCGCCTCATCTAATGTCTACCTCAGAGCCACCTCCAGTCATGGTACTCTCTTACTCAGTCAGTGCGGTCCATTTTCTGCACCAAACGCAATAGTGTGTGGGCATAGCCCGTGCAGGGGTGAGTATAACGATACTCAGTAGGGACCCCAAGACCCTCATGGTCTCACAAAATCCACAAATTATAAACAACCCAGCATGAAATCAACTGACATCCCTACTTTGGTATATTCCCATACATATACCTAAGTTATTAAGTAACCCATCTCAATCATAAGGAAACACAGAGTCCAAATCAGAAGCCCAAATATCAACTTTTTCATAAAATAAGGAATACCGCAAAAGTAATTACCACACAGGCACGCCACACTGAAGAATACCACCATGGTATTACCACAATGGAAAGTACCGCTCAGGAAAAAAATCAGCTCACACCATGTATAACATAGGTACAATAGTAGAGATGATTAGATATAACTAATGAATCATATTACTCTATTCAAAGGAAGACACACGAAGGAGAGCCAATCATCATTAGACCCACATCAGAATATGAGTTTCTGACCGACACAAGATCTCTCGGTACTGACCCACACAGGAACGCTCGGGGCAGACTCACACAAGATTGCTCAGTGCTGACCCACACAGGATAACTAGGTGCTGACCCACAAAGGATCGCTAGGTGCTGGCCCACACAGTATTGCTAGGTGATGACCCACATAGGGTCTCTCGGGTAGTCTAGAATGGAATCCTAGAGAGGTTCCATGTGGGACCCTCAATCACAGACCCACGAAAGATCTCTTCATCTAGTCACAGCCAGATATCGGGTTCCCGCACTAGGCTTTCTCGTCTCCAAGAGGGTCCTCTATTCAATCCACTGATCAATAGACCAACTACCATGAATTCCCATGAAGAAGTATCTCAAAGGACTGCCACATCATAGGGGTATCAATGCAACAGACCACGCGTCAATCGGATTCCTGGTCTGTATGTTTTTAGCCTTTTTGTTCTGAGGGTACGGTTAGATTCGTTCTCGATCCAACCCGACTGTATCCCAACATTATCCAAATCTGAATTGGGGTATACCAACAGGACCATCTCTCTCCAAGGTTTCTAGTTCCACTGATGGGTCATCAAATGGACATTTTGTACCATCGTTATGGAAAAAAGAGCATAAATGATTCGTAGTGGGTTTTGGTCAAGTTCGAACTGGTCGGACAGACCTAACCCGACCCAGTTCAGGTCACCCAGCATGTGCCCGCCGTCCTGGCCCACTGGGTGCCCTGGCCTAAGCAGCGGCCGGTGGGGTGGCGGGGTGGCCACGGAGTCCACGAATGGTCATGGGAGCAACGGGGTTGCGCGAGGCTGTGGGTGCCGTGGGGCTGAGTGATGTTGCGGGTGCCGTGGGGCGGTGGAGGTCGCGGGCGCCACGGGGCGGTGCCGCAAGGTTGCGGGGCACGAGGGCCATAGGGAGATGGTTTCCATGGGTGTTGAGGTCACGGGGCGGTGGGGGATATGGGTAGTGAGGCCGTGGGGCATAGCGGTGAGGTCGTGGGGAAGATGGGGCCACGAGTGGCGAGGCCCCAGGGCAGCGCAATGAAGCTGTGGGGTGGAGGTTGCCACGGGTAGCAGAGCACCTCCAGGTGGGGGTTTCTAAGGGTGGTGGAGCGCCACGGGGTGTGGAGTCCATGGGGTGGTGAAGTTCCGCAACAGCACTGTCAACCGGCTTGACTGACCGCCCTTCTTTCATCACCTTTTCCACGGTTCTTGAGATCCACTAGTACCAACTGTCGATATTGATCGTCGTCACCATCGCTAAGATCACACAAAGATCCAAAAAATATGTGCATAGGGTTTGGTTTATATTTTTTTGGCTCATACCCTCTGTGTCATGGTGGTAGCATACAGCTCAAGGAATATTATTCAATGTGAGTGGTAAATTGACATTGATCAAATTAAAACACACCCCTACCTCGTTTGATTGTTGACGTCGATGAGAGAAGTCGAAGTTGTCGACCTTCATCGCGCCCGCCACACACCTCTGATCCTGAGTCCGTTCGTCGAATAAATTCTCTTCGATGGAGGTGGTTCTTCATTGTTAAACGTGTCCACCATTGTAGGATGTCTCGAGGAAGAAGTTGAAGTCATGTGTCAGCGTTCTTCATTGTAGGAGCTCTTTTCCTAAGTTCTCCACTTTCCAACCATTTTTCCTCAATTCCACCCAAATGAAAAGTAGCCCACATAATAGAATAAGTTATCTATTATGTTTGATGGCATAATTTCAAATAATCATAATTAATTAATTAGGTTGGTATAATTAATCAAATGGGTGGAACCATTAATGTGGGAGGATACCAAAGGTTATCCCACAATAATAGGGAGTTCAAGAGGTTTAAGTCCCATAAAGAGGTGATTTCAAGGGGGTTTTAGGCTTGGGTGGTCCCCACCACCATAATCCACATCGGAGGTTAATACTGGAGGTCCCCACCTCCACAACCTTATATGGGAGGATTATTAATGGTGGTCCCCACCTCTCAACATCCACCTGGGAGTTCTAAATAAAATAAAATGTTACACAATTTTATTTTATTTTATTCTTTCATGAAAAACCAAAATTCTAGCTTTCACCCTTGACCTACTGTGGTTGAGGTGAAGGTCCTCTTAACCGAATACTGGTGTTGCGAGTTCAGTGGTGCCCTCATATTTAAATTCCATGCATTGGTTTTAATGTTATTAAAACCTGCTCACACGTTTATTGAATATACCCGAAAAAAAGATCATAAATTCATTATGGGAACACCAAGATTCAGAAACATGTGCCCCTAATTTTCACAGACTCGCAAAATTCCCATTTAATAACAAAATTACATGTAAATTTAGGGTCTTTACATTCTTCCCACCTCAGTGAATTGCATCCCCAAAAGCCACATAACAAAACTAGGAAAACAAGTGGGGGTACTGAGCACGAATATAAGTCTCCCACTCCCATTTTCTCTCCTGGAGGTTCCCATGCTTCCCACAAAAGTGAACCAGAGGTATCAGCCACCCAGGAAGGACCCTCTCCTGTCGATCCTCAATCTCAACTAGAACCTCCAAAAACATCTCCCAATCGTCCATGTCTTGCTCGCCATGGTCAATGACGTAGGTATGGTCATGCATGTATCTCCACAGCTGGGATACATCGAAGATGTCATGAACCCGTTGCAAATAATGTGTAAGTGATAAGTGGTATTCCACCTTGCCAACTATTTTGAGGACTTGAAAAAGTCCGATGAATATTGGAGATAACTTACAACCTCTGCCAAATCATTGCAAACTTGGTCGAAGTGAGACCCATAGAAATACACGGTCCCCATCCTCAAACTCTAGTGGTCTCCATCTCATGTCGACATATGACTTCTTCCCCCTTTTTGTAGTCTTCATCCACTCCTAGATGATCTGAACCTATTCTATGGTAGCATGTACCATCTCTGGTCCCACTAGTTCTGACTCCCCAGGGTAAGTCCAGCAAAAAGGTGATCTGCAAGGTTGTTTATACAACACCTCAAAAGGTGTCATCCACATGGTGGAGTGATTGTTGTTGTTATATGGAAACTCCAGCAAAGGAAACCGATCCTCCCAACTGTGGCCGAAGTCAAGGATGCAAGCACGTATCAAGTCCTCAAGGGTCTGAATGGTCTGCTTGGTATGGACATCCTTCTGAGGATTAAAGGTACTGCTCAAAATAAGATGTGTCCCAAAAGCCTCCTGAATCACCTTCCATAGTTGGGAAGTAAAACATGTATCAGGATCTGAGGAAATCATTGAGGGTAATCCATGTAGCTACACAGTCTCCTGCATATAGAGGCATTGAAAAATATCTACTGAACCCTACTCATTGATTGGTAGGATGTGATCCGACTTGGTGAGTCACTCAACGATCGACCAAATCAAGTCATGAACCATGGATTTATGTGGAATTAATATCACCAATTCAATGTATATACCATCCCACTTACACTCTGGGACCTCTAAAGGCTGAACCAAACCTTTTGGTACCAGATGCTCCTCCTTCACTTGCTGACAAGTGAGGCACCGAGAGACAAACTCTGCAACTGCTTTTTCCATTCTCGGTCACCTATGCTATCGTTTGAGATCCTGATACATCTTTGGAAGTCCTGGATGTACATCTAGAGGGGATGTGTGGAGATCCCTCATCACATCCTCCTGAAGCAACACCGGTAAAATTTTACATCCTCTAAAGTGGACGATGTGCTCCCCACCTTCATAAAATCCATCAGGTGACTGCCCTGTGGATATCTGAGCATGTCGAGCCTCACAGTTAGCGTATCCATGCTGCGCCTACCTGACTCGCTGAATAAGTGGGGGAGTGACTGTAAGAGAATAAATGAATGCTACTCCATATTGATCCACAAAGGATATCTGTAAAGAGGTCAGCTGCTCCGTCGCCTCACCTCGCAGCTGTTTACCAGATCTCTTACTGAATGCATCTACTACATCGTTCCCCTTCCCAATAGTACAGACTATCTCAAAGTCCTAGTCCTGGAAGAACTCAAGACAACATCACTATCTTAGGTTCATGTCCTTTTGAGAGGAGATATACCTGAGACTCTTGTGATTAGAGTACACAATAAAATGCTCACACATCAAATAATGTCACCACATCTTCATGGCGAAGGCCACTACTGCTAACTCCAGATCATGGGTAGCGTAGTTCTGTTTTTGTTGTCTCAGCTATTGAGAAACATAAGAGATCATTGCTCGCTCCTACATCAGGACACATCCGAGCCAGGTCCCTGATGCGTTGCGGTAGACTACATACCCTACACCCTACTCTAGAAGCCTTAAGATGAGGGCACTAGTCAGCCTCTTCCTCATCTATTAAAAACTCCGCTAGAGTCTATCCGATCACAAGAAGGGTTTCCCCTGCTTCATCAACGCTGATAAAGGTGATGCAACTTTGGTGAAACATGGAATAAATCTTCAGTTGTATACAGCCAAACCCAAGAAACTCTGTATCTCCATCACACTCCTGGGCTGTTCCCATGTAATTACCACCTCAATATTCACTAGATCCACTGCAACTCCAGCCTTCGAGATGACATGTCTCAAAATTTGAACCTATGAGATCCATAATTTGCACTTAGAGAGCTTACTATAAAGCTATTTCTCTCGGAGTGTGTCTATAACTACCTTCAGTTGATAGGCATTCTCCTCCTCAATAGTCGAGTAGATTAGAATGTAGTTAATGAAGACTACTATAAGTGATCATGGTATGTATGAAAGATCCTATTCATGAGTCCCATGAACACTGCTGGAGCATTGGTAACGCTGAATGGTATAACCAAGAACATGTAGTGGTTGTACCGACATCTAAAAGATGTCTTCTGCAGATCTTTGTCTCGTACTCTGAGCTGGTGATAGCCTTATATGAGGTCTATATTTGAGAAACATCATTCTCCATTTAGCTGATCAAAGTGTCTATCAATCCTTGAGAGTGGGTAATTGTTCTTCATGGTCAATTGGTTCAGGCGTCGAATATTCCTTGTTGGAAAACAAAATCGGGGCTACCTAAGGAGATACACTTGTCTAAATGAACCCCTTCCCCTATAAGTCCTCCATCTCTAATCACAGCTCCAAAATCTCTACGATAGCCATCCGATACACTGGGGTAGATATCTGTGTCGTCCCAGAATACATTACAATGTAAAATTCCACCTCTATGCAAGGCGGTAGACCCGAAATATCATCAGGGAAGATATTAATGAACTATTCCACCACAACAAGATAACCCAGACTCTCCACATCAACTACTCCGAGGATAATTCTATCTAAATGATGAGTGATTGGCTACACTCTCTTCCGGGTAGGTCCATCTTGTGCTGCAAAGGCTTCCTCCTCTCTGGTGAAGGTATACCTGGTACCATTCATGCGAACACACCACACATTGCACCTAATACAGTCTATCTAGGAAAGGACTATATATAACCATTCCATACTAAAGATGACTTCTTAAGGCCTCGACGCTGCTACTAAGAGATCCTAGTCGAATCTCTCTCCTTCTAATGTAAGCTCACACTGCCAGCACCAGTGCGTAATCGTCGAATCTACTCCCGTAGGAGTCTCTAGATATAAGGATTGTGCCAATGGTTTTGTCAGAATCTCTAATGTAACTCCCCAAGCTTCCATGGCATGCTTCTCTTTGAATAATACAGTAGCATGTGTTGTACGCAGCTTTGAGTTCTAACACACCACAACCAATCAAACTAGCCGTAATGAATAGTAATAGCAACTTTTTGAAAGTTTATAAATTTTATCATTCTAAATGGACTTCATTTTTGGATTCTTAGTATCGAAATTAGCTTAGGATGAAGTTTGGGTATTTTTCTGAAAACATTCAATTTTTGATGAATAGTGAACAATATTAACATTTAATTAAAACAATTTTTTTTATAATTAGATTATATTTTTACCATTTAATCCAATGTTGGTAATTTTATTTATTTTACATTTAAACTGGACATAAGGAAGTTCCAATCTTTTGGTAATTGTTATTTCTTAAAAACACGCTTTTTGGTTTTGACAACGGAAATTAATTTTAAATTAATTTCTGCCACTTATGTGTTTTAAATTTAGAAAAATGGATTCCATATTTAGAATTAGGAGGTACATATTTTTTAAATAGGTTACTTTTAATTTTAGACATTTTGAATAATTATTTCGGTAAATATTTTATTTACCATGGTTAAAGGGTAAATCCAGAAAATAAGTGTAAAAAATAATATTATAATAATATGAAATTACACAAAAACGAGTCCTAACCATATTGAATGATACATGTCCGACCATGGTCATCTTTGGGTCTATTTTGGTACCCCATGGATCCACTTGTATGTGATAATGAAACATTATATTAATTAAGTTAAAGTAATAAAAAATGACATAATCATATACCTTTCAGTAAAACAATTTTTACATAGAGCTACACATGTTATCACTTCAACAATAAATATTAATTAAAAATCTAAAAATATTTCCTAGATAATGGTATTTTATTTTTAATTTTTAAACATTGAATAATTAAATTTATTTATGACACAATGATGATGCAGTATTTTCCTTATTAATGAAATAATCCAATAAATGGTACTATAAATGTCAAAATAAATAAAATTTAAAAGTTTTGAAGCCATACACTAATTTTATAGGTTAATATGACATGTTATGATTGATCAAATAATTTTTTTTGAATGATTAATGTTTTTAGGACTTTAAAAAAAATTAATTATTAAATAGTGTCAAAATTGACATAAAAACAATTTTAAAACAAATATTATATTATTAATTTGTATAATATTCCTAAAAATATAAGGATTGTATAAATGACATTGATCGATTATAAATATTAATAATTAACCATTTTAGGTTTTCAAGGCTTATTATAATATGTTTATTGACCATAAAATACAAAAAATAATGAGACATGGTAAATGTCAAAATATTTAACTAAGAGATAAATATAAATTATAAGGTTAATATTGTGACCAAAACCTATCTAAAATGTATTAGTTGAAATTATTTCGACTTATCCCCATCCTATCCTCTAAATAAGTTAGTTTGGAGGCATTATAAACCGAATATTCATTTATTATAAAATAATATTTTAAGTTTTTCCTATAGTGCCCCTCGCCCCACTTATAAAATGGAACTTCCCCTTCTCTCAAATTCACACCTTCAAAGCCATTTTTAAAGGACAAACCCTACCAAAATATCCTCTCAAAATTCCTATAATAATCCTAGAGGCCATTCATTAGTCTGAAATCCAACTTAAGGATCCCTTTTGACCAAATCAAAAGGAAGAACCCGAAGAAGAGGTAAATATTTCATCACCTCCTTCAAGTTATTTTTTTCATCCACTTATTCTTTTCTTATTATTTACATTCTAAAATAATATCTCTGGTATATTATATATATTGTGATGTTATTATAAATATGGTACAATCATATTGATTATTCTATCCATCCTTTGAATGAAATTTCACCATACGTGCGTACGTACGGCTTACCGTCTCCACATTGTGGTGTAGTTGATATTCAATACATTATTATTTGGATGGTTATAATAATGACATATAATTTATTATAATAATAAATATATCATGATAATTATTCTATATATATGATATAAAATACAATTATAAAGGATTTTAGTATCAAAATAATGATATTGTCGCTCGTGCAAATGTACAGATTACCATCTCCATGAACACGATGAGATTCATTCCCCACTGTATCCATTCAAAACTAATTTTCATTTGATTATTAAAAAATTATTAAAGACATGATATCATTCTGTATATGAATAATATACAACCTATCCATTACTAACATGGTTTATCTAACAAAACAAATAAAATAAAATGAGTAACTGAACACCCGAAAGGACGATAATACTAAAATATTATTAACAATGAAATGTTAAAAGATCATATATGATATCATATTTATGTATATGATTCATGTATAATTTAATAAAAATTATTTATCTATTATACAAGAGGTTAACCAACACTTGATCAAGGAAAGTTACAAGGTAATGTTTTATTTCACAATCTCTTCATTATCCGAGGTTGTTTATACGTAATTATCTACGAGGACCACTTTATCATCCACATCCATGTTTCTTAAAAATTTATTTCAAAACATTATTAATATTTTATAGGATATTGGTTAAAGTCATTTATACCCTTGTTTTACTTTTTATAATATATTTATAAAGGAATCTTTCCATCATCTTCCAAACAAGGTCCTTTTTAATGTTTTTGAAAAAATTAAGGTAAGAATATCTTTTTTTAACTTATACGTGGGGTGCGGCTATTTTATACCATTATAAAATCATTGAATCATCTCTTATAAGATTATAATAATATTTTCAAAGTAAATTTTTTCTTCTATAATTATTTGACTTTTAAATGATTTCAAAAAAGTGATACTTCTCTCAGATAGTTTTTATTTCATCTATGTCGACATCCATTGATGGATTTTAAGCTTATTTGAAGTTGATTCATTATGATAAAAAACTTCCATATTGTATAGATATATTTGTGATATGTTTGACTATGGATGTTTTATTATTATACCATTAATGTCTTATAGAGAATGTAGTGACATTTCATATGCTAGTTTTAAAACGAATACTTACGTTATGTTTAAACATGTTCATATGAGGAATGCATTGGTCTTAGTAAGTGACGGTTGGAGCCTGCTATAGCTCCTCAATGCATCGGTAGGTCTCATAAGACAAACTAGTGTCTTGGCACAGGGCCTTGAAAAAATCTTTTTTGTAGTCTTGGTACAAGGCCTTGAATATGTGGTTATGAAAGTCTGGAATTATGCATTCCATCATTATGAATGTGGTTATTGATATTGCATGTGATTATTTGACTAGAAGAATATCCATGTTAATAAGTAAATGGAATTATTTCATTTTATTTTTTCCATATTATGTTAATGTTCATTTTTAAAAGGTTTTTGTTTTATTTATACATTGCCTTAAATGTTTATGCATATTTATGAAGGTTTCTACTATATTGTTATCCTTACTGAGCATCTGATCTCACCACATTCCATGTTTTATTTTTCCCAGGATGCGAAGAAGTATATTATGACTGCCCTGCAGGGATGTTCTATGGGATCTCAATTTTTTCTTTGAAACAATGTTGTTGTAGTTTTCCATTTTATGGTGTAATGAAAACCTTATGAATGTATCCAGTGTCTCCAAGGCTACTAAACTAATCGGTCTTTCGAGACATTATATTTTGTGATCATTCCAATGTTATGTAATAATACACCAACTCTGGGTAACTGGGGTCAGGGTGTTATAGTTGGTATCAGAGGAGGTTTAGTACAAAATTTGGAATATAGATTTATATAAACTCTGATTATAGCACATTACCCTAAGTTAGACTTTGAGTATTAGTACAGAATAATTTCCTAGAATTTTGATAATGGAAGGATTTTGTGAGTTTACCAAGAAATACATCACTGTCTAGATACGAGCAAGTAGAGGTGTCTTGGGCACAGATGTCCCTTGGGGTAAAACCCGAAAAAACCGCTTTGAGCTAGACTCAAACGGGAACTGGTGCACGACAATGGTCTTTGCTGCACTCTTGGTTACGACACTCTTAGGGGATATTTTTAGGATAATTATAATTTTCATTACAAACCATTATGAAGGGTTTTTTAGTATATACTTCCTCAATGAAAACTTTTTTATGATTATGGATTATATCCATAAACTGTTTAATTTATGTTATGTGTTTTTCAAGTTTGGAATTACGTATTTTAATTCATAAACTACTCTATTTTATGACATTGTTTAGAAGTAGTTCCAAGTGGAAGGAATGGAAACCATGTCAATGCACGTAATCTGTTTAGGGTTCCCCTCCTACTCAAGACAATTATAGTGGAGATGGTGATACCACTGGTACTGATCAACTTATCACTATATTGGGACAACTCACTCGGGTTAAGAATAATAACCTTACCCATATGGGGCACCCTGATCTGCAGTGTGGAGGGTCAATGTTAGATCGCTTCATGAGGAAACAACCACCAACATTCAATGGGGGTACAAATCCACTATTGACTAAGTAATGGATAAATTCCTTAGAGAAAATATTTCATGCCTTGGGGAGTAGTGAAAGGGAAAAAGTTTGCATGGACGTTTACCACCTCACTGGAGATACAGATCAATGGTGGTCATTGATTCAAAACACGATGGAAGATGATGAAGTATTAAATATTGAATGTAGGGAGTTTAATGATATTTTCATAGAAAAACACATTCCTCTAGACCGTCGAGCGGATATGGAAAGACAATTTTTGATTCTGAGGAAAAAGGAGGACGAGAATATTGCAAAGTATGAGTCTATCGTTACAAGGTTAGCAGGGAATGCGGAAAATTATATACACAACCCAAGATGTAATATTTATCATTTCGTTGATGGGTTAAAACCATTTCTCCATCGAGAATTAGTCTCACAATCCGTCTCATTGTATGATGATATTGTCTCATGTACTATCAGTACAAAAAAGTAATTCTCTATGCCTTACGACTTTAAAGAAAATAAATAGAAGAAGAGATCTACAGATCACTCTAGAAATGGAAATAAGGGGTAGAAGGGAAAAGATAAATATCCATCCTACAGTAAATGTGGGAAGAAGCACCCTGGTACTTTCTTGAATGGAATATGAGTATGTTACAAGTGTAGTGAAAAATGCCACCAAGCTTGTGATTGCAAGGGGAAGAAAGAAGCTACCGGTGATCAATGCTACAATTGCAGGGATATAGGATGTTATGAAAATTAATGTCCTAAGCATCAGAGATACTTACCTCTGAAAAGGACAAGGGATCAAGACTATGGTAATGAAATCACTAATGCTGAGGTTGAAGCTCCAAAAGATATAGTGCCAAGTAATGTAATGGTTTAATCAAGTTTTGCCAATGATTTATTTGATTCCATTTCATCGCATTGTTTCATATATTCCTGGATTGCTACGAAAATTAAAAATTTACAATTTGATTTAACAAGGGATTCGTTAGTTAAAACTCCTATGGGAAGGATCATTGCAACAGTGTTTTGTGAATCAGTTCCCATTAAGGCATATAAACATTATTTATTTTCTGATCTCATCATCATGCCCATGATGGAATTTGATATAATCCTCAGTATGGATTGGCTTTCAGACCATGATGCAAAAATTTATTGTATGAAGAAAAAGGTTACAATTTATTACGATGATAACAAGTACCTTATCTTTAGAGCAGAAATTCCACCACCTAATTCTTATCTAGATCCATCCCCATTAGCTCAACTAAATTCAATTATTGGGGAGGAAGAGAATGAAATAACTGTGGGTGAGGACAGGAATGTTCGAATAGAGGAGGTACCTATTGTGAAAGAATATGTTTATGTTTTTCCATAGGATTTACCTGTACATCATCCATAATGAGAAATTTTGTTTTCCATTTACATAATTCCTAGTTCAAGGCCCATGTCGAATACCCCTTATAGAGTAGCCACTGTAAAATCAGTGGAACTACTGAAACAACTAGAGGAATTGAATAATAAGGGATTTCTTCACCCTACTATTTCTCCCTGGGGATCCCCTGTTCATTTTGTTAAGAAGAAAGATGGATATATGAGGTTGTGCATTGACTACAGGAAGATCAATGCTATAACAATAAAGATCATGTATCCCCTACCTCGCATTGATGATTTATTCGACCAACTTCATTGACTCAATACTTTTATAAGATTGACCTTCGGTCTGGATATCATCAGTTGTTTGTGAAGAATGAAGACATTCTGAAAATAGAATTTTCAACAAGGTATGGGAATTATGAGTTTACAGTAATTAATTCTGGATTGACTAATACACCCTCTATATTCAAGGATCTAATGAATATGGATTTCAAAGAGTATATTGATTAATTTGTAGTGGTATTTATTTATTATATATTCATATACTCCAAAATCAATGAAGATCAGGAAAATCACTTGCGCATTATTCTAAAGACTCTTAGAAGACATGAATTATATGGGAAGTTTAGAAAGTGTGAATTCTGGCTTCATGAGATTTCATTTCTTGTCCATATTGCATCTAAGGATAATATCTATATTGATCCTTTTATGACCAAGGCAATCCAATAATGGACAGCACCGACAATTATAATTGGGGTATATGGTTTATTGGTTTAGCAGGTTATTATTGGCGTTTTGTCAAGAATTTTTCCTGATTGGCTATCCCACTAACCAAGCTCACTCATAAAGGGGTTAAATTTGTGTGGACAAAAGAGTGCGAAAATGTTTTGTAAAACTGAATAGAAGATTAGCCAATGCTCTTATATTGACTCTACCATCGAGGAATGATAGGTTTGTTATTTATAGTGATGCTTCAAAGAAAGGACTTGGTTGCATCCTTATGCAGAATGATAGTGTTATTGAATATGCTTCACGAAAGCTAAAAAATTATGAGAAATACTATCCTACTCATGATCTTGAGTTAGTATCTATAATATTTGATTTGAAGATATGGAGAAATTATCTATATGGTGAAAAATGTGAGATATATACCGATCACAAGATTTTGAAGTACATTTTCTCACAAAAATACCTCAACAAGAGGCATAGTATATGGCTTGAACTACTCAAGGATTATGATTGCACCATACACACCCACCCAGGGAAGTAAAATAAGGTGGCATATGCTTTGAGTAAAAATGATCATCGTGTTTTGAACAAGATGAGAGATGAAAGGGTTACTATTTTTATGGATATAATATATATGGATACGAGAATTACCATGGAAGGTGAAACATCGATGCTTTTTCAAATGGTTGCCAAACCATCCTTACTATAAAGGATAAAGAGTTCTCATACCGATTATGAATAGTTTCAAAAGAATATTAAAGCTTTGAATGATGGGAGATTTAGGGACTTTGTGTATGAAGATGTAATTTTGAAATTTGGGAAGATAGTTTGTGTTCCTGTCATAGCTGATCTAAAAAGGGAATTGTTGGATGATGCTCACAATTCAAATTTCTGTATACACCCTGCTAGCACTATGATGTATTGATATTTGAAGGATCATTTTTTTGGGACAACATGAATAAGGAGATTTCTGATTTTGTGACAAGATGTATGGTTTGTCAACAAGTGAAAGCTGGAAGGAAACATTGTAGAGACCCGGAGCTTGACGTACATGGACATTACATTACACTTTTGAAATACTAAATACATAACAAAAAAAGACACACAAGGACCGTAATAGTTTAGTGTCTTTAGAAACTCAGAATATAAACAATTAGTCATGTTGAAAGATCTTCAACATCTTTCATAACGATCTTCCCATTTTTCTTTCCTTACCTAAAACCTTTCTTTATTTCCTGGGGAAAATAATACATAAAAAGGGTGAGATCAAATTCTCAATAAGGGAAAACATAGAGAACATAAAACAATCCATAAACATTTGAAAGAAAAAACTTGAACATGAAATCTAAACATTAAAACCTTGAGAAAAGACATAAATCTTGGAAGTACGTACGACATATATCATAAAGGAACATCAATCACGATAAAATAGAATGGGAATAAAACATGAAATTGTGTCATCCATTCAGCACTTGTTATGATTTACATAGTAGCCAAGGCATTGCTGCGAAGACCATCTTAGTGGACAAAGTCCCTTTCTGTATCGAGTTCACTCCTCGTTTCAATCCTGTAACACTGAACCGGATTAACTTACCATTCCAGCCATGTCTATCTCATGAGATATAAATCTTTACCCAATGCATTGTTGGGAGATATAGGTCCCACCCATCTCATAATGAAATCATTCTTACTTGTTCCACAAAATAAACATACATCATTCATAATAACCCAACAAATGAAATGGGTTTCAGAAACATCATCCCATCATCAAATAATCCATATAAAATAAATGGATATCATTTCATAATATGAAAAGTGAAACCATGTAAATCATAGAGACATTATAATTGAAACATACACATATGAAATAATGTCATCTTATATGAAAAAATGGTTTTGATAAAACACATGAAATAAATTTTTGAGGAAAATATCCTTTCTTCTACAAAATCAATTTCTTTTCACAAAACGTCCTGCAATTTTAAAAGAAAGAGATATTTTTGAAAATAGTCATGAAATCTTCTAGAAGAAGCTTCATGAAAATAAGGCTTTATAAAACTGTAAAAATCAGTTCGTGCCGTATAAGTTAAAAAAACATTCTTCTCGTACTTTTGCCAGAAAAGTCAAAAAAGTACCTCGTAACGTAAACAAAAGAAATATTCCTTACATACCATCTGGTAAATGTAAAAAATGGGTAAAAAAGACATTAAACATACATGAGGACACTTTTATAAAACATGGACATGGATGACAGAAAGAACCCCAGAAAATACTTACGAATAAAATATCTCGGATAAAAATGAGATGTGCAAAATTATACCTTACCTTCTGTCCGATATGATTCATATGTATCCGAACCTCCTGTATAATGATTTAAATAATGTCATTGACTTATTAAAGAATCATATTCATTGTTATGATATCATATATGGTTCACTTATGACTTTATATTACCCGTTCTTTTGTAAATTCCATGTTAAAGAGTGTTTTGGGTAAAATCGTTTCATTTGTCGTCCGTGTTTTGACTTGTAATTATTCATATGATTACTTAGATCATGATTACATAATTCCAGAATATAAAACATGATTTATATATAATATATATTCATAATATACATATATATAATAGATTGAAAAATGGACATAAATACACCGTTCATAGAGACGGCAGGCCGTACGTATGCATGAACGCTGTTTTCGTTTCCTTATTGAGTTGAATGGAATTAAGTAGATGACAGACATATATATATACATAAATCCAGTTTCTTTATAATTTCATATATTTCATTATTATTTCTTATATATACATTATAATCATTCTTAAATGGTTAACATGGAGAATGAATCTCATCACGTCGTGGAGACGGTAGTCCGTACGTATGCACGAGCGATGATATTGTTTCTATAGTTATTGAATTGAATTAGAGTGGATGATACAATATATCATAATAATTATGATGTTATAATAACTATGTATTGTTTTTCTTTCCACCATTATACCCATCCATGTAAGTTGTTGGTGGAAAAACCGATTACACCACGGCGTGGAGACGGTATTCCGTACGTACGCACGAGCGGTGATTTTGTTTTTCGTAGGATGGATAGAAGGTGAAATGGGGATGTTTGATATTTATAATAACATATCAGTATATTAGTGATACTTATGTTATTACTTTATAAATAAACAACTAAAGAAGAAGATGTTGAAGAATCAAGAAGCTTGAAAGAATCGGTAGAAGAAATTACCTCTTCTTCGATACGCCTCTTTGAAACCTCCTCTTAGGGCACTAAAATTGGTCTTTGAAGTAAACCATGAACTCTAGGATGTTTCTAGAGAAGTGGAGAAGATAATTTGGCAGGGTTTTTCCGAGATTGAAGGCTCAAAGTTGGGTGAGGAAGAGAGGGAGGTGGTTCCCTTTTATAAGGGAGGAGAGGGGCACCTTTCGAAATCTTAAAAATATTATGTTATAATAAATATAACACCACATAAAAACCTCCAAAAATGACTCATATTTTAATATTATATGAGATAGTGTTGTAATCTCCTCAAAAAATAAAATTTATACATGTTAGGAATTTATTTTAAACATTATCAACTTGATTTATCCTTATTTAATCAATTTAATTTTATTTTTGGTAATAACATTCTAAATTTTAAATTATAAAAATATAATTACTTATTTGTTATTAATTGTCAATAAATTGATATTTATAACATTTTAAACGATATAAATTTAAATTTATATTTTTTAAATATTTTTTTGATTTTTAAACAATTTTATAATATGTTATTTTTATAAAATAACAATATTGTCAATTTTGACACTATTCATTTATTTGAATTTAAATAAACAATATACAGAAGATATGTTCAAACTAGAAGCGTTAATAGATTCATAAAAGGTCATATGTATTTAGAAAATTAGTGGAGAACATTAAATTGTTCATATAATATTTATTTTAATATTTTTAAAACCATTTATTTGATATTTTTCTTAATAAAATATTTTCAACATCACTATTATGTCACCTTTATTGATAATTATTTAATCCATAAAAATTTTAAATAAATTCATATGATGTAGATAATTTTATTATATTTCATGAGACTACTTATATCCGATGATTCATGAAGTTTATCACTAAACTAAAATTAGTATACTTATAAGATTTAAGAAAGTGACATGTTGTCACTTTCTTTGGTTTTAATAATAATTAAATTATATCCATGGAAAAAAGTCCATTAAATGAATCTAATCCGACCCTTAGGTGATATGGGTCTACTTTTAGTCATACAATAGGATTTTGGAAGGTGTTAGGGTAATTTAATAATCTTATATTTACCCTTAATTACCCGATTTACCTTTAACTACGGTAAATAAATTTTTCCGTAGTTACTATTCATAATGCCCAAAAATAAAAATTAGCCTATTAACATAATATAGACCCCCTGATTCCAAATATGGAATCCATTTTTCAAAATTCAAAACACATAAGATGAATTAATTAATTTAAAATTAATCCCGTTGTCGGAAGAAAATGGGTTTTTGTTTAAAACATTGCAAAAGATTGAATTGATTTGACCTACGAATTCAAGGTAAAATAAATGCTAATGACATACATTGTATTAAATGGTAAAAATATATTCTATTTATACTATAAAACAATTAAATATTATAATTTAACCACATAAATTATTATGATGAAATAAGTTGTTTTTAATTAAAATATAGCATGTTTTTACTATTCATTAAAATATGAAAGTTATCAGAAAAATATCAAAACATTATCCAATGTAAATTTTTATATATTGATTCAAAATAAGAAGTTTATTTTGTAAAATTGAACTTATAATCATGCCAAATACTAGATTTAAAGTGGGTGTTCCCTCAAAAGGCGGCAAAACTGCATTTTTTTAAAAATACTTATTTTACCCGAAAAATTTATTTTGTTCACATAAAATGTTTTAGAAAATTTATAAGATGAATAATAATGTTATAAAATTAAAACTGTGGTAAATAATATTAAAAATGGCTAGTTCGTGATAATATTATAACCATATATCGTTGTTTAGTGAAACCCAGTATTGCGTATCACACACGCTATCGAGGAAGGTCGCGATTATGTGTAATGAAAGCCAAGTCAGGGTTACGTGTAGTGAAAGACTCCATTTTTGTTGCGTATAACAAAATACAACCATATTTCATTTATACATTCAATATATATATATATATATATATATACTCAATGTTGCGTAGAATGACTATTATCAAACGAACTTGAAATTATGTATAACACTATCCAAGAATTGTGTTTCATTAACTGAAAGCTAATATGATGTTGCATATAGCACAAGATAATCTTGGTGTAGCATAAAACACATGACATCAAATAAATTAAAAAGAATACTTATCATAAAATATCGGGTTGTTACATTCTACCCCCCTTAAAGTTAATTTCACCCTCGAAATTCGTCGAGGTTATACATGGTTTTCTAATTGAAAGTTTCTTTAATTGAAACCCACATCGTAAAATGAAACACAAAAACTTAACTTTAAAAAATAAAGTATGAAACGTAACGGTTACCCAAATTAACTCATCAATGGGTATCCTCATTGGAGAACATGGGTGAAAATATGGATCTGGAAGAGAAATCTAAACATCATGTTCTGATGGAGAGTGGTAGAGAACAGGGCTATGAAAAATCCAACAATCACAAAGCCATAGATTTGTGATGATATAAGGTACCATCCGATTCATCGGATATAAGGGCACTATGACAGCATTTTTGGTTTTCAGGATCATTTCTCTAATGTTGAATAATTTTCCAATCAAAAGACATACTTACTTGATTTTGGTACAATCTCAACGTTGGTCGTGTCTTGAACAATTTCCACTTCTTCTCTTAAAGAAATGAAGTTGAATTTTTCATTCATGAAGTGTTAGCAGATCATGTGATAGAATGACGGGTCATTCCATCTGTTTCAAAGAAAAGGTTATAAAATGTTATTAAATATACATAAGTCGATTAATCATATATGTTTCCTAAAATGGACTTATAATTAATATCTCATACCAATTAAAAAAATTAAAAATAATTTATACTAACCAGTGACATCCTGTAGACCAGTGGTAGGTGATAAAGGTCTGTCGCACATTGGTTGTGGGTTCGATTCCCACAGCCTTGCCCGACGCGATGGGATGTCGCCCGTCCTACAGGTTGTCCTTTTTCTAAAACTACATTACTATAACATCCCACCAATAATATCAAAAAAAGTTCTATCCTTAAACAATTCTAACTTATGTCCAACATAATCCATTCCAATCTTTAGGCTTATCCATAATATTGTAGTCTACTCTCATATTATAGTGAGGACGATTACCAGAGATTTCATATAACAAGCATGTTAATACCATTGTTGATCCCCATATATCATAAGATATGTCTTGTTGGTCACATTACAGACATTCTAAGGCCTTAATCATGTATTCTCTTGAAAAATTAATACCCATTGAATCTTAGTGAAAACATGAGTGCTGTCAAAAGTTAACTCTTTCCACATACCAAAATTCCAAAATTCTATATACTCAAACCATGATATAACTATTTCCTTATATTAGTCATGAGATCATGAATACTGTAAAACATTTCATTTTCTCTTTATCCATTAATTATGTGCATGTAATCTTCTTTCCAAAAATATCTCAATCACTTTCCATGGTTATCGGTACCATACAATTATTGAAAACCACAATAGACCAATACATAAATATTCTAATATTCCACGATATTGTATACAACATTATTTTGGAATCCCATTACATAAACACTTAATCATTACACAACATCATTTTCATACTCAACATCACAAAGAGTGATCACATGAGACTTCTCATTATCCTTTTCCTTAAGAGGTTTCTCACGTTGATCATCATTAACCAGTGGATTAGGGCATTTATTAGCATAATGCCCCATTTCCTTGCACTTGAAGCATTGAAGTGTTGGTGGTGCGTTCTCTATAGTATTTTCTTTATTCACATCATTAGAAACCCTTTTTCCATTACTTCGATACTCAGTTGCTCGAGGACCTTCTTTTCCACACTTAAAAAATTTTCTAGTTCCTTTAAGACAATCTCCACCATGCTTATTTCCACACATTGAGCATAAAGAAACATTCAAAATTTTTCACCATTATTCTGAGATTTCTCCTTGAACTCCATCTTTCGTTTCGTGTCAAAACCATGATATGGATATGTTACACCAACTTCCAGTTCTACATTGATAGCACAATGCACAATTTCTTCATAGCTATCGAAGTCTCTTATAGCTAATTCACTTCGAAGACTTGGTTTTCAGCCACTGAAAAATTGATCAAATTTACTTTCTGATTGGATGATAATGCCAGATGCATACCTTGCATGTCTTGTAAAATTCGCTTCCTATATACCAACAGATTCATCATCCTTCTGCTTAAGCTCAATAAACTCCTTTTCCATCTTTGTTCGAAGAATACGAGGGAAGTACTTACTGAAAAACAAGTTCTTGAACTCGTCCCATTCCATGGACTCAATTTCATCTCTTTGCCTCATATTCGTGATAAGATTCCACCATTGATTAGCATCACCTTCCAAACGATATACTGCTAAGATGACTTTATCATGCTCATAACATTGTAGAACTAAAAATATCTTTTCAGTAGTACTGATCCATTGTTCAGCCACTAAGGGATCAGAAGACCCACTGAATGGAGGTGGACGCTGCCTCATGAAGGATTCAACAGAATGATGCTCCTTTCTCTGCTCATTTTGAAGTCCAGAATGATTCATATCTTGTGTATGTATAGAAATAAGATTGTGCAATCCATCTCCCATGACATTACTTTGGTCAGTAGGACAATCATTGCATTGTCCATTACATCGATCAACATGGTTCTTTCGGGTTCCAGCCATTGTCTAAAACCCAAAAAGCATAGTTTGAGAGGAAAAAATCATGCTAGAAAAAACAACATAATAAAGGGGGAGTACCATAAATATATAACATCATATCTTAAATTCTATGATCTTTAACATAGTTATAAGACTATATCCTTTACGTATACTTATCCTTAGGGACATCCCTAGACATACCTTAGAAATATCTCTAGGGATCTCACTAATGTTTTCGCATCCTAGTTTCCAAAGGTTGATTATACCTTTCCTCTGTTACCAACTGTAGATACCCGAAGCATGACGTACATGGACATTACATTACTTTTGCGAAATACTTACTACATAACAAAAAAATACACACAAGGACCGTAATAGTTTAGTGTCTTTGGAAACTTGGAATATAAACAATTAGTCATGTTGAAAGATCTTCAACATCTCCCATAATGATCTTCCCATTTTTTTCCTTACCTAAAACCTTTCATTATTTCTTGGGGAAAATAAAACATAAAAAGGGTGAGATCAAATTCTCAGTAAGGGAAAACATAGAGAACATAAAACAATCCATAAACATTTGAAAGCAAAAACTTGAACATGAAATCTAAACATTAAAACCTTGAGCAAAGACATAAATCTTGGAAGTAAGTAAGGCATATATAATAAAGAAACAAAAATCATGATAAAATAGCATGGGAATAAAACATGTAATTGTGGAAACCATTCCGCACTTGTTATGATTTTCATAGTAGCCAAGGCATTGCTGCCAAGACCATCTTAGTGGACAAAGTCCGTTTCTGAATCGAGTTCACTACTCGTTTCAGTCCTATAACACTAAACCAGATTAACTTACCGTTCCAGCCATGTCTATATCATGAGATATAAATATTTAACCAATGCATTGGAGGGAGATATAGGTCCCACCCATCTCATAATGAAATCATTCTTACTTGTGCCACAAAATAAACATTCATCATTCATAATAACCCAACAAATGAAATGGGTTTCAAAAACATTATCCCATCATCACATAATCCATATAAAATAAATGGATATCATTTCATAATAAGAAAATTGCAACCATGTAAATCATAGAGATATTATACTTGAAATATACACATATGAAATAATGTCATCTTAGATGAAAAATGGTTTTGATAAAACACTTGAAATGAATTCTTGAGGAAAATATCCTTTCTTCTTCAAAACAAATTTCTTTTCACAAAACACCATGCAATTTTAAAAGAAAGATATATTTTTGAAAATATTTATGAAATATTTTAGAATAATATTAATGAAAATAAGGCTTTATAAAACTGTAAAAATCCGTTCGTGTCGTATATGTTAAAAAATATTTTTCTCGTACTTTTTCCAGAAAAGTCAAAAAAGTACCTCGTAACGTAAAAAAAAGAAAGATTCCTTACATAAAATGTAGTAAAAGTCAAAAATGGGTAAAAAGGACTTTAAACATACCTGAAAACTATTTTATAAAACATGGACATGGATGATACAAATAACCCTAGTAAATACTTACGAATAAACAATCTCGGATAAAAATGAGATTTGAAAAATTATCCCTTACCTTATGTCTGATATGCTTCACATGTATCTGAAACTCCTGTATAATGATTTAAATAATGTCATTGACTTATTACAGAATCATATTCATTGTTATGATATCATATATGGTTCACTTATGAATTTATATTACCCGTTCTTTTGTAAATTCCATGTTAAAGAGTGTTTTGGGTAAAATCGTTTCATTTGTCGTTCGTGTTTTGACTTGTAATTATTCATATGATTACATAGATCATGATTACTTAATTCCAGAATATAAAACATGATTTATTTATAATATATATTCATAATATACAAATATATAATAGATCGATAAATGGAAATAAATACACCGTTCATGGAGATGGTAGGCCGTACGTACGCATGAACGTTGTTTTCGTTTCCTTATTGAGTTGAATGGAATTAAGTAGATGAAATACATATATATATATATACATAAATCCAGTAGCTTTATAATGTCAAATATTTCATTATTATTTCTTATATATACTTTATAATCATTCTTAAATGGTTAACATGGAGAATGAATCTCATCACGTCGTGGAGACGTTATTCCGTACGTACCCACAAGTGATGATATCGTTTCCATAATTATTGAATTGAATTGGAGTGGATGATACAATATATCAGAATCATTATTATGTTATAATAACTATGTATAGTTATTCTTTACACCATTATACCTATCCATGTAAGGTGTTGGTGTAAAAACAGATTACACCACAACGTGGAGACGGTATTCCGTACGTACGCACGCGCGGTGATTTTGTTTTCCGTAGGATGGATAGAAGGTGAAATGGGGTTGTTTCAAATTTATAATAACATATCAGTATATTAGTGATAATTATGTTATTACTTTATAATGAAACAACTAAATAAGAAGAATTTGAATAAGAAATAATCTAGAAAGAATCGGTAGAAGAAATTACCTCTTCTTCGATACGCCTCTTTGAAATCTCATCTTAGGGCAATACGATTGGTCTTTGAAGTAAACCAGGACCTCTAGGATGTTTATAGGTAAGTGGAGAAGAGAATTTTTCTGGGTTTAGCCGATCTTTAAGGCTCAATGTGGTGTGAGGAAGAGAGAGAGGAGGTGCCCTTTTATAACGGAGGAGAGGAGAACCTTTCGAAATCTAAAAAATATTAATTTATAATAAATATAACCCCACTTAAAAACCTCCAAAAATGACTCATATTAGAATATTAGATGTGATAGGGTTGTATTCCCATAAACCAATAATATTTAGACATGTTAAGAATTTATTTTAAACATTATCAACTTTTATCCTTATTTAATCAATTTTATTTTATTTGTGGTAATAACATTCTAAATTTTAAATTATAACAAATAATTACTTATTTGTTGTTAATTGTCCATAATTGGATATTTAATAACATTTTAGATGAGAAAAAGTTTAATTTATAATTTTTAAATATTTTTGTGATTTTTAAACAATTTTATAATATGTTATTTTTAAAAAATAACAATAGTGTCAATTTTGACATTATTCATTTATTTGAATTTAAATAAAATATATACTGAAGATATGTTCTAACTAAAAGCATTAAAATATTAATAAAAGGTAATATGTATCTAAAAAATTAGTGGAGCACATTAAATAGTTTATATAATATTTATTTTAATATTTTTAAAAACATTTATTTGATATTTCTCTTAATAAAATAATTTCAACATCACTATTATGTCACCTTTAATGATAATTATTTAATCCCTAAAAATTTTAAATAAATTCATATGATGTAGATAATTTTATTATATTTCAGGAGACTACTTATATCCGAAGATTCATAATGTTTATCACTAAACTAAAATTATTGTACTTATAATATTTAAGAAAGTGACATGTTCTCACTTTCTTTGGTTTTAATAATAATTAAATTATTTCTGTGGAAAAAAGTCCATTAAATGAATCTAATCCGACCCTTAGATGATATGGGTCGACTTTTAGTCATCCAATAGGATTTTGGTAGGTGTTAGGGTAATTTTATAATCTTATATTTACCCTTAATTACCTGATTTACCTTTAACTACGGTAAATAAATTTTACCGTAGTTACTATTCATAATGCCCAAAAATAAAACGTATCCTATTTAAATAATTTGGACCCACTGATTCCAAATATGGAATCCATTTTTCAAAATTAAAAACACATAATTTTCATTAATTAATTTAAAATAAATCCCGTTGTCGAAAGAAAATTGGTTTTTGTTTAAATCATTGCAAAAGATTGAATTGATTTAACCTACGAATTCAATGTAAAATCAATGCTAATAACATAAATTGTATTAAATGGTAAAATTATATTCTATTTATACTTTAAAACCATTTAATATTATAATTTAACCACATAAATTATTATGATGAAAAAAATTGTTTTTAATTAAAATATAGCGTGTTTTTACTATTCATTAAAATATGAAAGTTATCAGAAAAATATCCAAAATTTATCCAATGTAATTTTTTTTATCCTGATTTAAAATAAGAAGTATATTTTGTAAAATTTAACTTATAAATATGTCAAAAACTAGATTTAAAGTGGGTGTGCCATCAAAATGCGTCAAAACTGTATTTTTTAAAAAATACTTATCTTACCCGAAAAATTTATTTTGTTCACAAAAAATGTTTTAGAAAATTTATAAGATGAATAATAATGTTATAAAATTCAGAATTTGGTTAATAATATTAATAACGTCTAGTTATTGATAATATTATAACCATATATGGTTGTTTAGTGAAACCCGGTATTGCGTACAACACACGCTATCGAGGAAGGTCGTGATTGTGTGTAATGAAAGCCATGTCAGGGTTGCGTGTAGTGCAAGACTCCTTTCTTCCTGCATATAACCAAATCCAACCATATTTAATTTATACATTGAATATATGTATATATATACACTCAATGTTGGGTAGAATGACTATTATCAAACAAACTTGAAATTATGTATAACACGATCCAAGAAATGTGTGGCGTGTACTGAAAGCTAATACAGTGTTGTGTATAGAACAATATAATCTTGATGTAGCATAAAACACATGACATCAAATAAATAAAAAATAATACTTATCCTAAAATATCGGGTAGTTACAAACATCTTGGAGGAGTCATGCAACCTCTTCCCATACCTGAGTGGAAATGGGATAATATCACGATGGACTTTGTCACGAGACAACCAATGACTTCTAGAAGGAATGATGAAATATGGGTAATTGTTGATCATCTTACTAAGTCAGAAAATTTTCATGCTATAAGAGAAGATTAACAACTTGAACGTATAGCAAGACTATATATTAATGGAGTAGTGAGACTTCATGGAGTACACCTATCGATTTTTTCTGATGGTGATCCCATTTTACTTCAAGATTCTTGAAAAGTCTTCAGAATGCCCTAGACACTGAACTTATTTTGACTACTGCCTGCCAACCTCAAACATATGGACAATCAGAACAAACTATTCAAACCTTAGAAGACATGTTGAGATCCTACTCACATGACTTTCGGGGTATGTGGGGTCAATATTTACCTTTGGTAGAATTTTTCTATAACAACAGCTTCCATTAATGTTTTCAGATGGAACCATATGAAGCATTATACGGAAAGAGATATCCCACACCAACCTGTTGTGATGATGTTGGTGAAAGAAAACTTGTAGGCCTAGAACTTGTGGAAGAAATGATGGAAAAGGTGATGGTTATCCAAAACCTCATCAAAGTAGCTTAAAGTAGGCAGAAGAGATATGCCGATAATCAAAGGAAGGATTTGGAATTTTAGGAAGGAGATCATGTTTTCTTGAAGGTATCTCAATGGAAGGTTGTTATATGTTTCAGTAAGAATGGTAAATTTATTCCCACGTACATCAGACCTTCTGAAATTCTAGAATGAATTTGGGTTGTAGCTTACCATTTGGAAATGCCTCCAAGTCTCTCTAAAGTTTACGATGTTTTCCACATATCACTGTTGAGAAAATACATTCCTGACCAAACGCATGTACTCAGCTATGAGGAATTAGAGCTAGAACATGATATGTCTTATTGAGAAGATCCTATCAAGGTTCTTGATATAAGAGAACAAGTGCTGAGAAACTAGATGACTCGACTGGTAAAATTTCTATGGAGAAACTATAAGATGGAATAGGCAATGTGGGAACCCGAGGAACTTATGATAAAGAACCACCCAAGTCTTTTTATGCAGTAATACTCTAAAAATTTCAAGGATGAAATTATTTGAAGGAGGGGTGAATGTAACATTCCAAGCTTATATGGTACGCTTCTCTTTAAACAATACAGTAGTGTGAGTTGTACGCAACTTCGAGTTCTAACACACCACAACCAATCAAACTAGCTGTTATGAATAGTAATAGCCAGTATTTAAAATTTTATAAATTTTATCTTTCTAAATGGGATTCATTTTTGCATTCGGAGTATCAAAATTAGCTTACGGTGAATTATTGGTATTTTTATGAAAACATTCAGTTTTTGATGAATAATGAAAAATACTAAATTTATATTAAAAACATCATTTTAAATCAGAAAAATTTATAGTGATAAATTATACTACTGAGTTTTTTTAAAGTATAATTAGATTATATTTTCACCATTTAATCCAATTTTGGTAATTGGATTAATTTCACATTTAAATTGGACATAAGGAAGAGTCAATCTTTTGATAGTTATTATTTCTTAAAAACATGATTTTGTTTTGACAACAGGAGTTAATTTTAAATTAATTTATGCCACTTCTGTGTTTTGAATTTAGAAAAATGGATTCCATATTTAAAATTATCTGGTCAAAATTTTGTAAATAGTTAACTTTCATTTTTAGAAATTTTGAAAAATTACTTAGGTAAATATTTTATTTACCACAGTTAAAGGGTAAATCTGGTAAATAAGGGTAAAAATAATATTATAATAATATTAAATTACCCTAAAACGTTTCCTAAACCTATTTTATGATACATGTCCAACCATGGGAATCTTTTGGTCGATTTTGGGACCCCATGGAGCCACATGTAAGTGGTAATGACATTTTATATGAATTAAGTTAATGTAAATACAAAAATGACATAAGAATATATCTTTTAGTAAAACCATTTTTACATAGGGTCATACATGTTATCTCTTCAACATTAAATATTCATTAGAAACCTAAAAATATTTCCTACACAATGGATTTTTATTTAAAATTTTTAGAAATTTAATATTTAAATTTAAATTTTGACACAGTGATGATGCAATATTTCCCTTATTAATGAAATAATCAAATAAATAGTATTATAAATGTTAAAATAAAAATAATTTGAAAGGTTTGATTCCATACACGAATTTTATTGTTTAATATGGCATTTTAGGATTGATTAAATTCATTTTTCTTCGAATTAATAATCTTTTTTGGACTTTAAAAAAATCAATTTTTAAATAGTGTCAAAATTTACATAAAAGAGTTGTTAGAAAAAATAATATATTATTAATTGATGTAATATTCCTAAAAATCTAAGGATCAGCCAAATGACATAGATAAGTTTATCTGTATTAATAATTAACCACTTGGGTTTCTCTTTTCTTGTTATAGTATGCTTATTAACCATGTAATATAAAAATACAAAGATACATTGTAAATGTCAAAATATTTATCTAAGAGTTCAATATAAATGATATAGTTAATATGGTGACCAAAACTAGTCTAAAATCTATTGGTTGAAATTATTTCAATTTATCCCCATCCTATTTTAAAAATAAGTCACTTTGGAGACATTATAAACCGAATATGAATTTATTATAAAATAATATTTTATGTTTTTCCTAAGGTTCCCCTCACCTCTCTTATAAAAGAGCACTTCCTCTTCTCTCAAATTAACACCTTCAAATCATTTTGTATGGGAAAAACTTTTCCCAAATATCCTCTAAAAATTCCTCTATTCATCTTAGAGGCCTTAATTTAGTCATAAATCCAACTTTAAGGGTCCTTTTGATCAAATAAAATCGAAGAACCCAAAGAAGAGGTAAATATGTCATCACCTCTTTCTAGTTCTTTTCTTCTTCCACTTCTTCTTTCCTTGTTATTTCCATTCTGAAATAATAAATCCAGTATCATCTATATACTATGATGTTATTATAAATATGGTGCAACCATATTCATTATTCTATCCCTCCTTTTAATGACATGTCACCATACGTGCGTACGTACGGCTTACCGTCTCCACGTTGTGGTGTAGTTGTTATTCAATACATTATTATTTGGATGGGTATAATAATGATGTATAATTTATGTAAATAAAAAATATAACATGATAATAATTCTTTATATATGATATACTATCCAATTATATAATATTTTAATATCAAAAGAATGATATTGTTACATGTGGATTACCGTCTCCACGAACGTGATGAGATTCATTCCCCATCGTATCCATTCAAGACTAATGTTAATTTGATAAATAAAAATAATTTTTAAGGACTTGATTTCCTTCTCAATACTAATAATATTCAACGTATCCATAAAAAACACTACTTATGTAATGAAACATATTAAATAAAATGAGTAAGTGAACACCTGAAACAATGATAATACTAAAATATTATTAATAAAGCAATATTAGAAGATCATATATGATATCATATTTATGTATATGATTATTTTATAATTTAATAAAAGTAATTTAACTATTATACAGTAGATTAATCTACCCTCGATCAAGGAAAAGTACAAGGTTAGGGTTTATTTCACAATCTCTTCATTATCCGAGATTGTTTATATGTAATTATCTATGGGGACCTCTTTATCATCCACATCCATGTTTCTTAAAAATGAATTTCAAAACATTATTACTATTTTATAGACTATGGGTTAAATTCATTTATACCCTTTTTTTAATTTTTATAAGATTTTTATAACGGAATCCTTCCGTCATTTTCCAAACAAGTTCCTTTTTAACCTTTTCTACAAAATTAGGGAAAGAATGTCTTTTTTTAACTTATACAGCAGGTGCGGCTATTTTCTACCATTATAAAATCATTGATGCTTCCTTTACAAGATTATAAGAATATTTTCAATGTAAATGTTTTCTTTTATAATTATGTGACTTTAAAATGATTTCAAAAAACATATATTTCTCTCAAATAGTTTTGATTTCATCTATGTCAACATCCTTTGATAGATTTTAAGCTTTTTGGAAGTTGAAACAATATGATACAAAACTTACATATTGTATTGAATTATTTATGATATGTTTGACTGTGGATGTGTTATTTTTATACCATTCATGGTTTATGAAGAAAGTATTGACATTTCATATGCTAGTTTTAAAACGAATGTTTATGTTATGATTAAACCTGTTCATATGAGGAATGCACTGGACTTACTAAGTTAAAGATGGAGCCCGATATAGCTTCTCGATGCATCGGTATGTATTATGAGAAAAACTAGTGTCATGGAACAAGTCCTTAATGAAATATTATTTTTAGTCTTGGCATAAGGCCTTGAATTTGTGGTTATGAAAGTCTGGCATTAAGCATTCCATCATTGTGAAAGTGGAAATTGATATTGTATGTGATTATTTGACTAGTAAAATATCCATTTGAATAAGTAAATGGCATTATTTTATTTTCTTTTTTCCATATTATGCTAAAGTTCATGTTTAAATGGATTTTTGTAGTTATACATTACCTTAAATGTTTATTCCAATTTCTGTAATTTTCCACTATATTGTTATCCTTACTGAGCATCTGAGCTCACCCCTCTCTATGTTTTATTTTTCACAGGATGCGAAAAAGTATATTATGACTAACCTGTAGAGATAGTCAATGGGATCTCACTTTTGTATTTGCAAACTATGTTGTTGAAGTTTTTCCATTTTATGATGTAATGAAAACCTTATGACTGTATCTAGGGTTTCCAAGGCTACTAAACTAATTAGTCTTTCAAGACATGATCTTTTTTTATCAGGAAAATGTTGTGTAATAATGCACCGACTCTGGGTAACTAGGTTCGGGGCATTAAATCTGAGCACCGAATGAGGGAAGTGGAAATAAAATAATGACTGGAACCTGTGTTTATAAGTACTACAGCTAAGGTGAAGAAGACACAGATCATACCTCATATCATCTCCAGAGCATCGTGATCGTAGGCCTCAGCTTCCTACAGCTGAGCACTCCCATGTCCACCTTCTCCCTGTGGTAAGGGAGGACCACCTTTTGTTGGTGGCGGTAACATCTCAAATTTTCACCCACCGCCAACTACACAACCATCTCTGTTGATTCAATAAGGTTTTCCTTATGATTTTTCTATTCCTTAATACTTGGGGGAGATTGTTAAGTCAATAAGGGTTCCTTATGAAATTACCATTCCTTCTTGTTTTGAAAATCACAAACACCTTATCTCAAGGAAAATCTCTTTTTACCATGTTTTTTACTTCTATAAGGAAAAATCCCCTTCACCAAGGAAATTTATCCTTACCATGTTCATTGTTCATATAAAATTTTTTCCTAAGTGTAAAATTTGGTTTGTAACAAAAACCTCAGAATCCTGTAATCACCTAGATATGAAGCATTCTATTTTAGGATCCGAATTCTCAGAATTCTAGTTATGAACTCTTCTGAGTTCTGACTCTGAATTCTGAAAATGAATTCTGGTTATGAACACTTATAAGTTCTGACTCTGAATTCTGAAAACTAATTTTGATTAAAAACTCTTATGAATACTAACTCCTAATTATCATTACGAATTTCTCTATTTTCTAACACCAAATTCTTGTTATGAATTCCTATTAGTTATGACTCAAAATTCTTATGAATTTAGACTGCCAACTTTGTAAGTTCGGGTTCTTAATTCTTGTGAATCTAGGTTCTAAATTTCGTTTAAATTCAAACTCCAGAATTCAATAGAGTTCTGGTTCCATATTCGTTAGAAAAAATAGAATCCAAATATTCTAGTATTATGGACTCCGATATCATTTTAGGTTAGAGTCTGAAATTTTATTTTCTTGCATTCCAAATATTGGTTTTTGGTTATGTAACTATCTTTTTTCTTACACTTTTTTTTGTTATAAAACAATTTCATGCATTTAGCTAACCATTTTTTGAGTGACACATGTACAAGTAACTCTGAAATTCAATGAAAAATATATCCTTTGGAGGAGGGAGCCGACTGTTGGTGTTGTTCCTCTAAATAGGATCTCATTTGAAAAGTGATCAAAACTGTTCTAAGAATCTAGAGATTACATGTTGTTGAAGTGATTTCTAGAGAGAGTCTTTCATTGCTACGTGCGTACTGAACTTATTGTCCAGTTTTTTCTTTGTGCGACTCCAAACGTTCCTGAGTACATTCGAGGGATTCAATGGATATGAAGACATAGGTAATGAATATTTTGAAGTTGATGGCTTGCGGGGACAGCAAGACAGACTTTGATCATTATATCAAGGGCTTACCCTGGTGTGGGTAAGACATACATTCTTTAAAGTATAAATCAAAGGTCCCTTATCCAAGGTTGTTGGATACCCTTCTCTTTGGGTTGAAAGATTGACTACTTGTCACTTTTCTTGTTACCTGTTTTCAGTTGCATTTTGTTTCTTTTAGGAATGTATAACTATCTTATACATCCTTGTACTTGTACTCTAATTTAGTAACACTCTATACACTTTAAAGTAGAATCTTTATCATTGTAAACATTCATTATGTTTCATTTTCTAGAACCATATTTCTTGACTCACTTTCTCAGAATCGTATTTCCTGAATCCAGAAGGTGTGTAGAACTAGAGGTTTTTTGAAATTATTTGTTTAACCTTGTTAAATATAACCATATTTAAATGTTTCAAAGGAATTTTTTAAAACTGTACAATTCACCCCCCCCCCACTTGTATTTTGAGCAACACTAGATACTACATATAGTATCTATAATATTTTGATCCTACATTTGGTATTATGGAATTTATCATACTCACATACCATCTCAAAAATTGGTACCAGAGGAGGTCTCTTAAATATTTATATTCTCATATATGTTTTCCATGTACATGTTTTTCATTGTTCGGTTTATACTGCTATGAAAGAACACTTCATACTCTAAACCAATTCAAAAATTGGTATCTGAGGATTGGTTAAATCTGAATTAATCTCACAATTAGATTCAGAAGAGAAATCTTCTTCTTATATTTTTCGGAATCATATTTTCAGACTCATTATGTTCAGATTCATATTTTTCTTAGAAAACTCTTGTTCAATATTTTTTTATTACTAAAGAATATTTTCTTTGTTCACGATCTTTTTCTATTAACAAGTTCTTGTGGAAATATTTTCTTCAAGATAGAAAGAATAAATGTTGGTTCTATTGACAACTTAAATCCAACAAGACCGCCGATTTTTTATTTAAATGATTATGAGTACATGAGATATAACATGAAGACATTCATTATCAATACTGGAGTTGACAATTTTTCCATGCTTACTGAAGGTTATAAAATCCATAACAAGGAAGTTAGTACCTTCACCTATCAAGAAAAGATTGAATATAAACTGAATTATAAGGTACGCAATACCTTGCTTTGTTCTATGACTAGTAATATATACAGCCAAATATCCTCTTGTGGATCTGCACACAGTATCTAGAAGAAACTTAATGTTACACATTTTGGTACTTCTAAAGTTATAGAGATAAGAAGAGCTATGTTGAGAGCCGAATACCATGGATTTAACATTCCTTTTGGAGAACCTATAAGAAAATTTCAACAAAGGTTGATGACTATTGTGAATAGCTTATAGTCTATGGGAGAAAAAGTTTTGGATGATGAGGCTCTTGTAGATAAGATCATAGAAAATATTCTAAATGAGTGGGAGTCCAAGAGCACATCAATTAATGAGAACAGAAAAGTCACCCAGATTTCCTTAGATGAGCTGTTTAGAACTCTTCTCCAGCATGAGACAAGAATGAAGAGAGATGATAATAATGTTAAAAAGAAGAATAGGAATGGAGGAGTTTCTTTTACAACTACTTCAAATCATATTAAATCCAAGACTCCTAAGAGAGTTACTAGATCTAAATCTAAGAAGGTTATTATCCAATCTGAATATCGTGGAAGTGAATCTTTCGAAAATGAGTTATCAAATCTTGCTTGAAGAATGAACATGATTGATTGACAATTCAATCTAGATATAAAAAGAAGGAAATGAAAGACAAGAAATATTCTGATGTTACATGTAATGAATGCAAGAGAGATAGACATATAAGGCCTGATTGTCCAATGCATAATAGAAAGGAATGAAAGGAAAAGAATTCTGAATGAAACATAAAGAAATACTAAAAATCTAATACTAAGAATGTCATGAAAGCTAATGACACCTGGAGTGCCAGTGGTGGTGACTCTTTTGATGAATCTTCAGATTACGAATCATCCGGACAATATAATCTTGGTCTAATAGCCAGACTACCTATTGACAATCATTGTTTGATGGATAAGGTACACAATGCTGAATCAATGACAAATGATTAATTAAATGAAAATTATAGCAATGATAAATATTATGAATCCTTGGTTTAAGAATTTTCATCTGATGATGATAATACATTACCTTCCTATGAAGAAGATTCTAGGTTTTCCAAACTCCTTGAAATTGAGAATTAAAAACTCATGAGAAAACATGATAAGGAAAATTCTAGGAATACTATTACTACTAAGGAAATGTCAGATCTTTTTGAAGATCATGATAAGAAAATTGTTGATTTTGAATGTATTTCAAAAAAAATTGAGGAAGTAAATTCTGAGAAGAATAAACTTTCTAAGGATCTAGAAAATGTAATTTCTAATAAAATTGTTTTTTATCCTAAATCTAGTTCCAAATTAGATGTTTTAGAAGAAAAGAAATTATTTATCAAACTAATATCTGAAATTTGTTCCTTGAGGAAGTGTTAGTAAAACATTACCTTAGGTAAGGTAATTTTTTATAAAATTTATTCTCAAATCTGACCACTAAGGAATAGTTCTGGTTTTGGTTATACTAGTTCTAAACTGATTTTTAGGAACAATTATTTTGATCCACAAAGTCCTCCATTTTGCACTAAGTGTCAGTGTGGTGGACACTGGAAAAAAAATTAGCTCATTAAACAAAACCCAATATTTAGGATTTCATAAATTTTATTTCTCTATGAAAATGTGGATACCTAAACATTTTCTTTCTGAAATTTATAGATCCAAGAAATTTTGTATTCCAAAATTCTAACTCTTTTATTTTTAGGAAAATATTATCAAGACGAAAGGAGAAAAAGTTACTTTTGGAGATAATGCTTTGGGAGTAATTATTGGTATATGTAACATCGTTCTTCTTGGATAAACTTTGATTTCAAATGTTTTTTTATCAGGGATCTTAAGCACAAACTCATTAGTATAAGACAATTATGTGATGAAGGTTACCTTGTGAATTTTAGGAATGACAAGTGCTTAGTAAAAAATTTAATGGAGTTATAATTGTTCAATTTATCGGAATACAAGATCAACTTGGTGATATTTTAACAAAATCATTACCCACTGATAGATTTTAATACATTAAATAAGAGTTAAGAATTATAACCATAAGGTAATCTTCTTTGTTAACTTTTTGTTAAACCGATGTACTTACAGTAATAAACTCCTTTTCAAAGGGGGATCACATTAGGTTGTAAATGAAAATTTCTCGTAGTCAGTTTTTCAAAAAAAATCGTAATGAAAATTTTTCATAGTATGTTTTTCTAGTTTTTCTTAATGATTTTTTTCGTAATTTTCCTAATGAAAATTTTCATACTCAAAATTTTGGTAATGAAGTTTTCAAAAATTTTCATAATGAAGCTCTCAAAATTATCGTAATGAAGTTTTCAAACTTTTTCTTATTGATGTTTTCAAATTTTTCATAATGATTTATTCAAATTTTTCGTAATGAATTTTCCAACATTTTCGCTATGTGTTTTCAAAATTTTCGTAATAATGTATTCAAAATTTTTTTTAATAAAGTTTTCAAAATTTTGATAATAAAGATTTCAAATATTTTTGTAATGATGATTTCAAAATTATCTTAATTAAGTTTTCAAAATTTTTCATAATGATCTTTTCAAAATTTTCATAATGAGATTTTCAAAATTTTTTGTATAAAAGTTTTCAAAAAAAAAATTAATGACATTTTCAAAGTTGTCGTAATGATGTTTTCAAAATTTTTGTAATAATTGTTTCAAAATTTTCATAATGATGTTTTCAAAATTTTCGTAATGATGTTTTCAAAAAATTTCGTAATGAAGTTTTCAAAATTTTCTTAATGATGATTTCAAAAACATATGTCATGATTTTTTCAAAATTTTCGTAATGATGATTTTTGAAATGAAAATTTTCATACTCAAACTTTTTTATCATAATGGTTTTTTTTCATAATCAAAATTTTCAGAATCTAAATTTCTTCATGATGGTTTTTTTTGTCCATAAAAATAATATTCCTGGTAATATGAAAGGAATGATTTCATTCTTAAGTCATTGTAATCATCATTTAATTCCTGGTATTTTCTTTTGTGTTTTAAAATTTTTTGTCTCTAGTTTCTCTAAATATGAATGTTTTTCTTTAAAACCTCAAAAGACCAGATCCTACCAAATTTTTCTTGCGGCTATCATTTCAACTGTCAGATCTAATCAGAAGGATTTTTAGCCATTAGATCGAGTATAAATGTTCAACGGTCGCATCAATGCCTATATAAAGGACCCCCAAATGGTGATCCCACTTTGGTTTTCAAGCCTCTACGTGCCGAAGCTCTGCCCCCTTTCAAAATCCCATTTTGAATCTCTCAAATCCTGCCCAAATCCGATTGTTTGGTGAAGTTCCTTCTAAAGAAATGTCAACGGTCAACACCATTTGGGAGTGGCATATTTACAGAGAGTGGTTGGTGCATCCGAATTTCATTTCCATGCATGACTCCATTATATCAAAGAACATCAGGTTGAATGGTTTGGAGAGTTTCTGCATATCAAAGCCGGGTGCTCAAGACATGGTGTATCTGGATTTTATTATGGAATTATATGAGTAATCTAGTTAATTTATGGAATAAGGAATAGATAAATATTCATTCAAAATCTATGTAAATACCTATGCTCTTTCGTGCACCAAGGCTGCTAGCTTGGTTGGAATTCCATATGAAGGAGAAGTCGAGTTCCTTTCTCACAAGCTGCTGAATGTTCAGGGATTTTTTTTAATGGTGAAAGCTCTGGATTTTCTTGTCCTTTCAGATATCAAGACTAAAAAGATTTCTCATCTGACCACAAATGATTGGATCCTTGAATTTTGGGTTCATGGTTTCATCATACCGGGAAAAGTTGATAAGTGCACCTTGAAGAAGAGGGACATGTATATCCAATATTTTATGGTGAATCTGAGGAATATCCACATGATGAATCATATTCTCATTACACTAGATAATATCAAGAAAGGGAACTTGAAAGCGTAGATTTTAATATATCCAACAATTCTTTCCAAGTTGATTGTTTAGTGTCTTCAATCCTTCAAAATTCCTTACAGTTCTAAACTGAGGAATTGTAAAGTCATGTTGGTAAGTGATGATACTTTGAAGAGAATGAATATTGGTTTCTCTAAAGATTCCAGAAAATTATATGACTTACCAGAGGTGGAGGCAGAAGTCGTTCTGAAGAAGCAAGATGTGGCAGAACCAACAAAAAAGGTTGGAAAGAAGAGGAAGTTGAAGGATGTGTATGAAAAATAGAAAAAATCTAAAGATAAAGAAACTCAATCCACAACTTCAAATCCCAAGAAGAAGAAAGCTTATCCGGATGAGGTTTTTGCCAAGTGAAGGGAAGAAAAAATAAGAATAGGGAGGAAGGAGAGCCACAGTTTGGCTTGGATCCTGCAGAGGCCAAAGCATTGAAAGAGAAGGCAGCCAATGAGCTTGAGAAGCAAGCCAAAGAAAATAAACAAAAGAAGAATATGTCTGAGGCCGAGGTTGTTCATTCCCTTTTGAGGGATACTGAAATAGAATTCGAACAAATTCCAGTGCCAAAATCATTCTTGGTTGAGGATTTAACTGAAACTCTAGGGAAGAAGTACATGACTCTGGAAAAACCCCAAGAGATGGTTGTTGAAGAAAAGGATTTTATTGAAGAATGGAAAGATGAAGAAAGCAGTACAGACATAGAAGACCTCATTCAGCAAGTTGAATACTTTCATGAGAAGGAAACCCCATCTGAGAAACTATCAATACAAACTTTTGATGTAGAGTCTTCAAAGCTCCCAACTCCTAGGAAGGATGATTAAGGTGAAGATGAGAAGGGAAAAGGAGAAGTTAATAAATTATCTGAGGAAGAGAGTTATAATCAATATTTTATACACCCTAAAGATGTTGAGGCTAGAGATGAGAAGGAGAAAATATATGAAGATAGAGTTGTTCAGCTATTTGACAGAGAACATGCGACTCCAGATGAAGAAGTTGTTCCGAGAACTGATAAGGGGAAACAGGTGGCTTAAGATACACCTACAATAGTTGTTTTGATGAATAAAAAATCTGATGGATCTTCAAAGATAAATCTTGTTTTGTTAGAGAAAGAGATCTCACCAAGCAAAGTTTCGGATTCAGAATCATCTTTTCTGGTTCATTACATTATAGTCCAATCCTTGAAGAAGCTTGTTAGGAAAATTATGATTTTTCCAAGCATAGATTCCAGATTCTAGATGCTTCAACATACTTTGAACCAAAAATTGGATTCATTGTTCATGGTGATTGGAAAGTGTATCAAGCTAGAGACAGACTTCAAATATTTCCTGACCAACTATGAAGCTCACAAAAAATATTGTTTGAAAGTGGTCACCTGTTCAATGAAAATAGTTGAAGATTTGAGAGATCTTGATGAATTTCAATATGATGTTAAGGATGATTTTGATACTAAAGATGGTAAAATCAAAGATCTCATGACTAGATTCAAGTAAAAGCTAAATCTTTAGTAGAATACTTGGATTAAGAAAGTAAATGATCTGAATGGGAAGTTTTATTTTGTTTCCCAAAGTTTGAAGAGGGAAAGGGATCTTCGGATTAAGATCGAAGAGAAGCTAGTTAAGCAAGATGAGTTTTTGAAGGTTCAGGAAAAAGCTCTAAAGGATCAGGAAAAAAAGTTCAAAGGATTAGAGAAGAAAACGAGGAAGAACGGAAGGAGATAAAGAAGCTAAAAACCATAGTGAAAAAATTGATACCCAAGGAAAAGGAAGGAAAATAGATCCAATCCGATATTTTGTTGTATTTTTTTCTATGTACAAATTCTTCCAATCTTAATGAAATTTTGGTTCCTCGTTTTTTTTCATGCTTTGTACTAATATTTCAGGTACTATAATTTCTTTTCCATTCCCTCAAATTCTTTTTGAAAATCACAAAATGGGGGAAGGAAAAGAATGCTAAGTAAAGAAGAAATATCTTTAAGTATGGGGGAGTTTATCTAAGGGGGTGTTTTCATTATAGTGATTTTCCAACTCAAGATAATGAAAAATATCATTCCAAAAATCTAGAATATGATCCTTAGTGATCCAAATCCTAAGGGGGAGTTAGTCATATTTATCTTTGACAATGTGAAATGGGAGATAAGTTTTATTTTTATTGTCTAGAAAAATATTTTCTAACTCCTTTTATTCTTTTTCATAAGGATGTTTGTGCTTTCCAAAAAGGTGAATATTGTTGAGTAAATAAGGTTTTCCTTATGACTTTTCCATTCCTCCATACTTGGGGGATATTGTTAAGTCAATAAGGTTTCCTTATGACTTTACAGTTCCTTCTTGTTTTAAAAATCACAAACACCTTATCTCAAGGAAAATCTTTTTTTTACCCTGTGTGTTACATCTATAAGGAAAAATTTCTTTCCCCAAGTAAATTTATCCTTACCATGTTCATTGTTCATATCATAATTATTCCAAAGTGTAAAATTCGGTTTGGAACCAAAACCTCAGAATCCTATAATCACCAAGATATGAAGCATTTTGTTTTCGGATATGAATTCCTAGAATTATTGTTACGAACTCTTCTGATTTTTGACTCCGAATTCTGAATATGAATTATGGTTATGAACTCTTCTATGTTATGACATTGAATTACGAATAAGAATTCTGATTAATAACTCTTGTAAATACTGACTCTGAATTCTCGTTATGAATTCCTCTGAGTTCTAACACCAAATTCAGATTACGAATTCCTATGTGTTCAGACTCTGAATTCTAATGAATTCAGACTCCGAACATTGTAAGTTCAGGTTCTCAATTCTTGTGAATCCAGATTTCAAATTTCCTTGAAATTCATACTCTGTATTTCTATATAGTTCAAGTTCTGAATTCCTTAGAAAAAAAGAATCTGAATATTCTTGTATTTTAGACTCCGAATTCATTTTTTGTTAGACTCTGAACTTTTATTTTCTTACATTCCGAATATTAATTTTTGGTTATGTAACCATATTTTGTCTTACACTTTTTTTTGTTATAAAATAAAGTCATGCATTTAGTTACTAACTAGCTATTGTTTGAGTGACACGTGTATAGGTCCCTCTTAAATTCATGGAAAAATATAACCATTGGAGGAGGGAGCCGACTGTTGGTGATGTGCCTACAAATAGGAGCTCATTTGAAAAGAGCTCAACACTGTTCTAAGACTCTAGAGATTACATGCTGTTAAAGTGATTTCTAGAGAGAGAATATCATTTCTTTGTTCAAAATAAACTACTTGTTTAGTTTTTTCATTGTGCGACTTCTAATGTTGCGGAGTACATTTGAGGGATTTCGGGAATAGGAAGACATAGGTGGTTACTAACATGAAGTTGAGTACTTCCTTTCTGAGAAAGATAGAGGTGTCGACTATGTTCAAGATGAGGGCTTGCAGGGATAGTAAGATAGACTATGATCATTGTATCGAGGGCATACCCTGGTGTGGGTAATACAAACATTATTGAAAGTATAAATCAAGGGACATTTTTCTAAAGTTGTTGTTACCCTTCTCTTTGGGTTAAATGATTTACTACATGTCACTTGTCTTGTTACATGTTTTCTGCTGCATTTTGTTTGTTGTGGAAAGTATACACTACTACAATATGGGGCTTTGAAACCCCCTGAAATGGGTGACCGCCTCTGGTGGTCGCTGAGCTTTTCCAAAAAAAGGGGGCATCAACACTCTCGCTGCCTCCTCGATCGCCCTCGATGTAGACGCGCACCCTCCCCCATCGTCGTGCGCCCTCACCGCCCTCCACCCTCCGCCTTCATCGGCCTCCGCCCTCTGCCCTCCGGCTCCATCCGCCCTCCGGCCACCCTCAGCCCTCCGACCATCCCCTACCCTGCACTTTATCCCCTCCAGCGTCCCTCCGTCCTCTGGCCTCCGCCCTCCAGCCTCTGGCCTCCGCCCCCTCCGTTCTCCGACCCCTCTGCCCTCCGGCCTCCAGCCTCCACACTCGGCCCTCCACCCCCTTAGCTCCCCCCCCCCTCACCATGCCAGACATCCCCCACACCCAAGACATCCCCCCCCCCCCGCACCTCGAACATCCCCCCCACACCCAAGACAACCTCTCCCCCCACCGCGCATGCAGACAGCCCCCCCGCACCCCGGACACCCCCCCACCCCGGACAGCCCCCCTGAACCCTGGATATCCCCCCCTACACACACACCTTGGACATGCCCCCCCCCCACCCGCACCCCGTACAGCCCTCCCTACACCCCGGATAGCCTCCCCCCCCCCCCACACCAGACAGCCCCCACCCCCCCCCCCCCCCCCGCTGCTCATCCCCCATCCCCACACTACCATCCCTCCTCCAGCTCCCCGCCGCCACCCGTACACTCCCTCACCGCATCACCTCTGGTTTCGGCTCCCCTTCGCTACATGTACTCTCCCTTATAGCACCACCTTCGGCTCCCCTCCCTTCTAGGTTTGTAGCACAACCAGGTGTGACATGGGCATTCAATTACATTATTATTTTATCAATGGTTCAAAAATAATTGTTTAGTATTTATTTTAAATATTTTTGATTTGAAAAATGCCAATGTAATAAATATTGTGTAAATGTTTGTTATACAAATATTATTTCGGATAAGAGTTTGATTGATCTTCCAAATCCAAATTCTAGAGAATATTTCAATGGAATTATGCAGTTTATTGACTTCACTAGAGTATTTGAATGTGACTATATTAGTTGTCCATGTAGAAAATGTGCAAACAGGTATCAATTCACATGAGATACTATGAGGGAGAACCTATTCTTTAATGGATATCTGAAAAATTATAAGAGTTTGAATCATCATGGAGATGAATATGTTCGTTTTCAAAATACAGATGTAGTTCAGATGGATGTTGATGCAAGGATGAATGATCCAATGAATTAAATTCTTACTGAAATGGTACGTGGGTTGGATCCTGAAGACATTGACATCCAGAATCTAGAGACCGGTGAGATAAATCTTCACTCTGGTGCAGATCATGATTTTAGGAGGTTTTATAAAGAACTTGATAATGCGAAAACAAAATTATATCATGGATGTACTTATTAACATAAACTATCATTTATCGTGGAGTTGCTGCATTTGAAGACATCGGATAATTTGTCAGACACATCATTTGACATGCTTTGGTGTTATTAAAAAAGGTTCTTCCTGTCGATGCTAAGATTCTCCAGTCGTATTACCATGCTCGTAAGTTGATAGAGAACATAGGTTTCACATATGATACTGTAGATCCATGTGCAAACAACTGTATGTTTTTTAGAAAGGAAACTGCCCATTTGGATATTTTTATGGTTTTTTGTGCTTCCAAGTGGAAAGAGAACATGCGAAATTGGACTCATTAAATTCAGATTGTGATACAGGTGAAACTAATTTCCGTAAAGCAAATGTGTTACATTCCCCTTAAACCAGGGTTGAAAATATTTTTTTTGTCATATGAAGTTTCTAATTTAATGAGATGGCATGCAGAAAGAGTTCATGAATGTGATATGTTAACCCACCTGGTAGACTCTAATGCATGGAAGGATTTTGATAAGAGACATCTCGAATTTTCTAAAGATGTCTGTAATGTCCGATTCGGATTGAAAGTAGATGGTTTCAATCCATTCAAGTATATGGTTGGTGCAACTAATAGCTCATGGCCCATGGTGTTGGTTCCGTATAATCTTCCTTTGTGGCTTTGTATGAACCAACAATTTATATTACCTTCCACTCTAATTTATGGACCTAAAAGTATTAGGGATAAGATTGATGTTTACCTTCAACCATTGATTGATGAGTGGAATGAATTTAGGGTCGATGGTGTGATGACTTATGACTGTGAAAAAAATGAAATGTTCAAACTGTAGGCTGCTTTATTGTGGAAAATCAATGACTTCCCATGTTACGCAAGTTTATCAGGCTGGATTACAAATGAGGAATTTTATTTCCCTTGTTGCAATAAAAGTAAAAAAAATGTATAGCTTAAACATTCCGTAAAATTGGCATACAAGGGTCACAGACGTTTTCTACCCCCTCAGCACAGGGTGGAATTTTATGGTTCTATAGGGTTCAACCCAGCACCAAAGATCATGACAAGAGGTGAAATTTTATCGCAGATTGAGGAAGAAAACATCTTCACGGTATATGAAATTCAGGATTTGGTGGCTCCTCCAGTACGTAATATTTGTGTTGTGGGTAGGCAGCACAGTCACAATTGGAAAAAGAAAAGTATTTTTTATAGTCTTCCATATTGGAAAACTAAAATTCTAAGGAATAATTTGGATTTCATTCACATTGAAATAAATGTTTTCGAAAATATATTGTAGACCATTTTAGGTGTTAGTGGAAAATCAAAGGACCATGTTAATTCACACTGTGATATGAAAGAAATGGGTTTAAAGAAAACAGTTGCATTTACAGTTAGCTGAGGGAAAAAAGGAATATATGCATGTTTCATAGTATATAATGACTACAAAGGAGAAAGAGACATTTCTTTCCATTTTGAAGATGCTCATGGTTTCTGATTCTTACTCTTCTATTATTTCAAAGTGTGTGAATCTGATGAGCAAAACTTTTCAAGGGTTGAAAATTAATGACAATCGCATACTACTTCATTAGTTGATTCCAATCACATTTTTCGATTATTTATCCCCCAATTATGTTCAGCGGTTAATTGAGATGAGTAATTTATTTAGACAGTTTTTTCTATGAAATCAATGAATAAGTGATTTGAAAAGTTTGCAGGACCGAATTGTACTTATGCTTTGTCACATTGAGAAACTTCCCCCCCCCCCCTCATTTTTTGATATTATGGCCCACTTGATAGTGCACATAACTGATGAAGTAATGGTAGCTGGTCCAGTGAAATTCAGGTGGATGTATCCTATTGAGTGGTATTTGAGTACATTGAAACGATTTATATGAAACAGATCTCATCCATATGCCTTAATAGACAATGGTTATTTGATGGATGAGTGTACAACATTTTGTGAAAATATATTATAGATGTTGAAACAAAATTAGATAATTCCTCTTGTATTCATGATGGTCCAGTTGGAGAAGGAACCACATTTCATATGGACAACATCGAGTGGATACAAGAACATTGATATATCTTGTTCAATACACCATCAGTTTCACCATTAATGCAGTAAGTATCTTATCACTTTTATTGTTTAACGTTTTCATGTTTTTTTGCATAATTTGATCATTTAAAAATTACTTTATCCTTTTTAGGAAACACATTAATGAGATTAAATAAGGAATGTATCGTGCGACTGAGTTTCAAATTCAACAATCTCATGATGCATCATTTCATGATTGGTTCAAGGATTGTGTACGTATAAATTGATTTTCATTATGAGGGAAGTACTATACTAATTTATTTCTGCATATATCAGTATTGAAATTTATAAATTATGTAGTTTCATAAGCTTAGGGAGTTAGGGGACCCCGCGCCAACTGAAGAATTTATCCAAATGGCGGAGGGTCCATCTAAAACGGCTTGAATTTATAAAGTTATAGATTCTAATGGTTTTCGATTTCGCATTAAAGATGTTGATGACAAACGAGGAACACAAAACAATGGCATCGTTTTTCCATTTGTCAATTCTGGTTATTATTTTGGTCAATTGATAGACATAATTGAAGTTGTATACACACACGGGTTGAAGTATATATTGTTAATGTGTAATTGTGTTGATCCCGTGCATGGATGTAAAGTCGATCAATATTAGTTTTCATTGGTGAATTTAAACTTTATATTATAAAAAAAATAATGAGTTGAGAATGAACCTTTCATTTTGACATCACAAGCGGAACAAGTATTCTTCATTACTTTTCCTTCGAATCCAAGTTGGCAACTTGTTGTCAAAATGTCTCAGCGAAGAGTGTTTTTATTTGAAGAAGATGAACCTGAGACTGCTCTGTTTGTTTCCCAACACCTTGATCAACATACCATAGTTCAACGTGATGAATATATTTATTGGGTTAGAGTGGTTTTTGTATGAGAAATGGTCAATTTTCATGCTTAATTAAAGGTATAATTGTTTTCCCGCTATTCATTATTGAATGTCCTAGGATATCATAAATTATATAAACATTTTATAAATCCATGTATGTTTTAATCCTCACTTTTGGACGTTTATTCAGTTATTAATATTTAGGGTGATTTAACTCTTGGTATATTGATGTTATTGTCGGTGAATCTTCCCATTGAGGTATTCTTTATCTGGTTCATGTGCAGCTTGAATTTTTATTAATTCAATCTGAAATTTGGCTATGCATTGATTGGTTTTGAACATAATTTGTATATCTGTTTTGTTAACTTTTCGATTTTTTACATTTCATTCCCAACTAATTATTAAATCCCTTTTTGTTTGATTAATAAATTTAAAAGTTTAATTTTTTTTAAGAAAAATCCAATTTATCTTTTGGATACTTTGGATAGTCCCCTTACTAATGTTTTCTATGACTCCTGGCATATTAGAGGAAGAGGCAGCAGATCCACATCATCCATCTGAGGCATCTATGTCTCAGGGTCGAGGTATGTTTGAATGTCATTATCTCTATTTTTTATGTAATTGATAAACATAAATAAATATATTTATATCATCTGTCAAATTATATATAAATTTTTTTTCAATAGGATCAGAATCGATTGCTTCTTCCTCTCACAAGAGAGGCCCTGGTCGTGACATTTTATCATGGAATTATGACACAACATTTGATATTTCATTTGATGATGTATTTCATCCTGTGGGACTAAATTCACATGCATTTATTCATCAGCTGGGTCGTATAATACATGACCCACATTGATTTCCATTGACCATGCATGACTGTGCTTCTATCCCTCAGGACACATTAGATCATCATTGGTGGGAGGTTCTGGTAAGAAGACCATTTTACTTTATTCTCTATGTATAAACAATACTAATATGTGTGATTTTTTCCATTAATAGAAAAAGTATTCCCTGATGAATTTCGGCCTGTGTGTATGAGAAATTGTCGTTAGATGTGGAAAGATGATAAAGGAAAAGTGAAGAGGGACCAATGGGTACCATATGTGGGTGCCCTAGACATTCTGGAAAAATTCCCAAGAGGTGTCCTCCCGGCTTAGTGGTGTGACTTAGTTGCATATTGGTCTACTGAGGGTTTTCCGGTTTTTATATTTATTTTGGTATATATATTTTAAAGAATGTGTGATTTGTTTGAAATTTGAATGAATTGAATATAGGAGGTGTCATCACGCCATTCTGATAATCGAGCATTGCAGGGACCACCTCACAGGCTCAGGACTCGTCACGTGCCTCAGATCCAACATGAGGTATTTATTATTCATTTATTAATTTATTAATTAATAGGGTATTGTGTTTATATTCTATTCATATACAGTTGCGGGAGCAAGGTGCACCGTAGTTGTATGATTTTGAGGCACGACTACACGCATCCGAGGAGGTAAATGACCAATTGACCACTAAGGATAGAGCACTACGAGAATATGTGAGTCCAGGTGACAGTGTAGGGGATCATACGACGCAGTTCTATACTCTATTTATTTATTTAATTTATATTATTTATGTTATGAAAGTATTCATAATGTTTATTTGTTGTAGGACCCTGGACCACCGGATGGAGGAAGCAGTCATGACCACGCATGACGCATCAAATTCACAGGATGTGTTTTTGTCTATACTGGTGGGGTTGTTATTGATGTTTAGGTTGGGTTTCTAGTGATATTTTTTGTGATGTGGTGGTATCATTGTGTTTTGTCCTGATGCAATGTTTGTGTGTACAAATTGAGAAATAACCATGAAACTGATTAATGATTTGGATTTTTTTTTCATTTAATTCATTAATGTTTTAAATTGCATGTTTTGTAATAGTTTTGAAAAAACAATGTCATTCCTAATATAAACCATTAAACGTTTTTTGATAACTAAGCTCAGGTTCACTATTTGTAGTCCCCAGAGACCCCCCCCCCCCTCCCCTGCACCCCGGAAAGCCCCCCCCCCCTTGACACCACCACCACCCTGGACAGCCCCCCCCCCACCCCGGAAAGCCACCCCTCCCCCCGCCCGCACCCCAAACAGCCCCCTCGCACCCCTGGAAAACCCGCCCCACCCCCGGACACCCCCCCACACCCAGACAACACACCCCACACTGGACAGCCCCCCCCCCCATGGACACCCCCCCAATTGTGCAACTATACAACAGACCAATTGGTCGTTAAACTATTAGGCCATTAGGGAAATTGGCCAGTTAGCCAATTGTTCAGTTGGATGTCAGAACAAATGTCCATTAGACCATTAAGACCAAAATGGTGTGTCACGGTCGAATTCAGTGAAAACGTGCTCTGAATGACCTGAAACCACATGAAAATGATATCAATATTATTTGTAACATGTAGGAGGAGACTACACGTCCATCGTATGTGCGGTGCACGCGGTATGACCGAATGTGTCATTTTCAGCAGTTCAGTGCACTCTAATAGGGCATGTTGGGTGGTCAAAACCACCCGAAAAGCCTCGGAATTCCATGATATCGAATGAAAACAACCGCGGTGTGAATTGTGAAATGTTCAAGTAGACGGCATGTCATTCATAGGTGTTGTTTGACCACGGTGACCGGAAACGTGTTTCCAGAGTCATAAAAGACCAAAACGGAGTGTCACAGTCTAATTCAAAGAAAACGTGATCCGAATCACCTGAAAGCACACAAAAATAATAGGAATATTATTCGTGACATGTAGGATGACACGGCACGTCCATCGGTCGTGTGGTGCGTGCGGTACAAAAAAATGTGTCATTTTCAGCTGTTCGGCTCGCTCTAAAAGGGCGTGTTGGGTGGTCAAAACCACCCGAACGACCTCAGAATTCCATTAAATCATACAACAACAACCGCGGTCTGAATTGTGAAATTTTCGGGTAGTAGGAACTTCATTCGGAGGTGCTGTTTGACCGCGGTGACCGGAAACGCATTTCTGGAGTCATAAAAGACCAAAACAGCATGTCACGTTCGAATTTAGATCAAACATGATCCAAATGACTTAAAACCACAGGAAAATGATAGAAATATTATTTGTGACATGTAGGAGGAGACGATATGTCCATCAGATGTGTGGTGCATGCGGTACAACTAAATGAGTCGTTTTCAGTAGTTTGGCGCACTCTAAAAGGGCACGTTGGGTGGTCAAAACCACCCAAACGACATCAGAATTCCATAAATCATAGTAAAACAACAGTAGTGTGAATTGTGAAATGTTCGGGTAGACGGTACATCATTCAGAGTTGATGTTTGACCACGGGGACCGGAAACGTGATTCCGAAGTCATAAAAGACCAAAACAGCATGTCACGGTCGAATTCAGAGCAAATGTGCTCTGAATGACCTGAAACAACATGAAAATGATAGGAATATTATTCGTGACATGTAGGAGAAGATTGAACATCCATCAGACATGTGGTGTGTGTGGTACGACTAAATGTGTCATTTTCAGCAGTTCGATGCGCTCTAAAAGGGCGTGTTAGGTGGTCAAAACCACCCGAACAACCTCAGAATACAATGAAATCATACTACAACAACCGCGGTGTGAATTTTTTAATGCTCGGGTAGAAGGCACGTCATTGGAAGGTGATGTTTGACCGCGGTGACCAGAAAAACATTTCTGGAGTCACAAAAGACCAAAACGGAGTGTCATGGTCAAATTCAGATCAAACATGCTCCGAATGACCTGAAACCACATAGAAACGATAAGAATATTATTCGTGACATGTAAGAGGAGACAAGACATCTATCAGACGTGTGGTGTGTGTAGTACGACTGAATGTGTCATTTTTTAGAAGTTTGGTGCGCTCTAAAATGTTGTGTTGGGTGGTCAAAACCACCCGAACGACCTCGAAATTCCATAAAATCATATGAAAAAAACCACAGTGGGAATTTTGAAATTATTGGGTGTACGGAACGTCAATCATAGGTGTCGTTTGACCGTAGTGACCAGAAACGTGTTTCCGGAGTTATAAAAGACCAAAACGGCATGTCAAGGCCGAATTCAGAGAAAATGTGCTCTGAATGACCTGATACCACATGAAAATGATAGTAATATTATTAGTGACATATAGGAGGAGAGGGAACTTCAATCGGACATGCGGTGTGCGCGGTACGAACGAATGTGTGGTTTTTAGCAGTTCAGTGCACTCTAAATGGGCACATTGGGTGGTCAAAACCTCTTGAACGACTTCAGAATGCCATTAAATCATACGACAACAACTGCGGTGTGAATTGTGAAATGGTAAAGTATACGGAACGTCATTAGGAGGTGTCGTTTGACCGTGGTGACTGGAAACGCGTTTTTGGAGTCAAAAAAGACCAAAACGGCGTGTCACGGTCGAATTCAAAGAAAACGTGCTCAGAAGGACCTAAAACCACATGAAAACAATATGAATATTATTTGTGACATGTAAGAGGATATATCACATCCATCGGATGTGTAGTGCACATGGTACTATTGAATGTGTCATTTTCAGTAGTTCGGCGCGCTCTAAATGGGCGCGTTGGGTGGTCAAAACCACCCGAACGACCTCAAAATGACATGAAATCATACGACACAACTACGGTGTAAATATTAAAATTTTTACGCACACGACATGTCATTCAGAGTTTTCATTTGACCACGTTGACCGGAAACCCGTTTTCATAGTCATAAAAAACCAAAACGGCGTGTCACGGTCAAATTCAGAGAAAACATTCTCCGAATGACCTAAAACCACAGAAAAATGATAGGAATATTATTGATGACATGTAGGAGGAGACGAAAAATCCATCGGACATGCGGTGTGCACGGTACGACCAAATGTGTCCTTTTTAGCAGTTCAGTGCGCTCTAAAAGGGTGCGTTGGGTGGTTAAAACCACCAGAATGACCTCGGAATGCCATGATATCATACGGTAGAAACCGCGGTGTAAATTATAAAATGTTAGAGCAGAAATAACATCATTCGGATGTGCCGTTTGACTATAATGACTGGAAACGCGTTTCCGAAGTCATAAAAAAACCAAAACAGCATGTCACGGTTGAATTCAGAAAAAACGTGCTCCAAATCACCTGAAACCACAAAAAAATGATAGTAATATTATTCGTGACATGTAGGAGGAGATGTCACGTCCATCGGATGTGCAGTGCACACGGTACGACTGAATGTGTCATTTTCAGCAGTTCGGCGCACTCTAAAATGGCGTGTTGGGTGGCCATCACCACCCAAAGAACCTCAGAATTCCATTAAATCATATGAAAAAAACCACGGTGTGAGTTTTGAAATGTTCAGGTAGACGACATGTCATTAGGAGGTGTCATTTTTCTGTGGTGACTGGAAACGCGTTTCTGGAGTCATAAAAGACCAAAACGGCGTGTCACAGTCGAATTCAGAGAAAACATTCTCCAAATGACCTGAAACCACATGAAAATGATTGGAATATTATTCATGACATGTAGGTGGAGATTCCACTTCCATCGGACATGCGGTGCGTGCGGTATCACCGAATGTGTTGTTTTCAGCAGTTCTGTGCGCTCTAAAAGGGCACGTTGTGTGGTCAAAACCACCCGAACGACGTTGGAATTCCATGAAATCATATGAAAACAACCGAGGTATAAATTTTTAAATGATCAGGTAGACAGAATGTCAATCGGAGGTGTCGTTTGACCATGGTAACCAGAAACATGTTTCTGGAGTCATAAAAAACCAAAACGGCGTGTCACGATCGAAATCAATGCAAACATGCTACAAATGACTTGAAACCACATGAAAATGATAGGAATTTTATTTTTGACATGTATTATAAGCCAAAAAATCCATCAGACGTGCGATGCGCATGGTACGACTGAATATGTCATTTTCAGCAGTTCGGCGCGCTATAAAATGGCGTGTTGGGTGGTCAAAACCACCCGAACGACCTCGAAATTCCATGAAATCATAGAAAAACAACTACGGTATGAATTGTTAAATTTTCGGGCAGACTAAACATCATTTGAAGGTGCCTTTTGACCACGGTGACCGGAAAGGTGTTTCCGGAGTCATAAAAGTCCAAAGCGGTGTGTAACGGACGAATTTAGAGAAAACGTGCTTTGAATGATATTAAACCACATGAAAATGATAGGAATATTATTTGTGACATGTAGGAGGAGACAAAACATTCATCGGAGGTGTGGTGCATGTGGTACGCAGAATGTGTCATTTTTAGCAGTTCATCGTGATCTAAAATGGCATGTTTGGTGGTCAAAACCACCCTAACGACTTCTAAATGCCATGAAATCAAACGACGACAACTGTGGTATGAATTTTGAAATGTTTGGGCAGACTTCACATCAATAAGAGTAGTCGTTTGAGCGTAGTGACTGGAAACGCATTTTCGGAGTCACAAAAGACCAAAACGGCGTGTCACGATCGAATTCAGAGCAAACGTTCTCCGAATGAATTGAAACCACAAAGAAACAACAGGAATTGTATTTTTTTTACATGTAAAAGGAGACGGAACGTCCATCAGACGAGCGGTGCGCGCGGTACAATTGAATGTGTCGTTTTCAGCAGTTCGGCGCGCTCTAAAAGGGCGTGTTGGGTGGGCAAAACCATCAGAATGACCTCATAATTCCATGAAATCATACGAAAATAACCGCAGTGTGAGTTTTGAAATGGTTGGGCAGACGACACGTCATTTGGAGGTGTCATTTGACCGCGGTGACAGAAAACGCGTTTTCGGATTCATAAAAGACCAAAATGGCATTTCATGGTCAAATTCAGAGAAAACGTGTTCTGAATGACCTGAATCCACACGAAAATGATTGGAATATTATTCGAGACATATATAAGCAGACGTGACATCCATCGGACGTGTGGTGCATGCATTACGACTGAATGTGTCGTTTTCAGCAATTCGACGCGCTTAAAATGGCACGTTGGGTGGTCAAAACCACCCGAATGACCTCTGAATTCCATGAAATCATACGAAAACAACCGTGGTGTTAATTATTAATTGGTCGGGTAGACATCACATCATTTTAGGTTCTGTTTGACCGTGGTGACCGGAAACACCTTTTCAGAGTCATAAAAGACCAAAACGGTGTGTCACTGTCAAATTCTGAGAAAACATTCTCTGAATGACCTGAAACCACATGAAAATGATAGGAATATTATTCGTGACATGTTGGAGGAGACGAAACATCCATAGGACATGCGATGCACGCGGTACGACCGAATGTGTCATTTTAAGCAGTTCGGCGCGCTCTAAAAGGGTGCGTTGGGTGGTCAAAACCACTCGGACAACCTTGTAATGCGATGAAATCATACTACAACAACCTCGGTGTAAATTGTAAAATGGTCTGACAGGAAACACGTCATTCAGAGGTGTCGTTTGACCGGGGTGGTCGGAAATGCGTTTCCGGACTCAAAAACATCCAAAACAGCGTGTCATGGTCGAATTCAGAGCAAACGTGCTCCGAATGACCTAAAACCACACGAAAATGATAGGAATATTATTCTTGACATGTTGGAGGAGACGAAATGTCCATCAGACATGCGGTGTGCGCGGTACGACCAAATGTGTCATTTTCTGCAGTTCATCACGCTCTAAAAGTTCGCGTTGGATGATCAAACCACCCGAATGACCTCAGAATGCCATGAAATCATACGACAACAACCGTGGTGTTAATTTTGAAATTTGTTTTAGACGTCACATCATTCGGATGTTCTGTTTGACCACGGTGATTGGTAACACGTTTCGAAAGTCATAAAAGACCATAACGGCGTGTCACGGTCGAATTCAGAGCAAATATGCTCCGAATGACCTGAAACCACAAAAAAATGATAGAAATATTATTCGTGACATGTTGGAGGAGACAGTACATCCATCAGATGTGTGTTGTTCGTGGTATGACTGAATGTGTCATTTTTAGCAGTTTGGTGCACTCTAAAAGGGCGCGTTGGGTGGTCAAATCCACCCAAATGTCCTTGGAATGCCATGAAATCATATTACAACAACTGCAGTATGAATTGGGAAATGTTCAGGCAGATGGCATGTCATTCGGAGGTTCCATTTGACCGTGGTGACCGGAAACGCATTTCCAAAGTCATAAAAGACCAAAATGGTGTGTCATGGTCAAATTCAGAGAAACCGTGCTCCGAATGACCTGAAACCACATGAAAATAATAGGAATATTATTAGTGACATGTTAGAGGAGACTAAATATCTATCAGACATGTGGTGCACACGGTACAACTAAATGTGTAGTTTTCAGCAGTTTGACACGCTCTAAAAGGGCGAGGTAAGTGGTCAAAACCACCCGAATGACATCGGAATGCCATGAAATCATGTTAAAACAACCTCCATGTGAATTTTGAAATGGTCGGGTAGAGGTCACATCATTCAGAGGTGCCTTTTGACCACGGTGACCGGAAATGCGTTTCTGGAGTCATAAAAGACCAAAACGGCGTGTCACAGTCGAATTGAGAGAAAACATGCTCCGAATGACCTGAAACCACATGAAAATGATAGTAATATTATTCATGACAGGTATGAGGAGATGAAACGTCCATATGACATGTGGTTCACATGGAAAAAAATTCCATTTTAAACAATCAAAAAATTTCAGAAACTTAAGCAAAGACTCAAAATAAAGAAAAAAATTCTAAAATGATAACATTTCATAAATTGGGGGTTTTAAATTATTATAACACCCATGATATGTCGGATTTCATTTTGTTATATGTATATAATAATTGAATAAATATGTCAAATTTACGTTTGTTTTGTTTAGTTGTTTTCTTTGAATCTTATTGAAGGATTCTAAAGCAGATGGCAGTGGACCGTTGAAGAATGTCTATATATTATTGTTTATAATGATATTGATCTTTATGGTGTTTGGAATTGTTTTTCATTTTTTATGATTTATATGTTTTTTTTTCTCTACCATGAAAAATATTAATGAAAATATTTCCAGTTTAGCGACCACCAATGTCGGTTGCTGTAGGCCCACATTTCGGCTCGCTTCAGTGATCACCAATGATGGTCGCTATAGGCCGACATTTCGGCTGGCTTCAGTGACCTTAAAAGTGACCACCAATGGTGGTCGCTGTAGGCCGGCATTTCGGCCAGCTTCAGTGACAGCCAATGGCGGTCACTGTAGGCCTACAAAGACAGGCCAAAAGCGATCGCCAATGGCGGTCGCTGTGTGGTCTGTAGAGGCCTAGAGCGAGCGCAAATGGTAGTCCCTATAGGGTGAATTATTGGTAGTGATAACTATATTATACTTCATTATACTTGTACTCTTATTTAGTAAGACTATATACACTTTAAGGTAGAATATTTATCATTGTAAACTTTTATTAAGTTTCATTCTCCAGAACCATCTTTCCGAACTCACTTTCTCGGAATCGTATTTCCTCAATGAAGCAAGTGTGTAGATCTAGAGGTTTTGTGAATTTCCTTGTTTAACCTTGTTAATCATAACCATCTTTAAAAGTTACAAAGGAATTTTTTAAATGTGTATAATTCCCCCCTATTGTATTTTGAGAATCACTTGATACTACATACAATATCTATGTTATTTCGATACTACATTTGGTATTATAGAGTATATAATACTCACATACCATCTCAACAATCTCCTCTGCCACGTCTGCCTGCTCCATGCGGAAATCCTCAGTTGAAACACTATCTATGCCTGGGCAATACCTCAACCATCTGCTGATCATCTGTATGGTGGGTCGAACAGTCACGAGCCATGTGACCCTACCTGCCGCATGCGTAACACTGCTTGTTCCTGGTATGACTGGCTTTGCCTCAGGTGCCCCGCACAACTGACCATGAATCATGTGGTCGTCCATCTGTAGGTATGTTCCTCTTGGGCCTCTACATCATCTATTAGCTACCAGATTCAGAAGACCCTGCTATGTGATGACTGGTAGTGGGTCTCGCTACTGGTGTCTGCTCAACAAAGAAACTCTCCACTAGGAGGGCACTATCTAACACCTTTGTCTACGCCGGGATGCTATGTAAGATCCTTATAGCCCTGATCTCTTACCTGAGTACCTGCTAGAAGGTCTGAGCCCTGAAGAATTGGTCCTACACCATATTTTTGGAGTAGCATGAGAGGCCAGTGAACCTCGCTGAGTATTGAGCCACAGTCATGATGCCCTGTTACAGATAAAGTATCTATTAAAGGCGCACAACGTGAAGAGTCCCTGGGACAAACTCTGCTTGAAACATGATCTTGAAGTCTGCCCAAAGAATTGTCACCTCATCATGATCCTGGATCATCGTGCTCCACCATCTTCATGCTACTTCCTGTAGAAGAATGACATCAAGGATCACCATGAGATCAGCTGGTGTCCCTACCAGTCTGAAGACTCTCACCATGTCCTCCATCCAATCCTCAAATGCATGTGGGTCCGTCTCTCCGCTTATCCTGGGTGGCCTCTAGCACTGTAACTTGTACAATGCTCCCAAGCAGTGTGCACCCTCTTCTGTTGTAGTTGGTGGCATCGATGGACCAATGGGTTATGGTACCATTGGTGCCTCTTCTCGTGCCTCTACTAGAAGAGGTCCCTACAATGAGGCATCGTTGCTCGGTGGGCTATCATTGCGTGTAACTCTCAGATCTCTAGCTGGATATCTGCGTGGAGGCATCCTTAAAAGAAACAGGTGTTCCAATGTCAATAAGTTATACCTAGAGAGCCAACTCAATGAGTTCACAGTGAAGACTTTTGAAAACACACACACAATCAGTGTTTTCGTGCACTGAGTCAGAAATCAGAAGTCAGGGTCCTAGTGTTTGGATATGTCAGCCACCACACCAACAATGGATTCCCTAAAATTATAACCACACTCACTACACATAACACTATTGTTGTTAAAAATAATTATTAAAGTCTTATGTTCTAGGGTATACTGACTCCTATGATACCAATTTGTCACAACCTATCCTTGATGCCCGTGTTGTGACTATGCCATGCCTGCCTTCTATAGTCCTGGGGCTGGCAACAAGTACTAAAGGTGCATTCCCTAAAACTGGGAAGGCATTGCCTTTATAACCTATAACACACAAAACCAACCACACAACAAGATACAAACTCGAGTAAATTGAATAGTAAATTGAGTGTCTACAGAAAGTAAAAAGGGACCAGAATACAATCCCAAATAGAAATTACAAGGAATACTGGAAATTACAAGATGGATGATAGGTGAAAACCAACTCCTTGATCGTCCAACACAAATCCTACATGAAGGGTTGGTACAACTCATGAATGGTCATCTCTACAGTTCGCCTCGTCTAACGTCCACCTCCGAGCCACCTCCAGTCCTAGTACTCTCGTCCTTATTCACCAATTTCCATAATCTTCACCAAACACAACAGGGTGTGGGCATAGACCATGTAGGGGTTATTATAATGATACTCATTAGGGACCCTGAGACCATCAAGGTCTCACAAAATTCACCAAGGATAAGCCACACAACATGAAATCAACTAACATCCCTACTTAGGTATATGACCATACATGTTCCTAAGTTATCATGTAACCCATATCAATCATGAGAAAAAACAGATTCAAACTCAAAAGCCCAAAGCTCGTCTGTTCCACAATGGAAGGAATATCGTGAAGGAAAGTACCACAAAGGTAGGAAAAACTGAAGAATACAACAAAGGTATTACCACAATGGAATGAACTGGTTAGGTATAATCTCTTCTCAAACTATGTATAACTTAGGTACAGTAGTAGAGATGATTAGATGTAACTACTGAATCATCATACTCGGTTAAGAGTAACACCCACAAATGATTGATAATCATCATCAAACCCAAATAGGATATATTGTTTCTAACCCACAAAGGATCACTCGGTGCTGACCCACACAGGATCACTCAGTGCTGACCCACACAGGATCGCTCGGTGCTGACCCACACAAGATCGTCGGGTGCTGAACCACACAGGATCTCCAGGTGATGACAAACACAAGATAACTTGGTGCTGACCAACACCGGGTCTCTCTAGTAGTCCTGGATGGAATCATAGATCAGTTCCATGTGGGACCCTCAATCACAGACCCACAAAGGATCTCTTCCTCAAGTCACAGCCAGCAACTGGGTTCCCGCACTAGGCTTTCTTGTCTCCAAAAGCGTCTGCTCCTCATGCCACTAGTCGATACTCTAACTACCATGAAGTCCCACTATAGACGGAAAAAAGTTATAAATTTCTAGATAATGCTTCGAAGAGAGAAAGAGATGTCATATTCGTACCCAGATGGTCGTATCAGAGGTCCTGGAGGTGTCGCGTAGAAAAAAGGGTGAAGCGCGCAAAAAAGATTCTCCCGCACGGAAGCCCGGGGATTCACGAAGGGTCCCGGCGCCGTCGTGAAATAATTTCGTGCCCGCGCCCCGTGCGGTCAGCCTTTCGTGCCGCCGTCTCCATCGTGCAAATATTTTTGGTTGTCCTGAATTTCATGCCTCTGGATGCCTATAAATAGAAATCACCCCATTCTTACTCGAGGCTGAAGAATTCGAACTGCTTCTCGTGCGCGTAATTGGCATTCAACGCGTGCACAATATGGCTTTCAGGTGTGGTTCTATTTCACGAAAAGTTTCCCCAGGGTCGGCCTTCACGTGAGATACCCCTGGCATAGACTAAAATTCAAACCCCTTTGGGGTCTTCCCCTTGCGCGTAACCCATTCCACGGTGTGCAAGTCAGCCTAGCCGCGTACAATCCTTCCTTTGCGCGCAATTTCTTCTTTTGCGTGAAAACCCTTCAAGGCACGCACAAAACCTAAAAACCCAATCCTGTGCAAGTGACACTGATTCTGCACCAACCTGAGATTTTCATGTCGGGCCCCTTTATTCTGCACAAGCCCCGAGAGTTGCACACAATCCCCAGGGCACTTCACCTCGGTACTCCCCAGGCATCCCCCTTCTGCGAGAGCCTGATGCCCTTCTCCTAGGTGCCATTCACAGGTGTCTCATGCACCCCAGGCATCTGCATCATGCATGGTTTTCCCATGTGACCTTCCAGGCTCATACGAAGTAACTTAAAGTCCCTTGTTCAATTCTTCCCATTTCATTGCTTGGCCTTATGCTTCTTCGCATATGCACGCTAACATCTATTTCTTCTTCACATATCTATGCTAATGTGGACCCCATGATGGTTTTCTCCATAACACACCCTCAGATACGGCCTTGCCAATGCCTTCCCTTACACAAGGGACAGAGGGCACCTGTCATGTAAGTCCTAGGGGTGCGGAGCCAACCCAATTCGTCCAAGATCCAGGATGTTAAACTGGAAAACAACTCATCCTGAACACATGACATTAAACTATGACCTGGCCCCATGCCTCGCACGCAGGGTCCCCCCACCTTGGAAATTTTCCACGCTCACTCATATCCATGGGGATGAGATCATACCTCACAAGGGGTTGATTTATGGGAGTGGTTTTCATCCGTGGGGAAGGGAATCCACCTTTGTGTAATCCCCCCGCACCCCGGAAACCCCCCTGTCCTCTCACCACCTCCTCTCCTCCAGCTCCCCGTCGTCATCGCCACCCGTCCCCTCCCTCGCCGCACCGCCTCTGGCTCTAGCTCCCCTTCGTTTCCTCTCCTCTCCCTCGTAGCACTGCATTTGGCTCCCCTCCCTTCCCGGTTTGTAGCGCAATCAGGTATGACCTGGGATTTCACTTACATTATTATTTTATCAATGGTTCACAAACAATTGATTAGTATTTATTTCAAATATAGTTGATTTGAAAAATTAAAATGTAATAAGTATTGTGTAAATGTGTGTTATACAGATATTATTATGGATGAGAGTTGGATTGATCTTCCAAATCAAATGTCTAGAGAATATTTCAATGGAATTATGCAGTTTATTAACTTCACCAGAGTATTTGAAACTATCTATATTAGTTTTCCATGATGAAAATTTGCTAACAGATATCAATTCACATGAGATATTGTAAGGGAGCACCTATTCATTAATAGATTTCTGAAAAATTATAAGAAATTGACTTTTCATGGAGAAGAATATGTTAATTGTCAAAATACAGATGTAATTAATATGGATGTTGATGCAAGGTTCAATGATCCAATGCATGAAATGATTACTGAAACGGTACGTGGGTTGTGTCCTGAAGGCATTGAAATCTAGAATCTTGAGACCGGTGAGATAAATCTTCACTCTGGTGAAGATTTTTAATCAAGGAGGTTTAATGATGCACTTGATGATGTGAAAACAAAAATATATCCTAGATGTACTTCTTACCATAAATTTCCGTTTATCATGTATTTGTTTCATTTCAAGACATTGAATAATTGGTCAGACACATCATTCAACATGCTTTTGGGGTTATTGAAAAAGGTTCTTCCTGTCGACGCTAAGATTCTAGAGTTGTATTACCATGCCTGTAAGTTGACAGAGAACATAGGTTTTACATATGAGACCATATATGCATGTGCAAACAATTGTATGTTGCTTAGAAAGGAAATTGCCCATTTGGATATTTGTATAGTTTTTGGTGCTTCCAGGTGGAAAGAGAATAGGGGAAATCATACACATCAAAGTTAGATTGCGATACAGGGGAAACCGATTGTCGTAAAAAAATGCATAACATTCCCCTTAAACCGAGGAAGAAAAGATTTTTTATGTCATCTAATGTTTCTAATTTAATGACATGGCCTGCAGAAAGAGTTCATGAATTTGATATGTTAACCCACCCAACAAACTCTCATGCATGGAAGGATTTTGATAAGAGACATCCTGAATTTGCTAAAGATGTTTTTAATGTCCGATTGGGATAGGTAGCAGATGGTTTCAATCCATTCAAGTCTATGGTTTGTGAAACTCATAGCACATGGCCTGTGGTGTTGGTTCCATATAATCTTCCTTCATGGATTTGTATGAAGCAATAATTTATATTTCTTTCCACTCTTATTGATGGACCTAAAATTCCAGGGGATAAGATTGATGTTTACCGTCATCCATTGAATGATGAGTTGAATGAATTTTGGGGCGATGGTGCGATGACTTATGACTGTGAAACGAATGAAATGTTCAAACTACAGGATGCTTTATTGTTGAAAATCAATGAAATCCCAGCTTATGAAAATTTATCAGGATGGAGTACGAATGGAGAATTATCTTGCCCTTGTTGCAAAAAAAGTAAAAAATCATTATGGATTAAACATTCCAAAAAATGGGCATACATGGCCCAAATACGTTTTATCCCCGCTCATCACATGTTCAGAAATTACAGAGTGCAATTTGATGGTTCTAGAGAGTTCATCCCAACACCAAAGATCATGATAGGAGTCAAAATTTTATCACAAATTGAGGAAGAAAACATCTGCACGGTATATGAAATTTAGGATTTGGTGGCTCCTCTAGTACATAATATTCGTGTTTTGGGTATGAAGCGCAGTCACAATTGGAAAAAGAAAAGTATATTTTATATTGTTCCATATTGGAAAAATAACATGCTGAGTCATAATTTGGATTTCATTCACATTGAATAAAATATTTGTGATAACATATTGTGGACCATTTTAGTTGTCAGTGGAAAATCAAAGGACCATGTTAATGCACTCCTTGATTTGGATGAAATGTGTTTAAGGAAATAGTTGCATTTACAGTTAGCTAAGTGAAACAAGGCATATATGCCTGCTGCACAGTATACGATGACTAAAAAGGGGAAAGGGACATTTCTATCAATTTTGGAGATGCTCAAGGTGCCTGATGGTTACTCTTCTAATATTTCAAAGTGTGTGAATCTGATGAGCAAGACAATTAAAGGGTTGAATGGTCATGACAATCACATACTACTTCAGCAGTTGATTACAATCACAATTTTTGATTGTTTATTCCCAAATGTTGTTCAACCGATGATTGAGATGGGTAATTTTTTTACACATCTTTGTTTAAGAAATCAATGATTGAGTGATTTAAAATGTTTGTAGAATAGAATTGTACTTATGATTTGTCAATTTGAGAAACTGCCCCCCCCCCCCTCATTTTTTGATGTTATGGTCCACTTGACAGTGCACCTAACTGATGAAGTAATGGCTACTGTTCTAGTGCAATTCAGGTGGATGTATCCTATTGAGCGGTATTTGAGTACATTGAAATGATTTGTACACAACAGATCTCATATGGAGGCATCAATAGCCAATGGTTATTTGATGGATGAATGTACTAATATTTGAGAAAAATATCTTACGAATGTTGAAACAAAATTTGATAATCCCTCTTGGATTCATGATGGTCCAGTTGGAGAAGGAACCACATTTGATATGGGCAACATCGAGTGGATACAAGCACATCGATATATCTTGTTCAATACTCCGTCAGTTGTACCATTAATGCAGTAATTATCTTATCACTTTTATTGTTTCACTTTCTCATGTTTTGTTTACATACGTTGATCATTTAAACATCCCTTTATCATTTTCAGGAAACACATTAATGAGATAAAAGAAGGGACGTATCGTGCGATTGAGTTGCAAATTCAATAATCTCATTATGCGTCATTTCATGGTTGGTTCAAGGATTATGAACGTATAAATTAATTTTCATTATGAGTAAAGTATTATACTAATTTCATTCTGCATATATCAGTATTTAATTTTATAAATTATATAGGTTCATAAGCTGAGGGAGTTAGGGCACCCCATGCTGACTGAAGAATTTATCCAACTAGTTGAGGGTCCCTCAATAACGGATCATCGTTATAAAGATATAGATGCTAGTGGTTTTTGATTTTTCATTAAAGATGTTGACGACAAATGAGCAACAAAAAATAATGGAATCGGTTTTCCATTTTTCGATTATGGATATTACTTTGGTCAATTGATAGACATCATTAAAGTTGTATACACACACGATTTGAAGTACATATTTTTAAAGTGTAATTGGGTTGATCTAGTGCGTGGATGTAAAGTTGATCAATATCCGATTTCATTGGTGAATGATAACTATATGTTATACAGAAATGAATGAGTTGGGAATTAACCTTTGATTTTGACATCACAAGTAGAACAAGTATTCTTCGTTACACTGCCATTGAATCCATGTTGGCAAGTTGTTGTCAAAATGTCTTGGAGAGGAGAGTTTTTATTTGAAGAATATGAACTCGAGACTGTTTCATTTGTTTCCCAACAGCTTGATCAACATATCGTAGTACAACGTGATGAACATATTTATTGGGTTGGAGTGGTTGTTGAATGAGAAAAATTTTATTTTAATTCTTAATGAAAGGTATAAATGTTTTCCCTCTATTCAATATTGAATTTCCTAGGATTTCATTAATTATATTAACATTTAATAAATCCTTATAAGTTTTAATCCTCACTTTTGGATATTTATTTAGGTATAAATATTTAGGGTGATTTAACTCTTGGTATATTGATGTTATTGTCAGTGTATCTTCCCATTGAGTTATTCTTCATCTGGTTTATGGGATACTTAAATTTCTATTAATTCGATCTGAAATTTGGCAATGCATTGATTGGTTTTGTTCATAATTTGTATATCTGTTTTGTTATCTTTATGATTTTTTAAAATTCATTCACAACTAATTATTAAATAAATTTTTGTTTGATTAACAATTTTACAAGTTTTATTTTTTTAAGAACAAACCAATTTATCTTTTAGAAACTTTGGATAGTCCCCTTACTAGCTAATATTTTTGATGACTGTAGTCATGTTAGGGGAAGAGGCAACAGATCCACATCATCCATCTGAGGCATCTCTGTCTCAGGGACGAGGTATATTTGAATTCCATTATCTCTATTTTTAATGTAATTGATAATCATATATATATATATATATATAACATCTGTAAAATTATATATAAAATTGTTCTCAATAGGATCAAACTCGATTTCTTCTTCCTCTCACAAGAGAGGCCCTGGTCGTGGCATTTTATCGTGGAATTCCGACATAACGTTTGATGTTTCCTTTGATAAGGTATTTCATCCTGTGGGATTGAATGCCCCAACATTTATTCGTCAGCTGGGTCTTATCATACATGACAAACATCAATTTCAATTGACCACACGTGACTAGGCTTCTATCCCTCAGGACACATTAGATCGTCATTAGAGCGAGGTTCAGGTAAGAAGACCATTTTACTTTATTCTCTATGTATAAACAATACTAATATGTATGCTTTTTTCCTTTAATTGAAAAATTTAATAGTATGCCTTGACGAGTTTTGGCCCGTGTTTATGAGAAAATTCCATATGATGTGGAAAGACTATAATGGAAAAGTGAAGAGGGACCACTAGGTTCCAAATGTGGGTGCCCCAGAAATTTAGGAAAAAGTCCCGAGAGGGGTCCTCCCGGCTTAGTGGCGTGACTTAGTTGCATATTGATCTTCAGAGGGTGTTGCAGTTTGTATAATTATTTTGGTATATATATTTTCGAGAATGTGTGATTTGTTTGAAATTTGAATGAATTGAATGTAGGAGGTGTTAGTACGCCATTCTGAGAATCGAGCATTGTAGGGACTACATCATAGGCACGAGACTCGTCACGTGTCTCAGATCTGACCTGAGGTATTTATTATTCATTTTTTAATTTTTTAATTAATATGGTTTTGTGTCTATATTCTACTAATATGCAGTTTTGGGAGAAAGGTTCACCACAGTTGTCAGACTTTGAGGCACAGTTGCACGCTTTTGAGGAGGTAAATGCGCAATTGACCGCTGAGGTTAGAGCACTGCTGGAATATGTACATCTAGGTGATGGTGCAGAAGTTCATATGATGAAGGTTTATAATATATTTATTTATTTAATTTATATTATTTTTTTTATGAAAATATTCATAATGATTATTTTTTGATGGCCCCTGGCCCATCAGATGGAGGTAGGAGTCATGACAGTGCATGACGCATCATATTCACGAGATGTGTTTCTATTTATACCGGTGGGGTTGTCATTGATGTTTAGGTTGGGTTTCTAGTGAGATTTTGTGTGATTTGGGGGTATCATGTGTGTTTTATCCTGATGCAATGTTTGCGTGAACGAATTCAGATGTAACCATGAAACTGATTAATTATTTGGATATTTTTTGTTCATTTAATTCTTAAATGTTTTAAATTTCATGTTCTGTAATAGTTTTGGAAAAACCTTGTGATTCCTAATATAATCCCGGAAACTTTTTTTTGATGACTGAGCTAAGGTTCACTATTTGTAGTCCCCGGAGAGCCCCCCCCCCCCCCCCGCACCCACGACAGCCCACCCCACCCCCGAACAACACCTCGCACCTCGGACAGACCCCCCCCAGATAGCCCCCACCTAGACATCCCCCCTCCCCCCGCACACGGCTAGCCTGCCCCACACTCGGACATCCCCCCCACCATTGAACAACACCTCCCACCCCAGGCATCCCCCACGGACACCCCCCCCGGACACCCCCCCACCTCTCCCCACGGACATCCCGCCCCACCCTCGGACAGCCCCCCCACCCCCAGACAGCCCCCCCCCCCACACCCTCATACACCCCGCCAATTGTGAAACTATACAATAGACCAATTGGTCGTAAAGCAGTTTGGACATTAGGGAAATTGGCTAGTTGGCCAATTGTTCAGTTGAATGTATGAACAAATGGCCATTAGGCCATTATGCCATTAAGACCAAAATAGCGTGTCATGGTCGAATTCAGAGAAAACGTGCTCCTAATGAATGAAAACCACACGAAAATGATTGGAATATTATTCTTGACATGTAGGAGGATACAGAATTCCCATCAGACGTGCGGTGCACATGGTACGACCGAATGTGTCATTTTTAGCAGTTTGGAGCGCTCTAAAAGGGTGTGTTGGGTAGGAAAATCCTCCGAAATGAACTCAAAATTCCATGAAATCATACTACAAAAATCTAGGTTTGAATTTTGAAATGGTTGGGTAGACGGAACATCATTCAGAGGTGTCGTTTGACCGCAGTGACCAGAAATGCGTTTCTGGAGTCATAAAATACCAAAACGGCATGTCACGGTCGAATTCAGAGAAAACGTGCTTTGAATGACCTTAAACCACACGAAAATGATAGTAATATTATTCTTGCCATCTAGGAGGAGATGGAATGACCATCAGACATGCGGTGCGAGCTGTACGACCGAATGTGTCATTTTCAGCAGTTCAGCATGCTCTAAAAGGGTGCGTTGGGTGGTCAAAACCACCAGAACGACCACTGAATTCCATGAAATCATACGAAAACAACAATTGTGTGAATTTTTAAATGTTCAGGCAGATGTCACATCATTCGGAGGTGCCGTTTGAACACAGTAATCGGAAATGCATTTCCGGAGTCATTAAAGAACAAAACAGTGTGTCACGGTCGGATTCAGATGAAACGTGCTCCGAATGACCTGTAACCACACAAAAATGATATAAATATTATTCATGGCATGTAAGAGGTGACAGAACATCCATCAGATGTGTTGTGCGTGCGGTATGACCGAATGTGTCGTTTTCAGCAGTTCGACGCCCTCTAAAAGGGTGCGTTGGATGATCAAAACCACCCAAATGACCTTGGAATTCCATGAAATCATAAGAAAACAACAGTGGTTTAAATTTTAAAATGGTCGGGCAGACGACATGTCATTCAGAGGTGTCGTTTGACCAGGGTGACCCGAAACCCGTTTTCGGAGTCATAAAACACCAAAACGGCGTGTCATGGTCGAATTCAGAGCGAACATGCTCCAAATGACCAGAAACCACAAAAAACAATAGGAATATTATTCATGACTTTTAGAAGGATACGAGATGTCAATCAGACGTGTGGTGTGCGTGGCACGATCGAATGTGTCGTTTTCAGCAGTTCGGGGCAATCTAAAAGGGCACGTTGGGTGGTCAAAACCACCCGAATGACCTCAGAATGCCATGAAATCATATGACAACAACTTTGGTGTCAATTTTGAAATGTTTGGGCAGAAGGCATGTCATTTGGAGGTGTTGTTTGACCGTGGTGACCAGAAACACGTTTTCTGAGTCATAAAAGACCGAAACGGCATGTCACGGTCAAATTCAGAGAAAACAAGCTCCGAATGACCTGAAACCACACTAAAACAACAGGATTATTATTCGTGACATGTAGGAGGAGAGGTCACATCCATAGAAAGTACGGTGCACACGGTACGACCGAATGTGTCATTTTCACCAGTTCGACGCGCACTAAAAGGGCGCGTTGGGTGGTCAAAACCACCCTAATGACCTCAGAATTCCATACAATCATACCAAAACAACTATGGTGTAAGCTGTAAAATGGTTGGGTAGACGTCACATCAATCAGAGGTGTTGTTTGACCGCGGTGACCAGAAACGTGTTTCTGGAGTCATAAAAGACCAAAACAGCTTGTGACAGTCGAATTCAAAGAAAACGTGCTCCAAATGACCACATACCACACGAAAATGATAGAAATATTATTCCTGACATGTAATAGGATACGACACATCCATCAGACATGTGGTGTGTGCAGTACGACTGAATGTGTCATTTTCAGCAGTTTTGCTCACTCTAAAAGGGCGCATTGGGTGGTCAAAACCCACCGAACGACCTCAGAATGCCATGAAATCATACGACAACAAATGCGGTGTGGATTTTGAAATGGTCTGGAAGACGACATATCATTCAGGTGTGTCGTTTGACTGCGGTGACCGGAAAGGCGTTTCTAGAGTCATAAAAGACCAAAACGGCATGTCACTGTCGAATTCAAGGAAATCATATTCCGAATGACCTGAAACAACAAAAAAATGATAGGAATACTATTTTTGAAATTTAGGAGGAGAATAAACGTCTATCGGACATGCGGTATGTGCGGTACGACCGAATGTGTCGTTTTCAGCAATTCAGCGCGCTCTAAAAGGGCGCGTTGGGTGGTCAAAACCACCCAAACGACCTCAGAATGCAATGAATTCATACCACAACAACCACGGTGTTAATTGTGAAATGTTTTGGTAGACAGAACGTCATTCAGAGGTGCTTTATGATTGTGGGGACCAGAAAGGTGTTTCTAGAGTTATAAAAAACCAAAACGGAGTGTCAACTTCTAATTCAGAGAAAACACTCTCCAAATGACCTGAAAAAACACAAAAATGATAGGAATATTATTCGTGAAATGTATTTGGAGACAACATCTCCATCGGTCATGCAGTGCGTGCGGTATGCCCGAATGTGTCGTTTTTAGCAGTTCAACGCTCTAAAAGGGCGCATTGGGTGGTCAAAACCACAAGAATGACCTCAGAATGTCCTGAAATCATACAAAAACAACTGTGGTGTGAATTATTAAATGGTCGGGTAGACGACATGTCATTCAGATATTCCTTTTGACCGTGGTGGCCAGAAACACTTTTCTAGAGTCATAAGAGACCAAAACGGTGTGTCACAGTCGAATTCAGTTCAAACATGCTCCGAATGACCTGAAACCACACGAAAATGATAGGAATATTATTCATGACATGTAGGAGGAGACGACACATCCATCAGAATTGCGGTGCATGTGGTACAACCGAATATACCGTTTTCAGTAGTTCGGCGCACTCTAAAAGGGTGCGTTGGGTGGTCAAAACCTCTTGAACGACCTAATAATTCCATTAAATCATACAACCACAACCGCGGTGTGAATTGTGAAATGGTTGGGCAGACAGCACATCATTCGGAGGTGTCATTTGACCGTGGTGACCAGAAATGCGTTTCTAGTGTCACAAAAGACCAAAATGGCATGTCACAAATTCAGAGAAAAGGTGCTGTGAATGACCTAAAACCACATGAAAATGATATTAATATTATTTTTTACATGTAGGAAGAGATGACATATCCATCGGACGTGCGGTGCGTGCGGTACGACTGAATGTGTCGTTTTAGCAGTTCGGCGTGCTCTAGAAGGGTGTGTTGGGTGATCAAAACCACCCGAATGACCTCGAAATGCCATGAAATAAAACTACAAAAACCTTGGTGGGAATTGTGAAATTTTCGGGTAGACGGCACGTCAATCGGAGGTTCCATTTGACCGCGGTGACCGGAAACGCATTTCCGAGGTCATAAAAGACCAAAACGGTTTGTCACAATCAAATTCAATGCAAACATGCTTCGAATGACCTAAAACCACACAAAAATGATTGGAATATTATTTGGTACATGTAGAAGGAGACGGAACATCCATCGGATGTGTGGTACGTGTAGTACGACTGAATGTGTCATTTTCAGCAGTTCGGCGCACTCTAAAAGGGCGCGTTGGGTGGTCAAAACCACCCGAATGACCTCAGAATGCCATGAAATCAAACAACAACAACAACCATGGTGTGAATTTTGAAATGGTCGGGTAGATAGAGCGTCATTCAGAGGTGACGTTTGACCGCGGTAACTAGAAACGCGTTTCTGAAGTCGTAAAAGACCAAAACGGTGTGTCACAGTCAAATTTAGAGAAAACGTGCTCCAAATGACCTAAAACCACACAAAAATTATATAAATATTTTTTGGGACATGTATGAGACACAACATGTCCATCGGACGTGTGGTGCATGCGGTACGACCGAATGTGTCGTTTTCAGCAGTTCGACATTCTCTAAAAAGGCACATTGGGTGGTCAAAACCACCCGAACAACCTCAGAATGCCATGATATCCTACGACAACAACCGCAGTGTGAATTTTGAAATGTTCCGGAAGATGGAACATCAATCAGAGGTGCCGTTTGACTGCGGTGACCGGAAATGCATTTCTGGAGTCACAAAAGACCAAAATGGCGTCTCATGGTCGAATTCAGAGAAAACATGCTCCGAATGACCTAAAACCACAAGAAAATGATAGGAATATAATTCGTGACATGTAGGAGGAGAAGAAATGTCCATAGGATGTGCGGTGCACGCGGTACGACAAAATGTGTCCTTTTTAGCAGTTCGGCGTGCTTTAAAAGGGCGCGTTCGGTGGTCAAATCCACCCGAATGACTTCGGAATGCCTTAAAATCATACGAAAACAATTACGGTGTAAATTTTGAAATGGTCGGGTAGACGGAACATCATTTGGAGGTGTTGTTTGACAGTAAAGACTGGAAACACGTTACAGGAGTCATAAAAGACCAAAACTGTGTGTCACGGTCGAATTCAGAGAAAACGTGCTCTGAATGACCTAAAACCACACAAAAATGATAGGAATATTATTCATGACATTTATGAGAAGATAGAACATCCATCAGACGTGTGGTGTGCGCGGTACAACTAAATGTGTCGTTTTCAGCAGTTCGGTGCGCTCTAAAAGGGTGCATTAGGTGGTCAAAACCACCCGAACGACCACAAAATTCCAAGAAATCGTACGACAACAACCGTGGTGTCAATTGTGAAATGTTCAGATAGAGTTCACATCATTCTGAGGTGTCGTTTGACCGTGGTGACTGAAAACGCATTTCAGAGTCATAAAAGACCAAAACGGTGTGTCACGGTCAAATTCAGAGAAAACATGCTCCGAATGACCTGAAACCACACGAAAACGATAGGAATATTATTTGTGACATGTATGAGGAGATTAAACGTCCATCGGATATGCGGTGCGCGTGGTACGACCGAACGTGTTGTTTTTAGCTGTTCGACGCGCTCTAAAAGGGCGCGTTGGGTGGTCAAAACCACTCGAATGTCTTCAGAATGCCATTAAATCATATGAAAACTACCATGGTGTGAATTGTAAAAAGGTCGGGAATATGACATGTCATTCAGAGGTTCCGTTTGATCATGGTTATTGGAAACATGTTTCCGGAGTCATAAAAGACCAAAACGGCATGTCACGATCAAATACAGAGAAAACATGCTCCGAATGACCTGCAATCACACGCAAATTATAGGAATATTATTCATGACATGTAGTAGGATACGGAATGTCCATCGTACATGCGGTGCGTGCGGTACTACTGAATGTGTTGTTTTGAGTAGTTCGTTGCGCTCTAAATGGGCGCGTTGGGTGGTCAAAACCACCCGAACAACCTCAGAATGACATGAAAGCATACAAAGACAACCGCGGTATTAATTTTTAAATTTTCAGGAATATGGAAATTCCTTAGGAGGATCCGTTTGATAGTGGTGATCGGAAACGCATTTTCGGAGTCATAAAGGACCCAAACGGCATGTCACGATCAAATTCAGAGAAAATGTGCTCTGAATGACCTGAAACCACATGAAAATGATTGGAATATTATTCGTAACATGTAGGAGGACACGACACATCCATCGAACATGCGGTGTGTGTGGTACGACCGAATGTGTCGTTTTCATCAGTTCGACGAGCTCAAAAAGGGCGTGTTGGGGGGTCAAAACCACCCGAACGACCTCGGAATGCCATGAAATCTTACGAAAACAACTATGGTATCAATTGTGAAATGGTCAGATAGACGACACATCATTCAGTGGTGTCATTTGACCATGGTGACCAGAAACTCTTTTATAGAGTCATAAAAGACCAAAACGACATGTCATAGTCGAATTCAGTAAAAATGTTCTCCAAATGACCTAAAACCACACAAAAATGATAGAAATATTATTCATGACATGTAAGGGGAGACAGAACGTCCATCAGATGTTCAGTGCGCATGGTATGACCCAATGTGTCGTTTTTTAGTAGTTCGGCGCTCTCTAAAAGGGTGCGTTGGGTGGTCAAAACCACCGGAACCTCCTCGGAATGCCACGAAATCGTATGACAACCAACACGGTGTAAATTGTGAAATGTTCGGGTAGAAAACACGTCATTCATAGGTGTTGTTTGACCTCTGTGACTAGAAACGCATTTCCTGAGTCATAAAAGACCAAAACGGCATGTCACGGTCGAATTCAGAGAAACAGTGCTCTGAATGACCTGAAACCACACAGAAATGATAGCAATATTAATCGTGACATGTAGGAGGAGATGACACATCCATCGGAAATGCGGTGCATCTGGGAAATTTTCCTTTTTAGACAACAAAACTCTTTCATAAACTAAATCAAAGACTCCAAAACAAGAATAAAAAAATTCTAAAATGATAACATTTCTTAAATTGGGTGTTTTAAATTCTTATTGCACCCATGAGATGTCAGGTTTTATTTTATCATATGTATATAATATCTGTATAAATTTGTCACATTTATGTTTTTTTGTTTAGTTCTTTTACTTTTTATCTTATTGTAGGTTTCTAAAGTAGATGGATGTGGATCGTTGAAGTGCGTCTATCATTTATTGTTTATGATGATATTGATGTTTATGGTGTTTGGATTTGTTTTCCATTTTTTATGATTTATATGCTTTTTTTATGTACTACGAAATGTTTTCTTTAATATTTCGAGTTTTGCGACTGCCAATGTCGGTCGCTATAGGCCGGCATTTCGGCCAGCTGCAGCAACCGCCAATGGTGGTCATTTTGTAGTCTGTAGAGGCCTAGAGTGACCGCCAATGGTAGTCTCTATAGGCCGAATTTTTATTAGTGATAACTATCTTATACTTCCTTATAATTATACTCTGATTTAGTAAGACTCTTTACACTTTAAGGTAGACTATTTATCATTGTAATCTTTCATTATGTTTTATTTTCCAGAACAATCTTTTCTGACTCACATTCTCAGAATCGTATTTCCTGAATCAAGAAAGTGTGTAGAACAAGAGGTTTTATGAATTTCCATGTTTAACCTTTTTAACATAACCATCTTTAAAAGTTCCAATGGAATTTTTTAAATGTGTATAATTCACCCTCCCTTTTATTTTGAACATCACTAGATACGACATACAATATCTATATTATTTCGATCCTACATTTGGTATTATAGAGTATATCATACTCATATACCATCACAAAAATCTCCTCTGCCATGTCTGTCTGCTCCGTGCGGACCTCCTCAGTCTAATCACTATCTATGCTTGGGCGGTACCTCATCCGTCTGATGATCATCCATACGGTGGGTCGAACAGTCACAAGCCATGTGACCCTGATTGTCGCATGCGTAACACTTCCTGCTCATGTTAAGACTGGATTTGCCTCGGGTGCCTCGCACAACTTACCCTGAATCCTACGGTCATCCATCTGTAGGTCTGCTCTTCTTGGACCTCTGTGACATCTGTCTGCTTCCAGCTGCAGAAGTCTCCACTATGTGATGACTGGTAGTGGGACTCGCTAATGGTGAGTGCTCAGCAAAGAAACTCTCCACTAGTAGGGCACTCTCTAAATCCTTCGCCTACATTAGGATGCTATGTGAGATCCTCAAAGCCCTAATCTCCCACCTGAGTACCTGCTCGAAGGTCCGGGCCCTGATGAATGGGTCTCGCACCATATCTAGGGAGAATCATGATAGGTCAATGAAACTCATTGAGTATTGAGCCACATCCATGATTCCCTGTTGAAGATAAAGCAGCTCTTGAATGCGCACTGCGCGAAGAGTCATTGGGACAAACTCTGCTCGAAACAGGATCTCGAAGTCTTCCAAAAGAAGTTTCACCTTATCGGGAGCCAGAAGCATCAAGCTCCACCATCCTCTTGCTTCTTCCTGTAGAAGAATGGATTCAAGGATCACCATGAGATCGGTTAGTGTCCCTACTAGTCGGAAGTCTCTCACCATGACCTCCATCCAATCCTCAGCCACATGTGGGTCCGTCTCTCCCCTTAACCTGGGTGGCCTCTGGAGTTTTAACTCATACAATGCGCTAAAGCGGCGTTCACCCTCTATTGTTGTAGCTGGTGGAATTATTGGCCCAACACGTTATGGTATCGTTGGTTCCTCTACCGGTGCCCCTACTGGAAGAGGGCCTTGCAACGAGGCCTCGTCGCTCGATGGGCTATCATTGTGTGCAACTCTCAGATCCCTAGCTGGCTATCTACGTGGAGGCATCCTGAAAAGAATCAAGTGTGCCACTTTCAATAAGTTATACCTAGTTATCCAACTCAAAGAGTTCACAATGAAGACTCTGGAAAACACACACACAATCAGTGTTTTCATGCACTAAGTCGAAAATCAGAAGTTAGGGTCCTAGTGTTTTGATACGTCGGTCACCACACCAACAATGGATTCCCTAAAATGATAACCACACTCAATACTCATAAAAATATTGATTTTAAAAGGAATTATTAGAGTCTTATGTTTTATGGTAGAATCGACTCCTCTGATAACAATTTGTCACAACCTGTCCTTGGGACTCGTGTCATGACTACGCCAAGCCCGCCTTCCATAGGTCAAGTGCTAGAAACAAGCACCAAGGGTGTATTATCTAAAACTAGGAAAGAATTGCCTTTATAACCTATAACACACACAACCAAGCACACATAAAGATAAAAACATGGGTAAACTGAACAGTAAATAGAGTTTGTATAGTAAACAAAAAGGGACCATAAAACAATCCTAACTAGAAATTACAAGGAAATTGGAAAGTACAAGATGGCTGATAGGTGAAAACCAGTTGCATGATCATCCAACAGGAATCCTACCAAAAGGGTTGGTACTGCTCACGAACGGTCATCTATGCGGTTCGCCTCATCTAACGTCCACCTCAGAGCCACCTCCAGTCCTGGTACTCTCGTCCTCAATCACCAATGTCCATCGTCTGCACCAAACACAATAGGGTGAGTGCTTAGCCCACGTAGGGGTGAGTATAATGATACTCATTAGGGACCCCGAGACCCTCAAGGTATCACAAAATTAAACTAGGATACGACACACAACATGAAGTCAACTGACGTCCCTAATTAGGTATATGACCATACATATACCTATGTTATCAAGTAACCCATCTCAATCATGAGGAAAAATAGAGTCTAACTCACAATCCCAAAGCTCATATATTCCACAATGGAAGGAATACCGTGAAGGAAAGAACCACACAGGTATGCCAAACTGAATAATACCACCAAGGTATTACCACAATGGAATGAACTGGTTAGGTAAAAACTCATCTCACACTAGGTATAACTTAGGTACAGTAGTAGAGAAGAATAGTTGTAACTACTGAATCATCATACTCTGTTAAGAGTCACAACCACAACAGATTGATAATCATCATCAGAACCACAAAGGATCTCTAGTTTCTAACCCACAAGGGACCCCTCGATGCTGACCCACAAAGGATCGCTTGATGCTGACCCACACCAGATCGCTTGGTGCTGACCCACATAGGATCGCTAGGTGCTGACCCACACATGATCTCTAAGTGATGACCCACATAGGATCTCTAGGTGCTGACCCACACAGGGTCTCTCTGGTAGTCCCAGATGGAATCATAGACCGGTTCTATGTGGGACCCTCAATCACAGACCCATGAAGGATCTCTTCCTCAAGTCACAACTAGCAACTGAGTTCCCGCACTAGGCTTCCTCATCTCTGGGACGGTCTGATCCTCATGCCACTAGTCGATACTCTAACTACCACGAAGTCCCATTGTAGATGCCGAAAAGTGATTAAGTTCCAGAGAATGTTTTGAAATGGGAAAGAGAAGTCATATTCGTATCTGGAGGTTCGTTCTAGAGGGCTCGAAGGTGTCGCGTGGAAAAAAGGGTGAAGCGCGCTTAAGAAACTACTCCCGCACAGAATGAACTGGGATTCAGAAAGGGTCCCACCTCCGATGCGAAATAATTTCGTGCCCGCGCCCCACGCGGTGGGCCTTTTGTGCTTCCATCTTCATCAGGAAAATATTTATCACGGTCCTGAATTCTTCATTGCCGGATGCCTTTAAATAGAAGGAGCCCCCTTCTTATTCAAGGCTGAAGAATTCTAACCGCCTCTCATGCTCATAATTGGCATTCCGCGTGTGCACAATATGGATTTCAGGTATTGTTCTTTTTTGTGCCAAGTCGCCCCGGGGTCCGCCTTCACACGAGATCCCCCTAGATTAGACTAATCTTTAAACCCCTTTGCGGTCTTCCCCTTTCATGTAACCCATTACACGGTGCACAAGTATTCCAATCTGCGCGCAATCCTTCCTTTGCGCACAATTTCTTCCTTTGCGTGCAAACCCTTCAAGCCGCGCACAAAACCTAAAACCCCAATCCTGTGTGGGTGAAATTGATTCTGCGCCAAACCAGGGCCTTTCACACCGGGCCCCATTATTTAACGCAAGCCTCGAGAGTTGTACACAATCCCCATGGCCCTTCGCATTGGTACTCACTGGGTGTCCCCCTTGTGCGAGTGCCCGATGCCCTTCTCCCGGGTGCCATTCTCATTTGTCTCATGCACCCCGGACATCTGTATCATGCATGGTTTTCCCATGTGACCTTCTAGGATCATATGAAGTAACTTCAATGTCCCTTGAACAATTACCAAAGTTGCGTTGCATCACCTTCTCCTTTTTCGCATTGGCACACTAACGACTATTGCTTCTTTGCATAGCCACGCTAACGTGGACCCCTCGATGTTTTTCTCCTTGACACCCCCTCAGATACAACCTTGCTGATTCCTTCCCTACCAAAAGGGGTAGAGGGAACTGGTCATGTATGTCCTAGGGGTGCAGAGCCAACCTACATTGTCTGAGCTGTAGGATGTTAAACTGCCAAGAACATCGTCCTTAACACATGACGTTAAACTGCGACATGGCCCCATGCCTCGCACGCAGGCTCCCCTTGCCTTGGATATTCTCCATGCCCACACGTATCCATGGGGATGAGATCATCGCTAACAAGAGGGTGATTTATTGGAGTGGTGCTCATCCACGGGGAAGGGATCCACCTTGGTGTAAGCCACAAGCCTTCCTTGTAGGATAGAGAACCCCTACTTCTCCTCACTTCCTCAGTGCCAAGGCCATCAGAGAGAATGGTAGGGAATGAGGCCCCTCCTCTCTTCCTGGGTGACAAATACCTCTCCCATTGCGCTTTGTCTCCCTCAGGCCTCCATACTGGAGTATGTCCCGGCACCATGGGCGGCTCAACGCGTAAGCCCCTCTTTTCTTCCCACGGACGCACCCTTCGTGACGTGATCGTCAGGTCCCTCCAAACTCTTGTTGTTCATAGTGATCATGACTCTACTGAGCTTAGAGTGAGAACCGACCAGGACCACCTTGGGCCGCCTCAGAGCATAAGCCCCAAATTCCCCCATCCCGCATGACGTTAAACTGTATACCCGAACTATGAGAACTTTGATCCATGCTAAGGCATGGTACGTAGGAAACCTCAATGAGGTTTAAGCCCCACCACCTTGGGCTGCCTTAGAGAGTAATCCCCATCCCATCCCGAACTACGAGGACTTTAATCCATGCTAAGGCATGGTACATACGAAGCCTCCATGAGGTTCAAGCCCCACCACCTTGGTTTGTCTGAGAGAGTAAGCCCCAACTATCCCAAACTACAGGGAATTTGATCCATTCAAAGGAATGGTATGTAGGACGCCTCCACGAGTTTCTAGCCAGACAAACCACCAGCCCCAACTGTCTTCGTCATGGTGTGCCAGGACCCACTTCTACCTTGGGATGCCTTAGAGTGTAAGCCCAAATCCATCTAGACCTGAGGTCTCCATTAACGTCGGTTCTCCATCACCATGGGCTGTCTTAGGGTGTAAGCCCGTTCTCGTCCCGCATGACGTTAAACTGTATCTGCCACCTGAACTATGAAGACATTGATTCCCCTCTATGGGGATACGTACGAAACATCCATGAGGTTCAATCCCAACACCCATGTCTTATTTTGATCCCTCCCTTGAGCTCACATGTCTCGGGAAGCTCATGCCATAACCCAGAGGTTCCACTTCCTCTGGGACCCATCCACGCGTCCAATCTCATGATTTGAATCTTCAGGTGCCCCACCACACCCTCGAACTATGCGGACATTGATTCCCTGCCATAGGGATACATATGAAACCTTTTCGAGGCTCAATCCAAAGACCATCATCCATCCTGATTCTTACCTAGGCCACCACATACCAGTGGGATCATGACACTTCACTCCTCACTCCCCTATACAGCATTTGGGATACCGCCCATGTTCTGGCCCCAACATCAGTGTTCCCTACAGGGGGTTATTCAATCTGATCCACTCTAGCTAGTGTTCCGATCAGTCTAATCCGTCTCTGTCAGACGTTAATCTTACGACATAGCCTGTTTTAAACATGGGAAGATGAGGAAAACCTCATATAAAATCCTCCAGAATACAATTCCCTGCATTCTATTTGGGATTCCATGGGCTTTTGCGCCCTCAAGAAGCCCTATAATAAGGGATAGAAGACAGACATGCCAATCCCCAGCATCAAGAAACGCTGGTGATGCACCAACGTGACTACTATCCTAACCAAATATTTCCTCCCTGGTCGGAATACTTGGAAGGTTTGGACAGAAACAGTGTAATTAACTGGCGTCCATGAAAATATGGAGTTGGGAAGAGGTTCACAAGCTATGCTTTAAATCTATGTGGGAGACCCAGACTAGGAAACATGCTCCGAGGAGGAATCCACGGAAGGAAGAACCAACATCCCATCATCCCATTTTGATCAAGGAGTATACATCCCTGAATAAGGAGAGGATGTCTCCCACCTTCGGAAATCGGGAATGCGGTGTAACAGAAGCGCTTCTTCTACTTGACGGATGCATGTGCCCCGGTGAAAGCGTCGGAAACAGAAAATGGTGAACCCGATATGAATATCCTCTCCTCAACGTGGAGGCTGGAAACATTTGGGATGGACATCAGTGGATAAGCATGTCGTCTGACCTCATCATCCAGTACCAGGTCCCACCGAGCATGCTTGACGTGAAACTCTCCAGAAGTTGGGATAGTCTGGATGTTGAGAATTATATTCTGCAACGTTGTCAGTGTGGATCCATCTTTACAACCTTGGAAGATAGAACACTACTGGGGAACTATTAGTTGATTCCTTTTCCAAGAAGTATTAATGAGTTCCTCTCCCTGCTTCAGGAATCAATTCATTTCCTCTGGAGCTCGATCACCTGCCCACCGACTCACAGGCAGGGGAAATATCAACATGGTTACCCTGCGCAGTTCGGCCTCTTCCATGTTGGACATGGCTTCCATGACTGCTCGGCACCCATGCCCCCTCTCCCCATTAGAGACCATCTAGTGAAGGGTAATCAATGACCTTGTACGCAGGTATGCGGAGGAGGGGTTCATCCCCACTAGGGATATTGCCCTCCTAGATCTTGAGGCAGCTACGCCTCGCCGTCCACGCCACCCCTAAGGGCCGTGAAGGGAGCTGATGCTCCCCAACCAATGTTCAATAATTTCTGTAGCTTTTCCTCAGAGCCCCTTGAAAGAGCGCTGTCGTGGGCGCCCTCAAATGATTAGTATGATTTTGGGGTACTTAGGTGCAGCAGAGTGGCTGACCAAGGTCGTCTCTCAAAGGAGGAAGTGAATTAAAACAATTTTTAGAGGTATTCTAGAAGTAAAATAAAAGAGAATAAAAACACTACTTGAAAGTATGGGGGTGTTTTTTTATAGTTTATGAATCTAGAAGAAGTTTGCTGGAAGAAGATTGTATTTTTTTTGTTTTTAGTTTTGAAATGAAGTTTGATTAAAATGACACAACAAAAAGATGTTTGTTTAGACAATATTTAAAAGACGTAATCGATATAACTCTACCTCTTCAATCATTTATTAATCATTATCATTTAAATTAATATTCACTTAATTATGATCCCTTAATTTGTTAAATCCCGAACCCTACGAGAATTAACTTTACCACGAAGATTGAAGTGAATTTAACCTTAGGCTAACTTCGGAACATGCAATCGCAGCACCCTGCTTTGATTGATGTTCTAAGATTAGCTTATGGTCAGTGGTAAATTAAGGCACATATCCACTCTGGAAATGAGGATGAATTGTGTTTAGGGATTGTATTTGAACTCTACAAATTTATCCCGTGTGGTCTTCTATTACCGATTAAGATCGCGCTCTCACAATTTACACAAAATCCCGACCTCGCGTGTTTTTGTGTACATTGTTCAATTGCTTGCTTAGTTTCTTACAATTTAAAAACACAATTCATGGATCATATTAAGTGAATTACAGTAGCTCATTGATTCAAAATAATTAAATGAAGAGGGTAGAAGATAGATCGATTACTAAAAGACTACTCTTCCATGGGTGGCGTAATCATCGTAGAAGCGTTTTGCATGTGCAAAGGTTTAAAATGGGTATAACCCAATAAAGCTTCTACTCAAGAATTCCAGCCCAATTAGGAAGATTAAGAGAAGAAGAAATTTAAACAAAACAGAAGAAAAGAGAAGAAATATAAGAAGATCAATGAAGTTTATTACACAAATGAAAACATTACAAAATGAAGAAGAGAAGGAGGCTTCGATGAGGGGATCCTTGCTTCAAGAGCTACCCCTCTTACAATGGTTGGAGAATTTGGGTGAAACAAATTCTCCTCTGCCTCAAATCTCCCAATTCACGTCCCAACCCCTCCAAATGAGAAAAACTCCAATTTATAGAGGGGAGGGGAGGAGAGGTTACAAGTGGTTTCAAGTGTGAATGTGGAAATTCGGCCAAATATTTTATGCCAACTTGCACCGCCCATTTGACCACCAAAACGCGTGAATTGGCCGGCCTTACAGAAGGATCAAATGTGCGGATATGTGTCTTCTATCTCCTCTCCAAATTTGGGATCAATAAAGGCCCATATGAAGGAGTTATAGCCTAACTACAGAAGCTTTTCCATTCTGGCGAGCCCAGACCAACTTTGACTTCATGGCCCAATTTCAACAGACAACTAAACTCTTTAGCTCTAGTGTCCTGAATAAAAGTTGTATATAATTAAGTTAGGAACACTGTTACAAAATTTCATTTTCAAATAATAAATATAAAAATATTTATTCTCGAAATACTACAATGCACTATTAAGGGTAAAACTGGAATTTTCACCAAATTTTCAAATGAATGATCAAATCCCAAATATTTTATAAATAAACATATTTAACACAATTTGAGGAAATTATTTCATTTACTATCAATAAAATATTCAATAAAATAGTGTTTTATCAACTCCCCCATACTTACCCTTTTTCACACCTGGGCAAAACCTCATATCAAGTAAACATCAATATCAAATCAAAACCAATTTTAAAACACATATCCTTAAGATCAATCAATTTCACACCAAGAATCAAAAGATATCATGCCTCATAAAAAACCTTATTTCAAGTTCTCCATTTATATCATTCAATATATTTCCACTTCATTTATCCACCCATGCACAAAACACTTATCTCGCTTGAATTTTCTCTCATCACTCAAATATCAATTTTTTTTTGCAATGTCTTTCTCATCCAAACTCATACAAGGGTCACCATAGGCTTGATAGATTCCTACATCGCTACCCGATGTGAGTCAAGGACATATGTTTATCATGAGGACTTTTCAGGGTTGTTCTGTGGCTTTCGGTTGGTAGGATTAAGATGTGAAAAACTCTGAGGCTGAATAAGGAGGGCTTGACTCTTTTGAAGCAAAATTGCATTAATCTAATTTTCACTTAAATATGGTCTTCTCTTCAATCCCCATAGTATCAATTCAGCTCCATCATCATGAAAAGTCATGAAAGGTTTACACCATTCATCATTTCAGCATAAAAAATGTCAATCTTCTCAAACATGATTTTCTTGAAAGCTCCAGATGGGCACAACTTTCCACCTCAATTAGAAGCTCCAGAAAAGGCACAGCTTCACTTGTCATGAAAGCTCCAGAAAAGGCACAGCTTCACTTGTCATGAAAGCTCCAGAAAAGGCACAGCTTTCAATATAATGACCTTCTTTAGCAGCAAACACATCTCTTCAGAATTTAATTTTCCACCCAAAGTATCACAGAATGTGGTGGCAAAACCCAAGACAACTTCCCCCACACTTAAGCTCAACTAGATTATGCAATTTCACTTCAAGAGTTGGTTGGATAGGGAAAATTGGCTTGTAATGTGGCTTAACCTAACAGGCTATGCATGGCTTCTAAGGGATACAAGGATTAAAAATTCAAGGTAGGCCATTATAAAAAAGTATTCTTTGAAATAGGGGTTTTAATACCAAACAAATGCCTCAATCATTTAAACACAAGTACCTCAAACCCTCAAGTTTTGACAGGAATAGATCAAATTCTGGTTAAATCAAGTATGGTTTGGTTCTCTCAAGAAGTGAGGTGAATGTAAAGAATATGAAAATAATGGTTCAGAAGCCTCACAGGAAAGTGATTTCAAATTTAAAGATAGTGAGATGTGGCATGGGATTAAAAATTCAGCGTACTTTTCATGAAATTACTAAATATTTGAACTTGAAACAAAGTCATTTCAGCATTCATTTAAGCTTAGTTTCAAGGGGTAAATTGTTTCACTTATTGATATGGATTTAAAAATGGTGATGCGAATCATTTCAGCTCAAAAGTTTCAAAAACACACAGAAAATTGTAAAATAAACACACAATTTTTGAAAAACACACAATTTTTTTTTGGTTTTTTTTAAACAGGAAAACAATTGAAATTACTAAACTAAAAGGTTACCTCCCCCACACTTAAAATATTGCATTGTCCTCAATGTGAACCCATGAGATGATATATGCACATGAAATGCAGAATTTTTAAATAGGACACATAATATAAAAGTGAAAGGGTTAGGAACATCCTGATGTGATCAAGTGATGATGGGGTCATGCAGTGTGATAAAATCCACTGCATCAGTAGGATGTCCCTCAATGTATCTCTTCAAACGTTGCCCATTGACTGTAAATATCCTTCCAGTGTCCTCTTGTGTGATCTCCACTGCACCATAAGGAAAAACATTAGACACAATATAAGGACCTAACCATCTGGAACGCAACTTACCATGCATCAATTTCAGTCGTGAACTATAGAGAAGGACTTTCTCTCCAACATGAAACTCCCTTTGTTGGATCATTTTGTCATGAGCTGCTTTTGATCTTTCCTTGTAGAGCCTTGAGTTCTCATATGATGACAATCTAATCTCCACAAGCTCTTGAATTTGCAACTTCCTTTGAATTCCAGCTTGGGCCAAATCCATGTTACATTTCTTTATAGCCCAATATGCCCGATGCTTGACTTCCACTGGGAGATGACACGCTTTCCCAAAAACAATCCGAAATGGGGACATATCAATGGGGGTCTTGTATGCTGTCCTATAAGCCCACAATGCATCATCCAAGCGCTTGCTCCAATCCTTCCTATTTGGCTGCACGGTTTTCTCCAAGATTTGTTTCAACTCACGATTTGAAATCTCAGCCTGGCCATTTGTTTGGGGGTGGTATGGTGTTGATGTTTTGTGTGTCACCCCATACTTTCGAAGGAGGGAAGCAAAATTCCTATTGCAAAAGTGTGTCCCTTGGTCACTGATGATGGCCTTTGGTACTGTAAAGACCCGTAAAATTCAAGGGAAATTTTTTCTTAATTTTCTTTGGAATTTTACAAGAGCGCGGTTTCTAACAGCACCTGATTCCGAGGCCCGGAGTGCCCGGAATTAATTTCCAAAGTTTGGCTCGGGTACGTTCAGTGAACGAACGAGCGGGATTTTCCTATCTTTTGATCCGGTGCTCGGAATTGAAATCCGAGGACACCGATGAACTCGTAGCGCCGATATTCGCTTAAGGAGACCTTTCCCAAAGTTGCGTTTGCCTAGGAGGAGATGTTTAATTTTCTGGATGAAATGAAGAGTAAAATAAATTTGTTATACAATATTTATTTTATTTATCTTCTTAAGTGGTTATATCCTAAGTGTGGAAGTTGGGGTGGAATCACAAGTTCCTAACTAACCAAGTAAGGATTAAGGTGAGGTGGGGCCCACACGAGCCACAACCCTTCACCTTCCCCTTAACTCTCTTCTACCCCCTTAAACTCCCTTGCACTTAATGTGCCAAAACCCCTCAATTTCCCTAACTCCCCTCTCTCCCTCTTAAAGGCTTGACAACTTAACTTTTAATTAATTATACAACTCATGTATAATTAATAAGTGAGTTTAATTTTGAGTTTTTGAAATTCAAACTCTTGAATTCCAAAGGTTGGGTTGTGTTAATAAATTAAGTGTAAGCTCGATTTATTTTTGGGTTAGTTCCTTTGTTACTTGAGAGGATTGGGAGAATCGTTGAGAAACTTGAAGATCTTCTTCGTCTTCGACGAAGAACGTGAAGAACGGTTCTTCTCCGAGAAAGAACATCGATCCCACGACCATCGAGACTCGGCGTCCCAGATTCTTCCGTCTTCATCTTCCTCCTCGACAAGGGAGAAGTCGCCGACCGTGGTAATCATCGCCAACGACAACGTACCTCTCTTCTTCGTCTTAAGCGACAAGTGAAAAGACGTCGTTCCCTCCTCGGACGCACCCCGACGTCCACGGAATCTACGTCCGACGCCGCGATGCCTTCCTCCGCGATAACCGACGTGTGACGTCAATTTTCAAGGTAAGGGGTTTGTCCTTTTTAAATTACGTGTTTTCATTCCCTCGAACATGAAAGAATAATCCGTTGGGCGTAGTTCCAAATTTTATTAAAAATTGTGAAACTTTCATTGTTGTGTTTATACGATTGGCCAACTGATATCGTTATAACGGGAGGAGACCGGACCGCACGAACACGGCCGATTCTCCTCCCCCTTCTATTCTTTCGTGTTAATTTAGCGGAGACAGCGCGGTGTCGTCGCAACCGCGCAGGAAGAAAAGAATTAATGGCCGGAGCGAGCTGCGACGAAGAAACGCGGTGCCGACGCACCTCGTCATTGTTTAAGAAAGAGACCGCGGCCGGAGACGGGCCGCGGTGGAACAAGGAGGCCACCGGCGGCCAGCCGGGCCGCCGGCGCCGGAGATCATGAAGGGCCGCGGCCCTGCGGCCGCGGCGGAGCAGCCAGGGGCGCCGGCCTCGCCGGCGCCGGAGAACAGGAAGGCCGCGGCGGAGCAGCCAGAAGGCGGCCGGCCTCACCGGCCGCCGGAGATCAGGGAAGAGCCGCGGCTACGGTCGCGGCGGAGAAGAAGAAGGCGGCCGGCCGCGCCGGCCGAGATCCGAAAAAAGGGGGGGTTTACCCCCCCCCCCCCCCCCCGCGTGCGGCACATGCGCGGCCCCCTGGCCGCGCCGCCGCTGGCCGGGCCGCGCCGCCACCGGCCGGGCCGGGTCCAGCGGACCGGGTCGGTCCGACCCGGTTCGGGTCGGATCCGGGTCGGGTCTACCCGGTTCGGGTCACACCAGGGGGGGTCGGGCCGGGTCGGCCCGGACCCGGACCCCCCGTTTTCGAGACGACTTCGGTCTTTTGGCCATAACTTGAGCCACGGACCTCCGATCGATGAACCGTCTGCGGCAACGCGATCCTTGGATCGAGACGGTCGTTTCGGTATACTATACTCAAGGCGCACCTTCTTTTTCGGGAGCCTACGTGGTTAAAACTCCGTAGTTAAGCGTGCTTGGCTTAGAGTAGTGATCAGGATGGGTGACCTCCTGGGAAGTTTCCCAGGGTGGGTGTGAGACGGAAAGACTGATATCTTTCAGACTGGACGTCCGATTGACAAACCGTCAGCGGCGATGCGATCCTTGGATCGAGACGGTCGTTTCGGTTTATCGTACTCAAGGTTTCGGATTACTTTGAGTTCAGCCGGGTTGGTTCGTTCACGAAACCAACCGGGCCTTCGGAGCGGAAACACTCATATCTTGAGCTACGGACGTCCGATCGACGTGCCGTCAGCTTTGTTGTGTTCCTCTTAGTGAGACGGATCTTTTGGCATACTCCGCCCGCGGTTTGGACGCAGGTGGAGTACCGTCGGGTTGGTTTTGCCTTAAAAACCAACCGGGCCCCGGGGACGAAAATGCCAATAACTCTCAGACCGGGCGTCCGATTGACGCGCCGTCTGTTGCGTTGAGTTCCTGTTGACGATATGGAACTTTTGGATACATCAACTCTGGACTTTGTGACAGTTGATGTATCAGCCTCTCGGCTCGTGAAGCGGACCCTCCGAACGAGCTTGCTGTGTGCGGGAACCCTAGTGCTGGCTGCGATTGTTACTGTGACTACTACTGCTACTACTGCTACTACTGCTACTGTGACTGCGACGACGATAGTACAGAGATCCTGTGTGGATTCGACGACGACGACTACAGCACTCAGCGATCCTACGTGGATCAGTGCTACAGGTCCTGTGTGGGCCCGATCCTGTGTGGATTCGACGACGACGACTACAGTGCTCAGCGATTCTACGTGGATCAGTGCTACAGGTCCTGTGTGGGCCCGATCCTGTGTGGGTCCGATCCTGTGTGGGTCTTTGCGCTCAGCGGTCCTGTGTGAACCAGCGCCTACAGGTCCTGTGTGGGCCCGATCCTGTGTGGGTCTTTTGCGGGGGTTAGTTACCTATCGATCCTTCATGGGTCCGACGACTTAGATGGATCAGAGATCATCTTTATCTTCTTTTGAAGAAGTATACCTGTGTGAGCTGAATCCTGTTGCTTTCCTGTGTGGATTGTGTTGTGCAATCCTGTGTGGATTACGTTTTGCTTTCCTGTGTGGAATACGTTTACTTTCCTGTGTGGACTGAGTTGTACTTGGGCTCGGAGGTTGGAGCGTATTTGAAATTGATGACTTAGGTATATGTATGGGCATATACCAAAGCAGTGTCGGTTGTTACTTCGTGATTGTACCTTTCTTCGTGGTTTATCCTTTGTGGATTTGAGAGACCTTCAGGGGTCTCGGGGTCCCTACTGAGTAGCTTATACTCACCCCTGCACGGGCTTTGCCCGCACTACGTTGTGTTGGTTGCAGACGACGGACAGCGTTGACCTTAGCTGAGGCTTGCAGAGCGGGACGGTACCCGGAGGTGGACCAATGGGCGGGACGTGCTCGGAGCGAACGGCGGGACCCGTGGAGCAGAGGAGCTATCTTTACCCACCCTTCAGGCGGGATTTCCAGTGGACAGCTCGGTGTAGCGGCTTTTACCTTTCAGTTGTTGTTTTCCCTTTCGAGTTGTACTTTACTTTCAATTTGGGTTTGTATACTGGCCCATTTACTTTTCCGCACTTTCAGTTGTACTCTGATTTTGCTTAGAGTTTACTTTCTGCTTGCTTTCTCTGTGGTGTTTGTTTTCTTTACAAAGGCAATGCCTTCCCTTTTTACCGGGATATACGCCTTGGTGCTAGTCGCCAGCCCCTGGCCTATGGAAGGCGGGCTTGGGGTAGTCACGACACGGACCCCGAGGGCGGGTCGTGACAAATTGGTATCAGAGGAGTTCGGTTCTACCGCAAACTCTGATCTTTTCTATGTGAAGCAATAATGTTTAGCATATTGAGTGTGGTTATCAGTCCAGGGAGTCCAGTGTTGGTGCAGCAGCCGACGTATCCGTACACCAGGACCCTGACTTCTGATTTCGGACTTAATGCACGAAAACATTGATTGCGTGTGTGTTTCAAAGTTTTCTTTGTGATTTCTTTGTGCAGCTCACCAGGTATACTGTTTGACCGTGGCGCACCTGTTTCCTTTCAGGATGGACCCACGACGGCAGCCAGCTAGGGTTCCGAGAGTCGAGCGTGACGACAGCCCACCGAGCGACGAGGCCTCGGTGCATGGCCCTTTGTCAGCAGTGGCACCGGCGGTAGCACTACCCGCCGAGCCCCCGATGCTTCCAGCGCCAGCCGCTGACGATGCAAGACGCCTCAGCGCACTGCATGAGTTTCAGCGCCAGCGACCACCCAGGTTTCGTGGGGAGACGGACCCCCAGGCAGTAGAGGAATGGCTGGAGGCAGTGGTACGTGTGTTTAGGCTAGTGAGGACGCCAGCATACTTCATGGCGATCTTTACTGCCAGCCTCCTTCAGGAAGCAGCAGGCAGGTGGTGGAGCCACTTGTTTCAGTTCTGCGATGGGATGACCTTCACATGGGAAGACTTCAAGACCTTCTTCAGGGTGGAGTTTGTGCCAGTAGCTCTACACCCCGAGCGTGTACAGGAGCTTCTGCCTTTGCCGCGTGTTTTTCGATCAGTAGCCGAGTCATCTGTGGGCAGTAGACAGATGATGCAGAGGTCCAGGAGGACCAGACTAGCAGTTGGACGATCTCGGGTTTTAGGACCGGTGGTGCGGGGAACCCGAGGTGGGGTCAGAGCCAGGCGTGCCAGAAATGAACAATGTTACTCCTGTGGCGGGAAGGGTCACCTGGCACGCGACTGTCCGACTCCTCGTACGATTGATCAGCGGGTGTTAGAGGAGCCACTGAGACAGAAGCAGCGGCGAGTGCTTGAGCAACAGCCGAGTAGTGGACAAGGCAGTAGAGCTCTGAGAGCGGGTGGACAGGAGCAGAACTAGTGGATACATCCTTTGTACTTATGGTTCCTTGTTGCTTTTGTGTAACGTCTTGTTTTATGAGCTGCAATAATAAAAGACGCATACCTTTGTGATATTTTCGTTCCTGTCCTCTTTCGTGATGTTACTAAGAGGTTCCAGTTTTGGCTGTTGACTTGACCCTCACTTGTGAGACATCTACTGGAGGAGACCCAGTTACCACACACTGATGCCGACAGTGTGACTCAACCCTTGGAGGCGAGAGTAACAGTTGAATCTTTTAGTAGTAGCGTCGAGGCCTTACGACGTCATCCTTGGTATGGATTAGTATCATCCATGTTAGGATTGACTGTTTTAGGCGAAGAATGTGGTTCATCCAGGGGATGAGACCAGATTTCTCTTATCGGCAAAGATGAAAATTTGCAGCTCCTGTGGGACCTAAGATGGTCCAGGTCATCCAGGGGCGGATGAGTACAACTCAGAGCCGGCAGAAGTCTTATGCTAACAGGAAGCGGAGGCCACTGGAGTTCGAGGGTGGCGACCACGTCTTCTTGCAGGTCTCACCTCGACGTGGTATTCGGAGATTTGGCCAAGGCGGCAAGTTATCTCCGCGCTTCATCGGAACCTTCCAGGTCCTCAGCAGGATTGGTGAGCTGGCTTATCGCCTGGCTCTACCACCTCAGTTGCACCGGGTGCACGATGTCTTCCACGTGTCTCAGCTGAGGAGATACGTGCACGACCCGATGCACATCATTGACCATGGGGAGCTTGAAGTTGACGATGGGGCGACTTTTACGAAGGTCCCGGTGGAGATAGAGGATCGACAGGAGCGGGTCCTACGTGGGCGATCGATTCCTCTTGTGCGCATCAGATGGCAGCACGGGAACCTCCAGGAAAGCACATGGGAGCGGGAGGCTCAGATGCGTGCTCAGTACCCTCATTTGTTTCCCTAGTTTTGATGTATCTTTACGGGGACGTAAAGCCCTGAGATGGGAGTAATGTAAAGACCCGTAAAATTCAAGGGAAATTTTTTCTTAATTTTCTTTGGAATTTTACAAGAGCGCGGTTTCTGACAGCACCTGATTCCGAGGCCCGGAGTGCCCGAAATTAATTTCCAAAGTTTGGCTCGGGTACGTTCAGTGAACGAACGAGCGGGATTTTCCTATCTTTTGATCCGGTGCTCGGAATAGAAATCCGAGGACACCGATGAACTCGTAGCGCCGATATTCGCTTAAGGAGACCTTTCCCGAAGTTGCGTTTGCCTAGGAGGAGATGTTTAATTTTCTGGATGAAATGAAGAGTAAAATAAATTTGTTATACAATATTTATTTTATTTATCTTCTTAAGTGGTTATATCCTAAGTGTGGAAGTTGGGGTGGAATCACAAGTTCCTAACTAACCAAGTAAGGATTAAGGTGAGGTGGGGCCCACACGAGCCACAACCCTTCACCTTCCCCTTAACTCTCTTCTACCCCCTTAAACTCCCTTGCACTTAATGTGCCAAAACCCCTCAATTTCCCTAACTCCCCTCTCTCCCTCTTAAAGGCTTGACAACTTAACTTTTAATTAATTATACAACTCATGTATAATTAATAAGTGAGTTTAATTTTGAGTTTTTGAAATTCAAACTCTTGAATTCCAAAGGTTGGGTTGTGTTAATAAATTAAGTGTAAGCTCGATTTATTTTTGGGTTAGTTCCTTTGTTACTTGAGAGGATTGGGAGAATCGTTGAGAAACTTGAAGATCTTCTTCGTCTTCGACGAAGAACGTGAAGAACGGTTCTTCTCCGACAAAAAACATCGATCCCACGACCATCGAGACTCGGCATCCCAGATTCTTCCGTCTTCATCTTCCTCCTCGACAAGGGAGAAGTCGCCGACCATGGTAATCATCGCCAACGACAACGTACCTCTCTTCTTCGTCTTAAGCGACAAGTGAAGAGACGTCGTTCCCTCCTCGGACGCACCCCGACGTCCACGGAATCTACGTCCGACGCCGCGATGCCTTCCTCCGCGATAACCGACGTGTGACGTCAATTTTCAAGGTAGGGGGTTTGTCCTTTTTAAATTACGTGTTTTCATTCCCTCGAACATGAAAGAATAATCCGTTGGGCGTAGTTCCAAATTTTATTAAAAATTGTGAAACTTTCATTGTTGTGTTTATAGGATTGGCCAACTGATATCGTTATAACGGGAGGAGACCGGACCGCACGAACACGGCCGATTCTCCTCCCCCATCTATTCATTCGTGTTAATTTAGCGGAGACAGCGCGGTGTCGTCGCAACCGCGCAGGAAGAAAAGAATTAATGGCCGGAGCGAGCTGCGACGAAGAAACGCGGTGCCGACGCACCGCGTCGTTGTTTACGAAAGAGACCGCGGCCGGAGACGGGCCGCGGCGGAACAAGGAGGCGACCGGCGGCCAGCCGGGCCGCCGGCGCCGGAGATCATGAAGGGTCGCGGCCCTACGGCCGCGGCAGAGCAGCCAGGGGCACCGGCCTCGCCGGCGCCGGAGAACAGGAAGGCCGCGGCCCTACGGCCGCGGCGGAGCAGCCAGAAGGCGGCCGGCCGCGCCGGCCGCCGGTTTGGTTAGGAGGCGGGACCCGCGGGTCCCGCGTGAGAAAGAAACGGCCGGCCTAAGGCCGGCCGAGATCCGAAAAAAGGGGGGGTTTACCCCCCCCCCCCCCCCCCCCCCCCGCGTGCGGCACATGCGCGGCCCCCTGGCCGCGCCGCCGCTGGGCGGACCGCGCCGCCGCTGGCCGGGCCGCGCCGCCGCGCCGCCACCGGCCGGGCCGGGTCCAGCGGACCGGGTCGGATCCGGGTCGGGTCGACCCGGTTCGGGTCAGACCAGGGGGGGTCGGGCCGGGTCGGCCCGGACCCGGACCCCCCGTTTTCGAGACGACTTCGATCTTTTGGCCATAACTTGAGCCACGGACCTCCGATCGATGAACCGTCTGCGGCAACGCGATCCTTGGATCGAGACGGTCGTTTCGGTATACTATACTCAAGGCGCACCTTCTTTTTCGGGAGCCTACGTGGTTAAAACTCCGTAGTTAAGCGTGCCTGGCTTAGAGTAGTGATCAGGATGGGTGACCTCCTGAAAAGTTTCCCAGGGTGGGTGTGAGACGGAAAGACTGATATCTTTCAGACTGGACGTCCGATTGACGAACCGTCAGCGGAGATGCGATCCTTGGATCGAGACGGTCGTTTCGGTTTATCGCACTCAAGGTTTCAGATTACTTTGAGTTCGGCCGGGTTGGTTCGTTCACGAAACCAACCGGGCCTTCGGAGCGGAAACGCTCATATCTTGAGCTACGGACGTCCGATCGACGTGCCGTCAGCTTTGTTGTGTTCCTCTTAGTGAGACGGATCTTTTGGCATACTCCGCCCGCGGTTTGGACGCAGGTGGAGTACCGTCGGGTTGGTTTTTCCTTAAAAACCAACCGGGCCCCGGGGACGAAAATGCCAATAACTCTCAGACCGGGCGTCCGATTGACGCGCCGTCTGTTGCGTTGAGTTCCTGTTGACGATACGGAACTTTTGGATACATCCACTCTGGACTTTGTGACAGTTGATGTATCAGCCTCTCGGCTCGTGAAGCGGACCCTCCGAACGAGCTTGCTGTGTGCGGGAACCCTAGTGCTGGCTGCGACTGTTACTGTGACTACTACTGCTACAACTGCTACTACTGCTACTGTGACTGCGACGACGACAGTATAGAGATCCTGTGTGGATTCGACGACGACGACTACAGCACTCAGCGATCCTACGTGGATCAGTGCTACAGGTCCTGTGTGGGCCCGATCCTGTGTGGATTCGACGACGACGATTACAGTGCTCAGCGATCCTACGTGGATCAGTGCTACAGGTCCTGTGTGGGCCCGATCCTGTGTGGGTCCGATCCTGTGTGGGTCTTTGCGCTCAGCGGTCCTGTGTGAACCAGCGCCTACAGGTCCTGTGTGGGCCCGATCCTGTGTGGGTCTTTTGCGGGGGTTAGTTACCTATCGATCCTTCGTGGGTCCGACGACTTAGATGGATCAGAGATCATCTTTATCGTCTTTTGAAGAAGTATACCTGTGCGAGCTGAATCCTGTTGCTTTCCTGTGTGGATTGTGTTGTGCAATCCTGTGTGGATTACGTTTTTCTTTCCTGTGTGGAATACGTTTACTTTCCTGTGTGGACTGAGTTGTACTTGGGCTCGGAGGTTGGAGCGTATTTGAAATTGATGACTTAGGTATATGTATGGGCATATACCTAAGAAGTGTCGGTTGTTACTTCGTGATTGTACCTTTCTTCGTGGTTTATCCTTTGTGGATTTGAGAGACCTTCAGGGGTCTCGGGGTCCCTACTGAGTAGCTTATACTCACCCCTGCACGGGCTTTGACCGCACTACGTTGTGTTGGTTGCAGACGACAGACAGCGTTGACCTTAGCTGAGGCTTGCAGAGCGGGACGGTACCCGGAGGTGGACCACTGGGCGGGACATGCTTGGAGCGGACGGCGGGACCCGTGGAGAAGAGGAGCTATCTGTACCCACCCTTCAGGTGGGATTTCCAGTGGACAGCTCGGTGTAGAGGCTTTTACCTTTCAGTTGTTGTTTTCCCTTTCGAGTTGTACTTTACTTTCAGTTTGGGTTTGTATACTGGCCCATTTACTTTTCCGCACTTTCAGTTGTACTCTACTTTTGCTTAGAGTTTACTTTCTGCTTGCTTTCTCTGTGGTGTTTGTTTTCTTTACAAAGGCAATGCCTTCCCTTTTTACCGGGATATACGCCTTGGTGCTAGTCGCCAGCCCCTGGCCTATGGAAGGCGGGCTTGGGGTAGTCACGGCACGGACCCCGAGGGCGGGTCGTGACAGGTACTCCAAACCTGCAAAAAAGCTGTGCTTTGACAAAGTCCACAACAACATGAGAATCGTAAGTCCTGGTGGCCTTGGCCTCCACCCATTTACTCACATAATCAACAGCAACCAAAATATACAAAAATCCAAATGAACTAGGAAAAGGACCCATAAAGTCGATGCCCCATACATCAAAAATCTCACAAAATAGTATGGGTTGTTGGGGCATCTCATGTCTCCTAGAAATGTTCCCAGTGTGTTGGCAACGAGAGCATGACTTACAAAACAAATGGGTATCATGGAACAAGCTAGGCCAATATAATCCAGAGTCTAAAACCTTCCTAGCTGTCCGTTGGGGTCCAAAGTGTCCACCACATGCAAGTGTATGACAGAATTGCAAAACAGACTCAAACTCATGATCAGGAATACACCTCCTAATGACTTGGTCACTACACATGCGCCCGAGGTACGGATCATCCCACACATAATACCTAGACTCACTTTTTAATTTTTGGACTTGATGCTTCTTCAAATTTACTGGGATTTCAGAGCCAACAATGTAATTAACTAAATTAGCATACCAAGGATGCTTACCTGAGATGGTATAGAGATGCTCATCGGGGAAAGTGTCCCGAATTGGTACCTGATCCAAGGTGTCATCCTCTAGTGTGCGAGTAAGCCTACTCATGTGGTCCGCCACCAAATTCTCTGATCCCTTCTTGTCCTTTATCTCAATATCAAATTCTTGAAGAAGGAGCATCCAACGGATAAGTCGTGGCTTTGCATCTGGCTTCTTTAGGAGGTACCTCAAAGCTGCATGGTCAGAAAAAACAACTACTTTAGAGCCCAATAAATATGAACGGAATTTATCTAAAGCAAATATGACAGCAAGAAACTCCTTTTCTGTGGTAGTGTAGTTTGATTGGGCTGAATCTAGGGTCCTCGATGCATAGGCGATCACATGTGAACGTCCCTCCACCCTCTGAGATAAGACAGCTCCAACCGCGAAGTTGGAGGCGTCACACATAAGCTCAAATGCAAGGTCCCACCGTGGGGGCTGTATGATTGGTGGAGTGGTCAGACACTTCTTCAGCTCATCAAATGATACCCTGCATGAATCATCAAAATTGAAGTCAATATCTTTTTGAAGCAATCGAGAGAAGGGTAGAGCGATCTTACTAAAATCTCTGATGAAGCGTCGATAAAATCCAGCATGCCCAAGGAATGATCGAACATCACGCACACATGTAGGATATGGGAGGGATGAAATAATGTCTACCTTAGATTTATCAACTTCAATTCCATGTTGTGAGACTATATGACCTAAGACAATTCCCTTTTCGACCATGAAATGACATTTTTCAAAATTTAAGACCAGATTCTTCTCAATACAACGATGCAACACATCACCCAAACTAGAGAGACATTCATCAAATGAGGACCCATAAACTGTAAAATCATCCATAAATACCTCCATACAGGTCTCAATGAAATCTGAGAAAATACTCACCATGCATCTCTGGAAGGTACCTGGGGCGTTGCAAAGTCCAAATGGCATCCTCCGGTAAGCAAAGGTACCGAATGGGCAGGTGAATGTTGTCTTCTCCTGGTCCTCTGCTGCAATGGGAACCTGAAAATAGCCAGAAAATCCATCCACGAAACAATAGTGTGTCTTCCCAGCTAGTCTCTCAAGCATCTGGTCAATGAATGGAAGTGGGAAATGGTCCTTACGAGTGGATTGATTTAGTTTCCTATAATCGATACACACTCGCCAACTGTTTTGTACTCTCACAGGAACTAACTCATCATTTTCATTTTTTATAACAGTGAAACCAGTTTTCTTTGGTACAACCTGAACAGGGCTAACCCATTGTGAGTCAGAAATAGGGTAAATGATACTTGCCTCAAGTAATTTTTCAACTTCTTTCTTAACAACTTCTAGGAGGGTGGGATTAAGTCTCCTTTGTGGCTGTCTCACCGGTTTAGCCCCATCCTCCAAGAGAATCCTATGCATGCAAATGGAGGGGCTAATACCTGATATGTCTGCCAATGTCCAACCAATTGCCCTAATGTTATCTCTCAAAAGATTCAAAAGTTTTTCTTCATGTTCAAAAGAGAGATTGTTAGCAATTATGATAGGTAATCTATCACCACTGAGCAAGTATGCATATTTGAGATTTGGGGGCAATGGCTTGAGTTCCAATGTAGGTGGGTGATGTATGGATGGAGAAATTGATGCAACAGACATATCTGCACAATGAACATCAGTATCAGAATAAAAATCATCACAATAAGAGAATAAAGCACCAAATCCATCAGCATACTCAATAGCCATGTCAAAATCAGAGTTCACATGATCAAAATCAGAATATGATTCCATTTAAAAATCAAATCTTAGAGATTCATGTTCCTTAAAAATGGGTGTATAAGTATTCTTAGACATCAAACTAGAACCAATACTCATAATCTCCCTAAGAATAGGACAATCAAATTCTATGGAGTTTTTATTTGGTGGTTCAAAATGGGAGATAACAAAAGCAGAATGGTCCTCTGAGGGGTACTTCATGGAATCCATAACATTAAATATCACAACTTCATCCCCAAATTCCATGGAAAGTGTACCCTCATTGACATTTATGATAGTTTTTGCAGTTTTGAGGAAGGGTCTACCTAAGATAATGGGGGCATGAGAACTTACATGATCATCCTCCATGTTAAGAACATAGAAATCCGCTGGAAAGATCATGTCTCTTACCTGGACAAGTACATCCTCAAGGACTCCCGCTGGATATACCGTAGCTCTATTCTCCAATTGCACCACTACTCTTGTTGGCTTCAACTCACCAACCTGTAAGGAAGAGAATACAGAGTGAGGCATCACATTTATTGAAGCTCCTAAATCACAAAGAGCATCAGAGAAGTGCAACTCCCCTATGGTACATGGGATGGTGAATGTCCCAGGATCCTTGCACTTTGTTGGCATTGCTAGAGTTGGTGAAATGAGTGCTGAGACATTCCTTCCAAGGTTTATCCTCTCATTTCCCTTGAGCCCTCTTCGATTGGTGCAGAGTTCTTTTAAGAATTTGGCATACCTTGGGATTTGCTTAATGGCTTCAAGTAGAGGAATGTTGATCTCCACACGCTTGAATGTGTCCAAAACCTCCTTTTTCATTGCTTCTTCAGCCATCTTCTTGTTTTGAACAACCCTGTTTGGAAAAGGAAGGGGTTTAGGAGGAACATCATCAATCTTTTTCTTACCTTTATCTTTCTCCTTGGATTGCTCATCAGTTGGTATGGAATGCGGCTTCTCTGAAGTTGAGGTGAATCACGGTGGAATGGTAGGTGCAGATGTATCGTTCATTTGCTTCCCACTTCTCAATGTGATGGCACTAACATTCCCCTTTGGATTTGGAGTGGGTTGGGAAGGTAGATTTCCAGAATTCTTACTCACAAGTTCATGGAGGGCGGTGGCAATCTAACTCATTTGAGTCTTCAACTCTCTCAGCTCCGAACCTTGACTCTTCATCTCATTCTGTTGATTAAGAACAATTTGTTTCAAAAGATCATCAGTGTTAGAGTCTACCTTGTGTTGGATATTCCCTTGTTACTGACTCGTTGATGTTTGAGCTTCGAATCTCCTTTGGGGTTGTTGGAAACCCTGTTGGTAAGGTGGAGGCTGCTGGAAGTTTTGTTGAAAGGGTGGCCTTTATTGTTGTCCAGAGCCATACCTCATGTCCGACTGATCTTTCCACCCTTGGTTGTATGTTGGATCAAACTTCTTTTGGGGATATGGTTGTTGTTGTTGCTGCTGAAATGGTCTCCCAGGGAACACTGCTGCACAATCTTCTGTTTCTTGGAGTTGTGGGCAACAGTCAGTTGGGTGGCTTGTCTCAGTGCAAATACCACAAGGCCTTGAAGGAGGGGGTTGGGATGTCTTTTGAGCCAATGCAATCTGCCTCACCATAGTTGTCAATTCTTCTAACTTAGTATCAATCAAATGACTTTCAAGAGAAGAAGGACTTACTTGATGTACTCCTCGAACATGTGGTGTACCTCTATCACCGAATTGTTGAGAGTTTTGGGCCATTTTGTCGATCAATGCTCGTGCAGCTACTGGTGTCTTGTCCACCAATGCTCCTCCAGCAGCAGCATCCACCATGCTTCTCTCCATAGGTGTGAGTCCTTCATAGAAGTACTGAATGAGGAGTTGCTCACTGATTTGGTGATGTGGGCAGCTTGCACACAACTTCTTGAATCTCTCCCAGTACTCATACATTGACTCCCCTTGCGCTTGCTTGATCCCTGATATCTCCTTTCGAATGGATGTCGTCCTTGATGCTGGAAAAAATCTTTGCAAGAAAATATGTTTCAAATCGTTCCAACAAGTTACATCTTCGGGTTGCAAATAATACATCCAATCTTTTGCAGCTCCATCAAGTGAGAATGGGAAAGCTCTTAATTTAATTTGATCTTCAGAAACATTTCTTGGTTTTAAAGTTGAGCAAACCACATTAAATTCCTTAAGGTGTTTGTTGGGATCCTCACCAGATAAGCCATGAAACTTTGGAAGAAGGTGAATTAATCCAGATTTCCATTCAAAGTCCGATTCAAGATTTGGGTATGCAATACAATTTTGTTGATAGTTAATATCAGGTGCAGCCAATTCTCGAATGGTTCTATTAAGTTCATTTCCATTATTTCCAGCCATTGGTTCCTCTTTTATGTTTGAATTTGAATTGATTCCAATTTCAATGTTCTGATATTGGAGTAATTCTCCAACTGGTTGAATGTTGAAACTTCCCGTAGACTGAGAATGTCTGATTCGTTCCCTAAGGCTACGTTCAATCTCAGGGTCAAGATCTAAGAGATCTTAGGGATTAGTTCGTGTCATAGATCAAATAAAAATGAAAAGAAAGAAAGTGGACCATAGTAAAATAAAAATGAGAAGTTTGAGTTGATGGTCCAAAAAGAAGTAGAAGAAAATAAAAGAAGAAGAAGAAAATTCAGATTGGGTAAAGAAGAAAGAAAGAAGAGAGGAAGAGAATAAAATTTAAAATAAAATAAATACCTCTAATTGGTTGAAATAATTACTTGCCTCCCCGGGAACGGCGCCAATTTGAAAGAGCGCTGTCGTGGGCGCCCTCAAATGATTAGTATGATTTTGGGGTACTTAGGTGCAGCAGAGTGGCTGACCAAGGTCGTCTCTCAAAGGAGGAAGTGAATTAAAACAATTTTTAGAGGTATTCTAGAAGTAAAATAAAAGAGAATAAAAACACTACTTGAAAGGATGGGGGTGTTTGTTTATAGTTTATGAATCTAGAAGAAGTTTGCTGGAAGAAGATTGTATTTTTTTTGTTTTTAGTTTTGAAATGAAGTTTGATTAAAATGACACAACAAAAAGATGTTTGTTTAGACAATATTTAAAAGACGTAATCGATCTAACTCTACCTCTTCAATAATTTATTAATAATTATCATTTAAATTAATATTCACTTAATTATGATCCCTTAATTTGTTAAATCCCGAACCCTACGAGAATTAACTTTACCACGAAGATTGAAGTGAATTTAACCTTAGCCTAACTTCGGAACATGCAATCGCAGCACCCTGCTTTGATTGATGTTCTAAGATTAGCTTATGGTCAGTGGTAAATTAAGGCACATATCCACTCTGGAAATGAGGATGAATTGTGTTTAGGGATTATATTTGAACTCTACAAATTTATCCCGTGTGGTCTTCTATTACCGATTAAGATCGCGCTCTCACAATTTACACAAAATCCCGACCTCGCGTGTTTTTGTGTACATTGTTCAATTGCTTTCTTAGTTTCTTACAATTTAAAAACAAAATTCATGGATCATATTAAGTGAATTACAATATCTCATTGATTCAAAATAATTAAATGAAGAGGGTAGAAGATAGATCGATTACTAAAAGACTACTCTTCCATGGGTGGCGTAATCATCGTAGAAGCGTTTTGCATGTGCAAAGGTTTAAAATGGGTATAACCCAATAACGCTTCTAGTCAAGAATTCCAGCCCAATTAGGAAGATTAAGAGAAGAAGAAATTTAAACAAAACAGAAGAAAAGATAAGAAATATAAGAAGAGCAATGAAGTTTATTACACAAATGAAAACATTACAAAATGAAGAAGAGAAGGAGGCTTCGATGAGGGGATCCTTGCTTCAAGAGCTACCCCTCTTACAATGGTTGGAGAATTTGGGTGAAACAAATTCTCCTCTGCCTCCAATCTCCCAATGCACGTCCCAACCCCTCCAAATGAGAAAAACTCCAATTTATAGAGGGGAGGGGAGGAGAGGTTACAAGTGGTTTCAAGTGTGAATGTGGAAATTCGGCCAAATATTTTATGCCAACTTGCACCGCCCATTTGACCACCAACACGCGTGAATTGGCCGGCCTTCCAGAAGGATCAAATGTGCGAATATGTGTCTTCTATCTCCTCTCCAAATTTGGGCTCAATAAAGGCCCATATGAAGGAGGTATGGCCGAAATACAGAAGCTTCTCCATTCTGGAGAGCCCATCCCAACTTTGACTTCATGGCCCAATTTCAATAGCCAACTGAACTCTTTAGCTCTAGTGTCCTGAATAAAAGTTGTATATAATTAAGTTAGGCACACTGTTACAAAATTTCTTTTTCAAATAATAAATATAAAAATATTTATTCTCGAAATACTACAATGCACTATTAAGGGTAAAACTGGAATTTTCACCAAATTTTCAAATGAATGATCAAATCCCAAATATTTTATAAATAAACATATTTAACAAAATGTGAGGAAATTGTTTCATTTACTATCAATAAAATATTCAATAAAATAGTGTTTTATCACCCCTCGAAAGCTCCCTCCCCTACGCTAAAGAAGTATGAGGTATGTAGGCTGACCCGATTGTAGTTCCGCTTCACGGACTCTGGCCAAGGGCCCCCACTAGGTTGCGTCAGCACTGCCACCCAGTTCCCCAAGCTAAGGAGTAGGTAGTCCATGCGCCTGCACCACTGGCTCTAGTCCCCCTCACCCAAAACCAGCGGCGGGTGCGGTTAGAAGAAGATGCTCGTCGTGGGGCGTCAACATCAGCAACTACTATGGCCCAAGCCACCGCTGACTCATCTCTCCGAATCCCTGCAAATGTTGAGAAGGGAAAGAGGTACGCCCGACTCGGAACGAGGACCCAACCACCCCACGGTTAGGTTTGGTCAACTCTCTCGGTCTTCGGTACAGGTGATGGCCACCACGGACCAACCAGCAGCACTGCTTCCCAGTGTGGAGGATCATTGCACCCCACCACCACGGAAGGTGCGGGCCCTCCCTGCTCCCAATCTCAGCATGGAGGTCTTCCCCGTGACACCTTCAACCTAGGCGAGGGTCTTTCCTGTGACAGAAACACTCCATATTGGGGTCTCTCTCGTGCCCACTATACTGGGTACGGGGTCACTTCCCCTACCGCGAATAGCAATCATGGAGGCATTGCATGCCCGATCACTCACCAGTATGGAGGTCCTCTCCGTTTCCCTTTTGACATTTTTCCTGGTGCCCCTTGCACCCCGACCTTCTCGTGTGGGGACTTTCTCCTCCATGGTGCTGGTACAGCCGAAGGACCCCTTTTCAGAAATCATCCCAGCCCTGAAGAACCATCTAGTGGTAGTAGAGCAGGCCACCATCACCGCAAGAGGAGTCCCTGGAAAGGTCGGATGGGAATTAGGCAAGTCTTATTATGAGACTCTATGGTGGGGTAAGATTCATTACAGGAACCCTCCCCTCAGTCCTCTGAGTCAGGGGCTGGGGTAGGAACAAGTCACATCATCCTCGTGCTCTCAAAATGTGAGATCCATAGGATCCTTGTCTCCATTTGAAGGTATATTCAACAGGACGAGACCCTGGAATGCTTCCAGGGGTCGACCACGCAGTCGCAACCGTCATCTCCAGAAGCACCCTCTACCTCGAAACTATTCTGGGGGTCAGTGATGGAAGAGTCGGGATGTAACCCACCCCTGACAGACACTATTGTCGCTGGTCCATCCTATCATGACATGGCGGCTAGGTTTCTACAATCCTCAGGGGATAGTCCATGATTCAGTGACAAGACATCCCATTCGTCGTATTCTCCAATGGTATCCTATCATCCCAACGGTCTGCCTCAGTGTCGCCGCCAGTTACTCGGCCACCCTTAGTGGACGAGTGGGGAAATCAAAGGCCAGACCCTGCATTTGAGTCGGGGAACATTTGGACCATCCTCGTAGCGGGCCACTTCCCTTATATGTTTTTCCGATAGTAGGATCAAATTTTGGTATTCCAGAATCGCTCACCCCGCAGGAGTTTGAATGTTTCCACCAAAACCTATGGTCAACTCACCTTCATCTTTTCCAATGGAGGGTGACTTATCCTGGGATCCAAGAGCACCTCGAATGCATCAGTGAACAATACCTCCTAGTGGACATGGCCACACACCCTAAATTCCAACACCCCGAGTCACCTGGCCACCACATGACCCTCCAACAACAATGTGTTTAGAGTTTTCAAGTACACCACAATGTTTTTCAGGAGGATACCCCCATGTGAAAGTCTGTGGCTGAGGGAAGTTTGCTATGATCCTCTTTATTTAAATTCGTAGGCAGCCTAACTCCCTTGGAGGTAGTGAGGACATGCCACTAGAAAGAGTGCAGGTCAACATGAATGATCTGTTAGGAGAGTCTAATGAGCTAGGAATTCTCGATGGGGGTGTTCCCCCTGAGGACGTGCTGCCACTGGATCCATCGAGAAGGATTACTCACCAAAAGAGAAACCTCCTAGGTCTCCCTCAGCCTACAGAGGCGTTAGTACATTGCTGGAGTGTTAGTAAAGTAAAAGAGCATGTTGGAGATGTCAAGAACTCCGACCTGTCGGCCTCAGTGCAGGAGATGGAAGAGGACCCTAAGAAGGTCATGCTGCGCAAGCAACTCTCTAAGAAAAAGCAGTTGGTCGATGAACTTCTGGGTGAACGCATTGTAGAGAGGCAACCCGAATTTGGTGATCCTTGCCCTGGGTAGCAGGGGGAGGAGCAGCTACCCCTCAGGGAGATTCTACCAGGAAACCCTGATCATGTCGTATTAGCTGATAGGGCAGAAGCCATATCTCAAGGCAAGAGAGCATGGTATGTCGCGTTGAACCCTCCAGAGCAGCATGACAACCCATGGAACCCAGCTCGGGCTCCTCCAGTCACCCCAAGGGTCACTCCACCTATTGCTCCACGAGCCGCTGAACTCAGATACCATATTGAATAACCCGAAAACGCACTCATGGTTCAGGATCCCCACCAGGACAGGGACCCACGTCCAGACGATCCGATGGCCGCACTCATTTCTCGCCTGGAAGCTTTGAAAAAGCGACAAGTGGCTGTCCCACCTGATGGTAAACCATACTTGACATGGGTGGATGACATGCCAATGCCCCTGAGATTCATAAATCCCACTTTCTACCCCTTTAATTGGACAGGGGACCCACCGCAACACCTGACCCACTTCAACTCGAGGTGTGGACCTATGTTAGGGACTCTAGCGCAGTTGGAGGCCACCAAGCACCGTTTCTTTGTTCAGACGCTGGAGGGGCCAGCTTTTTTTGGTACAGCCAGCTCCCCGTTGGATCTGTGGCAAGATGGGAGGACCATTGCAGGTAGTTCCTTTACCGGTTCAGCTCCACCACCCTGAAGACGAACATCGCAGACCTCTTCCAGTGCAAGAAAAGGTCCGACGTGCGAGTCCGAGACATTATTACCCGATGGAAGGGGCTCAAATACTCCCATGACATGCTGCTGACTCAGGATAAATTACTAACGATGTGTGTGTGGAATGTCAAGATGGAACTGGTTCCCTCCCCGATCACTCAGAATTATCCCGGAGGGTTCTGAGACCTCTCAGATAAGGCCATGTGCCTCGAGGAAGCTCTAAAAAGGGCTGGACAGACACGCATGTTGCCCCCTGCAATTCAAGAAAGGAGATCGACCAGAGCAGAAGCCTCCAACATGGCCCAGATAGAGGCCCCCAGGAAGTTATAATTGATACAAGTAGATCCTTCTCTGCAGCCTCGCAGAGGACCTCCATGACAGGCATAGTTTTTAGCCTAGTAGTGCCCGGCCCAGAATCGGCAGGTGCCTCCGCATAACACGTCGCCGCCGCCTAGGCGAGATAATCAAGTTCCACCCTTTCAGAAGACTCCTCTGGCCCCCCATCAGGTTCAGGCTCCTAGAGCCCCCTTTCTGAACAGAAGGAATCATACCTACTCGTTCGATGAGGCTCATGTCCTCTGCTACTTCCGTAGTTCCTTAGAGTAGAGAATTGTGTGACTGCCCGAGTGCTGGAAGCCTGAAGAGGTGCATCACACTGATCACCCCAACTATTGCCTTATCATTGGATCCTGGGGAACACAATCGAGAAATGAAATGTGTTGAAGGACTGCCTCTAAGACCTGATTAATAACAACATAGTCAGGTTGGGCCCAGCCCCAACACAAGTGGCAGGTGTCTTTGTGAGATCAGATTGCAATAGCGACGATGGAGGCGTGTGGCAGCAGGTTCCTGACCACAGGTCCTGGATGTATAATGACTGGATGGCTCATAGGACGTTCGCCTACTCTCATTCCATTATCCATGCATGGATGAATCATCCGGAGCCTTTTGAAGCCGTGGCCACCACTTTTGCATCATCGTCTCAGCAGGCCTCTTCCCAGAAGAGCAAGCATCGACATCGCAAGATGAAGCAACGTGCCCTGCCAATGCTATCGTCGTCCCACACTCTAGTTGACTTCATGCCCCCGGAGATTGGCATTCTTCATAGAATCCACCTAGTGGTGGATGATTTGTCAAGTGATAGTCACGGGTATGCTTTCGTTAACACCGTCGAGTTGGTAAATCCATACATGGAACCCGACGAGGGGGAGGGCCAAACAAACCTCCCCGATGACCCCAGTCGATACCAATGTTGGTGGAACCGTGGCCATAAGGGTCACAGGGGCACGTCAGTTAGCACCTCAAGCCAGGTCGTGCATGCCACTGAGACCAGATAGTAGGCCCAGTGCAGAACTCAACATGCACAGATTTTTCATCCGATGTCGACAAGCCCTCCTCGGCCACCGTTTGTGCTACTAGATCAGACAGAGCCATTTTGACTGTACCGAGACCAGCTTCGCCCTGTTATATGTCGACCTCGGGTGGCCAGTCCTCATCCGGCAGCTACTATCCCAGCTTCAACTAGTGAGAAGCGGGATGACCCCAGTGCCAGTCAGCTGCCGACCAAACCGGTAGTGCCCGCCATGCCTCCAGTCGCAAAGCGACCTCCTTTAAGAAGAAGTTCATGCCTGGCGCAAAAGTATGATGTTCTGAAACACCTCTCTAGTATCCTAGCAAGGATCTCCATCCTTGAAGTGCTTCTCCAGTCTATAGATATGCATGAAGCACTCACTGAGGCTTTAAGGATCCCCCTCTAGTTTGAGAGGGCGATAGCAGGTGCAGAGGCCTTCCATGATAAAGCAGTTGAGGACGTCGAATTCCTGGCCATCATCTCATTCTCTGGTGAAGATGAGGAACCTCCCATACTGGGGTACATCTGCCCGCTGTTTATCACTGGACAGTTCAATGGCGTGGAGGTTCACCACTGTCTCGTTGACACTGGATCCATGATCAACCTTATCCCGACACAGACAGTGCGGAAGCTAGGGCTATCCAAAGATGATCGGAATCCCTCCGATTTAAGGATATATGGATATGACAGGATAGAGCAGAAACCGGTTGGCAAGATCAGTCTGATGACCCTGTTCAGTTTCCTGATCACTAGCACCATGTTCATGGTTGTCTCCCAGGACACCGTGTACAACCCATTGATGGGTAGGCCATGGATCTATCTGCACGCGGCGGTACCCTCATCGTATCACCAATTCCTCAAGTACTCCCTTAATGGTCGAGTTGGTGTACTCCAAGGTGATGCATCTCCCTTCGCCTCTTGCAAAGTCGCTACATGGATGCTGATTATTACAAGAGTAAGGATATGCAAGTCCAGGAAAGAAAAGTTGAGCCTGTTGACACTATGACCAACCCTTGGACATATCAGAATGGTGCCTATGTCATCCTGGTCCATCAGTTGGAGGCCACGACCCCCAACATGGTGCAATGTTTTTTCTTCTCTAGGATAAGGGGGATCATAATCTCAGATCCAGGTGGCGTCAGAGGATCACTTTGTATTCTTATACAACCCAGGATCCAGTGATCCCGAAGCCTCCCACTCCCGTTAGGTATTGAGAAGTCTGGCTCCTTGCAACGACAGTCCGTCACACTTGTCTATTTAACCGGGCAGGGATATGTCAGCTTCGGCTGATGCGCCACTACTGCATTGATGTCATCAAGCATGGCCCAATGGGTTGGAGACCATATGGGATCAGGTCGGCAGCCTTCATAGACATGGTCTCAGTGGCTCCAGAGTTCCTCGTTGCAATGACCACTACCGCACAAGCAAGTAGCAGCCGCCCATTAGGGTTTGATAGCTCAGAAGCATCTTCCCCTATGGAGGATCCCTATATAAGTGGATAATAAGATATAGATGATGCTCCCCTACTTTTGAGGAAGGTGTGTCATCCACCGTCAATGAGTTGGTACAGGTGGATATCAGTAGCGAGGCAGATCTGAGACCCACATTGATCAGCACCGCTATGTCACCTGAGGAGCAGCATAGGTACGTGGAATTCCTAAAACAACACCGTGATGTGTTTTATTAGAGTTACGAAAAGATTCTAGGACTAGATCCTTAGGTAGCCGTCCACCATCTCGCTCTCCCGACAAACCATTGCAGGTTCAAGTAGCCTCCCATAAAAATGCACCCTTTCCATGGGGCCATGGCCGAGGCTGAAGTTGACAAGATCATCAAAGCCGACTTCATCAAGGAGGTATATTACCCGAAGTGGTTAGCCAACATTGGGCTAGTGTGAAAGAAGAATGGTTAGATCATAGTCTGGATCGACTTCCGCGATCTCTACCGTCACTCTCCGAAGGATGATTTTCTCCTTCCAGTGACATAATTGTTGATCAACTCTATAGCGGGGTACCAAGCCCTCTCTCTCATGTATGGATACTCTAGTTATAATTAGATCCAGATGGCCCCCGAGGATGAGGAGTCTACCAATTTCCGGGCACCCCAAGGTACTTTCTGTAACCTGGTTATGCCCTTTGGCCTAAAGAATGCCGGTGCCACCTATCAGCGGGCCGTGCATCGCATATTCAAGCCAATTCTGGGAACGTTGGGGGAGTGCTATGTGGATGACCTAGTGGTCAAGTATCGCTAGTGCCATGACCATCTCTGGGACCTTGAGAAAGTGTTCAGTTTCCTCCGTTCCTGCCACTTGAAGATGAACCCATTGAAGTGTTCCTTTGGGGTCAGCTATGGGAAGTCTTTTGGATTTGTCATCCAGTACTAGGGCATCAAGAATTACCTTTAACAGATCAAGGACATCAACCAGATGCCTCCCCTGAGTAATATTTGGGAGCTTCGAGGTCTTCAAGGCCACATAGCCTACATACGCCGATTCATCCCGAATCTGGATGGAAAGTGTATTCCTTTTCCCAGATCATGAAGAAAGGATCTTCCTACGAATAGGATGAAGAGTGCCAGACTGCCTTTGAGGAAATCAAGCAATATCTGCTCCAACCTCTAGTCTTGATGCCACTAATCTCCGGGAATCCGCTGATTCTCTATGTCACCGCCCTGGATCGATCACTCAGTGCCCTTATCGCCCAAAAGAACAACGAGGGGATATAGAATAGCCTTTACTACCTCAGCCGCACGCTCCTCGACACGGAGACCAGATACTCCCCCATCGAGAAGAGCTGCCTTGCACTTGTATATCCTGTGCAGAAGTTGTCTCATTAACTGCAGCACCTCAAGGTATAGTTGGTCTCCCGGGAAGACCTGCAGATGTACATTCTGAGCTGTCCCATGTTGACTGGATGACAAGAGAAGTGAGTAGTGATCCTCCAGCAGTTTGACATTTGGTTTGTGCCCCAGAAGACCATCATGGGGATGGACTTGGTAGACTTCTTAGCTGCCCATCCAACCTATGCGGATCAGTCCCTGGACCTAGATTTTCCTGATGAGGCAGTCCTCCTTATTGATAATGTCATTCCATGTTTCCAGATTCACTTTGAAGGAGCCTCCTGGATCCCCACTGGCAGGAAACACAGTGATCCTAAGCTCAACAGATTAGGATTGGGAATCATCTTTAACAACCCGGTAGAATCCATCTTGCCTTACTCATTCCTGTTGTTAGGAGGCTGCACTAACAACGAGGCAGAGTATCAAGACCTCATTACTGGTCTTGAGCTGGCCCTTGAGATCAACATGCCCCATTTTCACATGAATGGGGATTCCGAGCTGGTCATCAAACATGTCAATGGCTACTATGTTATCATGAAGATAGAACTCGTACCATTGTTAGAGCGCACTATCCGGAAAATGGCCCAGTTCCCTTCTCGGCCAGAGGTTATCCATGTCCCACAGTCACAGAACAGTCGAGCAGATTCTTTGGCTAGCCTGGCCCCGTCACTTGCAGAGCCCGAACAGGATGATCTGATTATACATGTGGCACACCAGAGAGTCATTTCTATCGTCACCCCATAGGATGACAATGGCCTATGAGTAATCCATATTACTGTAGTATTCTCCACATAAGGAGCCCCAGGATCATCATATCTAGTGATCGAAGTAACTCCCTACTGGAGAGCCCATTTTGTCAATTATCTCCAAACTGGTTGCCTCTCAGCTGATCGGGCCGAGCAAAAGTGAATCCAACACCGCGTGTTGCAGTTTACACTCCAGAGTGGTCCCAGTTTTGAGAAGATCCTCTATAAGCGTGATTTTTATGGTGTTATCCTCCATTGCATTCAAGGAATTGAAATTCCATAGGTCATGCAAGAGGTTCATGCAGGTTCCTGTGGTGCTCATCACGCCTAGCCAAAACTGTCTCACCAGATTCAGAGACTAGGGTACTTTTGGCCCTCCATGATCCACAACTGCATCGAGTTCTCCAAGAGGTTCCATTCCTGCCATGTTCATGATAACATTGTGCATCGGCCACCAGATCTTCTCCACACTACCAAGTACTCTTGGCCCTTTGTCGTTTGGGGGTTATATGTCGTGGGGCCGTACCCACCGGCAACGGCTCACTAATGCCGATTTATCCTGTCTGCTACATATTTCTTTTCGAAGTGGGTGGAGGCTATTCCACACAAGGAAGTAAAGTATCAATAAATGTTCGACTTTGTGAGCTCCAACATCATCTTCTAATTTGGAGTCCCTCACTCCATGCTCACCGATAATAGCACAAACTTCTGAGCAACTGAGTTGAAGAAATTGTACGCCAAGTACAACATTTTCTCTGACCATACCTCTCGCTATCACATGTAAGAAAATGGGCAGATCGAGGCGTTCAACAAATCCCTCTCTAACATTTGGCCGAAAATGGTTGGCTAGAAAAATAATAGTTGGCCGGACAAGCTCCACAAGGCCCTCTGGGCTTATCAGATGACGACTCGCAATTCCACACAGGTGACTCCATATTCCCTGGTGTATGGGGACGAGGCTATCCTTCCCATCGAGATCTTGCTTCCATCGTTATGCACTGTGGTCTATGACTAGCAGGTTCCAGATGAGGTGGCCAAAATCCATCTATTTGAATTGGATGCATTTGACGAATATAGGCATCGTGCCCTGCACAATATGGAAAGGCATCAGAACAAGATAGCTAGATCCTTCAACAATAATGTTCGCCTCTACTCTTTTCTACAAGGGGACTTGGTATTGGCCCTCTGAGTGCCAATGATCCCTGGAAAGAATCCACCTATGTTGGAGCCTAAGTGGGAAGGACCTTACATATTCCACAAGGTTTATCCAAATTGAGAATACTCTTTGGTGACCAGGGATGGTGAGTGTATAACTTCTTCCTCCAATTCCAAATTCCTTAAGCAATACTTTGCCTAAAGAACCTCATAGGTCTGGCACAACCATAAACTGCCAGGTCCCCCATGACCTTAAACTGGATTGTGGTCCTACATGAACCATAAACTGTGATTGGTCTTATTTTTGGGCCCCTACGGTCTCGCATGAACATAAAATGTCCAGTCCTGCATGATGTTAAACTGCATCTTGAGAACTACGTGCGGCTTTATTCCCATCCATATGGGATACGTAGGAACGCCTAGAAAGGTTGTCTGTGGTCCCAACCCAAACGCCAGAATCACCCCCCTGGGGTCAAGACATTGGCAGGGTTGCAAACATTTTCCCCAATTCATGTAGAGATAACCTGAATCCAGCCATACATCCTGATCCCTGGAGACATTCGCCTCTTTGAGAGGTGGGTACAACTATGTTTCACCCACTCCTTGACTTGGAATTCATCACCTTCTATGCCCTGTAAGGCCCCTGAATGGTATGAATGCTAGGCCTAAGGGGTCTCCCTTACCACTATGAGCCAATGACATCGAGGATGTTGAGAAAAAAATTGAAACAAATCATGCATTTTGAATATGGTCAGCGGTCAATGCTCATTTGTTGTTCCCATTTTAGGTCACTATTGGGATGCTATATTTCGAACATGGTCAACAACCATCCTGGATCATTAGGGCCTCCCCATGAGATCCCAAATGTCATGTGTAGTGGTTCATTCTACCCCATTATATCTCCATGTGACAAACTTCATTCGGGCGATGCCAACCATCGGGCCCCCGGCCCAGGTTCTCTCTTATGGGGTTGTGCGGTGTGGTGTGGGATTATGTCCTCATTCACATCGGGTAGTTCTTCATGCCGTACACCCCCTTTTTTTGATAGGAAATGTTACCATTGAGTGTCCTCCAGAACTATGTGTGGCTTTATTCTCATTCTTATGTGATATGTTGGACCGCCTGAACATCAAGTTTTCAGGTCTAGCCCTATCTCCTAAGAGATCTCCTCTGATTTCTCGGCCACCTGGGCCCCTTGGCATGTATATCTCTACGAGGGGGATATATAGGTGTGGTACATGGTTTTTTGGAACTATTCCCCCCTCCTCCTATAAATCCTCCATCTTTTGGACACTCTCATGTTGAGCCCCTTGACCCTTTGTAGTGGTCTGCCAATGTGTTCAGAGTACTCTTTTCTAGGACCTAAAGTGTCAGATTTAACTTAGTCAAGTTCCTTCCACTTGTCACGCTTCGTGTTCCCATTCATTTGGACCCCTGTTATCTTTCACACCCGAAGGGAACCCCAAGAACGGAATGGATACCACGCCTAAATGATCTCCTACCATTACATGCCAATTCCCTAGAATGTCTCAGACAACAAATTGATGCAAATCCTGCGTTACGATCATGGTCAGCGGTCGACGCTCATTTGTTTGTCCTCGTTTTAGGCTAATGTGACAGGATGCTGTGTTGCGAACAAGGTCAGCAGTAATCCTCCGTCATCATGATAGCCCCTTTGGGTCTTGAATATTGGTTGCATGATTCACATTATGTTCTGCCCCATAATGTCCAGGAAGAATCTCGACAATCGTGGCACTATCCCACTGTGCACCTTGGCACGTCAGGGGGACAAAGCTGCAATACAGTGTCTCTCATGCTTCTTGCAATCCGAGCGCTAAAACTATTGGCGGGAATCTTCATTAAGGGATATGTGCATCTCGATCCTCATCCCCATGGGATATGTGGGATATCCCGAACATTGTGCTTTCGGGTCTGGCTAAGCTATGATCTAGTCTCTCCTGCCCCTTGTCCTCTGATCCTCGTCGGCCTCTAGGACCAAGGCCCCAATCCAGGGATCACGCACGGTAATGATCTGGACCTTGTCCACAATTACGCTGGGTAGGTTTTATCACGTCATGCACATTACCCCAGGTCCAAGCCATATGACCTTAAATTGTGTTATTTGTTCCTACCACATAACAATAAACTGTGACGATATCGTCCCAGCCACACGATGAGAAAGGGTGATGCATTGTGATGATCTCATCATAGATGGAATCACATTGGTTATCAGACATTTACCATACCATTTTTCAATGCTCGTGTACGGCTTGATTACTATGGTGATGCCATGAATTTATATCCTAGGCCGGTCGCTCGACAAAAGAAAAACCATTCTCCTTAAAGGGAAAACAAGATATATCAATTGCTGCTTCTTTTTTTTTGTGATGGTATACCCCCACACCCCTTTTATCCTTTGCAATGGTACCTTACCGTGCCGTGCCACATTCTAAGAACCACGCGTGGCTTGATTCTCATCCTCATGAGATACGTAGGAGTTCCTGGGCACTTCCCCATGGGACCAGCCTAACTTTAGTGTTCGGTACATTGGACAGAACACTTCCCCAAGGAACACATGGTAAGTAGGGCTTATGCCCTCATTCACATCAGGTTTTGTAACCACTTTACCATGTGTCTCTTACTCTCCTTACCCATACTTGTTTGGAGTTCTATGACTTTAAACTAAGTCCCTTTCTAGAACTACGTACAGCTTGATTCCCATTCTTATGGGATACGTAGGAACGCCTAGACATTGCGTCTAGGGTCCAGCCCCGGGGATCACCAAATCTCACCCCGCCTCACTATCATCCCCTTGGCATGACTTCTTGGGGAGTTGTGAAACTGCAAAATTTGCCCGGAATAAGTTGGGGATGTGCCATAATGACACGGGGAGGCAGTAGTTCCCTCACTAGGGAGATCCTGTCTAAAAGTAGGAATGATCCGTGACCAGATTAATGTTCCCACCTAATGTGATTCCACCATGGTGGCGTAATATTGGGAGTGTTGGATTTTATACGAACAAATCACCACTTCAATTTCAACACTTTGTGTGCCCCTATATTTAGATCTTCACAATCTTTCACATTTTGTAGAGACCCCCTAACATTACGGATTCTTGACCCATGGTCCGCCTGCTGTCCTGGGCCAACGTTCTGGAAGACTGACCACGTTTGGATAGACCCCCTAATAGTATGGATGCTCAACCCATGGTTTTCTTGCTATCCTGGGCCAACTCTCCAGAAAACTGGTTGACGATATTTGAGTTAGGCCCTGTGTTGAGAACATGGTTAGTGGTCGACCCTCACTTGTTGTCCCCATTTCAGGATAATGCGATATGGATGATAGATTTCCACCATGGTCAATAGCTATTCTCCATCGTCACACCCCTCCCTTAGTTATCTGAATCTTGGTAACAGGATTCACCTTTTTCATCTCCCTATGTTCAGATTGATTCGAGATCCTATGGCGTTACTTAACTCATTCACTAGAGCACATTGGGAAGATGATAAATCGATTGGTCAGAGGTCCTCCTCCTTTGGATGGGCCTCCCTCTTCTCCTCGTAAATCCTAGTTTGAGTTTTGAATGCCTGAAGCATGGGTGATGCTCCCACAATCAAAATAATTGATGATATGAGCCTCCTTTTCCCCTCACGGCCCACGAGAGAATAGGGATGGATTGTTATTTATTTTAGGATTGTTGTTGAGAATGAGAATCAAGGAGGAAAGTAAGTAAGTTTGTCTATACATATAGTTCAAAAGAACATAAAGTAGTAAATTGGGAAAAGTGTTTTGGTGTGGCCATAATAGGGCCCCTAAGGGTCGGCTTCCAGGATAGACCTCTCCAATGCCACCACCTTTTGGCTGGTGGCCTCCAGGACTGCCTCCCATCCCCTGAGAACTCATTCTTCATCAGTAGACGCAGAGCGCAGTTCGCTGACCCTGGCCTGTGCCCGTGCCTGTTCATCTTGGAGCTCGATCACTTGATGACTCGCTTCTATATGTTGATCTTGAGCATCCTCCATCTGGGCCCTCAACTGCTCCACAAGCTCAGAGAAGGTTTCAATGAACACCTCCTTCTCCTTCGCCTGTTCTTCGAGGCACCAGACCTCCTGCTCCGCCCTCAGAAATTCCTGGGTACTCCCTGACTCCTCCTAAAACCAAATTTTGTCTGCGTGCCAGCTGATCTCCTACACCTTCTCGACCATGTAATCACGGACTGTCAGATGAAGACGTTGAAAATCTGCCCCTCCAGCACACAGGAATCATAGCTACGTGTGGAGGGACCACATTTGCTTCAGCCATTCCCACTGGGGATGATTGAGGAAATGCCAGATTCAAATCCATCCCTTCCGCCGCGTCATCCGACTCTCCTTGGCCACTACTGAATCTGAATCGTCAATTTCATCAGGGTCAGAAGACTGATAGACAGGGAAGATAGCCAGCATGCAACAACAGAGTCTTCCTCATAGATTCCTACACCGACGGTAGCACCACCAATTTCTGTCACTAACTATTCACCAGTTTCTAGAGCCAACTCATTCTGGGGGCATATTCGGGATGAGGCGACACATTCGCCATCGGCACACTAGCAGATGGTCAGGGCTCAGCAGCCTGATGAGCCCCCGGTGCCATGATCACTGTACAGATAAGGAGCACCGTGATTGGTTTATTCCACCGACAGTGAGTGCCAGTGTCGAAGAAAGGAACATACATGAACCCAAGGAATTAGCCTCTAGTGCTCGGGCCACTATAGGAGCTCTCACGGAAGGGGATCCCTCAGCACTTGTCTGCTTGATAACGAGCGTCAGTTCCCCACCTTTTCCTATTGAAACTTCCTCCCCTCCTTCGGCCGGAGGCGCTTGGTCAGCACTGATGTGCTCTGGAGTAGGATGAGAAAGTTGGTTTAAGGGTTTCAAAGTGAAGATAATAAAGGAGAAGAAAGATAAGGGTCAGAGCCTACCTTGAGAAGCTCAGTTACATCCATATTGGAGCCGATGATCTCACCACTCTCCCAGATAGTCCCTTGGTGGGACGCCACATGAATCCCATCGCCTTTGGGCTCCCCTTACCTTTCTCCTTTACCTGCCCCTTATCCTTCCGCCTTTTCTCTTGTTTCGATGTCCTCTGACTCATCACTACCGTCATCATCCTCCAATGATAGATTTTCCAGGTCATCTTCCTGGTCGAGCATAACTTTCACCAAGAAGGATGCCTCCTCGCACCGACCCCGATGGCACACATATCTGTCCATGGCTGTTAGACAAGCTTACCGTTGTTGAAAGTTTACTTTTTCAGTGACCCTGACTAGCCCAACTTCTAGTAGCAGGATTCCATCATGCACTATATTCTGCCAGAGGGATTCAGTACTCATTGATTGCCGCAGGGTTATCCAAGACGACCACAGTGCAGGGAAAATAGAAACCTGTGAAGGTTAAATCAAGTATCTTATTTGAATCCCTGGAAGTTCTCTGGCTGCTCAGTGGGACCCTCCTCATCCAGGAAACAAGGGTGTAGCCACGCCATGCGGCTCCCCCACTGCTGAGGTCCCGGCCTATTCAGGCCCTGTTCTCTGAGGCGCTCTAGGCCCTCCTCCTCTAGCGACACCCCGCCTGATCTCTCGCTATCAAGGTTCGGTACTGGAAACCTCGAGCGGCTGGACACTCTTCTACAGAAGCTTATCAGGGTATTCTATGGTCCAGTGTTCAGCATACTCGGTCGAGTGGCCAATGTTGACTTCGGTGGGAGGAAAAGTAATGATGTTACCGGTGCCGTAGGTTGTGAACATCAGCCACAACTGACGAAGAACACAGGGATGCTTCTACTCCCGCACATCTGTGTAAACTCTCTTCGACATTCGCTGGAGGCAACCAAACTGCCTAGAAAACCTGGACAACACGTAAGGCTCACAGAAAATCTTCCCATCAATCCGGGCTACAAGAACCCTGCCTATGATGCTTTTGAAGTACTCTTTCTGCTCCAGAAAACGTTACCCATCGTCCATTGGCTGACCAGTTGGGGTTGGAAATGGGTTGAAGATGATGTTTTCCTGGTTACCAATCTTGATCTGTACCCCCTCCTCATTGAGCATCATCGGCATGACCCCAAAAATATTTAGCAGAGAGGGTTGCAGGCCGTCTCCCGGGGGACAAATGGCATTCAGGATGGTGTACCCATCGCAATGAGCTGCAACACAGCCGTGTAAGATCTAGAAGGGAACACACACTCTCCTAGGAGATCCCCCTCTCGATATGTGTCCCAGAATGGCATACAGCCGGGCCAGTATGAGGACCCCCAGGTTAAACCTCTTATTGGCGGCTGATCGTACCACGATTCACTGTTTTATTCCACCCTTACACCGCAGTTTTAAACTAGTTTTGTAATGAATATTCCAAATATAATAATAAATTTCACTTCATTTTTGAATAAATAAATTAATGTTAATAAATATTATAATGGGAAATGTTACTTGTTTTTATTGTTTCAATGTAGGTGAATGTGATTTGGAGGGCCTTTGATGAAGTGGAAGAAAAATGGGCCAAAATTGCATGGATCCATGGAAACCTGTCCACTGGTTTGCATATTGCACAAATTCTGTGATTCCAAATGGGCTGAAATTTTGGGGGCCTATCCAGCATTCAGTAGTATACATTTCTTATTAAGGAACCCAATGCTGATTCGTCTTCAATTGGGCTCATACGAACTGATCTGTTCAAGTCACCGAATTTGGACCAAGTCAAATGCGGTGTTCTGTATTTTGTCAATATCTTGAGCTGTAGTTGTCCAAATGGTGCCAATATTTTGGTTGAGACAGTCAAGAGGTAGGGACACAACTTTACTATTTTTTCTAAAGCGATATAAGACTGTCTGAAGGCCGAACTCATGGTACAATTGGATTGAATAAATATTTGTGCCTAAAACCACCTTCCAATTTTCCTATAAAATGGCACCTTGGGCTCCCCATTTGCAAGTTCGTCCAAGAGACATGGTACTTCCATTTTGGAGTCCCCAAGGAGTATTCTCAACATCCCTATAGGTTCTGGAGGCTATTGGAGGTGCTACTTCAACATCTTCTTCTTCTTCCCCTCCAATGGCTTTCTAAACCCCTTGTGATCACCCGGGGAGGAATGTGATGTAATCCTGAGCTTCAAAGATGTATTAATTTGAATGATATTTTTAATTCCAGGTTGTATGTTTTTTTCCCCATCCTATATTATTATTTTATTTAGTTATGTACTGGTATGTCATGCTCAACTCATATGATCATGTTTGGGGGTACCCATTCATGTGATGTTTCACACACCGTTCACCACTTTCTTTTCCCCCATTCAATTGCGGTGCTTGTGTGATTCATATTGGCCAATAGAACTCACACAAGCTCTATCAAGGCCATGTAAATTTATGTCATGGTATCACAATTAAATAACATGCAAACCTAGAGAGCACATCAAATTCTTCATGTGTTTCCTTGGTGAGTTTCAGTTATGATGTCGAACACAAATCACCCAATCATCGGCGGTGTCCGATGAATCGTTATGTGTTTTCGACTGAACCCTAGGAGGTATCCTAGTATAAACTCAGTAACATTATGGTTCTAGGTTTTAAAAACCAGGGATTAAATGATCATAACCCCATCCCTTGAAGCGATGAAGGATGAGCATCACGAGACTTCCCCGGGTTGATCACGCTTAATCAATCTTGTTCATTTCTACATTGTTTTATCGCTTTCATTTTCTATTTTCATATTTAATCGTAAAACCTAAAAGTTTCACAAAACCTAATTCACCTTCTACTTTCATAATCAGAACCCTCTTTTTAAATTAATGGTCTGAGGCTCCGTCAAGAGACGACCTAGGGTTGCTGCTATACTGCAGAAATTCCAGTCAAAAGTAAACAACTAATTTGACACGCTCGACAACGCGATCAAATTTTGGCATTGTTCCCCGGGAGAAAAGATTATTTTTTTCATTATTTCATTTTATTTTTTTATTTTAATTCTTAATTAGTACTCCTTTAAATACCCCACCCCCATTTTATTGTTTTCTGTTTTGGGTTTTTTCATTATTTTTGGTTTTTTGGTGTGTTCTTTATCTCTCTCTCTCTCTCTGTCTGTCTTCTTCCACATCTCCCTCTATAATTATATAGTATAACATTCTATTATTCTTTCACCCTTATTAATTTTCTCTTTTATCCATCTCAAATAAAAAAAACAACACACGATCAATCAATCAAACTGGACATCATTGTTGCATGACAAGATCTGGTAAAGGAACACTACTTGAATTTGATCCTGAAATTGAAAAGTCACTTCACACACAAATCAAAGAATATAGAGAAGGTCAATCAAGTAACATTGTGGAACCCCATTTAGAATCTCAAGTGGTTCTAAAACAACCCAAAATTGAACCGAATCAAACCAAAGAAAACATGGATGCAAATAATCTAACTTTAAAAGAACTTACCACCCCTGATGTGGAGTACCAGCCCACGTACATCCAATATCCCGAGGAAGCAGACAACTTTGAGCTTAGATCAGGTCTCATCCACCTTCTTCCAAAATTACATGGTCCTCCCTGAGAGGACCCTCACAAACATCTAAAAGAGTTTCACATAGTGTGCTCCACCATGAAACCCCAAAATGTGTCTGAGGACTTCATTAAGTTTTGGGCCTTCCCTTTCTCCCTTGATGGTGTAGCCAAAGATTGGCTATACTATTTGCCTTCCACAATTGGGGGTTGGAATGACCATAAATGAATTTTTCTAGAGAAGTTCTTCCCTACCTCCCGAACTGCATCAATTAGGAAAGAAATCTGTGGAATTAGGCAATCACAAGGAGAGACCCTTCACGAATACTAGGAGAGATTCAAGAGACTTTGCTCAAGCTGCCCCCACCACCAGATTAGTGAACAACTATTAATCCAATACTTCTATGAGGGACTAATCCCCATGGATCGTGGAATGATTGATGCTGCGGATGGTGGTGCCCTAGTTGACAAAACTCATTCTGCCACTCATGACTTAATATCCAACATGGCTCAAAATGCACAACAATTTGGTACACGAGCAATTTCACCAACCCGAGGAGTTCATGAGGTAAGTCATTCAGCCCTAGAATAAAAGGTAGATACTAAACTTGATGAGATTCGTACCCTTATAAGATAATTAGCTCAAGAACAAGGTAACTCACACTCTACTTCTATTCCATTGCATTGTGGTATTTGTTCTGATAACACTCATTTTTCTTACTAGTTCCCACAAATTCAAGATTCATTTGAGTCCTGTGCAGCTGTGTTCCCAGGACGTCCATTCCAACAAGCACCTCCCATCAAGAAAGAACCATTCATGCCAAATCCAAACCCTGGGTGGCAAGCACAACCACAATACTGACAAGGAGGAAACTCAAGCTACCCCAATCAGAATTGGTATCAACAAGGAAAAGGTATGAAACCCTATTATCCTTCAACATCTCAAAACAATCATCCTCCTCCCAAGTATAAACCATGCCTTGAGGATATAGTGAAGCAAATGGTAACCCAGAACCTTCAGTTCCAACAAACCACACAATCAGCTATCCAAGACCTATGAACCCAAGTGGGGAAATTGGAAAACACCATCGGTGATCTTATGATGCAAGGTTCTGGACAACAACAATCCCAACCCATTTCCAATCCAGAGGACAAAGGTAATGTATGTGCAGTTACACTTCGTAGTGGAAAAGAAGTTTCTCCTTCTACTGATTCTGCACAGCAGGTATGTCCCCCTCATGAAAACTCTCTTTCCCAACCCTCAAAAACTTCATGTAAAGAAAAAAAAGACAAAAATGGTAATTTAATAGTCATTGATGATTCAAATGAACAATCCATTCCTCTTCCTTTCTCTCAAAGACTCTCTAAATATAAGAATAACATTGATAATTAGATTGACTATGAAATAATGGATACATTTAAAAATGTTCAAGTTAATATTCCATTGTTGGATGCAGTAAAGAAAACTCCCCATTATGCCAAATTTCATAAAGATCTTTGCACCCTTCGACGAAGGCCGAAGGGGAATGAGAGAGTCAACTTGGGAAGGAATGTCTAGGCCTTGATTCAACCGGCAATGCCAACCAAATGCAAGGATCCCAACACATTCACCATACCTTTTACTATAGGGGAGACCTTATTTTCTGATGCTATGCTAGATTTAGGTGCTTCCATTAATGTAATGCCTCACTCTGTGTATACTTCTCTACATGTTGGAGAGCTTCAACCAACATGCATTGTTGTGCAACTGGCCAACCAGAGTACAACACATCGAAAATGAGTGATTGAGGATGTCCTTGTTAGAGTGAAGAATATCATCTTCCCCTCTGATTTCTACATTCTTGAGATGGAAGATACCCGAACCCAAGGACATTCCCCTCTCATACTTGGGAGGCCATTCCTAAAAACAGCAAAGACGATCATCAATGTTCACAATGGTACGTTGTCCATGGAGTTTGGTGGAGAAAAGGTAAGTTTTAACATCCTTGAGGCTATGAAACACCCCATTGAAGAGCACTCCACTCTTCCTGTCTATTCGATGGAAGTTCTATCAAATGATGCACACACACACAATTCTCTCCTCAACCCAAAATCTGATTATTTTTTGTTTTCTTCACCCTTGGATCATTTGAGTTTTGGTTCTTCTTTTGAATTTTGTGTGGGTTTAGCAAAATGTAAATTTTGTGCTTTAATTGATGAGTGTGTTTATTCTAAGGTACCCATGACTATTGATGATTATGATAATATCATTTCAATAGATTCTCTTTCCTTTGAGAATAAACTTGAGCAAATAGATAGTTTCACGGTCCTCACTACCCCTAAATCCCCTCCCTCAATCTAGAAACAACCGGTGTTTGAACTTAAAAAACATCATTCTAATTTAAAATATGCATATCTTGAGGGTATTGACCAATTTCCCATCATTATTTCCAATAACCTCTCTCCACAACATGAATTGAAACTGCTCAAACTTTTGAGATAGTGTAAAAAGGCAATAGAATGGACATTGGATGATATTACCGGGATTAGACCATACATTTGTATGCACCATATACTTTTGGATGATGAGGCTAAGCCCATAATACAATCTCAACACCGGTTGAATCCCACTCTCCTTAAAGTGGTAAAACTGGAAGTCAGTAAATTACTTGCTGCAAGGATCATTTATCCTATATCTGTTAGTAAATGGGTTAGTCCAGTGCAAATTGTGCCTAAAAAAATAGGAATAAAAGTTGTGTCAAATGAAAGAAATGAATTGGTTCCAACACGTGTGCTAAACAGTTGGCGAGTCTGTATTGACTACCGTCGACTGAATCAAGCCACGCGGAAGGACCACTTTCCTTTACATTTCATTGACCAAATGGTAGAACGATTGGCTGCTAAGTCCCATTATTGTTTCCTTGATGGATATTTGGGTTATTTACAAATCCATATAGCCCCTGAGGATCAAGAACAGACAACATTTACCTGTCCATTTGGCACATTTTCATACAAAAGGATGTCATTCGGTCTATGTAATGCTCCTGGTACTTTTCAGCGATGTATGTTGAGTATTTTTTCGGAGTACATTGAGAGTTGTATGGAAGTATTTATGGATGATTTCACGATATATGGATCTTCTTTTGATGATTATTTTGAAAACCTAGGTTCTATCCTCCGCCACGCATTGAAAAAGATCTTGTTTTAAATTATGAAAAATTCCATTTTATGGTTGAGCGGGGGATAGTTGTCACGACCCGTCCTCGGGGCCCGTGCCGTGACTACCCCAAGCCCGCCTTCCATAGGCCAGGGGCTGGCGACTAGCACCAAGGCGTAAATCCTGGTAAAGGGAAGGTATTGCCTTTGTAATGTAAACAAGCACCACAGAGTAAGCTGAAGTAAAACACTACGTAAAAAAGGATACAAGTTGTGTTGAAAGTAAAGGGGCCGGAAATACAAGCCCAACTGTAAAGTACAACTGAAAGGGGAAAAACAACAACTGAAAGAAAAAGAGGCAGCGTCGAGCCGTCCTTTGGAAGTCCCACATGAAGGGTGAGTACAGATAGCCTCCACAGCTCCTCGGTCCAGCCGTCCGCTTCAAGTACACCCCGCCCAGTGGTCCACCTCCAGGTACAGTCCTGCTCCGCAAGCCTCCACCACGATCAGCGTTGTCCGTCGTCTGTAACCAACACAACGTAGTGCGGGCATATCCAGTGCAGGGGTGAGTATAAGCTACTCAGTAGGGACCCCGAGACCCCCGAAGGTCTCCCAGAATCCACAAAGGATAAACCACAAAGGAAAGATACAATCACGAAGTAACATCCGAGACGACTTAGGTATATGCCCATACATATACCTAAGTCATCAATTACAACACGCTCTAACCTCCGAGACCAAGTACAACCCAGTCCACAGAGGAAAGAAAAACGTAAATCCACACAGGATAGCACAACACAATCCACACAGGAAATCACAACACAATCCACACAGTAAAGTAAAACGTAAATCCACACAGGATACACAACACAACCCATACAGGAAAGAACAACACAATCCACATAGGAATGTAAAACAGGATTTCATCTCACACATGTATACTTATTCAAATGACGATAAATATGATAACTGATCCATCTAAGTTGTCGGACCCACAAAGGATCGATAGGTACTAACCCCCGCAATGACCCACAAAGGATCTGACCCACAAAGGATCGACAGGTAACTAACCCCCGCAAAGACCCACACAGGATCGGGCCCACACAGGACCTGTAGGCGCTGGCCCACACAGGACCTCTGAGCACTGACCCACACAGGATCAGACCCACACTGGATTGGTAGCACTGACCCACAAAGGATCACTGAGTGCTGTAGTCGTCTCCGTCGAATCCACTGAGGATCTCTATACAGTCGTCGTCGTCACAGTAGTAGTCGCAACCAACTCTAGGGTTCCCACACACAGCAAGCTCAATCAGGAGGGTCCGCTCCACGAGCCGAGAGGCTGATACATCAATTGACACATAGTCCAGAGTTGATGTATCCAAAAGTTACGTATCGTCAACAGGTACTCAACGTCGCAGACGGCGCGTCAATTGGACGCCCGGTCTGAGAGTTATTGGCTTTTTCGTCCCAGGGTCCCGGTTGGTTTTTAAGGCAAAACCAACTTGACCGTACTCCACCTGTGTCCAAACCTCGGGCGGAGTATGCCAAAAGATCCGTCTCACATAGATGAAAAAAACAAAGTCGGTGACACGTCAATCAGACGTCCGAAGCTCATGATATGAGCGTTTCCGCTCCGAGGGCCCAATTGGTTTCGTGTACGAACAACCTCGGCCGAACCAAAAGTATTCCAAAACCTTAGGTGTGATATACCAAAACGACCGTCCTGATCCAAGGATCGCATCACCACTGACGGCGCGTCGTTCGACGTCCCGTAGCTCAAGTTATGAGAAAAACACCGAAAAGGTCCGGAAATGGGGGGTCTGGGCCCGGACCGACCCGGCCCGACCCCCCCCCCCCAGGGTCGGCCCGAACCGGGTCCGCCCGGCAAGGCCTTGGCGCGACCCGGCCCTGTGGGTCAGCCCGGCTTAGCTCGGCCAGCAAGGGGAAGCCGCGGGTGGCTTGCTGCCCCCGCGTGAAGAAACGCCGCGGCCCCGGGTGGGGCCGCCTCGCCAGCGGACGCAGTGGCCGGGCCACGTCCCTCCTCCCGGTTCCGCGCGGCCGCGGAACCGGCTCGCCGCCGCCGCGTCGGCTTGGCGCGCCGGCGGAAGCTTCCGCGGGCCACCAGACGCGCTTCGGTGGTCCGTTTTGCATGCGGTCTTCGCCAGTGGTCCTCCCGAGACTCGATCTTCACTGCCAAGCCCTCGAATTGCCCTTGCGGCCCCGTTTGTCGTCGTCCTCTGTTTTGCGCACTAAGAACGAAAAGGTGCGGTGGGTTCGGACTTGTTTGTTAGTCCGCACCCACTGCGTTAGCGGTCTTAAAGATATTCACCCAACAATATTTAAACGACCAGGGATTTAATCACAAAGATTTAAAGAATCAAACCCCTACCTAGCCGTAGTCGTCGAGCGTGCATTCTTCGCGGATTTTATCATCGCGGAAGGAGAGAATCGTCATGTCGTGGAAGAGCGTCGCTGTCGCGCGGTACTTGGAATCGCATCAACGAACTCCGAGGATCAAAAAATACAGATTTAATTAATAATAATTAAATCCTTGTTGTTGTTATAATCCACAAAGAATTTAAAAGGAGCGCAACCCCCTACCTTGTCCTTGTCGATCGAAGGTTGTCGCGGGGTTGGATCGTCGCGGAAGAAGCGTCGCGAAGGGAGATTCGTCGGCGTCGCGGTACACGGCTTCGCATCGTCGATCTCCGCGGGTTCGGCATCCTTCGTCGCCTTTCGTCGAAGGCTGGCGTTCTTCGCGTTCTTCGTGTAGAAGGAGGAAGATATTTAGAGATTCTCCAAAGGTTTAACACAACATTCAAAAAGAAGGTGTGTTGGCCTTATTTTATTAACATGCCAACAAAACAAAAATGTGTTAAGAAACGAACGAAATTAATTCATAGAATTAATTTCAACAAATAAACCGCCCAATTAAAAGGAGCGTTTAATTGTTTAAGAAAACTCCCCAGTTGACTTTTATTTAATAGGGGTTTTCGAGGGTGCGTTACTTAGTGGAAAGAAATGGTGGGGCTCGTGCAGGCCCCACCTCACAAATATCCTACCAAGAGGGTAGGATATTTTGAATTGTACCCTATCCGCTTTAACTCAGCTTAAGCAGCTTTAAGTGGCTTTTAAGTGGCTTTAAGTGAAATATAAATAAAGTTGTCACACCACTTTATTTTTTTTCATAACTTAAATCCCAAAAATTAAAAACCACACCCGAGCACACGCAACTTTGGAAGAGGCATTTATAAGAAAATACCGGCGCTGCGATTCCATCGGTGCCCTCGGAATTCGATTCCGAGCTCCAGTTTAAAAGATAGAAAACCCGCTTTTTCGTTCACTGAACGTACCCGAGCCAAACTTCCGAAAATGATTCCGGGCACATCGGGCCTCAGAATCAGGTGCCGTCAGAAACTGCGTTCTTGTAAAATTAAAAGAAAATTAAGAAAAAAATTTCCTTGAAATTTACGGGTCTTTATAATAGTTCTTCGGAATATCATTTCAAATAAGGGAATTCAAGTTGATAAATCTAAAATTGAATTAATTTCATCCCTTCAATATCCAAAATTTGTTCGTCAGGTACGGTCTTTCTTGGGTCATGCTGGTTTTTACCGCTGATTCATTAAAGACTTTAGTACGATCGCACTTCCCTTATCTCGGTTGTTACAAAAGGATTCTGAATTTGTTTTTGATAAAAATTGTGAGGATGCATTCAATTAACTAAAAAAGAGTCTCACATCACCTCACAACATCCAACCACCAAGGTGGGATCTCCCCTTCGAGCTTATGTGAGATGCCTCTAACTTTGCTGTTGGGGCAGTTTTATCAAAAAGGGTTGAAAAGGCTCCTCATGTCATTGCGTATGCCTCGCGTACCCTTGACCCTTCCCAGGTAAACTACAAAACCACATAAAAAGAACTCTTTTCTATTGTGTTTGCCTTGGAAAAATTCCGTTCATATCTTCTTGGGTCAAAAGTGATTGTGTTTTCTGACCATGCTGCCCTTCGTTTCCTCCTAATGAAAACTGAACCCAAGCCCCGCATCATTCGATGGATGCTCCTCCTCCAAGAGTTTGACCTTGATATTAGAGATAATAGAGGAGTGGAGAATGTTGTAGCTGACCACATTAGTAGGATTTCCCCACCATTGGACCATAATGTTGACTCACCCCTACCCATTGGAGAATTCTTCCCTCATGAGAACCTTTGTGATGTTGTGGACCTTACCCCCTGGTATGCAGACATTGTGAATTTTCAAGCAACGTCTAGGGTCCCCACTGATTTTAGCACTTCACAATCCCATAGACTTAAACATGATTCTCGATGGTACATTTTGGATGACCCATACTTGTGGAGAATTTGTAGAGAACAGGTTGTTCGTAGGTGTGTCCCTGACCATGAGTTCACCTCTATTTTGACCTTCTGCCACACCTTTTCATGTGGGGTCCACTTCGGCTCTCAACGTATAGCTCGAAAGTTCCTTGACTCAGGATTATATTGGCCAACATTGTATATAGATTCCCATAGGTTTTGTAAATCATGTACTCGATGTCAATTCACAGGGAATATCTCTAAGAGGAATGAAATGCCCCAACATCCCATGTTATTCTGTGAAATCTTCGATGCATGGAGAATTGACTTCATGGGGACTTTTCCAAATTCATTTGGCTTTGTGTACATCTTATTGGCTATTGACTATGTATCTAAATGGATGGAAGCAAAGGCCACCAGGACCGATGACTCTCGAGTGGTTGTTGATTTTGTGAGGTCCCAGATTTTCAGTAGGTTTGGTCTACCAAGATTCATCATTAGTGATCAGGGTTCACATTTTTGCAATCGCAACATGAAAAACTTTCTTTGTAAGTATGGGGTTGTTCATAAAGTCTCCACTTCATATCATCCCCAAACTAACTGGCAAGTAGAAATTTAAAATCAGGAAGTTAAGCGAATCTTGGAGAAAATGGTACAACCCAATAGGAAAAATTGGAGTTTGTGCATGGAGGATGCACTTTGTGAGTACCATAAATCTTTTCATACACCGATCAGAATGTCACCATATAGTATTGTGTTTGGAAAAGCTTGTCACCTCCCGGTGGAGGAAGAACACCGTGCATATTTGGCTGTTAAACAATGTAATATGAACCTTTTAGATGCAGGTGAGGAAAGAAAGCTGCAGATTCAAGATTTGGAAGAAATTTGACGTGATGCATATGACAACACCCAAATATATAAAGAGAGGACAAAGGTTATTCATGATAACATGATTCACCAGCAGAAGTTCCATATTGGTTAGAAGGTCCTCTTGCACAATTCCAGGCTTAAGCTCCAACCAGGTAAGCTTCGTTCCCAATGGCTCGGTCCTTATTCTGTTACTAATGTTTACCCTTTTGGTGAAATACAAGTTTTTCATGAGCAGAGTGGATGAAGACTTACAGTCAATGGGCAGTGACTTAAATACTTCTATGAGGATTTTCCAAAGAATTCGGTGGAGGAAATCCACCTTCTCGACGCATCATAAAAATAAAACACACCAGGTTTTATCATTCCTTCTCACATTTTCAATTATTTCAATGAGGACACTACACATTCTAAGTGGGGGGGGGGGGTGGATACATTCATGAGTTAGTTAGGATTTTTCATCATTTTCTCCTTTTTTTTCTCTTTTTGGCGTTTTTTATGGTATTTTTATTTTTCCCCATCAACAATTTCAAAATTCCATGATGTGGTGACCATGGAGAGGGGAAATTAAATATACCACAACGAAGGTTAAAAAGAATTTGTGTATGAGTTTACCATCAAGGAGTGATTTTTAGTGAATTGGTTTTCTATCAATGATATAAATGGTTGTATCTATGTGAAACCTTTAAGATGATTGATGCCCTTTGTGTGAGTAGTTTTTTGGGTTAATATTTTTCATCTTTAAATAATATTTCAATACATTCGTTCCTTATCCGATTTGTTTCATTACTATACAAGATTTACCTATGCGTGTGTACCTAATGTCTGACTATTGTATGACCTCAAAAAAAAATTGTTGTGTCTTGGGTAGGTCAAAAACCACTCCTCCTCAAACATTTCTATTGTTATAACTATTTTAATTATTGTCGTGAGGAGATCAAACAAGGGTTGAGAGATGAGTGTGATATTTTTTCCAATTGCAACTTCGAAAAAAATATTATAAATGATGGGAGTGATGAAATGTGAAACATATGGGGATATCTAGGTCGGGAGCTTATGGTTTGACTTATGGGAATTCTTAAATGAGTGGGTCATGAAATATGATTGCAATGGATGTAGGACAGGTTCGGTGACAAAATCATTTAAGATGAATTTTTTTAAAATAACATATATTTATTGGATAGAAAGTGCAAAGAATAGCATGGAATGGTTTTCACACACACACATGGAGATTTAGTGTCATGGTTTACTTCTGAATTCCTTTCTCAATTGGGTATCATGAATCTTTTTGAATTTCTCTATGATATGATTTACGAGACATCTTTTTCTATTTTCACTAGGAAGAACTCCTTGGTGTGATTCGTGCATTGATCAATTTACTTTAAATAAAATTTCCTCAAATGATAAATCTTCAGGATGTTGGAAATATATATATATATTAATCATTTTATTTGGATATGTGACTTTTCCCAGGAGTGCAAATGTTTAGGTGTGGTGGTGTGATCGTACCACGATTCACTGTTTTATTCCACCCATACACCGCAATTTTAAACTATTTTTTTAATGAATATTCCAAATATAATAATAAATTGAAATTCATGTTTGAATAAATCAATTAATGTTAATAAATATTACAATGGGAAATTTTACTTGTTTTTATTGTTTCAATGTAGGTGGAGGTGATTTGGAGGGCCTTTGATGAAGTGGAAGAAAAATGGGCCAAAATTGCATGGATCCATGGAAATCTGTCCACTGTTTTAAATATTACACGAAATCAGTGCATCCAAATGGGATGGAATTTTGTGGGCCTGCCCAAAATTGAATAGGCTGCATTTCATATTAAGGAACCCAATTCTTATTCGGCTTTTATGGGGCCCATCCGAACTGATCTGTCCAAGTCACCGAATTTGGACCAAGTCAAATGCTGTGTTCTGTATTTTATCAATATATTGAGCTGTAGTTGTCCAAATGGAGACAAACATTCGGTAGAGACAGACAAGAGGTAGGGATACAACTTTTCTATTTTCTCCAAAGCGAGATAAGACTGTATGAAGGCCTAAAATCATTGTACAAATGGATTAAACAAATCTGTGTGCCTAAAACCACCTTCTAATTTTCCTATAAAATGTTACCACAGGCTCCCCATTTGCAAGTTCGGACAAGAGGAAAGGTTCTTCCATTTTGGAGTCCCCAAGGAGTCTTCTCAACATCCCTAGAGGTTCTGGAGGCTATGGGAGGTGCTACCTCAACATCTTCTTCTTCTTCCCCTCTCATGGGTTTCTAAACCCCTTGTGATCACTCAGGGAGGAATGTGATGTAATCCCGAGCTTCAAAGTTGTATTAATTTGAATGATCTTTTTAATTCCAGGTTTTATGTTGTTTTTCCTCATCCTCTATTCTTATTTTATTGATTAATATACTGGTATGTCATGCTCAACTCATATGATCATGTTTGGGGGTACCCATTCATGTGATGTTTCACACAACGTTCACCACTTTCTTTTCCCCCTTTCAATTGCGGTGCTTGTGTGATTCATATTGGTCAATAGAACTCACACAAGCTCTTTCAAGTCCATGTACATTTATTTCATGGTATCACAATGAAATAACATGCAAACCTGGAGAGCACATCAAATTTTCATGTGTTGCCTTGGCGAGTTTCAATTATGATGTCGAACAAAAATCACCCAATCATCGGCGGTGTCCGGTGAATCGTTATGCGTTTTCGACTGAACCCTAGGAGGTATCCTAGTATAAAATCAGTAACATTCTGGTTCTAGGTGTTACAAACCATGGATTAAAATATCATAACCCCATCCCTTGAAGCGATGAAGGATGAGAATCACGAGACTTCCCCGGGTTAATTACGCTTAATCAATATTGTTCATTTCTACTTTGTTTTATCACTTTCATTTTCTATTTTCATCATTAATCATAAAACCTCCAAGTTTCACAAAACCTAATTCACCTTCTACGTTCATAATCAGAACCCTCTTTTTAAATTAATTGTCTAAGGCTCCGTCGAGAGATGACCTTGGGATGCTGCTATACTACAGAAATTCTAGTCAAAATTAAACAACTAATTTGATGCGCTCGACAACGCGATTAGCGGCCATGATGACCTCCATCACCAGAGTCACTAGATGGAAGCCGATCCTTTTGTCCCAAACTGATAAGAGCCATCTCCTCTAGAATGTGTCGAGGAATCTAGCATACTGAACATTTGGGTCTCAGGCCTCATTGATTCTATAGCCCCATGATGGGTATTTCCCTGCTACCAAGAACCTCCAATAGGATTCTCTCTAACTCCTCTGAACTGTGGTTGGACACCGCTTTCCCCGCCTGGGCATCTTGAACTCTGGGTGCTTCTCCAAGAATGGGATAAACCAGTCCTTGTAGGGAATGTCCTTTAGGAATTCCTTGACCTTTAACCTCTCCTTGTCCAACTCCAGCAGGTACCACATAAGGGTGGGGGTTCGAGACCTGTCACCCCAGATATTCATCGGCAGGAGGAACTCATCGTATTGATGGCCCTCAAAAGGGATGCCTCCGATGCTGTGGATGTCCCATAGGCTGATGCCGACATCCCCATGATGAAGATGGAATTTGTCGGTGTCAGGGTACCACCGAGTAAACTGCTCCGGTCCAAGCTTTGGTTGCTGATAGAAGTAGAAATGTGATATCCACGCCACCTCGAACTGACTAATGTGTTGCAACTCAGCCCCGAATTGGTCACATGTGTGGCAATCCCAGTATGCCTAGGCCCACTCGCTGGTGTAGTGACCTCCAGACTGCAGATCCTAGTCCACCAGGCATCCCTTGGTCTCATCAGTGATGCTCTGATGAAAGGTTCTCACGTAGAGGGCCAGTTAGCTCTCCGCAAAAGGGTCACCCCAGTAATGGTCCTGGTCATGCGGTTAAGGACATAGATTTCCATATGCCTAGTTTCCCTGGAGGGGTGGCCATTATTGGTGATTTTTTATTACGGAAGGCCATCTTCGTGGGTCACCCATGACCGTGGGGTATCAACCTCGAAACCCAGCAAAGGGACCTCCTCCAGAATGCTAATGTTCCATAGTGGCAGGTTGTCAGACAGGGTGTACTCTTTCAGGGCATGGGTTATCATGTCGAAGAGGCTGTTGTTATTGGATACGACCCTCTAGGCACCATAAAATTCTGGGTTCACAGCCATTTCGTCCCTACGAGCGGCGGCTTCCCCCACATCAACCTGGTTTGCAGCCATCTTCTTCTAATTCAGTGTTTCAGGTGTTGGTGAGAAAACAGGGAGTTTGGCGCGAAATCTGAGAGCCCGGTGCAGAAAATCTACGGCTGGCAAGAAATTTAAGGCCGGTGTGCGAAAAGTATCGGGTTTGTGTGTAAAAGACCGCTATGTCTCGGTGGAATTACGCGTGACCGAGGTGGGTTTTCACGCAGGAGCATAAGAAATTTCGTGCATGAGAGAATCATGCTTGTCATGCGAGAAACGTCGTACATTTCCTGGGACCCATGGTGGATTTAATAGGAAAATATGGGGTTCTGCATTGTGCGAAAAGCTGCTTCCGTGCATGGCTGTAATTTTTGCGTGTAGGGGCCCACTTAAGCCCTTCACTTCTTCATTTCCCTCGGAATCCGATCGTTGTGACCCTTTTCTGATCCAATTCCAAGGGGGGGTATTTGTAGATGCTGAAATGTGCTTAAGTGTTGGAGAATGTTTCGAAATTTGAAAGCAATATCATATTCATACCCAGAGGCTCGGTCTAGTGGGCCCAGAGTTGATGCGTGGAAAAAAGGGTGAAACTCGTGAAAAAACATCTCCTACATGGAAGGTACTGGGATTCATGAAGGGACCCGACGTCGGCACGAAATAATTTCGTGCTCGCACCCCACACGGTGGGCATTTCGTGCCGCCGTCCGCGTCACGCAAATATTTCATGAAGTCCTGAATTCCGTGCAGCCGGATACCTATAAATAGAAGGTGTCCCCTTCTTATTTGGGGATGAAGAATTTGTACCGCCTCTCATGTGCATAACTGGCATTCCACACGTGCGCAATATGGCTTTTAGGTATATTTATTTTTCGCACCAAGACGCCCTGGGGTCAGCCTTTGCACGAGACCCCCTTAACTTAGACTAAACTTCCAACCCCTTTGGGGTATGCCCCTTGCGCGTAACCTGTTCCGCGGCGTGCAAGTCGGCCAAGCCACACGCAGTCCTACCTTTGCGCGCAAACCCTTAAAGCCACACGCAAAACCTAAAACCCCAATCCCACGTAGGCGACACTGATTCCACACCAACCCAAGCTTTTTTCACAGAGCACCTTTATTTTACGCAAGCCCCAAGATTTGTGCACAATCCCCCAGGGCCTTCACCTTGGTACTCCCCAAGCATCCCCCTTGTGCGAGCGCCCGATACCCCTCTCTTGGGATCCTTTCACAGGTGTATTGTGCACCCCAGGCATCTGCATCATGCATGGATTTCCCATGCGACCTTCCAGGCTCGTACGATGTAACTTCAAAGTCCCTTGGACAATTCTTCCCATTGCGTTTCTTCGCCTTATGCTTATTTGCATAGGCATGCTAAAGAATATTGATTCTTTGCATAGCCACGTTAACATGGTCCCATCAATGGTTTGCTCTACGAAACCCCCTCAGATACGACCTTGCTGATGCCTTCCCTTCCACAAGGGGCAGAGGCCATCAGTCATGTATGTCCTAGGGGTGAGGAGCCAACCCACTTCGTCCGAGCTGTAGGACGTTAAACTGCCAAGCACCTCGTCCTCAACACATGATGTTAAACTATGACCTGGTCCAGTGCCTCGTACACAGGATGCCCCTGCCTTGGACATTATCCATGCCCCCTCATCTCTATTGGGATGAAATCATCCCTCACAAGGTGGTGATTTATTACAGTAGTGTTCTTCCATGGGGAAGGGCATCCACCTCGGTGTAAGCCCCTAGCCTTCCATGCAAGAGGGAGCACCCATGCTTCTCTTCACTTCCTCGGTGCCAAGGCCAGCGGATAGCATGATAGGGAAAGGGGCCCCTCCACACTTCCTGGGTGCCAAATCCTGATCCCACTGTGCTTTGTCGCCCTCGAGCCTCCATCCTGGAGTAAGTCCCGACACCATTGGCCACTCAACGCGTAAGCCCCTCTTCGCTTCCCACAGACGCACCCTTCGCGACCTGATCGTCAGGTCCCTGCAACCTCTTGTTTCTCACACCGAGCATGACTCCCTTGAGCTTAGAGTGAGAACCGACCATGAACAACTTGGGCCGCCTCATAGTGTAAGCCCCAATTGCCCCCATCCCGCATGACGTTATACTGTATACCCGAACTACCGAGACATTGATCCGTGCTAAGGCATGGTACATAGGATGCCTCCATGAGGTTGAAGCCCCACCACCTTTGGTCGTCACAGAGCATAATCCCCATACCATCCCGAACTATGGGGAATTTGATCTGTGCTAAGGCATGGTATGTAGGATGCCTCCATGAGGTTCAAGCCCCACCACCTTGGGCCATCTCAGAGTATATGTCCATCCATCTCGAACTATGGGAACTTTGATTCCAGCTAAGGCATGGTACATTGGAAGCCTCCATGAGGTTCAATCCTGAAAAACCACTGGCCCCAACCATCTTCGTGACGGTGTGATAGGCCCAACTTCCACCTTGGGATGTCTCAGAGTGTAAGCCCAAATACATCTGGACCTCAGGTCCCCATTCACGTCGGTTCGCCGTCACCATGGGCCGCCTCAGGGTGTAAGCCTTTTCTCGTCCCGCATGACGTTAAAATGTATCAGCCACCTGAACTATGAAGACTTTGATTCCACACTACGGGTATACGTAGGAAACCTCTATGAGTTTCAATCACAACACCCATGTCTTATCTTGATCTGTCCCTTGAGCTCACATGTCTCGGGAAGATCATGCCCTAACCCGAAGGTTCCACTTCTTCTGGGTCCCATCCACATGTCCATTCTCATGGGTTTCCTATTCAGGTGTCCCACCACACCCTCAAACTACATGGACTTGGATTCCCTACCACGGGGATACGTAGGAAACCTCTTCGAGGCTCAAGCCCAAGACCATCGTCCATCATGAATATTACCCGGGCAGCCACATCCCGGTGGGATAATTCCATTTCACTCCTCATGCCCCTCCTCAGCATTCAAGAAGCCGCCCATGTGCTGGTCCCAACATCAGCATTCCTCCCAGGGGGTTATTCAATCTGCTCCACTCTATCTAGTGTTCTAATCCGTCTGATCCGTCTCCGCTGGATGTTAAACATGCGGAAAACCGTATGTTAAACATGGGAAGCTGAGGAAAACCTCAGATACATGCCTCTGGTATACAATTCCCCATGTTCTATGTGGAATTCCTTTGGCTTCTTCACCCTTGATAAGACCTATAGTAAGGGAGAGAAGACAGACATGCCAATCCCTAGTGTCAAGACACGCTGGTGATGCCCCAACGCGACAACTCTCCTAACCGAAGGTTGTTGCCTGATTGGACTGCTTGGAAGGTCCTGACAGAAGTAGCATAATTAAATGGCAGGGGTCCGAGAAGAGGTTTACTAGCTACACTTTAAATCTATGCGGGAGACCCAAACTTGGTGACGAGCTCCGAGTTGGAATCCAAGGAATCAAGAACCGACATCCCATAATCCCTTTTCGATCAAGGAGCAGACGTCCTTGAATAAGGAGAATATGCCGCCCACCTTTAGAAAGCGGGAATGCGGTGTAACAGTAGCGCACCCTCTACGTGATGGATGTGTGCACACCGGAGAAAGCATTGAAAACACCCACAAAGAAGTATCTCAAAGGACCGCCATGTCATAGGGGCGTTAACGCAATAGAAGACCCATCAATCGGACGCCCGGTCTGTAAGTTATTAGCTTTTTAGTATCGAGGACCCGGTTGGATTAATGCTCGATCCTACCCAACCATATCCCAACATTATCCAAATATCAAGTTGGGTATACCTAAGTTACCATCTGGCTCCAAGGATTCCAGTTCCACTAACGGTTTATAAAATGGACGTCTGATGCCAAGTTCATTGCCGAAAGAGCGTAAATGAGTCATAGTGTATCAGGGTTTAGTCCGACTCAATTTTGGTCAGCATGTCCCACGGTGCAGCCCGACCCACAAGGAGGTCCAACCCGGCCAGGCCTGGGAAGTGGCCCACGGGGTGGCGGGGAAGCTGTTGAGGCCGTGGGAGGCCGCATGAGTCATGTGGCGGTGCGAGGCCTCGAGTGCCGAGGGGCGGCGCGAGGCCCCGGGTGCCATGGGGTGGGGGGGCATAGGGGTCATGGGGTGGCGCGGTGAGGCTGCAAGGGGAGAATACCATAGGGCAGCGGTGGCCACGGGCGGTGAGCCCGTGGGGCGGCAGAGGCCATGGGTAGTGGAGGCCGCGGGTGGCAGAGCGCGGTGCCTTCGTCGGCAGCTGGCTTGACTGGCCGCCCTTCATTCACCACCTTCGTCGCAGTTCTCAAGTTCCACCAGTACCAACCGTCAGCACCGGTCACCATCACCATCGTGAAGATCACACAACGATCCAAAATTATTTATAGAGGGGTCGGGCCATGTTTGTTTGGCCTATACCCTCCGTGTTATGATTGTAGCATACGACTCAAAGAATATGATTCAATGTGAGAGGGAAATTGAAATTGATCATATTAAAACACACCCCTACCTCGTTTGATTGTTGACATTGATGAGAGATGTCAAAGTTTTTTACATTCATTGCTCCCGCCACACTCCTCCGATCATGAGCTCGTTCATCCGATAAACTCTCTTCGATGGAGGTGGTTCTTCGTTGTTGAAGATGTCCACCATTGGAGGATGTCTCAAGGAAGAAGTCGATGTCATGCATCATCATTCTTCATTAGAGGTGATCTTCTTAAATGTTCTTCTCTTGCCAAACCTTTCCTCTAAATTCCACCAAAATGAAAAGTAGACCACATAATAGAACAATTTATTTATTATTTTTGTTGGCATAATTTAAAATTATCTTAATTAATTAATTGGTTAGTATAATTAATAAAAGGGGTGGTAAATTTACGTTGGGAGGATACCGAAGGTTCAATCTCATTAATGGGGAGTTCAAGAGGTTTTTCTCCCATAATGAGTGGAATTCAAGGGGGTTTTAGACTCGGGTGGTCCCCACCACCATAACCCACATGGGAGGATAATCCTGGTGGTCCCCACCTCCATAACCTCACATGGGAGGCTTAGTTCTTGTGGTTCCCACCTCTCAACATCCATATAGGAGTTCCAAAAAAAATAAATTGTGACACAATTTTATTTTATTTTATTCTTTAAGGAAAAACCCAAATTATACCTTTTACCCTTGACCTACTACGGTCGAGGTGAATGTTGCCTTAAGTAAATACTGGCTATGCGACGTCAATAGTGCCCTCATATTTCAATTCCTAGCAGTGTTTCAAAAGTTACAAAAACACACTCATGCGTTTACTGAACGTACCCGAAAGAATGTTTAGAACTTCATTTCGGGCACACCAGGCCTCAGAATCACACATCCTCAATTTTCACAGACTCGTAATATTTTTATTCAAAAAAACTAATTACATTGAAATTTTGTGTTTTTACATTGAACATGGATAGTCCAAACTCGATTTTTTTATTATATTCAAATCATTAATGTAAAATATATTATTTTATTATAATTACACATATATAATAAAAATAGTTTAAAAAAAATTAATTTTAAAAACAAAAAATAAATTAATACATATTTATGATAATTATTTTATTTGTTTTGATTCTCAAGACATTTATTTGTTTAGTATTAAACAAAATAGGGTTATGTGAATTTATGGAAAAAATAAAATAAAATAATTTTTTTTGAATATTTAATTATATGAAAAAAACATAGTTTTTTGGATTATAATTCAAAAAAGATCTATAATATCATAAATAAGTATTGAAAATCAAGATATTATAATTATGTAAAATATTTTACTATATAAATACTTATTTGGTATAGGTTAAGAATAAATTTATTGTATACTTTTACTTATATCATGATGATACAACAAATTTAACTATATTTGTAAAAAATATATTTTCCCCTAGTTTATAAAAATGTACTTTTTAAGGAAAAAATCAAAAATTAACTCTATAATAATTAAAAAATTATGAATCCAAAAATGAATTAAAAATTTCACATTAAAATTATAAAATATTGAAATTTAATTATTAATAAAAATAATAAAATATAATGAAATATCATATTTACATGACAATAACATTTAAATTTTTTTAAACGTATTTCATATCAAGTATAAAATAAATGGGAAATAATCTATTTGTTCTCATAAGTTAAAAATTCTTCAAGACTAATACTTTAAAAATTGAAATTTGTATTGATGATGTAAATAGATAAAATTTTCAAAAAAGTACTTTGGAAAATGTTTCATTTTAATGTAAATTTACTTAATTATAAACAGTTTATTAATTTATAAAGAATTAATTAAATTATATCAATATATTTATATTAAATAAATCCTTCCCTTTTTAATTAATTTCATTCTTCATAATTAAATTTTATAGAAATTTATTACTGATTTGAAATACATGTAAAATATATTATATTAATAATTACATGTTTACATCATCCTAACATGTATACGAATATCCCCTTAACACCTCCTCATAAGATATAAGGTTAAGATAATAAATTTTTTAGTAAATTGTGGTGATTAAATTAGTATGTATCTCATAGTAGTATCTACAATCATGATCATTTCACATAGTATGTTTCCCCAATGTCACACATGTTGGCATTCAGCTTGGGCTTTGTCTAGAGAAAACCTGAGGGAGATTACTTCTTTTAACATGTTGTAGAAAATATCTTTATAAGGAATACTACTAATAATTGATTAATTTTATACTCCTTTCTACAATGATTTCATGATGTTGTTAGTTTTATTTATACCCTCCAATTTAATGGTTATGTTATAATATTCATATATAATACATATAATTTTATATCAATAAAATGTTAAATAGTTTATTTTAGTTTAGTGTTTTATATGATACATGTAATTTAGTGTTTTATTTATTTAATTTGTAATAAATACAAAAATCCTAGGGTATTACCAGCGATCAATCAATGGTTATTATATATTATAATAGCATGTGATGTATATTCTCATATTGGGATTTGAATTTATATCAGCGGAGATGGATAGATTCAACATATGAGTATGAATTTGAGATATATTATACTCTATAGAAATATAATATTTATTTTAGGAAGTATGTAATTTTATAATAGATTTCATGAAGCATAAGATGAATGGATTATTATGGAAGAGAATACAAATTTTCATTTGGATATGGAAGAGGTTCATAATAATGAATTATTTTACCATTTAATATTGTGCTCCTCAAGTTTCAAGAAGTGTTGGGATCTCTTCAGGGATATACTGAGGTTTATTAATAGATAAATCATGTCATTAATGGATGTGTTAATGATGTTATATAATGATACTTTACTTTATTATATTTTTGTTGTTTTAGGTAGTTCTATTTGCGACACATAGCTCAAGTCTAGTAATACATTCATTTTCATGATATATCATAATTTTTGAGATTAGAGTAAGTTTCATGGTACAAATATTTCAATTTTAATGCTTATAACATAATTCCTTATTCCGTAGTGGTTAAAGAAATAATTACATTTGTATAGTTCTACTGTAATAATTGAATTTTACTTATTGGAAATTATTTGATATATCTTTAGATTTTATAATATCATTTACTCAAAATTTTAGTTTACAAGTGTTCATTTCTTTATGTATATTCTAGTTCATTGGGTTGGTTTATTACTTGTATATTATATATTCAAATATTATTAATTTGTTGATGAGGCTCATTGTAGTTGAGTTATTCCGGATTTATCATCTTCTAAGAATGATCATTTCTTTTTGAGATCCCTATATTTCATAGCATGTTTGTAAGAGTATACAACAAGATTTGGGTGCTCTATTATAACTTAACATAACCATTCATCATTTAATAGATATATGAATAAAGGATATTATCCATAAATTATTTTAAATGATTTATATATCTATTATTTATTTTCAATTTTCATATGAAATGAATCTACCTCTATTTGGTTTTTCATATAATAGTATCATTCAATTATTCATTAACATGCATTCTATGAGTCACTATATGTGTAGTTTTGTAGATCACCTTTGTATTGGTCTATGGTTGGAAAGTCTATGAACATTAGGCTATATTAGTTCATAGTATGATAGATAATTTATATGTTATTCAAGACCATCATAAATCCTATATAGATCAAAGGATGATATATGTCAAATTTAGGTTTGTGATCATATGTTTTTGAATGTTTTTATTTATAAAGTATAATAAATGTTTTTTTTCAGAGGTAATAGGTATTATCAATATTTTTTGGAACGTTTTAGTCTTTATATTGAGTTTAAAAATTGGTGTATTGATTGGTGATTCCACTTAATATAGCTAAATATCATAAAAATATTCATAATTATCAAGCATTAGAGATATATGCATGATGAATGACACATTTTTTTAAGTTTATTTTGATATGGATGTTTTTAAAAAATTAATAAATATGTATATAGAAATTCATGATAATCACGAGAATGTGTTCTGTTTATATATAAATAAATTATATTTCATTTTAATGATTAAATGATTTAATAGGGATTTATATTCAAGTGCAAGTCACAGAAGTGGCTTTCAAAAATTGGTCTTTTTAAAAACATATTCATGTAGTGGTGTTTATATTTTATTATTCAGTGATGTTTTTTATATTTTCATTTATTTTTATATTATTTGTCGATGCCACATTAATGGAATGATTTATTTTTTAGAAATATCTTTTAAGGTTCTTATTTTTGTATTTAAATTTTTATCTATTTTTTTCAGTATAATGTATAAAAACCATTTGATATATATTAAATGTAAATATATTGAATGTCGTTGTCATTTTTTCAATGGAATGAAATCTTTGATGATGGATTGAGGCACTTTTTTGAATGATTATAGTTATGAATATATTTTGCGTTCTGAATAAAAACCCAGTTAAATGTGGACCCTGACCACATTGTAGACTGTTGATTTATCATGGTCGTGAACTCCTCAGAGTGGAGGGGTTAATATTCTTTTCTAATGGTGTTTTAGTTGAGGGAGTTATTTTTAGGATGTAATTAAATCCTAGTTTTCCACAACAACATGGTTTCTTAGATTATATTTCCTAGCATTTTTTATGATGTATTTTGGATGTTTATTTATCCGAAATGGGTTGTGCAACTATTTAATTATAGTGCTCATGATTTACTAATTTATGTGATTCATGGATAGATCCATAATGATTTTGAAATTTTTAATTCATAATTTTATGGGATGATAAAAATTTATATAATTAATACCATGGTTTGGTTAAATCCATTTTTATAAATCATTGTTGTAGGGAGGTTTTTAGTTTGAATTTTTATAATGGCATGGTTCTATAATAAATAATTACTATCCCAAAAAATGAAGGGGTTATGTATTCAATAAATAGTTTGGATGAACTATAATCTAAATATAAATTTATATTCTCCTTTTCCCAATTCTATTATCTCTTACATCTTACAACCTTTAGCTATAGAAATATTCATTCTTTGTGATTTTGGAATACCTTGGTGGATCCTTGTATCACTATTCTCATGATATCATGTTATCATGATTTTTGGGATTCTCATCATTTGTTATTATTCTTTTAATCTATTAATCTATCTCAGGTGACCATGTAAATGGTTGATACATGTATTGGGTTCTTGGAATTGTAGTATAAAATGTATTATATTAATACATTTGAAAAATGAATTGTTTTATCTCAATTTGAGGTATGCTATTTGGATTCTACAATTTTATCTTTCTTATGATGATGTGTGTGTTTTATATATATTTTATTTTTATTATGTATATGGTATTAACCAAATTAATTAAATAGATATGAATAGTAATATTGGATTGATATGTGTCATAAGTTACTTATAAGATTTATTATTATCATTACATTATGTTATATATGGAATTTAATTTTTATATGATAATATAAGGTCCTAATAAGTGATAAAATGATAATTAAGTGAAAATACGGAATTTTACATGTATTTTTTTAGTTGTATGGGGTGGAATAAAACATCATAGTTTGATATTAATATATATTATTATGTTTGAGGAAGGGGATTTGTTATGGTTTTTTTGAAATGGCATTATTGTGAGTTCAGTGGGGATAATGTGTTTCACTTTCACAAGTATCTGGAAATTTAATAAAATGAATTAATAAATTAAATAAATTATCATAGAAATGGAGTTTATTGAATAATTTTATTGTATGATTGAAAATTTTAAATTCGTGAATATTATTAATATTTTTAAATTAATTATAAATGATTAATTATAAGAATATTTATTGCGAAATAGTGGGTATTTATTCAAAACAATTATTAAAGAATTTAAATGATGTCCATGAAACATGGTTATTTTGAATAATGTGAATTTGAAATGAATTATGAAATTGAAAGACTAATGTTGTAATTCGTGGTTATAGTTGTGTAATTATCAGTGTGGTGTGAGGAGGAAATAAGTATACTATATTAATAGTGAAATAATAAATTAGATCTTAATATAGTGGTATCATGATAATTATTGGACCCAATGATTTTTTTGTTGGTTATAACCATTGTTTGTGTTGTTATTTCTTATACACCACCAGTACAGTGGGGGTACTAGACCAGAAAACATTTTATGTTTTTTGGTAAGTATTAAATCCACAACATTCATGATATATGTTATATAAATATTTTAATACCCTTCTCTCACTCATCCTTTTGTTCATATCATTGTTATGTAGTATTGGAATTTTCTACATCATGGTGATGGTTAATATTTGGTATGAGGTTGTGATATGTCATCATGGTGTTTGGAAATGGTATGGGTTTGACATATGAAGATGAGGATTTTAGTTTTTTTAATAACCAAAAATCTGGTTTAGAGTTCTATGTTATAAGCCATTAAGATTTAATGATGACTTGATCTTGGGTGAAGTTTTTAAATTTTACAACATCTATTCTATTTTCATGAGTTTGAAAATATATAAAAAATGTTTTTGGGTTTTAAGGGTTATCATGTAGTGAAACTAAATGTATTTGACCATTTATGGAAGACAAGTATATTTTTTCATTCATTATGTATTTTTTATTCCTCTACCACATTATAATGAGGGTTTTCTATAGGAACCTAATAATTATACATATATTCTAACCATTACCATTGAATAAAATTTTTACATATAAAATTATGATATTGGGGGAACATTTAAATATTATAGGTTGATATTATGGTGATTGGTTGAAAATATAGTTTTCCTATGTGTTATTTTGTTCTCTGTATTTTCCATTGGAGTTTTTATTTTTTTAATGTTACCAAATTTATATAGTATTATTAATGGGATTTATTATTGTTCTATTTTATTAACAGGTATTTATTAGTGGTTTACATTTTTTTTATACGATAAAATAGGGTAATTAATCATAAATTTTTTGTATTATACTCTATACATAATTTTTTAACATATGTATTATTGGATAAATGCTTTAGAGGTTATATTAGACATTACTTATGACTTCAGAGGGGTTTTATTTGAGATGTTTCATAATAGTATAAATAAAATAATAGTATGGTTGGATTTTTTAATTTATTGAGTTGACATTGATGAATTAAATATTATTTAATAAAATGTTATATTTGGAATGATAATGAAAATACATGTAATTCTTTATCAAAATAGGAAATTATTTTAGGGATAAGTGATAAAACAAAAAATATATAGAGAATCGTGGAGGTTGAATGTATTTTACATGGGAATGAATATAAATAATGAATTTTTAAATACTTTGTAATTTATAAAAACTTTATCCATGTTAATTATATGGAAAATATAAAAATAAGAAATATAATTGAAATATTTGAGTTTGGGAGTGTGTGGTTATGATTTGGGGGATGAAAATACATTATGAGGTATATATTGTGAAGACATGAAATATTTTATTTCACACTAATGAACAAATCTCTTTTATATTATACAAGATGATTTCAGTTATGTTTATCAATGATGAAAATATATTGCGTAATTGGATCCACATGTATAAATTTTTTGGGATATATCATTATTCAACAATAAAATAATATGTTTTATATTTTCATGGATGTATATAATATTAAGGGAACATTGAGTATAAGCCATACAATAATTCTCACTTACATTTTTTAAATTACAAGGGATATTTCATTTGTCAAAAAATATAGTGTGTAGTATATAATGATAAATATCCCCAAAAAGAATTTTTACATCACAATTATAACCATAAGTGGGTGTGTGATTTTGGAAAAATTGATGATAAAAATTTAAGATGCTGAGTGATGTTAGAAAAATATATACCTACTCTACAAGATTCAATAAATAGTTTGGAAGACTATATAACTTAATCAGTCATTATATATTATGGTCTAGAGGATGTTTAAAAAATTTAGTTTCATGGTTTAAGTGACTATGAATCCTAACCATAACTAATTCGAATGTTCTATTACATGATTTTAAAAATAACATTAAATAAATAATTTAAAATTATTATTGACTTGAATTTTTTAAATGATATATAATGAAATTATAGTTATATTATGAGGTTTTATATACTTAAAATATTATTTTGTCATGAAATTGAGGGGATTGAATATTTATTCAGCACTATCTGAAATATATATTTCATTTTCAGAAGACATATTTATTAAAACAATTATAACTCAAGTAAATTACTAATTAAATGTTTAAATTGATCAAATAGTGGTATAATATGATTTTTATCATTAATATTGACTTTTAGATAATAATTACAAGATAAAAAAATGTTCTAAAAGAAGTTATATTATATATTTTTAGGGTTGTGTAATATGGCCATTTAGTTTTTCAATCTTGTGAATATGTATAATGGTTTTAAAATTGTGGTGGGTTAATTTTCATAATCTTATGGTATTAGTAATAAATAAAACTTTCAATCTAGAAAATGTGTTATATATTGATTTCATAAAAACCATAAAATATTATGTCATTTGAATTTTACATGTAATGAGTTTATATAATATGACTAATGATATTAACATGGATAAAGAAATGTTATGGTAAGAATAATCTAATGGATTTATTTTATGGTGTAGATATATGGTGTTAAATTCTTGAAATTAATATTTTATGGAAAAATTAAATTTCCCAATGAAATATTAATTAATTTTTTGAATGTAATTATTAGGTGATAATATGATAAAATATAAATCTTTGAAAATTTCTATTCTGATAAAAATAATGATATGTTGTTTAACTATTAAAAAGTTTCTTACAAATTATGAAGTGATTAGTGAAATAAATTATCTTATTTTAATCTATGGAATTATTGTGTTCATTTTTTAGAAAATTATTGTTTTGAATTTGAGGATAAAATTATGAAACTTTACAGATTATTTACTAGATATTTATATGAATTTATTATTAGTCTAAATATAATATGATATTATTAATTTGATAATAATGTTTTTGAAAATTTATTCTCTTATATTATCTTTATATTGTTGATGTAGTAATTATGTTAATTGATTAAAAATTCCAAAATTTTGTTTTCATTAGTGGTGGGTGGGAATGGTTTCAATTGAACATATTTAAATAATTTATCTACTTTGAATTATAATTTTTGTCCTTAGATATTGTTTATATAATGATGATGTGGATTGTAGAATGGAAATGTGGAAATATTATTCCAATTAAATAACTGATATTAAATAAGTTTTTATGTGTGGATGAGTTGTTTTACTATTATTTCTTGTTACAGATTATTTTTTACCTGGTTATTGAATTGGTAATGAGTTATTGGGATTTAGATACATTTAGAATATGTAAATTGATAGATTTTTTATTATTTGGTGTTATTTTTGTGATTTAGGTGATAAAATATATGGAATTTTTTATCAATGATATTGTCTATTAGTTGTGATAGAGATATGGAATGAAGTGATATAATAATTTTTTGGGGATGTTTCATTCCTTGTAAATAAGTTGGTGTTGAAGGAAATTTTATTTCATATGTTTTATTGTATTATTTGACAATGTGGAAGAATTAATGGGTGTTTTATTCAAGGAAGAAAGCTTTATTCCCACTATACTATAGGTAACTATTTTTTTCATATCCCTATGTAGTTGTTTCTATATTTATAGAACTCTTATGAAATTGATAATATACTAAATTCTTCAAAAGATAGTAATTATTTTTATACCTAATCCATTTTTAGTGGTGTGGGGTGAGATAATTTTCATGAGGATGGAATTTGGTTAAGGTGAGTTAAATTATATTCAAGGAATTTTTGATATGGGTGTTTAATGATAAATGATCAGACATGTAGATAGTAAATGGTATGTATCAATAGATTTATTTAATTAAACTATTTTATTTTTACCAATTTATTTTTTAAATTTATTATTAATATATATATATATATTTATTCCATTTATAGAGGCTTTATTATTATGATTTAGTTATTATATGAGTGTTTATAAGAGAAAGTAAAATATATGTACATTTATGTCATGATGTAGGATTTATTATGCATATTCATATAACATATGAGTGTTCATATGAGAAACCAAATTGTATTACATTACACTCAAACAAATATTATATATCTTTTGGTTTTAGATATTTTAGCTCTGGTTGAATTAATATGATGGAACCCGTAGCTTGAGTACATTGAGTACTAACTAGAGGGGGGATTTTTATTAATTAATAATCTCAATTTTATAGAATCATTTCTAGTTTTGCAATATTATATAATTTTTTTTCGATTTTGATTGAAAATTCATTCACATGTACAACCATAAAATAAAAGGTTTCCTATGAAGGTATATTCTGATTTATTAATATTATTATATTTTGTTGGGTTTGGTAATAAATAAATAAATAACGAATTTTATCCCGTAAAATTTCTTTTATACCCTTGGTTTTAGTATCCACCTGAGAGAATATTTCAGGCAGAATTTAAGGGTCACTATCAATCTATTTTATATCATAATAAGATTTTTTTGTGGGAAAATGTTATGACACTTAATGTTCTAGTTTCCATCGGAAATGAAATAAATATATTATATTAAAGAGAGTAAACAATTATGTAGTAATATTTTATTAAAGGATTGACAATTGATTATGAACAAACAGGTTGATATTAATAAAAATGAATAACTCTCATCATGTTGCTCAAAATGACATCAAATTTCATAAAATCATTCTATACGTACAGACACTATATAACATTAGGATATTATTTCATGATAAAACCATATGTAACTGATTATAGTATTACCTATATAGACATTGTAACATAGGGGATTATAAATAATATTTGTAACATCAAGAGATAAAAAAATATTGAAATAACTTAACACATTTTTTGGACTCTAAAAAATCCCTCCACTTATACATTCTCCACCATTATATTACATGTCATAAACCTAGAATCCAACCATTTGATATAGAATCTACCCTCAGTAAATTAAACATTAATAGTTTCTAGAATGAATACACACATCACAATAAAAAAATTAATTATATTAATTATATTTGGAATATTCCCCCATATATAATCTGAATAATTAGATCCATAGTGAATTATCAGATAAAATCCATCCCTAAAAAATTATTTCTTCAATTAAACAAACCCTCCATAATAATATAATATCATGTGAAATAAAATTATATCCCACCCCCATGATTAAATAAATTTTGTTTATTTTTTTCATTTTATGAAACCATTTCTTATTTTAACTATGCATTGGAGAATTATTCAAAATAGGAATGTTCAATATTAATTAAGAATATCATTATAAATAAATAAACCCATTTTCACCAGCATATAAGATATTATATAAACCAATTTATATGAATATATAATTTCTAATGATGAGAATATTAATTTATGAACTATAATTTATATGGTAGAAGAAGATATGGTATCCCCAAAAAATTTAATTAAAAAATTTAAAAAATCATATATTTTCTATCAAACCCTCATTTTTATGTCATGAAATATATATTATATCCAAATTAAAAAAATACAATTATTATGAGAATAATTTAAAGAAATTATAATAATATAAAAATAATGAAAAATAAGATTTCCCATGATTATGATTTTTTTATCATAGTGTTTATAGAAAGGGATTGTAATAAAATGAGATAAAAAAGTGGGATAATGTATCAACACACTATTAATGTGTTTTGAAATAAGTCTTTGAAGATTATTAATAATATTTAAGTGTCTATATGAGAAATTCCCCATGTTTTTAAATTTAATTTTATTAATATCATCTATATCCAACACACAGTTTCAATAAAACCACAAAATTATTTTACAAAATCATACCACCAGATATATCCTCCCAATCAAATATGGGGATCATAGACAGACTCAACAAATATATTCATACTCATTATGAAAATAAAATTAAAATTATTCAGTTTTAAAAATATAGAAAATTCATTTATCAATTTTTTAATTCTCAACTATTAAAAAATAAATAAATTATTTTAAAAATATTTAATAATAAGTTGGATTTTGCATTTAGAGGTACTTCATGGTTGGTAGACCTACATGGATTATGTTAAATATAATCATATTTCATTTTATGGAGGAACATTTCTATTTTATTCATATAAGTGTTCACAACCCCCGCCCCCACCTTTATACATAGCATTGGTTCAAATTAATGCATTATAGAAAACCATTTTGTAGCACTATGATTGGAGATGAAATTGCATGAAACAAAACAATTTCCTAAAAAATTCAAAAAATATAATGATAAGTAGTTCATAGTGAACTAAATCAATAATTATTTTAATAAATTATAATGAGATTAAATAAAAAATATATAATAATAAGAAACACATGTTATTTTTATAATGTTCATTGATTCAATTATAATGTTCCTACAATCCCATTGCATAGTAATTTATTTTTCATCGCATTATATTTTTCTATTATCAATAACATACTATGATGTTTTAAAAAGATGACAATTCGTTAATACTACAAGAATTTTTAATACAGTACAAATGAATTTGATCTTTAACAAGGACCACCAATATTATTTGATTATCCTTCATCTTCTTCAAGTGCGTATAATTAATGAATGGTGTGTACAACTTCTTCCAATATCAATCCTACAATAAATAATATTTGAAACTTTATTTTTAAAAAAAAATTCACCATTTTTATTTATTAATTCCCGATATATATAATTTTAAATTTTAGTTCAAATATTCAAAAACCATGGAATGTTCCCATTCAATGAGGTGTGGTTTTCCATGTTAACATAAATATGAAAACATAACTAAAATATCTAGCATCCCAAAAATATTATAGAATATTTTTCATGATATAAATTAGCAAATACGACAACAAAGATGAATATAAAAAATGATATTTGTTATTATGAAAAGAAAAATAGGGCCAAAGTTCATCTATTGAAACTATGATGATATAAACCCCCATATTATTCTAACCATAATGGTAATGACCCAAGTATTTATATAATAATACTTTTTTCATATCTATTAATATTTTCTAATAAGATATTATTTTTTTAAGGGGAAACATTGTATGATAGTGAACTCAACACACAACAATATGTTTCTTTGAAATATTACGTTCCACAAAACATTGATTTATACCCAAAAAACTATAATAATATTGTTATATTAAATTATTTTTAATTCACAGTCATTGTATTGGAAATAATTTAAATAAATAACTACATTAATTTTTTTAAATTATTTACAGTTATCTAATACATTTTAGAGGCTTAAAATACGAATGAATCTGATTTTAAGCATGAAATACTCTAATATTCTTTAAAAGGTCTATTTACCTCCTTTTAATGGAGAACACCTTTAAAATTTAGTTTTTGTCACTTTTATATGATATATTTGGAAAAATAAACATCTTCTTTAGAAGAAGGATATAAAAATTTACATTGGGTAAAATATTGGTATTTTTTTGATAAAGGTCATTTCTGATCAACAGTGAAAAATACTACATTTTAATTGAAAACATTCATTTAATATAATATATTTATATGAATAGACTGACATTTTAATTTGTTTCAATGTTCAATTAGATTATATTTTTTTCATTTAATCCAACACTCGTCATTGATAGTTATTTTACATTGACATTGGACATAAACCCATATTAATCTTTTGGTAGTTTTTAATTCATAAAAACAAGTTTTTTGGTTTTGACAATGGTAATGAATTTTAAATTATTTTCTGAAACATTATTGATTTGAATTTGGAAAAATGGATTCCATATTTTTAATCAGGAGGTCCAATGTGTATAAATAGGTATCTTTTATTTTTAGAAATTATGAATATTATCTTTAGTAAATATTTTATTTACCTTGGTTAAAATGGTAAATCTAGTCAATAAGGGGAAAAATAAAATTATTATAATATTAAATTAACCTAACATGTGTCTTAACCCTACTAGATGATAAATGTACAACTATTTTCATCCGTGGGTCGATTTTGGGACCCCATGGAGCCACTTGTAAGTGAAAATGTAATTTTATAAAAATTAATTTATTGTTATAGAAAATGTAACATAAAAATATATCTTTGAGTAAAATAATTTTTATATGGTGTTATATAAATGATATTCTCAACCATAAATATAAATTTTAAATATAAAAATATTTCATACATCATGGTATCTTATTTATTATTTTTAGATATAAGATAAATAAATTTAATTACGATACAAGGGTAATGTAGTGATTGCTTCATTAATAAAGGATTCAAATAAATGATATTATAAATGATAAATTAAATTAAATTTGTTTATTTTGATACCATCCATGAATTTTATGGGTGATAGTTACATGTTATCTTTGTATTAATTATTATTTTTCAAATCAATCATGTGTTTTTGGATTTTGTTTTTAAAAGTCGTGATATTTATAGTGTAAAAATTCACATAAATCATATTTTAAAATATAATATATTTTAATAATTATTATAAAATTACAAAAAGTCTATGATTCATCCAAATAGTTATCCTAATTCAAAAAATTTTTTATTGACTCTTTACATGGATATTTTTTAGGTTTTGGTAACTATTTTTATTCTCAAAGTGTTAAATGCTTGATATAACTGTAAGAGTGAAAAAGTGTTAAATAAAAAAAGACAAGTATTAAGAAATATCTAGTACCTATCCAATTTTTATTGGATGATTTTATGTCAGATTATATTCATATTATATATAATTGAATTATTTGGGGGCCTTTTGAATCTTGAAATCATTTTATAATAAAATAATACTTTCAAACATTCCTAAAGCGCCCCTCCACCCTCTTATAAAAGGCCACCACATTTAACCTATTACACACACCTATAAAGCCCCTAGGATTTCCAAAACTATGCTTTATGAAGATCCCAACATCCTCATATCACTAATAAAATCATTTCTCTTAGAATAAGGAAATTCATAAAATCCTTTTGTCTCAAATCAAATAGAGTTACACATTTTAACATGTTGCATCTTCTCTAAAATTCCTTTCCCTTATTCTACATCTTCACTGCCTACTCTATGATTTTCATTTGATTTCAGAACAACAAAAATATCCTAAATATATTAGGTTGTTTTTCTGATAAGGAATCGAAAATCACACAAACCTCCATCTAATGGATATAAACATAATATTTTTGTCGACAGTAAACAACTACCTCACGAAATGATGATTGTTCAACTATCTCATACCGCCTCTCATGGTGGCCATTATGATGGAACTATATTTACATTTTCTATATTATTTTGTATTTTAATTTACATTATACCTTTATTCTTTCCATAATGTGTGAATACAATAATTTTGTTTGAGGAAGTGTAGACTATCACCCCCTCAAAGTGATTTAACTCGTTAATGCAAGAAATGAAATGTATAAATTAAACAATTAATAAAATTATCTAACATGTGTAACATATATATTATACAGGTGTTATAATATACCTATGTATCATTTGGTTTTCAATGCAAAAAAAATTACAAAAAGAAATGAAAGTATCATTCATGCATACCTATGGCTTATAATCTCCATCAACGGTGAATTTCATTTTCAAATTAAAAAATGATATAGAATATTATTAAAACATATATACTTGTTATATATGATATATATGATATCTAAATCATGAATAACATTTTGGAGGTAATGGACATATGACCACATGGATATTTTGTGATTATAACAAGTTCATTTTTGACTCATGTTACGAACATCGAAAAAATGTCTGATATAAACTCAAATTATTGACTAATTGTTATAGCAAGGTAATAAGGGATATAAAAGGAATAATAAAATTGAATAAATTTGTAATGAAATTAGAAATTAACTTAAGTTTATTATTCAATAAGAACAAGTAATATACAAGACAAGCCGGACATGAGGTAAGGGAACTTATTAACCAAATTTCCATTGTTTGGTTTTATTATCTACTTTTAAATTATATCATGCTATGATCATGTAAGAAATAAAATTTGATATCTTATATTGTATTTATACATTAAATATGTGTACATATGGGGAATACAAATAATTGATCTATTTTAATTAAAAATTGATCTTTGTAAAGGACATTGTTTAAATCTCCATTCATTCAGGAATACTTCGATTTATATATGACTTTCTTTTATATGTTGTATAAGAACCCTTTTTGTCTTTTTATTTCATTCAAAATGAAACTTTTTTTTATGAATCACATTACTGAATGTCAGATAGAATGTTTCTTTTAATCATACGTGATAAAAATGACCTTTTCACTGCCCTGAGAAGTATTTGATATTTGGCTTCCTCTACAGGTCGTACTATTTTTGAATGGAAAATAAAAACCTTATACACTTTTTATGTATTTTGGTATTGCAAATGGTTTTGATAATTTTTTGGTTATGACAACATCTTGATCTGATATATTCTGATTGCAATCCAGAAATATTATCTTTTCTTTTTTATTTTCCTGGTGTTAGGATTATTTTATGGTTCTTGGGAGTTGATTACATATACATATGGTTCCATGATAAACCTAGGGCAGGTGAGCCCGAGATAGATCTCTAATGAATTAGGTAACTTGATAGTGATAAATGTTAATGTTTCTCCTGTGAGATTTAATTAATATACTATGATGTGTATTCTAAAAGTAACTCCCTATGTAGCTGTGAAATCTATAATGTATATATGTTATGGATGACACATGTAACATTTATGATATATAATTTATAACTGTTAATCATAAATCTTATAATTTAGTGAGGTATATTAAATTGATTATGTTATTTATGTATTGAGGGACTAATGTTTTCTTCTTTTATTTTATAACCCTTATTGAGATTTTTATTCTCATCCCATGTTTTTGAAATGTTTTTTCACAGGGTAAAAGAATGGGTAAGATAAAGGAACAAGAAAAAAGAATTATATCAAGAAAACAATTCATGTTTTATTTTAAGATAATTTTTATGGAAAAATTCATACTGAGTAGAAGTTTCTACTTTGTAATATTTGACATGTAATGTAAAATTTACAAATTATTTCTTTATAAATTTAATCCTAAAAAGAAACTCAATTTGAAATCATGAATTATCTCAAAATTATGTAATGTTTACATCTAAGGCCTTATAGTTGGAATCATTGGTCGATTTAGAAAACTTTAGAGATTTTTAGTTTTTGTTTGATACATGGTTAGTCTCCATGTCAACTTTTACAGATAAATGCTTATTTTGTAACTTTTTTAGATCAAGTAATGTCTGTTACAAATGGAAGGAGAAGGATCTCAAATGACATTCTTATCTCTTATTGTTTACTTGCTTGTAATAATTATTACAAATCCATTTCCAGACAATTCTAAAACATTCTCTAACATACATCTCATATGAAAGAAATTGTTTGAGATATCAAAAACCTCCGTTATACCTCAATACCTTCGTAGATTATGGGTTTAATTTAATCAAATCCCATTTTCATGAAATGTAAATATTATCAAGTAATTTTCAAATATTTTACATTATCACAAGATTTGGAAGGCTGTTATGATTTTATGGAAAATTTTGTATTGAAAGGTCTTTGTTGATGTTTGGGTATTTTTTTTTCCAATTTTGGCGATTAAGAGTGGTATTTATTTTTTATAATAGATTAGATTTTTGTGAATTATCTAATCATGTATTATCCTTTTTCGTTTTGTATAAATTATTAAATATATGGGGAATATATAGTTCATCTTTTGGGGATTATGTGACTCTCTAGAAGTTGATTCTTGCACATCATGTCTGAAAAAATCAACTTGAATACTCATTATTTGGAGAAAAGATGTTTTTTGGTTGAAACTTATTAAAGGATGAAACTCTACTATAATATTAAGTAAAATTATTATTATCCATAGTCAATATCATAAATAAATTCTCTAACATTATGAAATGTATAATTATACAAAAAAATTTTCTGTTTAATTTTCTGACACAGAAACAACTGAATGTATAACCCGTCACAAGTTTGTGATTTTCAAGTGGTTAACATTATCTTAATCATGTTTTCTTTAACTCTATATCAAATAATGACACTTAGTTTCTCCTCCATATCTAGGATTTACTTCATGGAATCCTAGTATGGGTTGTCTTAGGTCACCATTTTTATTCTCTTTATTTCTTTTAAAGTGATAGTTTTATTGACTCTTTTTTCAAAGTGGGTCTTTCATTGATGTTTCCAAGCCCAATTTTATAATTGTGAGGATGTAATTTCTATAAGGGGGGAAGGATTTGACGACCTATATTTTTATATAATAATACATCTTTATGTCTATTAACATTATTGAATAAGATATTAATTTTATTTTATATCAGAATCTTTTTTTGATAGAGTACTCAACACGTATGAACATGTTTCTTTGAAGTCATATGTTGCATACACCATTGAGTTATAGGAAAAATAATAATACATTAGTATTATTATTTTAAATAATTATTAACACCTAGTATTTGTATTGGTAGTAAAGAAAATAAAAAACTAAAATATTATTTTTAATGTCTTTACACTTATCTAATAAATTTTTGTGGTTTAAAATAAGAGTTAATCCGATTTTAAGCATGAAATACTCGAATATTCTTTAAAAGGGAGATTTACCAGCTTTCGATGGAGATCCCTTTACAAATCAAGTTTTCATAACTTTTATGTGTTCCATTTGAAAGATATTTACATCTTCATTAGAAGTAGAATATCAAAATTTACTTTGGGTAAAATTTTGGAATTTTTCTGATAATGATCATTTTTTGATTAATAGTGAAAAATACTTCATTTTAATTCAAAACTGAAATTTAATCTAATTTATTTATATGATTATACTATCATTTTAATTGGATTGAATGATTAATTAAATTATATTTTTATTAGTTAATACTTTTTTTTTCATTGAAATAAATTTTGAATCACAATTGGACATAAACACATGTCAAGTTTTTAGTAGTTTTTACTTCTTAAAAACACGATTTTTGGTTTTGACAACAAAAATTAATTTTAAATTAATTTTTGAAACTTATATATTTTTAATTTTGCAAAATTAATTCCATATTTTGAATCCAGAAGTCCATATTTTAGTGTCCCGCTGTTTTGGTTTGTTGCTTCAGATATGCTCTTCTCATACAGTTTCTAGTATGTTCCCTATACACACGCTCCTCTTCGTTGGTTTTCGTTGGTGGACCCAGAGTGGATGTCTCTCTTGTGTGGCCATGTCCATTTCAAACACTGCTATGGCTTCATGATTCCTTTGCTGCTTTCCCAGTCGGTCCATTGTGGTGGTTTCAAGGAGGCTTTGGGATGTGCCGTTTATTCGGTCAATGGTTTTCCAGGAGGCGGGTCAGGCTCAAATCCTTGATGCGGTGGTTCTTGCTTGTAGACCATAATGCTAATGTTCTTGGTTTTTTGCTGTTTGTTTCTACTTCTTCTCATTGCTAGTTTGTTGTGTGGTCGTTTGGTTTTGTCATGGTTGTTGATTCTCAATGGAGAGTCACGTTGTTCGGCTCAAGGATTCTGAGGTACTAATGATGGTGTTCTTGTGATGACGGCTCAAGGTGCTTCCAACTTCGGTGATGATTCGGTGTTACTGGCATGGAACGACGGTTCCAGCGACAATGGTGTGAATGTTGACGATCAGCGTTGATGATGATGAATCTGGCGTCGTGCGGCCTCGATTTCTGGTAAGGCGCAGGGCTCGAGGGGAGCTTCCTGAATTCGAATTTTGAAATTTTAATGTGGAATTTTGGGTTGTTTTGAATGTTGAATGTGGAATTTTGGGATGTTTTGAATTTTGAATGTGGAATTTTGTAAGTTAACCACTTCACCATAAAGTGGATATTTTGAAAATAAAAAAATATTTGGAGGTATTTACCATGGTAAAAAGGGTAAATATGAAAAATAATTGTAAAAAAGTAATATTATAATTATATTAAATTACCCTAACATGGGTCCTAACCCTATTTGTTGATACATTTACTACCATGGATATCCTTGGGATGATTTTGGGACCCCATGGAGAAACATTTAATTGAAAATGGGATTTTATAAAAATCAATTTAATGATAAGGAAAATGTAACATAATCATATATCGTTTTGTAAAATAATTTTTATATGGGGTTATATAAGTGATATTTCAAACTATAAATATTAATTATATAGATAAAAATATTTCCTACATCATGGAATTTTATTTATAATTTTTATACATTAAATAAATATATTTAATTATGACACAATGGTGATGGAGTGATTGATTCAATAGTAATGGATTCAATTAAATTATATTATAAATGTTAAAATAAATGTAATTTTGTTATTTTTATATCATCCACAAAATTTTTAGATGATATTTACGTGTTATATTTGTATTAATGATGATTTTTTGAATTAATAAAGTTGTTTTGTATTTTTTTATAAATGTCATGATATGAATACTGTCAATATTGAAATAAGACATATTTTAAAATATAATATATTTAATTAAATATTATAAACATAAAAAAACTAATATTTTCCCAAATAGTTATAATAAGTTTAAAAGATTATTATTGTCTCTTTAATTAGATATTTGTAATTTTTTTGTTTCTATTTTGATTCCCAATGAGTTAAATGCTTGATAAAATAGTAAGAGTAAAAAAGGATTATATAAAAATGATAATGATTAAAAAATATCCAAAACCTATAAAATTATAATTGGATGATTTTACATAAAATTATATTCATTTTATATTTTAATGTAATGTTTTTTGGACCTTTTGAAAACGAAATACATTTTATAATAAAATAATACTTTCAAACATTCCTAAAGTTCCCCTCCACTCTCTTATAAAAGGCCACCACATATAACACATTACAAACTCCTATCAAGCCCCGTGGATCATCCAAACTATTCTACAAGAAGCTGTCACCATCCCCATATTACTTCTTGAAGCCTTCACTTAGAAATAAGGCAATTTAAGAAATCATTTTGGATAAAAACAAAGAGATTTTAACGTATTAAGAGGCAGTGTCTTCTCTAAAATTATGTTCCATTATTCTACTTATTACCACTATATTCTATTATTTTTCGTTTATTTAATATAAAAAACAATATCATAAATATGTTATAATGTTTTTATGAGAATAATTTGAACTACATTCACTAAGAACTGCTTCTAATGGAAACAAACATACTGTTTTTGTGGAAGATGAACTATTGCCTCATGAAGTGATAATTGTACAATTATCTCTAATAGCCTATCATGGAGTCCATTATAAAAGAAATATATATATATATATGGTATAAAATATATATTTTTCTCTATTATTTGGTATTTTTCATTTACCTCATACCATCTTTCTTTCCATAATGTGTAAATATGATAATTTCATTTCAGAAACTATTGACTAGCACTCCTTTAATGTAATATGACTCATTCATTCTATACGTGGATCATATAAATGATGAAATTCATTAAATTATGTAACATATATAAAATTGATATTATACTGGATATTTAAAACAACTATGTATCATTTGGTCTTCATTACATTACAAATGAATAAAACAAATGAAAGTAGTGTACATGCGTACGTATAGCTTACCGTCTCCTTGAACTGTGCATTTCATTTTCCTATATCCAAATGAAATGAACTATTATAAATACATATATACTAGATATATATGATAAATATTATATCTAATTCATTAATATCATTGTATATATAATTTACTTTTTACCACATGGTCAATATGTAATTATAACAAGTTCATTTTGGAGTCAGGTTCCGAACATCGATAAAAATTGTCTGATATAAAATCAGACAATTAAATATTTATTATATCATGGTAAAAAGTGATATAAAAGGAATAATAAATTTGAAATTTTTTTCATGCAAGTTTAAATTAACTTATGTTTATTATTCAGGTATAGCAAGGAATATTCAAGACAAGTCAGACATGATGTAAGTGAACTTCTTAACCCAATTTAAATTCATTGGGTTAATCTTAAACTTTTAAATTATTCCATGATTTTATTATATATAATATATATTTTAATGTTCAATATTGTATTTATACATTACATATGTGTGCATATAGTGAATACACTTAATTTATCTATTTCATTTAAAAAATTTTCTTTTTATGGGACTTTGTCTCAATCTCCATTCGTTAAGGCATACTTCAATTTATACATGACATTATTTTATATGATGTATAATAAAACCCTTTTTAATTTTAGTTATTTTCATAAGGAATATTTTTTTTCGAAGTGTTTGGATAAATTAGAATTTTTTTTAAACGTATGCGACGACAATGACCATTTCACCGCCATGAGTAATATTTGATATTGGGATTTCCCTACAAGCCCCAGTGTTTAAAAAGGAAAATAATTACCATATACACTTTTTACGTATTTGGGTATTGAAAATGGTTTTGATAATGGATTGATTATGTCAATATCCTAAGATGATATCTAGTGATTTGAATGTGGAAATTTTATCAATCCATTATGCTTGTTCATGTGTTATGGTTATGTTTTGGTTCATGGTTATTGTTTATGTATACAGGTGGTCTTATGGTAAACCTAGTGCGGGGGGGGGGGGGCTTGAGATAAATCTTCAAGGGATTAGGAAACATGACAGAGGTAAACATTAATGTTTCTCCTAATAAATTTAGGGAATATACTATGATGGTTATTCCAAATGTTACTCCTTACGTATTTGTGAAAGCTACAATGTAAGTATGTTTTTGATGCCACAAGTTACCTTTATGATTAATTATCTCTATGTGTTAATCATTTATCTTATGATTTCTTGTTTTTTATTAATTTTATAATGATTTTTTATATATTGACGGACTTATGTTATCATTTATTATTTTATAACCCTTATTGAGCATTTTATGATCATCCCAGGTTTTTGAAATATGTTGTCACAGGGTATAATGAATGGTATGAGAAAGGAAGAATTCAAGAAGATTTTGATGAATAAAATAATTCTTGTTTTCTTTCAAGAGATTTAATTTTATGAAAAAATGTATACTGAGTAGAAGTGTATACATTGTAATATTTTAGATGTAATGTAATATTTATGGCCTAATTTTCTAAAACACTATTACTAAAGATACCCTTAATGTGAATTATTGAATTAACGCAAGATTATGTAATGATTTGGGATGGGGCCTTAATTTTGGTATCAGAGGTCTGTTTAGACAACTTTAGGGGTTTAGAGTTTTTTTAGACACATGGTTAGTCTCTAGGTCTAATATTTAAGATAATTCTCTATTTTTTAACATTTTTCAGATCTAGTAATGTCTGTTACAAATGGAATAAGGAGGATCTCAAATGATATTCCTATATATTCTTGATGATTTCATAGTATAATTATGGCACAATCTTGTCTAGAAAATTAGAAAAAAATTCAAACATACAAATCAGTTTTAAGAAATTGTTTAAAATATTAAATACCTCAAATATAACTCGATACCATTGTGGATCATGGGTTGTATTTAATGAAATAATATTTTCTCAATATTCTCATATATTCAAGAAAGGTAAATATTATCATGGAATTTTAAAATATTTTACTTTATTATGAGAATTTGAGGAATATTATGATATATAAAAAGTATCTTAAGAATGATATACCCTTTTATAACCTATTTATATATTTTTTAGAATATATTCTCTCATCCCATACTTATTGTATTTTAAAAGGACTATTGAATGAATGTTACAACTCAAAATTGATCATAATGTTTTATGAAAATTGTGTTTTATCAAATTCTTTGATATTATTTGTCACAAATGATTATTTTCCGAAACTATTTTTCTATAAACACTCGTATGACCCATGTTGTATGAGGTGTACTTGGATAAAGTATGCTGATGATTTTGAAGGATCTCTAAATACTTTTTTCAATTCATGGATCATCTATCTATGAGAAGATGATGATGATGAAACTAGGTGAACACTATATTCAGGGTATGATGTTCATTCTTGGGAATAGTGTTATTTTATGGAGGAAAAAAATGTCAATTTATATAAGACTTCATGAATTATGATATTGAGGTCATTATGAGTTGGGATAAAAATGAGAGGTATCAGACAACCATTTAGGGTAAATCATGTTAGGGTTATTTTTGAGTTTTTTAAAAGGGACAACATGCAAGATGGGTGACAACCCGTCACACCAGGGAAGGCCTTTGGAATCAAACCTACAACTGATGGGTGACAAGGTTGTATTGCCTACCACTGGCCTACGTGAAGCCACTGGTTAGTGTGAGTTATTCATTTTAGTTCAATGATTTTATTGATCAAGAAGAATTTTAATTTGTACCTTATGTTTTTTCAACTAGATATACATAGTATATAAAAATTATTTGGTGATTAAGTGATAAAAGTTAATTTGGAAGATGTTTAATCTTTTTGGGAAACACTATATTCATAAGGAAAATAAAATACTACTGTATTTCATTTCTGAAGTAATAGTTGAAATATTATTTTGAAAGAATCTATGTTAATATTGTGGACAGATAGAGATTCAGGCTATTAATGGAAATGATTAACCTATCATGGAGAATATGTGATTCGATTAATTACTTTTCATTATGAGACATTAAGTGTAGCTGATGTTATTTTGAGATTAATGTTATGATTTTTGTGGAAGACTATAGGACCAAATCCATATATTTTTTGGGTTTCAAACTAATATTGCATTATTTTTAATTATTTTATGGAAAATCGTTTATTGAATAGTATTTTTTGATCTTTGGGTACTTTTTTTCAATTTTGGAGATTAAGAGTAATATTTATTTTTAATAAAATATTGTCCTTTTGGGGATTATCTGATCTTGTTCTAACCTTATTGATTTTGGTTTCCAAATAAAGACGAGGGAAATATATAGTTTATATTTTATAGATTATGTGATTCTAGAGAAGTTTATTCGAGCTCTTCATGTGTGATGAATTCATCTACAATACTCATCTTTTTGAGAAAGGATGAGTTTTTGATAGAAGCATATTAAAGGATGAGACACTACTAGAAATGTAAGTATATTTCTTTATGTCCTTAGTCAATCCCATAGATAAGTTCTAAAACTTTATGAAATTTAACATAAAACTGAAACTTTGTCTGTTTACTTTTCCAACTGGGAAACCGATGAATGTTTAACCCATCACATGTATGTTATTTTATGGTGGTTAACTTTTTCATAATCACATTTTCTATCACTCTCTATTAGAACATGATACTTAGTTTTGCCTCTATATCCATGTTATAATATATAGAAATATAATATGTGTTATCTCAGGTGAAATTTTTACTTCTCTTTATTTATTTTAATATGATGGTTTTATTGACTCTTTTTCCAATTTGGGACGTTCAATGAATTTTATAGGCCCAAATTTAAAATTGCGAAGATGCAATTTCCAAAAGGGGCGACAGATGTAAAGAACCATATTTATATAATAATAAATATTATATATATATTGATATATATGAATAATATATAATTTTTATTTTAAATAGGAATTTTTTTTTAATATCATACACAATTCACAACAACATGTTTCTTTGAAATCATATGTTGCACACAACATTGAGTTATATCAAAAAAATAAAATTATAATATTATTATTTTAAATGATAGTTAACACCTAGTAATTTTATTGGTAGGAATGGAAATAAGTAAATAAAATATTATTATTAAATTTCTTTACTCTTATCCAATAAATTTTAGATTCTTAAAATAAAAATGAATCGTATTTTATGCATGAAATACTGTAATATTATTTTAGAGGATGATAAAAGGCCTTTTGAAGGAAAACCCTTTTAAAATAATGTTTTTTCACTTTTAAATGTTAAATTTAAAAAAATAAGCTTCTTATTTAGAATTATAATATCAAAATCTACTTTGGGTAAAATTTTGGTATTTTTTTTAAAAAGTTCATTTTTTGATAATAGTGAAAAACAGTGCATTTTAATTCAAAAACTGCCTTTTTTTATCTAATTTATTAATATTATTAGTATATAATTTATTTTAAAGTGTAATTATATTTTATTTTTATTATTTCATTCAATTTTGGTAATTTAAAGAAATTTTAATTTGAAATTGAATATAACACATGTCAATCTTTTAGATGTTTTAATTTCATAAAAACACACCTTTTGGTTTTGACAGTAGAAATTAATTTTAATTTAATTTCTTAATCTTTAATGTTTTGAATTTGGAAAAATGGATTATATATTAGGAATCAGGAGGATCAAATTTTTTAAATAGGCAACTTTTTGTGGACATTAGGAATAGTATCATCAGTAAATATTTATTTACCATGGTTAAAAGGGTATATCCGGTAAATAATGGTAAAAAATTATTATTATAATAATATTAAATTACATTAAAACATTAACTAACACTATTGTATAATACATATCTAACCATGGGAATCCTTGGGTCAGTTTCAGGACACCATGGAGCCACTTGTACATGAAAATCAAATTTTATTAAAATTAATTTAATGTTAAGAAAATTGAAACATGAACATATATCTTTTTGAAAAAAAATTATATCAGGTAATATAACTGATATTTTCATCAATAAATAGAAATTATAAATATAATAATATTTCCTATATCATGGTATTCTATTTATAATTTTTATATATAAAATAAATAAATTTAATTATGATACAATGGTGATGCAGTGATTGCTTCATTAATCAAGGATTCCAATAAATGATATTATAAATGTTAAAATAAAAATAATTTTGTTTTTTATATCATCAAAGAATTTTTTACATAATAGTAATATGTTAATTTTTTATTTATTATGTTTTTTCGAATCAATCATGTTGTTTTCATTTTTTTAAAAGTTATGATATCAATAGTGTAAAACATTAAATAATTCATATTTTAAAATATATAATATATTTTTTAAATATTATAAAATTCAAAAAACATATAATTTTACCAACTAGTTATCATAAATATAAAATTTTATTTACAACACTTTGATTTTATATTTGTAATGTTTTGGTAACTATTTTGATTCTCAACGTGTAAAATGCTCGATAAAACGGCAAGAGTAAAAAAGTGTTAAATAAATAATTTAGATAAGGATTAAAAAATATCCAAAAAATGTCCAATTATTATTGGATGATTTTATTTAGAATTATATTCATCTTATCATCAAATATAATGAGTTTGGGACCTTTTGAAATGAATAATAATTTTGTAATAAAATAAATTTTAGAATATTCCTAAAGCGCCCATCTTCCCTCTTATAAAAGGACACCACCTCTAACCCATTACACACACCTGTCAAGACCATTGACTCGTCCAAACTCTTCTATAAGAAGCTATAAACATCTATATATACCTCATATAATCATTCACCTAGGAATAAGGCAATTCAAGAAATTCATTGGGATCAAATCAATGATCGTTACACATTTTAAGAGGTTGCGTCTTCTCAAAAATTCCTTTTCATTATTCTACTTCTTCACACTTTAGTCTATTATTTTTATTTTATTTAATAACAATAAAATTATCATAATTATAATATGTTGTTTTTATGAGATGTATTATCACTACTCTCACACACACCTCCATCTTATGGATATGAAAATACAGTTTTTGTGGATGGTTAATTACTGCATCACGAAACAATGATTGTTGAATTATATCTTTCTACCTCTCATGCTGTACATTATGAGGTCACTATATTTATATATTGTATATTATATAGTTATATGTTTCTATTCTTCTGTATTTTTCATTTACATAATAACATTATGCTTTCAATAACGTGTAAATCCGATAATTTCATTTGAGGAAATGAAGACTATTTCACCCTCAAAGTAATATGGATCATTCATGATATAAGTGGAATGTATAGAGGATTAAATTAATGAAATTATGTAACATATATAAAATTGATATTATACTGGAGTTATAATATACATTTGTATCATTTGGTTTTCATTCATCTAAAAATGAAAAAAATGAAATGAAAGTAGAATTCATGCGTACGTACGACTTAACATCTCCATAAATGGTCCATTTAATTTTCATATATCTAAAAGATATGTATTATTATAAATACATATTTACTAGATATATATGATATATAAATCATGAATATAATTCTGGATATAGTGGAATTTTTACCACATGGACAATTGGTAATTATACCATTTTCATTTTTGACTCAAGTTCCGAACATCGACAAAATGTATGATATGAAATCAAATAATTAACTAATTTTTATAGTAATGTAATAAGTGATATAAAAAGAAAATATACATGAAAATGTTCCTAATGAAAGTATAAATTAACTAATTTTTATTATTCATGAAGAACAAAGAACATACGAGACATGTAAGACTTGAGGTAAGGGAATCTTTTGCCCAATTTCAATTTGTTGGGTTAATCTTATACATTTAAATAATTTCGTTCTATGATTATGTATGCAATAAAATTTGATATTTTATATTTTTTTTATACATTACGTATGTGTACATATAGTTAATACACTTAATTGATCTATTTTAATTACAAAATGATATTTTTAAGGGACATTGCTGAAATTTATTTTCATTGATGCATACACTGATTTATACATGACATTATCTTATAAATTTTATAATAAACCCCTAATGACTATTAATTTAATTCAAAATGAATATTTCTTATGAATCTTTTACTAAATTACAAAAATAATGTTTCTTTTGAATGTATGGGGTGAATTTTTTTTTCTGCTCTCTGATAATTATTTGATATTTGACTTCCTCTAAAAGCCTTATCATTTTTAAATGGAAAATAAATACCATATAACATTTTTACAATTTTTTTTATCGATAGTGATATTGATAATGAACTTATTATGTCAATATCTTGAAAAATTTCTTGTTATTTCAATGTGGAAATGATACCATTCAATTATTCTTGATCATATGTTATGATTATTTTATGGTTCATTTTCATTTTTTATGTATATTGGTGGTTCCATGATAAACCTTGGATAGGTGAGCCCTAGATAGCTCTCCAAGGCATTTGGTATTGTGAAAATAGTAAATGTTAATGCTTCTCCTAAGAGACTTAGGGAATATAATGTGATGTGTATTCCAAAAGTAACTTCCAACCTAGCTGCGAAAGTTACAATGTATGTATGTTATTAATTCAACAAGTCACCATTACGATTTATGATCTGTATGTGTTATTCTTATATCTTATTATTTCATGAGGTGTGTTAAAGATATTATGTTTTGTAGGTATTGATCAACTAATGTTATCTTTTTATTTTATTTTATTACCCTTACTGAGATTTTTCATGCTAGTCCCATGTTATTGAAATTCATTTCACAGGGTATAAGGAAGCGTATAATAAAGAAAGAAATCAAGAAGATTTACATCAGGAAAATAATTCTTGTTTTTTAAGAGTTTTTATTTTTTCCAACAAATGGATACCAAGTATATGTTTCAACATTCTAATACTTGAGATGTAATGTAATATTTATAGACAGATCATCTAAAACAATAATCTTGAAAAGATCCTCAATGTGAATTCTTGAATTAACACAAGATTATGTAATGTTCAATGTTAGGGACTTATAGTTTTTTTCACAGGAAGGATTAAACAACATTAGGGATTATGAGTTTTTGTTAGACACATGGTTAGTCTCTATGTATACTCTTTAAGATAAATCTTTATTTTTTATCCTTTTCATATCAAGGAATGTCTGTCACAAATAGAATGTGGAGGATCTCAAACGACATTCCTATATCTCCTCGATGACTTGTTTGCAACAATACTTTCAAAGTCATGTCTATATGATTTTGAATCATTTTCTAACATACTATTCACTTGAAAATAAGTTTTTGAGATATCAAACACCTCTGCAATAACTCGGTTACATTGTGGATCGTGCGATGTATATAATCAAATCATATTTTCTCAATATTCACATATTTTCATGAAAGGTAAATATTACGATGGTATTATAAAATAGTTTACCTTATCACGTGATTTTGAAGCATATTTGTATTATGAAAAAGGTGTTGAAGAGGGAGACCCATGAATAACCTATATATATATATTATTTTATAATATAGTATCTCTTCACATACTTAGGGAATTTTAAATGGACCATTCATTGAAATTTTCAACTCAAACTTGACCTGATTAATTTATAAAAAGAATGTTTTATCTAATTTTTTGAAATTATATGTCATACATGAATATTTTACAAAACTATTTTTCTGTGAACACCCCTATGACCCAAGTTGTATGAGGTGTATTTGGATAAAGGAAGGTAAATATTTTGAAGGATATCTAAATCATTTTGGAAATTCATGGACCATCTATCTATAAGATCATGATGAAAAAGAAACCAAGTGGACAACATAATAAAGGTATGATGTTATTTCTTTGGTAATAGTGTTAATTTATAGATGTAAAAATGTCAATATATATAAGAAAACATGAATTAATATATAGAGGTCATTATACGTTGGGATGAAAATGAGAGGTATAATACCACCATTGAGGTTAAATAATTTTAGGGTTATTTATGAGTTTTATAAAATGGGACAAACTGCAAGATGGGTGACAACCCTTAATTTATTTCAAGGCTATTGGAATCAAACCCACAACCAAAGGGTGATAAGGGTACATCACCTACCACTGGCCTACGTGAAGCTGCTGGTTAGTATGAATTATTCCTTTTAGTTAAATTATTTTATTGATGAAGAATAATTTGATTGGGATGTTAGGTTTTATCAAATGGATATTCATAGTATAAGAAAATTATTTGGTGATTAAGTGATAAAGGATATTTTGGTTGATGTTCTCTCTTTTGGGGAAACAATATATGCCATAAGAAAATAGAATACTATGGGAATTAATTTGTGAATTAATGGATGAAATTTTATTTTGGAAGAATATATGTTATTTTTTTGGACATATAGAGATTTGGGTTATTAATAAAAATGATTAAGCTATCTTCGAAAATGTGTGATTAGGTTAATTACTTTTTATAATGAGAATTTATGAGTATCTGAAGTTATTTTGAGATAAATTTTATGATTTTTTTGGAAGACTATAGGGTCAAATCTTTATGAATTTTGTAATTGAAACATAGTTTAAATTATTTTGAATAATATTATGTAAAATTGTATATGATATTGTCTTTTTTGTGCTTTTTTAATTTTTTGTACAATTTTGGAGATTAATAGTAGTATCTTTTTTTAAAAATATTATCCTTTTAAAGGATTATATAACCTTGTACTAACCTTTTTGGTTATCGTTAATTTTTAAGGATAGGGGGAATATATAGTTCATATTTTTCGGATTATGTAATTCTCTAGAAGTATATTCTAGTGTTACAGGTGTGACCAAGTCATCTTCATTACTCATCATTTTCAAAAAAATTTATTTTTTGGTAGAAAAAATATTAAAGGATGAAACTCTACTAGAAATTCATGTATATTTCCTTATGTCCTTAGAAAATCTCATAAATAAATTCTCTTACTTTATGAAGTGGAACAAAAAACAAAATTTGTTTCCATTTACTTTTACTAATGAGAAACCAATGACCATTTAACCAATAAAAAGTTCCGGATTTTATGGTGGTAAACTTTATCCTAATCATGTTTTCTATCACTTTCCATCAAAACATAACATTTAGTTTATCCTCCAAATCCATGTTTTCTTAAATGGAATCCTATTATGGGTTATATCAGGTGACATTTTTAATTCTCTTTCTTTCATTTAAAGTGATAGTTTTATTGACTTTTTTTCCGATGTAGGACTTTCAATGAAGTTGATAAGCCCATTTTTAAAATTGCAAGGAAACAATTTCCAAAAGAGTAGAAGGATGTATCAACCATAGTATTTGTATAATAATAATTTTTTAATATTTATTTATATTTATTATTAAGATAATAATTTTATTTTAAAGAGGAATATTATTCTGATAGCTTACTCAACACACAACAACAGGTTTCTATGAAATCTTAAATTGCTCACAACTTTGAGTTATACCAAAAAATAATATATTATTATAATTATTTAAAATCATTGTTAAATCCAAGTCGTTCTATTGGAAAGAATAAACTGAACTAACTAAAATATGATTATTAAATGTCTTTACAATTATCTAATAAATTTTATTATCTTAAAATTAGAATGAATTTGATTTTAAGCATGAAATAATCTAATATTATTTTAAATTTCTATTTATCACCTTCTGATTGAGAACCCTTTTAAAATCATGTTATGGACACTTTTATATGTTAAATTTGATAAAATAACCATCTTATTTAGAAACAGTATATAAAAATTTACATTGGGTTAAATTTTTTTATTTTTCTGATAATGTTTATTTTTTGAGGAACATTAAAAATTAATGCATTTTAATATAATTTATTAATATGATTATACTATCTTTTTAATTGAATTTAAAGTGTAATTAGTTTTTATTTTTACCATTTCATTTAATTTTGGTAATTTAATTTTATTTCACTTTTAAATTGAATATAAACACATGCCAATCTTTGGTAGTTTTTACTTCTTAAAAACACATTTTTTGGTTTGACAATGGGAATTAATTTTAAATTAATTTCTGCAACTGCTGTGTTTTGAATTTGGAAAAATGGATTCCATATTTGGAATTTTTAGGTCCAAGTTATGTAAATAGGATACTTTTATTTTTAGACATTATGAATAGTAACATAAGTAAATATTTTATTTACTATTGTTAAAAAGGTAAATATGGAATATAAGGGTAAAAATAATATTATAATAATATTACATTACCATAAACCATGTCCTAAACCTACCGACTGATACATGTCTGACCATGGACATCCTTGGGTCTATTTTGGGACCCCATGGAGCCACTAGTAAGAGAATATGGATTTTTATAAAAAATAATTTAATGTTAAGGAAAATGTAACATAAACATATATCTTTTAGTAAATAAAATTTATATGTGGTTATATAAGTGATTTTTTTACTATAAATTTTCATTATGAAATCTAAAAAAATTATGCATTATGGTATTTTATTTCTAATTTTTAAAAATTAAATAAATAAATTTAATTTTTACACAATTGTGATGCAGTGATTGCTTCATTAATAAAGGATTCAAATAAATGATATGATAAATGTTAAAATAAATTTAATTTGGTTACCTTGATATTAACCATGAATGTTATGGATGATAGTTACATGTTATATTTTTTATTAATGATTTTTTTTCAAATCAATCATTTTTTTTGATTTTTTTAAAAAGTCATGATATGAATAGTGTCAACATTGAAAAAATTCATATTTTACAATATAAAATATTTTATTAAATATTATAAACTTACAAAAAATTTAATATTCATCTAAATAGTTATCATATGTCTAAAATTTTATTATATAATCTTTAATTGGATATTTCTCCTGTTTTGGAAACTAGATTTATTATCAAACTGTTAAAATATTGATAAAATGGTAAGAGTAAAATAGGGTTAAATAAAAATGATAAGGATTAAATAACATCCAAAACCTATCCAATTATTATTGGATGATTTTAATTTAAAAAATATTTATCTTATCATCGAATGTAATGATTTGGGGCCCCTTTGATACTGAAAATCATTTTAAAATAAATAATACATTCAATATTTCCTAAAGTTCCCATCTTCCCTCTTATAAAAGGCCACCGCCTATAACCCATTACACACACCTCTCAAGACCATTTTCTCGTCCAAGCGCTACTCCATGAAGCTCCCAACACCCCCATATTTATCCTACAATATTTCTATTATGTATAAGGAAATTCAAGAAAGCCTTTTAGCTCAAATTAAAGAGAGTTAAACGTTTTAAGAGGTATCTTCTTCTCTAAAATTCCATTCCATTATCCTACTTCGTCACTCATTATTCTATTATTTTTATATGATTTAATAACAAAAATAGTATCATCAATATAATAGGATTTAGTAATGAGATTTATTAGAACAATAATCACACATGGATCCATCTAATGGATACAAACATATTGTTTCTATGGAGAACAAACTATTACCTCATAAAATGATAAATTTTCAATTATCTATTACCGCCTACCGTGGTGGTCATTTTGATGGATCTATATTTATATATGGTATATAATATATTTATATTTTACCTATTATTATGTATTTTCCATTTACATCATACCTTTACGATTTCTATAATGCGTAATACGATAATTTCATTTGAGGAAGTGCAGACAACTACCCCCTCAATGTGATATGGCTCATTAGTGCTACAAATGGAATGTAAAAACAATGAAATTAATGAAATTTTGTAACATATATAACATATATATTATAATGGTGTTGTAATATACATATGTATCAATTTTTTTTATTCAATTAATTTTTTTTAAAAAAAATGAATGTTGCGTTCATGCGTACGTACGACTTACCATCTCCACAAATGGTTCAGTTTATTTTCATATTCCCAATTGATATGGGATATTATAAATACCAATATACTGGATATATATATATATATATATATATGATATATATGATATCTAAATCATGAATACAATTCTTGTGATAATGGACTTTTTCCCACAAGGAAAATTTATAATTATTACAAGTTCATTTTTGACTCATTTCCAAACATCGACAAAATGTCCAATATGATCTCAAGTAATTAATTAATTGTTATAGAAAGGTAATAAGTGATATAAACGGAATAATAAATTTTTGAAAGGATCTGAATGAAGTAGTAATTAAATAACATTTATTATTCAAGAATACCAAGGAATATACAAGACAAGTCAGACTTGAGGTAAGGGAACATCATAACCAAATTTTCATTATTTGGGTTAATCTTATAATTTGAAATTATGTCGTGTTATGATTATGTATGAAATTTTTTTGATGTAATATTTTGTATTTATAAATTAATAATATGTAATTATAGTTAATACACATAATTGAAATATTTTATTTTCAAAATGATATTTTTATATGAATTTTCTCAACCTCCTTTCATTGAGTCATACATCGATTTATACACAACTTTCTTTTATATGATGTATAATAAACCCCCCATGGTTTTTACTTTTATTCAAATGGATTCTTTTTTATGAATCGTTTTACTAATATTCAAAAAAGAATATTTCTTTTAAAAGTATATGATGACAATGAAATTTCCGCCTCTGCGAGCATTATTTTATATTTGGGTTCCTCTATAAGTCGTAGTGATTGTAAAAGGAAAATAAATACCATATAACCTTTTTAATTATTTTTTAATGAAAATGGTTTTGATGGGGGATTTATTTTGTCAATATCTTGAACTGATATCTGGTGATTGAAATGGGGAAATTCTTTCTTTCCTTTCTTCATTTTCATGTGTTATGATTATGTTATGGTTCCAGGGAATTATTTACACATACGAGTGGATCCATGATAAAAATAGGGTGGGTGTGCCTGAGATATCTCTCCAATGCATTAGGTAACATGGAGGATGTACATTTTAATGTTTCTCCTAAAAGGTTTATGGAAAATACCCTGATGGGTATTCCAAAATTAACTCTATACGTAGTTGTGGAAGGTACAATGTATGTATGTAATGTATTCCACAAGATACCTTTATAATTTTTTATTTCTATGTGTTATTAATAAATATTATGATTTCATGAGGTATGTTAATGAGATTTGGTATTGTATGTATTGATGGAGTGATGTTTTCAATCTTTATATTATATACCTTTATGAGATTTTTATACTCATACCATGTTTTTGGAATTTTTTTCACAGGGTATAAAGAAGGTTAAGGGAAAGGAAGAATTCAAGAAGATATATATCAAGAAAATAATTATTGTTTTCTTTTAAGATATTTTATTTTATGATAAAATCGTTACAATGTTGAAGTGTATACATTGTAATATTTGATATGTAAAGTAATATTTACATCCTAATTATCTAATACTCTAATTCTGAAATGATCCTCAAAGTGAATTCTTGAATTACATATTGATTAATAAATTTTTAAGGTTGAGCCTTATAGTTGGTATCATTGGTCAGTTTAGACAACTTTGGGGATAATGAGTTTTTTTAGACACGTGGTTAGACTCGATGTCTACTCTTTAAGTTAAATCCTAATTTTCTAACATTTTTAGATCCAGGAAATTATGTTACAAAGGGATATATGATGATCTTAAAAGACATTCCTATCTCTTCTTAATGACTTGATTGCAATAATTATTGCATAGTCAGTTTTAGAAGGATATGAAAAATTTTCTAGAATACAACTCACTTGCATGAAATTGTTTGAGATATAATACACCTCCACTATACCTTGATACCATTGTGGAACATTGGTTGTATTTCATAAAATACTATATTCTCAATATTCACATTTTCTATGATAGGGTAAATATTATCAAGGCATTTTCAAATATTTTATATTATCAAAAGATTTTGAAGCATATTATTATTTTGAAAAGGTTCTAAAGAAGGAGACCCTTGTGCAACCTATTAATATTTTATTTTAGAATATAGACCCTCAGCACATAATTATGGTATTTTAAAATGACCATTGATTCATATTTTCAACTCAAACCTAGTCTGACTATTTTATAAAAAATCATGTTTTATCAGATGTTTTAAATTATATGTCCTACATGATTATTTTCTAAAATTATTTTTCTGTGAACACACATATGACCCATGTTGTACGAAATCTATTTGGATAATGAATAAAAACGACGTTGAAGGATCCCTAAATCATTGTTGCAAATCATGGACCATCTAACTATAAGAACAAGATGAAAATGAAACCACGTATACACCACAATCAATGTATGAAGTTATTTCATTGGGAATAGTGTTATTTTACAGTGTTAAAAAATTTCAATATATATAATACATCATTAATTTATATATTGAGATCATTATGAATTGGGATAAAAATGAGAGTTATAATACAATAATTGAGGATAAATCATGTTAGGGTTATTTTTGAGTTTTATAAATAGGGACAACACACAGGATTAGTGACAACCCATTGAATCTAGAATGGCCTTTGGAATCGAACTCGCAACAGAAGGTTGAAATGGTTGAATCACCTACAACTGGCCGACATGAATCTGATGGTTATTATGACTTATTCTTTTTATTTAAATTATTTTATTGATCAATAAGAAGTATATTTTGGATCTTATGTTTTATCAAATGGAAATATTTTTATAATAAATTTATTTGGCGATTAAGTGATAAAGGTTATTTTGGATGACATTATCTCTTTGGGGAAACACTATATGCCTATGGAAAATAAGATATTATCGGATATCTTTTGTGGTGTAATGGTTGAAATTTTATTTTTAAAGAATCTATGTTTTTATTGTGTACATATGGTTATTTGGGTTATTAATGAAATTATTAACCTATCATGGGCAATATGTGATTAGGTTAATTACTTTTCAATATGATACTTTACAAGTTGTCAATGTTATTTTCAGATAAATGATATGATTTTTGTGGATGAATATATGATCAAATCCTTCTGATATTTTTGGTTTGAAACTATTTTTGGAATATTTTGAATAATATTAAGGAAAATTGGGAACATAATTGTCTTTGTTAAGCATTCAAATTTTTTATTCAATTTAGAGGATTAATAGTAGTATTTATTTTTTTATAAAATATTATCCATTGGGGGATTATCTGATCCTGTACAAACCTTTTGGGTTTTTGTTAATATATAATGAAATGGTAAATATTCAATTTATATTTTATGGATTATGTTATTCTTTAGAAGATTATTCTATCACTTCATGTGTGACCAAGCCATCTTGATTACCCATAATTTAATAAAAAGAAACGTTTTTGGTAGAAACATAATAAAGGATAAAAATCTACTAGGAATGTACGTATATTTTATTATATATAAAGTTAATATCATAAATAAACACTCCATTATAATGAAAATGAAATTAAAACAAAAATGTTGTTTTTTTACTTTTCCTACTAGGAAAACAATGACTGTTTAACCCCTCACAAGTTTGTGATGTTTTGGTGGTTAACATTCTCCTAATCATGTTTTTTATCACACTTCATCAGAACATGATACTGTGTTTCTCCACCATATCCAAGTATTCCTATATGGAATAATAGTATGGATTATCTCAAGTGACCTTTATACTTCTATTTTTTTCTTTTAAAGTGATTGTTTTCTTAACTCTTTTTCTGATGTGGTATATTCAACAAAGTTTCAATGCCCAATTTTAAAATTGAAAGGATAAAATTTCCAAGAGGGTGAAGGGTGTAGTGACACATGTATTTATGTAATAAAATTTTTTCCTTATCTGTTAATATTTAAGAATATGATATATATTTTATTTTAAATATGACACTTTGTATGATAGTGTACTAACATGCAATTATAGGTTTCTTCGAAATCTTACTTTGCACACAATTTAGATTTATACCTAACAAATAATTGAATAATATTATTATATTAAATGATAGTTAACGCCTAGTATTTTTATTAAAATGAATGAACAGAACCAAATAAAAAATTATTTTTAAATGTCATTACACTTATCCTATAAAATATAGAGGCTTAAAATAATAATTAATCTTATTTTAAGCACGAAATACACTAATGTTTTTTAAAATGTAGATTTAATACATTTTGATGGAGAATATTTTTAAAATCTAGTTTTTTTTCAATTTTATATGTTCCATTTTACAATATAATCATCTTCTTTAGAATAGGGATATCAAAATTTACTTGCGGTAATTTTTTTATTGTTTTGATAATGATCAATTTTTGAGGAATAGTGAAAAATACTGCATTTTAATTCAATACTACCTTTTAATGTAATTTATTAATTTGATTAGAATATCATTTTAACTGATTTTGATGTGTAATTAGATTATATTTTTAAAATTTAATCCATGTTTGATCATTTAGTGTAATTTCACTTTGAAATTGGACATAAACGCTTGTCAATCATTTCATAGTTTATACATTTTTAAAACATTCATTTTGATTTTGACAATAGGAATTAATTTTAAATTATTTTAGGCAACTATTGTGTTTTGATTTTGAAAAAATTGCTTCCATATGTGGAATAATGTGTTCCAAATTTTGTAAATTTTTATATTTTATTTTTAGACATTTGGAATTATAACCTCAGTAAATATTATATTTTCCATGATTCAAATGGTAAATCTGTTAAATAAGAAGAAGAAAATAATATTATAATAATATTTAATTACCCTAACACATGTCCTAACTCTATTTTATGATACATGTCCGACCATGGGCATCCGTGGAACAATTATGGGACCCCATGATACCACTAGTAAGTGAAAATTTAATTTTATTAAAATTAATTTAATGTTAAGAAAAATGATACATAAACTAATATCTATTAGTATAAAAAATTTATATGGGGTTATATAAGTGATATTTTCACTATAAATAGTATTTATAAATCAATAAAATATTTCCTACATCATGTTATTTTATTTATAATTTTTATACATTAAATAAATAAATTTAATTATGACAGAATGGTGATGCAATGATTGCTTCATTATTAAAGGATTCCAATAATGATATTATAAATATTAAAAATAAAGTATTTTTGTTATTTTGATATCATCAAATAATATTATAGATTATAGTTACATGTTATATTTATATTAATGATGTTTTTTTTGAATCAATCAGGTTTTTTTATTGCTTTTTAAAAATTCATGACATGAATAGTGTCAAAATTTACATAATTCATATTTTAAAATATAATATATTTTATTAAATATTATAAAGTCCCAAAAAATCAACGAGTTTTCCAAATAGTTATATTATTCCTAAAAAAATTTATTGACTTTTTTATTTGATATTTTTCTTGTTTTGGTAATTATTTTGATTCTCAAAGTTCTAGAGTCTTGATAGAACAGTAAGAGTAAAAAAGGGTTAAATAAAAAAGATACGAATCCAAATATTTCCAAAACATTTCCAATTATTATTGAATGATTTTATTTCAATGTATATTCATCTTATATTCTAATTTAATTAGTTGGGACATTTTGAAACCGAAAATAAATTTATTATTAAATAATACTTTCAATAATTCCACAATCGACCATCCTCCCTCTTATAAAAGGACACCGTATCTAACTCATTAAAAACACCTCTCAAGCCCATTAGCACTTCCAAACATTGCTCCAAGAATCTACAAACATACCCCTCTTCCTATTAGATTCTTTCCTCTACAAAGAAGTCAATTCCATAAATCCATTTGGATCAAATGAAAGAAAGTAACAAGTTTTAAGAGGTAACATGTTCTCTAATATTACTTTCCATTATTCTACATCATTAATCCATGTTATATTATTTATCATTAATTTCATAACAACAACTATATCCTCAATACAATAGGATGTTTTATGAGATGTAATTGATCTACACTCACACACACCACTATCTAATGGATACAAATATACTATTTATGTGGACGGTTAACTACTACCTCACGAAACAATGATTGTTCAATTATCTCCTACTGCATATCCTGGTGGCCGTTATGATAGAACTATATTTAAATATGGTATATAATATGTTTATATTTTCTCTAGTCTTAAATATTTTTCTTTTACATCATTCCATTATGCTTTCCATAATGTGTAAATACAATAATTTAATTTGACGAAGTAAAGACTACCGCCCCCTCAAAGTGATAGGACTCGTTCAAGATATACATAAAACATATAAAGTATGAAATTAATGAAATTATGTAACATATATAACATATATATTATAATAGAGTTATAATAGTCCTATGTATCATTTGGTTTTTATTTCTATAAATTGAAAAAAATGAATGTATCGTTAATGAATACGTACGGCTTACCGTCTACAGGAACGGTGCATTTCATTTTTATATATACAAATGATATGGACTATTATAAATATATATATACTGTATATATATATATATATATGATATATATGATATCTAAATAATGAATTTCATTCTTGAGAGAATGGACTTTTTACCACATGGACAATTTGTTATTATAAAATGTTCATTATTGACTGATGTTCCGATATTGATAAATTTTTTGATGTGAACTAAAATAATAATCTAATTGTAATAACAAGGTTATAAGTGATATAAACATTAGTAAAACTGACAATGTTTCTGAATAATTTATAAAATAATTTATTTTTATTATTCTTGTAGAACAAGGAATATAGAAGACATGTCAGACATGTGGTAAGGGAACTTCTTAACCAAATTTCCATTGTTTGGGATAATCTTCTACTTTAAAATTTTGTCATGCTACGATTATAAAAGAAATAACTTTGGATGTCCTATCTTTTATTTATACATTATGTATGTGTACTTATAGTGAATACACATAATTGATCTATTTTATTTACAAAATGATCTTTTTATGGAACTTTGTCTCAATATCCTTTCATTGAGAAATACATAGATTTATACACTAATTTATTTTATAGGCTATATAATAAACCCCTTTTGAATTTTAAATTGATTCAAAAGGAGTGTTTTTTATAAAATGTTTTACTAAACGAAAAATAGAATGTTTATTTTGAACGTACATGATGACAATGATCATTCTTCCACTACGAGCATTATTTGATATTTGGATTCCTCAACAAGACATAATGTTTTTAAAAGTAAAATAAATTACATATAAACTTTTTAATTATTTCAGTTTTGAAAATGGATTTGATAAAGGATTGATTATATCAATATATTTAACTAATATCCTTTTTATGCACTATGGAAATTTTATCTTTTTTTATGCTTGTTCATGTGTTATGATTACGTTAGGGTTCTTGGGAATTGTTTATGTATATGGGTGGTTCCATGATAATCCTAGGGTGGGTGACCCCGACATAGCTCTCCTATGAATTGGGTTACAAAATAGAGGTAAACATTAATATTTCTCTTATGATATTTATGAAATATACCGTGATAGATATTTCAAAAGTGACTTTCTACGTAGATTTGAAAGCTACAATGTATGTATGTTATGGACGCCAGAAGTAACCATTATGATATATTATTTCTATGTGTTATTTATAAATCTTATGATTTTATGAGGTATGTAAGAGAGATTTTGTATTATATGAATTAGTGGACTAATGTTTTCATTATTTATTTTATAACCACTATAGATATTTTTATGCTCATCTTGAGTTTTTGAAATGTTTTTCACATGGTTTGTGGAAGGATAAGAGAAATAAAGAATTCAAGAAGTTTTATATCATGAAAGGAATTATTTTTTTCTTTTAAGATTTATTATTTTATAAAAAAATAGATGTTTACTAGAAGTGTCGAATTTATAGTATTAGAGATGTAATGTAATATTTACTTTATAATTCTCCAAAAATCTAAACATCATAATATCGTAAATTGGAATTCTTGAATTAAATCAAGATTACTTTATGTCTAAGGATGGGTCCTTATAGTTTATATCAGAGGTCGGTTTTGACAGCTTTGGGGATTAAAAGTTTTTATTAGACACATGGTTAATATATATGTATAATCATTAATATAAATCCCTATTTTGTAACTTTTTTAGATCAATGAATGTCTATTACAAAGGGAAGGTAGAGGATCTCGAAGGAAATTCCTATCGCTTCCTGACTAATTGCTTGAAATTATTTTTATAAAGTCATGTCCAGCCAATTCTGAAACATTTTCTAACATACAACTCACTTAAAATCCATTATTTGAAATATCAAACACCTCCTCTAAAAATAGATACCATTATGGATCAGGGGTATAATTCAATCATATCATATTTTCTCATTATTCTCATATTTTAATGAAATGTAAATATTATTAAGGAATTTTTAAATATTTTACCTTATCACAAGATTTTGAAGCATATTATGATATTGAAAAAGGTGCTGTAGAAGGAGACCCTTGTGCAAATTATTATATTTACTTTTAGAATATTTTCTCCCAACACTTATAGTATTTTAAAATCACCAATGATTGAATATTTCAACTCAATATTGGTTTGAATGTTTTATAAAAACAATGTTTTATAAGATGTTTGTAAATTATATATAATATATGATTATTTGACGAAACTATTTTTATGTGAACTCTCTTATGACCCATGTTGTGCGAGGTGTATTTGGATAAAGTAAGAACATGATTTTGAAGGATCTATAAATCATTTTTGCAATTCATAAACCATATATCTATGAGAAAAAGTTGATGATGAGACATGGTGGACACCAAAATAAAGGTATGATGTTCCTTCTTTAGGAATAGTGTTATTTTATGGAGTTAAAATAAATTTCAATATATATAAGCCTTTATGAATTGATATATTGAGGTAATTATGAGTTGGGATGATAATGAGAGGTATAAGACAACCATTGTGGTTAAATCATGTTAGGGTTATTTTTGTGTTTTATAAAAAGAGAGAAAATGCTAGACGGGTGACAAATCATCACATCTAGAAAGGCTATTGGTATCAAACCCACAACTAAAGGGTGACAAGGGTTTATCACCTACCACTGGCCTACATGAAGCCACATGTTAGTATGACTTATTATTCTTAGTTAAATGATTTTATTGATCAAGAAAAAGATTATTTGAGACCATATGTTTTATCAAATGTATTTCCTTAGTATAATAAAATGATTTGGCAATTAATTGATAAAGGATATATTAGAAGGCACTCTCTCTATTGGGGAAACACTACATGCCTTTTGAAAAAATAATACTTTGGGATTTCATTTTGGAGTAATAGTTGAAATTTTATTTTGAAATATTCTATGATTATATTGTGTACATATGGAAATTTGGATTATTAATGGAGATGATTAACCTATCTTGAAGAATATGTGACTAGGTTAATTACTATTTAGTAAGAGACTTTATGTGTAGTGGATTTTATTTTGAGATAAATATTACAATTTGTTTGGAAGACTATGGGATCAAATCCTTTAGAATATTTTGTTTCAAACTAAGTTTGGATTATCTTGAATAATTTATGACCAATTTTGAATTGAATGGTATTTGTTTATTTTTTGGTATTGTTTGTTCAATTTTAGAGATTAAGAGTAGAATTTTGTTTTTTTTATAAAAGATTATCCTTTTTAGGGATTTTATGATCTTGTACTAATTTTTTTGGTTTTTGTTATTGTCTAAAGACTGAGGGAATATATAGTTCAACATTTTTGGATTATACTATTCTTTATAAGTTGATTCTATCACTTCAGGTGTTTCCATGTCTTCTTGAATAGTCGTCATTTGGATAAAAGATGTGTATTTGGTAGAAAAGTATTAAAGGATGAAACTCTAATAGAAATTTAAGTATATTGCCTTTTGTCCTTAGTCAATATCCAAAGTAAATTATCCAAATTTATGATATGGAACATAAAAAAATATTGTCCATTTAATTTTCCTTCTGGGAATCCAATGAATATTTAATCCATCATAATTTTTTGATTTTCTGTGTTTAACTTTCTCCTAATCATGTTTTTTATCACTCTCCATCAAAACATGACACATAGTTTCTCCAACATATCCATTTTTTCCTACATGGAATCATAAAATGGGTTATCAAGTGTGACCTTTGTACTTCTCTTTCATTTATTAATTTGATAGTTTTATTGAGTCTTTTTTCAGATGTTTTACTTTCAAAGGCATTTCAAAGCGCAATTTTAAAATTTTTAGGACGCGATTTGCAAAAGGGGGGAAGGGCGTAACCACAAGGTATTTATATAATAATACCATTTTCATATGTATTAATATTTTTAATTAAGATATTAGTTCTATTTTATTGTGGAAACCTTTTCAGAAAACGTACTCAACATGCAACAATCAGATTCATTGAAATCTTATGTTGCACACCACATTGAGTTATACCAAAAAAATAATATAATGTTATTATCATTTTAAATGATAGTTAATGCTTAGTCTTTTTACTGGTATAAATGAATATAAAAAACTACAATATTACTATGAAATGTATTTAAACTTATCCAATAAATTTTTGAGGCATAAAATAAGAATGAATCTGATTTTAAGCATTAAATACTCTAATATTCATTAAAATGTTGATTTACCACATTTTGATGGTGAACCCTTTATAAATATTTTTTTTCCAGTTTTATATGTTCCTTTTGAAAAAATAAACCACTTCTTTAGAAGAAGTATATAAAAAAAATACTTTTGGTAATTTTTTTTTATTTTTCTGAAAAAGTACATTTTTTATGAATAATGAAAAATATAGCGTTTAATTCAAAACTGACTTTTAATCTAATTTATTTATATTAATAGGAAGTTATATTAATTTGTTTTAAATTATAATTAGATTATATTTTTTTAATTAAATCTATTTTTGGTCATTTAATGTAATTTAAAATTGAAATTTGATAAAAAAAATATTTTATTCTTCTGGTAGTTTTTGCTTCGTAAAAACACCCTTTTAGTTTATGACAACAGGAATAAATTTCAAATTAATTTCTGAAACATATATGTTTTTAATTAATATATATGGCTTCCATATTTGGAATCAAGGTTCTTAAATTCTATAAATATTTATATTTTATTTTTAGATATTATGAATAGTCAATTCAGTAAATATTTTATTTACCATGGTTAAAAGGGTAAATCTGGTAAATGTGGGTAAAAAATAATAGTATAATAATAATAAATTACCATAACACATGTACTAACCCTACTGGTTGATACATTTCCAACCATGGTCATCCTTGGGTCGATTTTTTGACCCCCATGGAGCCACAATTATGTAAATTTTTCATTTTATAAAAATTAAATTAATATTACAGAAAATGTATCATAAAAATATATCTTTTAGTAAAACTATTTTTATATGGTGTTATATAAGATATAGTTTCAATAATAAATAGTAATTATAAATATAAAAATACTCCCTACATCATGGTACTTTATTTATATTATTTATAATTTAAATAAATAAATTAAATTATGACACAATGGTAATGTATTGATTGCTTCATTAAAAATGTTTTCAAATAAATGATTTTATAAATGATAAAAAAATAATATAGTTATTTTGATAAGATCCACTGATTTTATTGATGATAGTTATATTTTATCTTTTTATTAATTTGGGTTTTATAATCGATCAAGTTTTGTTATTTTTTTTAAAAAAGTCATCATATGAATAGAGTCAAAATTGACATAATTCATATGTTAATTTATAAAATGCATTATTAAAAATTATAAAATTTCAAAAAAACAATGATTTGGCCAAATAATTATCATATCTCTAGACTTTTTTTACTATTCAATTCAATATTTTTCATGGATTAGTATTATTATTATTCTCAAATGTTGAAATTCTTGACAATACGGTAAGAGCAAAAAAGGGTTAATGAAAATAGACAATGATTAAAAAATATTAAAAACATGTCCAATTATTGTTTGATGATTTTATTTCAATTAATATTCATCATATATTCTAATTTAATGATTTTTGGACCTTTTTAAAACAAAAATAATTTTATAATAAAAGAATATTTCCAAACCATCCAAAAGCGCCCCTCCTCCCACTTATAAAAGGCCACCACCTATTGTAACACCCCAGGTAAATAAAGAATATGACATTTTCAAATTTATCCATATTTTTGAAAAAAATATTAATAATACTATAAAGGGAATGCTATGCTCGAGGGCGTACCCAATACACAACAATGAGTGTCTTTGAAATCTTACGTTGCACTCTAATAATAAAATAATATTATTTTTTAAGGTAGTTAACGCCTAGCTGTTGTAATGGTGATAATGAACAGAACTAACTAAAAAATTATTATATATGTTTGTGAAATATTTTTACATTTATCCAATAAATTTTTGAGGCTTAAAATTCAAATGAATCCAATTTTAAGCAGAAATCTTCTAATATTCTTTAAAAGGTCGATTAACTGCCTTTTGATAGAGAACCCTTTTTAAATATAATTTTGAAAATTTTATATGTTGTATTTGAAAAAACGAAATCCTTCTTTAGAATCTGGACATCAAACTTTACTTTGTGCAAAATTTTGTTATTTTTCCAATAAAGATCATTTTTATTGAAAATGTTGCATTTTAATTCAAAACCTTATTTTAATCTGATTTATTTATATGGATAGATTAGATTTTTAATTTCTATTAATTTTTATTTAGAATATATTTTTACCATTTAATCTAATGGTGGTAATTGGAATTAATTTAACTTTGAAATTGGACTTAAACTAGTGTCAATCTTTTAATAGATATTATTTCATAAAAACACACTATTTGCTTTGACAACGAGAATTAATAATTAAATTCATTAATGAAACATATATGTTTTGAATTTTGTAAAATAGGCATCCTTTTTGAATTCGGAATATCAAATATAGCTTAGGGTGAATTTTTGGTATTTTTATGAAAAACTTCAATTTTTGATGAATTGTGAAACCACTTAGTGGTAGTTTAAAAACTGATTTTTCGTTTAAATGAAACTTTACCACTTATGTGATTTGAATTTCAAAAATCGGACATACATGATTTTCATTAGTATGTAAAATGTGGTTCAATGGGATTAAAATATTTTTTTGGTGAATAGTAAATGTTATGTTTTTAATCGCGATTACAGGTAATTAGTGTAATTTAAGGTAAAAATAATGTATTAATAATATTAAATGACCTAGAAACATGTTCTACCTTCATTCGATGTGTCGTGGCCGACCAAGACAATCCATGGGTCAACATGGGGACCCCATGGAGCCACATTGGTTGGGAAATGACATAAATAACTTTTTATTTAAAGTTAAAATAAAAATGTCACAAGAATGAGTTGTTTTACTAAAACAATTTTTAAATGGGGTTATACAAGTCATATTTTTTACTATAAATATTCATTATAAATCTAAAAAAATTTCCTACATCATGATATTTTTTTTATAATTTTTATACATTAAATAAATTAAATTATTTATGACATCATGATGATGCAGCGATTAACTCATTAATAAAGGATATAAATAAAATGAAAAGATAATGTTAAAACTATAACATAGACTTGTCAAAGACATATTGGATGAGTATATTTTGAACCCTTACCACCTTATCCTTGAAATACATCAATGTGGGACCTTTAAAATCTGAAACTCATTTGAAAATAAAGTAACATTTTGTAACTTTCCAAGAGTGTCCCTCCTCTCCTCTTATAAAAGGCCCCCACCTCTACCACCTTACCCACACCTCTCAAGACTTTGTCTCGGCCAAACCCTGCTCATTGTGTCTCTCCACATCCCTCTATTACTCTTAGAAGACTCACTTTGGGCAGAAGTCTTCCCAAGGAAGCCTTTGAGCTCAAATCATAGAGATACCCGATTCTAAGGTAATGTCTTCACTTGTGTTCTTTTGTTTTATTTTGCTTCTTCAACCCCCTAAACCATTTTTATTCATTTATTTTGTAAAAAATACAGTATCTTAAATATTAATGATGTTTTTATAAGAAGGATTAGAGATACACTTACACACACCTACATCTAATGGTTAAAGAACATACTGTTTCTATGGATGGTGAATTTCTGCCTCACGAAACAATGATTGTTCAATATTCTTTTATCACCCTCAAAGGTGGACATTATGATGTCACTATATTTTTATATGATATATAATATGTTTATGTTTTACTTAATCTTCTTTATTTTTCATTTATGGCATACCTTTATGGTTTCTATTATGGTTAAACGCGATATCTTCATTTTAGGTAGTGCGAACTACCTCCCCCTCAAAGTGATTTGATTCGTTAATACCATATGTGGTACATATAAAGGATATATTTAATGTTATTATATATGATACCATACTGGAATTATAATACTATTATGTATCATTATGTTTTAATTCCATTAAATAAAAAATAATAATGGAAGTAGTGTTTATGCGTATGTACGGCTTACCGTCTCCATGAACGGTGCATTTCATTTCTTACCTCTAAATGTTATGTAATATTATAAATGCATGTATATAATGGATATATATGATATATATGATATCTACATAATGAATATCATTCTGTATATAATATATATTTTACCACATGAACAACTTGTAATTATAAAGAGTTTATTTCTGACTCAAGTAGCAATGATCTACAAAACAACCATTATTAACTTAAATAATTACATAGTGTTCATAGCATGGTTGTAAGTGATATAAAAGGAATAATGAACTTGAAAAAGGTTCTTAAGAAAATATAAATTAACTCAAGTTTATTATTCATGAGTTTAAAGAATGATCGAGTCAAGTCGGACCCGAGGTAAGGAATCCTACCTCTCTCTTTCTTTTTAAGCACTCTCTTTTATGTCATTCCTTTAAAGATCATCTTTATTATGATTGGGATGTTATTTTATATTACTGTTACTGTAATTTTTATTTTCATTTGATGAGAGACCCTATTTTCTCTCATCAATCCATTTTGGATGTTTTAATTGGCGTCGTTAGGTTGTTGAAATTTCGTAAGGGGCTTTTTATCTCACTTTGTGTTTTCGTAAGATTCATGCTACATTTACCAATATTTCCTTTTGAGTGGTGTATGTACTGTCAATTATTCTACTCTTTGTGTAACATACATTCATTTATGAGTATTTACATCAATGTTGTATAGTCCTTCTTTCATGGGGTGTACGTTTCGAAAGTTACCCAAATCGGTAAGGGAACCTTTCAAACTCCTCTTTTTAAAAGACTTCTTTTGTTATGTCTTTTAATTTTCATCTTATTATGTGGGGATATGTTCTTATATATTCTTATTCAAGTAAATTTTATTTCCAAGAGATGATACACCGTTTATCTCTCTCATCAACTCTCTTTTTAAAATTTGATGTGATGTCGTTAGGCTGTCAAGGGAACTTCTTTAACCCAATTTCGATTTCTTTGGGTTCAACATGTATTTATTGAATATTTCATCCTTTGAATATGTGTGAATGACATTTGACTATTTAAAACTTAATATAAACTTATATTGGGTGTATTTATATTTGTCTCACATAATTATGAGATTGATTTATCCTTAATTTAAGGATGCCATCTTTATAATGGATTTCTTCTCAATTTACATTTCCATTGAGACTTCATTGTTGTTATGCACCAATTCACTCTTATATGGTGTATATACTGTCCTTTGGAATATTATATCATGAATCCCTTTATTCTCGTGATATTATACAGTTTTGATTAAATGTTATTCCTCAATTATTGTATTCAAGGGTCTCTCATTTTGTTAAAAACCCTTTAACTAAAATATCATTTTAAACGTTTTAAAGATTTAATATTATAAATATTTCTCATTAATATCCTTGTTTTCAAAATGGTTTTAAGGATTTATTTATATGGATATTAATGGTTTAAAATGTTAAAAGCTTCAATGTGGTATGAGACACTTTGATTTAAAAATATCTTTATTAAATGTTTTAAATGGTTTTGAAAATGGTTTTTAGAATGGATTCATTATTTCAATATCTTAAAATGTTATATTGTTATTGCAATGTGGGAATGTTATCTTTCCTTTATGATTCAGTTATGTTCTATGATTATGTTATGGTTCTTGGGCATTGTTATGAAGACGGGTGGTTCCGTGATAAACTAAGGGCGGGTGAGCCCGATATAGACCTCCAATGCATTGGGTAACGCGAAGGAGAAAAAAATTAAGGTTTCTATGAAGAGATTTAGGGAATATACTATGATGGGTATTCCAAACGTAACCAAGAGGGTTAATCCCTACGTAAGAATGTTATGAATTCCTCAAGTTATCTTTATGTCTTATGATTTCTATGATTTCTTCATGATTTTATTAGGTATGTTAAAGTGATTATGTTTTATGGGTAAAGTATGATTTCATTCTTTTATATATATGTACTCATGTTTCCTTTCCATAATTTTTATAACCCTTACTGAGCTTTTTATGCTCATCCCATGTTTTTGAAATGTTTTTCACAGGTCAAGGGAATGGTACATGATATGATGATAGTGTAAAGGAAGTGTTAAGAAAGAATCCATGTTTTATTTTAAATATGTTTCCGTTGATGGGAAAAAATGAATACTATCTTTTATGTAACCACTCTGTTTAAATGTGGAATGAAATGCATGTTTTATGATCTAATTATATTAAACTCTAATCCGGAAAATATCCTCAATGTTTTATCTTGTAATAACTCAAGATTAAGTAAGGTTTAAGGCTGGGTCCTTATAGTTGGTATCAGAGGTCAGTTTAGATAACTTTGGAGGTTAGAGTGTTGTTTAAGAAAAAGTGACAAGTTGTGTATAACCAGAATGGTTAGTATATTAGTTGGAGTCATCGTTTTTTTAAAGTTTTAATGAGTTTGAGATAACTTGGATACGTATATCTTGGTGTTTATCTTCCTCTTTTTTATATGATGATTTTACTGATATACTCACACCGACCTTTTTGGTTTTAGTAAATGGATGGATCTAACAGGCACCAAAGATACAGTGGATTTGAAGAAAACTGTGATGGTTTTATGAAAGAACAACTGAATGATATGGGAGCTGCAATGATAACTCTTGTGGTTATCCTCAACCAACTATCTGGAGTCATGATTGACCTCCTGAACTTTAGTGATTTTTATAAGGCATCGTATATGCGAGAAACAAATCCCTACGGAAGTTCAGGTAATAATCATAAAGGTAAGTTTGCTCAAAAACCTATGTGTCAAATATGTGGAATGAAACACATAGGAAAATGTTTCAAAGGGACATAAAGATGATATAGATGTGGAAATGAAGGTCATAAAGCAAGAACCTGCCATGGAAAAAGGAATCATCTAGTTGACTCTAGGAAAGGGAGGGAAGTTCTTTCTGATGGATTAGTTGAATGTTTTAAATGTGGTGTGCATGGTCATTATGCAAACACGTGTCCTATGAAAAAGTTTCGAGAATGGGGTCACCAAGATCGTACAAATATTCATTTACCAATACCTAATGCCATTCCGATTAAGAATGAAGAAACTGACAATGAAGAATGAAAGGTATGGATTATTTATTAACATATTTTTTCCTATTATTGGAATCTTAGGATATGATTCATGATTTTGTTTTTAGGAAAGAAGTATTTCAGAATAAGTTGAAAAGGAATGGCTAATGGATCATGAATAATTTTGAGTAAGTAAGAAGTCATAATATAAGGAATTCAAGATTTATGGTAGATTTTAGGATGGTGAAATTCTTAGATGTATTAAGTCTCTTTTGATGATTGGGTTACATTATAAGTCTTTTTACAGTAACCCTGATGTTTGAAATACGGAAATTTTATTCATGGAATAATTATCCTTTCTTTTGTGGATAAAGTTATAAAGAACCATTTGGGTTTATATGATCCTTGAACTTGAGGCATTTAATGGTTAATACATTTTGGGTTACAAAATGGAAGTTATCAGATAACCTTTGTGGTTAAAATATGTTATGGGTATTTTTGATAAATTTATCTCTTTATGAGGAATGTTATAAAATTATATAGTATTTGAAAAGGGAAAACATGTAGACCGTTTGACAACCCATCACGTCAGACGAAGCTCTGGGAATCGAACCCACAACCAAATTGCAGCTAGTATTTATCGCCTACCACTAGACTATGTGAAGTCCTTGGTTAGGTTGAATGATTCTTTTTTATTTAGATGATTTTATGAATTTAGAGTAAGTTGATTTTATTGGTTATCAATAGAAATGATTATCCTATCATGGAGAATATGTGATTAGGTTAATTACTTTTCAGTATGAGACTGTAATAGTTACTGATGTTATTTTGGAGAAAAAATGTTAAAATTCATCTTAGGAGACTATGTGATTAAATCATTCAGAGAATTGGGTTTCAATCTTAGTTTGGTTTACTTTTTAGAATTTCATGGATAGATGTTTATTGAATGGTCTTTGTTGAACATTGGGTTTTAGTTTTGGTTAAGGTCTAAAGACATGGTAAGTATATAGATCTCTTTTGTGGATTAGGTTATTCTCTAGAAGTTGATTATAGCTCTCTTAATGTGAACAAGTCATCCTAAATACTCATATTTTGGAGAAAATAAGAGTTCGTGTAAGAAATATAGTAAAATTTGAAAGTCAACATGACAATTAAGTATGCTTCCTTATGTTGTAGTTAAGCTCATAAATAAATTCCTCAATGAAAAGTAACATAAAACAAAAATGTTGTCTGTTAATTTTTCCTACCGGGGAATCAAATACCGTTTAACCCATCAGAAGTTTGTGATTTTCTTGTTGTTAACATTCTCCTAGACATGTTTACTATCACTCTCCATCAGAACATGACCCGTTTTTTCCCTCCATATACATATTTTCATACTTGGAATCCTAGTTTGGGTTAACTCGGGTGACATTTTTACTTCTCTCCCATTCTTTTAATGTGATAGTTTTACTGACTCTTGTTCCGATGTGGGATTTTCAATGAAGCTTCGAAGCCCAATTATAAAATTGCGAGGACGCAATTCCCAAAATGGGGGAAGGATGTAACACCCCAGGTAAATAAAGAATATGACATTTTAATATTTATCCATATTTTTGAATAAAATATTAATATTACTTTAAAGGGAATGCTATGCTCGAGGGCGTACCCAATACGCAACAATGAGTTTTTTTAAAATCTTACATTGCACTCTAATAATAAAATAATATATTTTAAAAGGTAGTTAACGCCTAGCCGTTGTAATGGTGGGAATGAACGTAACTAACAAAAAAATGATTATATATGTTTGTCAAATATTTTTACTTTTATCCAATAAATGTTGGAGGCTTAAAATGAAAATGAATCCAATTTTAAGCATAAATTTTCTAATATTCATTAAAAGGTCGATTAACTGCCTTTTGATGGAGAACCCTTTTTAAATATACTTTTGACAATTTTATATGTTGTATTTGACAAAATAAAATCATTCTTTAGAATCTGGACATCAAAATTTACTTTTTGTAAAATTTTGTTATTTTTCCGATAAAGATCATTTTTATTGAAAATGTTGCATTTTAATTCAAAACCTTATTTAAATCTGATTTATTTATATGGATAGATTATATTTTTAATTTAGAATAAAGTGTATTTAGAATATATTTTTACCATTTAATCTAATGGTGGTAATTGTAATTAATTTTACTTTGAAATCGGACTTAAACTTGTGTCAATCTTTTAATAGATATTGTTTCTTAAAAAAACGCTATTTGTTTTGACAGTGGGAATTAATTATTAAATTAACTAATGCAAAATATATGTTTTGAATTTTGTAAAATAGACATCATTTTTGAATTCCGAATATCAAATATAGCTTAGGGTGTATTTTTGGTATTTTTCTGAAAAACATCAATTTTTGATGAATAGTGAAACCACTAAGTGGTAGTTTAAAAACTGATTTTTCATTTAAAAGAAACTTTAAAACTTCTGTGATTTTAATTTCAAAAGTCCGACATACATGGTTTTCAATAGGATGTAAAATGTGGTTCAATGGGATTAATATAATTTTTTGGTGAATAGTATCTTTTAAGTTTTTAATCGCGGTTAGAGGTAATTAGTGTAATTTAAGGTAAAAATAATGTTTTAATAATATAAAATGACCTAGAAACTTGTCCTACCCTCATTGGATGTTTCATTTACGATCAAGAAAATCTATGGGTCATCTTGGGGACCCCTTGGAGCCACCTTGGTTGGGAAATGACATACATAACTTTTTATTTAAAGTTGAAATAAAAATGTCACAAGCATGAGTTGTTTTACTAGAAAAAATTTTAAATGGGGTTATACAAGTCATATTTTTGACTATAAATATTAATTAGAAATATAAAAAGATTTTCTAAATCATGAATTTTTTTTATATTTTTTAGACATTAAATAAATTAAATTATATATGACATCATGATGATGCTGTGATTATCTAATTAATAAAATATTTAAATAAAATGAAAAGATAATGTTAAAACTATAAAATACACTTTTCAAATACCTATTGTATGAGTATATTTCGAACCCTTACCACCTTATCCTCGAAATACATCAATGTGGGACCTTTAAAATCCGAAACTCAATTGAAAATAAAGTAACATTTTGTAACTTTCCAAGAGTGCCCCTCCTCTCCTCTTATAAAAGGCCCCCACCTCTACCACCTTACCCACACCTCTCAAGACCTTTTCTCGGCCAACCCCTGCTCATTTTGTCTCACCACATCCCTCTATTACTCCTAGAAACCTCACTTTCGGCAGAAGGCTTCCCAAGGAAGCCTTTGAGCTAATATCAAAGAGAGATACCCGATTTTAAGGTAATGTCTTCACTTGTGTTCTTTGGTTTTATTTTGCTTCTCCAACCCTCTAAACTTATTGTATTCATTTATTTTGTGACAAATACAGTATATTAAATATACTAGGATGTTATTTTAAGAATTATTCGATCTACCCTTACAAACACCTACATCTAATGGTTAAAGAACATACTGTTTTTGTCGATGGGGAATTTCTGCCTCACGAAACGATGATTGGTCAATATTCTTTTAACACCCTCAAAGGTGGCCATTAAGATGTCACTATATTTATATATGATATATAATATGTTTATGTTTTACTTAAGCTTATGTATTTTTCATTTATGCCATACCTTTATGGTTTCCATTATGGTTAAACGCGGTATCTTCATTTTAGGAAGTGCAGACTACCACCGCCTCAAAGTGATTTGATTCGTTAATACCATATGTGGTACATATAAAGGATAGATTTAATGATATTATATATGATTCCATACTGGAATTATAACACTATTATGTATCATTACGTTTTAATTCCATTAAATAAGAAATAGAAATGGAAGTTGCGTTCATGCGTACGTACGGCTTACCGTCTCCATGAACGGTGCATTTCATTTATTATGTCTAAATGTTATGTTATATTGTAAATGCATGTATATAATGGATATATATATGATATATATGATATCTAAATAATTAATATAATTATGGATATAATATATATTTTACCACATGAACAACTTGTAATTATAAAGAGTTTATTTCTGACTCAAGTAGCAATGATCTACAAAACGACCATTATTAACTTAAATAATTACATAGTGTTCATAGAATGGTATTAAGTGATATAAAAGGAATAATAAACTTGAAAAAGGTTCTTAATAAAGTATAAATAAACTCAAGTTTATTATTCAGGAGGTTATAGAAAGATCGAGTCAAGATGGACCTGAGGTAAGGAATCCTACCTCTCTCTTTCTTTTTAAGCACTCTCTTTTATGTCATTCCTTTTAAGCTCATATTTATTATGATTGGGATGTTCTTTTATATTACTCTTACTGTAAATTTTATGTTCATTTGAGGATATAACCTATTTTCTCTCATCAATCCATTTTGTAAGTTTTAATTTGTGTCGTTAGCTGCCGAAATTTCGTAAGGGGCTTTTTATCTCACTTTGTGTTTTCGTGAGATTCATGCTACATTTTACAATTTTTCCTTTTGAGTAGTGTATGTACTGTACATTATTCTACTATTTGTGTAACATACTTTCGTTTATGAGTATTTACATCAATGTTGTATAGTCCTTCTTTCATGGGGTGTACATTTCGAAAGGTATCCAAATCGGTAAGGGAACCTTTCACCCTCCTCTTTTTAAAAGACTTCTTTTGTTCTGTATTTTAATTTTCATCTTATTATGTGGGGATATGTTCTTATATATCCTTATTGCCATAATTGTTTTGTCCAAGAGATGAGATAACCTTTATCTCTCTTATCAACTCTATTTCTAAAATTTGATGTGACGCCGTTAGGCTGTCAAGGGAACTTCATAACCCAATTTCGATTTCTTTGGGTTCAACATGTAGTTATTGAATATGTCATCCTTTGAATATGTTTGAATGAACTTTGATTATTTTACACTTAATACCCACTTATATTGGGTGTATTTATATTTGTCTCACATAATTATGAGATTGATTTATCCTTAATTTAAGGATACCATCTTTATAATGGATTTCATCTCAAATTACATTTCCATTGAGACTTCATTGTTGTTATGCACCAATTCACTCTTATATGGTGTATATACTGTCCTTTCGAATATTATATCAAGAATCATTTTATTCTCATGATATTATAAAGTTTTTATTAAATGTTATTCCTCAATTATTGTATTCAAGTGTCTCTCATTTTGTTAAAAACCCTTTAACTAAAATATCATTTTAAATGTTTTAATGATTTAATCTTATAAATATTTCTCATTAATATACATGTTTTCAAAATGTTTTTAAGGATTTATTTATATGGATATTAATGGTTAACAATGTTAAAACATTCAATGTGGTATGGGACACTTTGATTTAAAAATATCTTTATTAAATGTTTTAAATGGTTTTGAAAATGGTTTTTAGAATGGATTCATTATTTCAATATCTTAAAATTTTATATTGTTATTGCAATGTGGAAATGTTATCATTCCTTTATGCTTAAGTTATGTTCTATGATTATGTTATGGTTCTTGGGCATTGTTATGAAGACGGGTGGTTCCGTGATAAACTAAGGGCGGGTGAGCCCGATATAGATCTCCAATGCATTGGGTAATGCGAAGGAGTTAAATGTTAAGGTTTTTCTGAAGAGATTTTGGGAATATACTGTGATGGGTATTACAAACATAACCAAGAGGGTTAATCCCTACGTAAGAATGTTATGAATGCCTCATGTTACCTTTATGTCTTATGATTTCTATGATTTATTCATGATTTTATGAGGTATGTTAAAGTGCTTATGTTTTATGGGTAAAGTATGATTTCATTCTTATGTATATATGTACTCATGTTTCCTTTATATACTTTTTATAACCCTTACTAAGCTTTTTATGCTCATCCCATTTTTTTGAAATGTTTTTCACAAGTCAAGGGAATGGTACATGATATGATGATAGCGTCAAGGAAGTGTCACGAAAGAATCCATGTTTTATTTTAAATATGTTTCCATTGATGGGAAAAATGAATACTATATTTTATGTATCCACTTTGTTTAAATGTGTAATGTAATGCAAGTTTTATGATCTAATTCTCTAAAACTCTAAACCTGAAAAGATCCTCAATGTGTAATCTTGTAATAACTCAAGATTAAGTAAGAATTAAGGATGGGGCCTTATACCTATAACACATTACGCACACCTAACATGCCCCTTGGCACACAAATAATCTACTCAATGAATTTCCCAACATCCCCATTTTCCACCTATAAGATTTACCCTAGGAATAAGGTAAATCAAGAAAGCCTTTTGGCTCAAATCAAAGAGAGTTACATGTTTTAAGAGGTAGAATCTTCTCTAAAATTCCTTTCCATTATTCTACTTATTCACTCCATATTCTATTATTCTTCATTGATTATAACGTCAATAGTATCCTCATTATAATTATATGTTTTTATGAGAAGGATTTGAACAACTCTCACACACACCTCCATATAATGGATATGAACATACTGTTTCGGTGGATGTCGAACTAACATCTCACAAAATAATGAATGTACAATTATCTTCTACTATGATTCATAGGGGCCATTATAATGGAACAATATTTATATACGGTATATAATATATTTATTTTTTTATATTTTCATTTGGTTTTTCATTTATATCATACCTTTATGCTTTCCATAATGTGTAAATATGATAATTTCATTTAAGGAAGTTCAGACTACTGCCCTGTCAAAATGATATGACTTGTTCATGCTATACATGGAACATATAAAGGAAGAAATTAATGATATTCTTTAACATATATAACATATATATTATATTGGAGTTATAATATACCTATGTATCATTTGGTTTCAATTTCATTACAAATGAACAAAAATAAATGAATGTAGCGTTAATCTATATGTATGGATTACTGTCTCCATAGACGGTGCATTTCATTCCCATATATCAAAATGACATGGACTATTATAAATAAATATATATTAGATATATATTAGATATATTATATCTAAATAATTAATATCATTATGGAGATAATTGAATTTTGACCACATGGACTATTTGTAATTTTAACAAGTTCATTTTTTACTCAAGTTCCAAACAACGAAAAATTATCAGATATGAACTCAAATAATTATAAAGTTATTATAGCATGGTAATAAGTGATATTAAAGGAATAATAAACATGAAAATGTTTCTGATGAATTTATAAATTATCTTACATTTATTACTTAGGAATAACAAGAAAAATACAAGACAAGTCGGGCATGAGGTAAGGGAACATCATAACCCAATTTCCTTTCATTGGGATAATATTCTACTTTTAAATAATGTCATGCTATTATTATGTATGAAATAACTTTTGATTTCCTATTATTTATTTATAAATTATGTATCTTTACATATAGTGAATATTTGAAGACCGAGAAAATCTATTTAATTTTTTTAATTATATGGATCTATTACGAGTCCGCCAAAATTGACGGTGTATGATTTTGAGGCCCGGAGTGCCAGAAATTAATTTTTTATTTTTTATAGGTACGTTCAGTAAACGCGTGAGCGGTGTTTTGTAACATTTGAACTGGTGTTCAGAATTGAAATCTGAGCACACCGTTGAACTCACAACGCTGATATTTGCTTATGGAGACCTTCACCTCAACTACAGTAGGTTGAGGGTGGATGTTGGTTTTTTGTTTTTTTCATAGAGGATAAATCAAATAAATATAATTTATTTTAAACACATATCCTCCCACCTCTCATTTGGATCATGGAGGTGGGGACGACCCAAACGTCTATTTTAATGTGTGCTAACCCTTGTAATTTGCCCAATTAATGTGCCAAAATTAATCGAATTAATAAACTTAACTCAATTAAATTTGGATCATCACCTCTTGGTTGTGTATCATTGGTAGAGGGGGGGGGGTTTGGAGAACATTTGGTGGAGAGGAGAACTTGGTGGAAGAACTTCCTTTAATGAAGAACAACTCCAATAACGAACAAATTGATTTTCGAGTAAATGCCGCCATGACCTTCTTCATCTCTGTTCTCATGGCACCTCCAATGAATTTCAAGGTAGGGGTTTTGAATTTGGTTGTTATTATTTTTCATCATGATTCCACATTGTGATTCAATATTACTAAACCGCCTATTTCCGATATAACGCAGAGGGTGCGGGCCAAGTTAACATATCTCGATACCCCTGCTAATTCGTTGAATGATGTGACCTTCATTGGTGAGACATTATGTTGAACGGAATCTGACCATGTTGGTCTTGGAATTATGGAAACGTCCCAATACCTATAACAATTCTTTTGGTTTGATGAACATGCCACTTGTGTTCTTTTGGTGACCCAAGGAAGTTCATCGGTGACCGGTTTCAGTAGGGAACAGGCAGTGGTCGGCCTAGTGGTTTGCTGCGAGGAGGGTGGTGGAATGTCCACTCTGCCGGTAGAGGCGCCCATGAACTTTTGGCTCTAGTGGAGAAGAGAGGTGGTCAGAACTCTGGCTAGCCACTAGGCCACGACAGAGATCCGAGAGTGGTCGAAACTCGGCCGGCAGCGGTGGTGGAGCTTCGTGCTTCCGCGTAGCCGGAATGTAACAACCTGATATTTTATGATAAGTATTATTTTTAATTTATTTGATGTCATGTGTTTTATTCTACACAAGGATTATCTTGTGCCATACGCAACACCATATTACCTTTCAGTATACATAACACAATTCTTGGATCACGTTATACATAATTTCAAGTTCGTTTGATAATAGTCATTCTACGCAACATTGAGTGTGTATATATATATATATTCAATTTATAAATGAAATATGGTTGAATTTTGTTATACGCAACAACAATGGAGTCTTGCACTACACACAACCCTGACTTGGCTTTCATAACATGCAATCACGAACTTCCCCGATAGCGTGTGTTGTACGCAATACCGGGTTTCACTAAACAACGATATATGATTATAATATTATCACGAACTAGTAATTATGAATATTATTAACCAAATTTTGAATTTTATAACATTATTATTCATCTTATAAATTTTCTAAAACATTTTATGTGAACAAAATAAATTTTTTGGGTAAAATAAATATTTTTCAAAAAATGCAGTTTTGCCACCTTTTGATGGCGCGCCCACATTAAATATAGTTTTTGACATGTTTATAAGTTAAATTTTACAAAATAAACTTCTAATGTTGAATCAGGATATAGAAATTTACATTGGATAAAGTTTTGATATTTTTCTGATAACTTTCATATTTTAATGAATAGTAAAAACACGCTATATTTTAATTAAAAACAACTTTTTTCTTCATAATAATTTATGTGGATAAATTATAATATTGAATGGTTTTAAAGTATAAATAGAATATATTTTTACCATTTAATACAATGTATGTAATTAGCATTGATTTTACCTTTAATTCGTAGGTTAAATCCATTCAATCTTTTGCAATGTTTTAAAAAACCTCTTTTCTTTCGACAATGGGATTAATTTTAAATTAATTACTGCATCTTATGTGTTTTGAATTTTGAAAAATGTATTCCATATTTGGAATCAGTGGGTCCGAATTATGTTAATAGGCTACTTTTTTATTTTTGGGCATTATGAATAGTAAATACCGTAAATTTTATTTACCGTAGTTAAAGGTAAATCAGATAATTAAGGGTAAATATAAGATTATAAAATTACCCTAACACTTTCCAAAATCCTATTGGATTACTAAAAAGTGACCCATATCACCTAGGTGTCAGATTAGATTCATTTAATGGGATTTTTTCCATGGAAATAATTTAATTATTATTAAAACCAAAGAAAGTGACCACATGTCAATTTCTTAAATCTTATAAGTATAATACTTTTAGTTTACTGATAAACTTCAGGAATCTTCATATATAAGTTGTCTCATGAAAGATAATAAAATTATCTACATCATATGAATTTATTTAAAAATTTTAGGGATTAAATAATTATCATTAAAGGTGACATAATAGTGATGTTGAAATTATTTTATTAAGAGAAATATCAAATAAATGATTTTAAAAATATTAAAATAAATATTATATGAACTATTTACTATGCTCCACTAATTTTCTAGATACATATGACCTTTTATGAATATATTAAAGCTTTTATTTTGAACATATCTTCTGTATATATTTTATTTAAATTCAAATAAATGAATAGTGTCAAAAATGACACTCTTGTTATTGTATAAAAATAACGTATTATAAAATTGTTTACAAATCACAAAAATGTTTAAAAATTATAAATTTAAATTTATATCGTTTAAAATGTTATAAAATATCCAATTATGGACAATTGACAACTAATAAGTAGTTATTTGTTATAATTTAAAATTTAGAATGTTATTACCACAAATAAAATTAAATTGATTAAATAAGGATAAATCAAGTTGATAATTTTTAAAATAAATTCCTAACATGTCAAAATTTTATTGTTTGATGAGATTACAACCCTATATCATCTAATAATCGAATATGAGTCATTTTTGGAGGTTTTTAAGTGGGGTTAGAAATATTATAAATTAATATTTGTATGATTTCGAAAGGTGCCCCTCTCCTCCCTTATAAAAGGGTACCTCCTCCCTCTCTTCCTCACACCACTTTGAGCCTTCATGCTCGGCCCACCCCTGAAAAATTCTCTTATCCACTTCCCTTGAAACATCCTAGAGGTCCTGGTTGTCTTCAACCACCAATCGTAGTGCCCTAAGAGGAGGTTTCAAAGAGGCATGTCGAAGAAAAGGTAATTTCTTCTACCGATTCATTCAAGATTCTTTCTTCTTCAACTTCTTCTTCTTTAGTTGTTTCATTATAAATTAATAACATAATTATCACTAATATACTGATATGTGATTATAAATATTAAAAAACCCCATTTCACCTTCTATCCATCCTACGGAAAACAAAATCACCGCGTGTGCGTACGTACGGAATATCGTCTCCCCGCTGTGGTGTAATCTATTTTTCCACCAACACCTTACATGGATGGGTATAATGGTGTAAATAATAACTATACATAGTTATTATAACATCATATTGATTCTGATATATTTTATCATCCACTCCAATTCAATTCAATAATTATGGAAACGATATCATCGCTCGTGCGTACGTACGGACTACCGTCTCCACGACGTGATGAGATTCATTCTCCATGTTAACCATTTAAGAATGATTATAAAGTATATATAAGAAATAATAATGAAATATATGACATTATAAAGCTACCGGATTTATTTATATATATATATGTATGTCATCTACTTAATTCCATTCAACTCAATAAGGAAATGAAAACAGCATTCATGCGTATATACGGCCTACCGTCTCCATGAATGGTGTATTTCTTTCCATTTATAGATCTATTATATATATGTATAATCTGAATATATATTATATATAAATCTGGTTTTATATTTTGGAATAAAGTAATCATGATCTAAGTAATCATATGAATAATTACAAGTCAAACACGGACGACAAATGAAACGATTTTACCCAAAACACACTTTAACATGGAATTTACAAAAGAACAGGTAATATAAAGTCATAAGTGAACCATATATGATAACATAACAATGAATATGATTCTTTAATAAGTTAATGAAATTATTTAAATCATTATACAGGAGGTTCGGATACATACGAAGCATAACAGACATAAGGTAGGGGATAATTTTACAAATCTCATTTTTATCTGAGATTGTTAATTCATATGTATTTAATGGGGTTATATCTATCATCCATTTACATGTTTTTTAAAAGTGTTTTCATGTATTTTTAAAGTCCTTTTTACCCATTTTGACTTTTACTACATGGTATGTAAGGAATCTTTATTTTGTTTACGTTATGAGGTACTTTTTTGACTTCTCTGGCCAAAGTACGAGAAGAATGTTTTTTTAACATATACGGAACGAACAGATTTTTATAATTTTATAAAGCCTTATTTTCATGATTCTTATTTTAAAATATTACACGACTATTTTCAGAAATATCTCTTTCTTTTAAAATTGAATGACGTTTTGTGAAAAGAAATTGATTTTGAAGAAGAAAGGATATTTTCCCCAAGAATTCATTTCAAGTGTTTTATAAAAACCATTTTTTCATCTAAGATGACATTATTTCATATGTGTATATTTCAAGTAAAATGTATCTATGATTTACATTGTTTCACTTTTCTTATTATGAAATGATATCCATTTATTTTATATGGATTATGTGATGATGGGATGATGATTTTGAAAACCATTTCATTTGTTGGGTTATTATGAATGATGTATGTTTATTTTGTGGCACAATTAAGATTGATTTAATTATGAGATGGGTGGGACCTATATCTCCCTCCAATGCATTGGGTAAAGATTTATATCTCATGAGATAAACATGGATGGAATGGTAAGTTAATCCGGTTCAGTGTTAGAGGACTGAAACGAGGAGTGAACTCGATTCAAAAAGGGACTTTGTACACTAAGATGGTCTTGGAATCAATGCCTTGGCTACTATGGAAATCATAAGAAGTGATGAATGGTTGCCACAATTACATGTTTTATTCCCATGCTATTTTATCGTGATTGATGTTCCTTTATGATATATTCCTTACGTACTTCTAAGATTTATGTATTTGCTCAAGGTTTTAATGTTTAGATTTCATGTTCAAGTTTTTGCTTTCAAATGTTTATGGATTTTTTTATGTTATCTATGTTTACCCTTACTAAGCATTTGAGCTCACCCTTTTTATGTTTTATTTTCCCCAAGAAATAATGAACGGTTTTAGGTAAGGTAACAAAAAGGGGAAGATCGTTATGGATGATTTTGAAGATCTTTCAACATGACTAATTGTTTATATTCCGAGTTTCCAAAGACACTAAACTATTACGGTCCTTGTGTGTATTTTCTTGTTATGTATTATGTATTTCACAAAAGTAATGTAATTCCCATGTACTTCAAGCTTCGGGTCTCTACAGTTGGTATCAGAGGAAAGATTTAGTCAACCTTTTGAAACTAGGATACGAAAAAATTAGTGAGATCCCTAGAGATATTTCTAAGATATGTAAAGGGATGTCCCTAAGGATAAGTATACATATAGGATATAGTCTTATAACTATGGTAAAGATCTTAGAATTTATCCTAAGATGTTAGATATTGATGGTACTCCCCCTTTATTATGTTGTTTTCCCAAGCATGATTTTTTCCTCTCACACTATTCTATTTGTGTTTTAGACGATGGCTGGAACTTGAAGGAACTGTGTTGATCAATGTAATGGAAAATTCAATGATTGTCCTTCTGACCAAACCAATGTCATGGGAGAGGGAGTGAACAATCTTATTTCTATAATTACACAAGCTATGAATCATTCTGGACCTAAAAATGAGCAGAGAAAGGAGAAACATTCTGTTGAATCCTTCATGAGCCAGCGTCCACCTCCATTCAGTGGGTCTTCTGATCCCTTAGTGGCTGAACAATGGATCAGTACTACTGAAAAGATATTTTCAGTTCTACAATGTTCTGAGCATGATAAAGTCATCTTAGTAGTATATCGTTTGGAAAGTGATGCTAATCAATGGTAGAATCTTATCAAGAATATGAGGCAAAGAGATGAAATTGAGTCCATGGAATGGGATGAGATCAAGAACTTGTTTTTCAGTAAGTACATCCCTCGTGTTCTTCGAACAAAGATAGAAAAGGAGTTTCTTGAGCTTATGCAGAAGGATGATGAATCTGTTGGTATATACGAAGCGAATTTTACAAGACTTGCAAGGTATGCTTCTGACATTATCATCCAACCTGAATGTAAAGTAGATCGATTTTTCAGTGGCTTAAAACAAAGTCTTCGAAGGGCATTAGCTATAAGAGACTTCAGCATCTATGAAGAAATTGTGCGTTGTACTATCAAGGTAGAACTAGAAGTTGGTGTAACATATCCATCTCATGGTTTTGAAAAGAATCGAAAGATGGAGTTCAACGAGAAATCTCAGAATAATGGTGAAAAGAATATGAATGTTTCCTTATGCTCAAAGTGTGGAAAGAAGCATGGTGGAGATTTTCTTAAAGGGACTAGAAAATGTTTTAAGTGTGGAAAAGAAGGTCATCGAGAATCTGAGTGTAGAAGTAATGGAAAAAGGGTTGCTAATGATGTGAATAAAGAAAATACTGTAGAGAACTCCCCACCAACACTTCAATACTTCAATTGAAAGGAAATGTGGCATTATGTTAATAAATGCCCTAATCCACGAGTTAAGGATGATAAACGTGAGAAACCTCTTAAGGAAAAGGATAAAGGGAAGTCTCATGCTATCACTATTTGTGATGTTGAGTATGAAAAGGAAGTTATAGAATGATTAAGTGTTTATGTAATGGGATTCCAAAATAATGTTATATACAGAATCGTTGAATATTGGAATATTTATGTGTTGGTCTATTGTGGTTTTCAATAATTTTATGGTACCGGTAACCATGGAATGTGATTGAGATATTTTTGGAAAGAAGATGATATGCGCATAATGAAGGGATAAGGAGAAAATGAAATGTTTGACAGTATTCATGAGCTCGTGACTGATATAAGTAAATAATTATATCATGGTATGAGTATATATAATTTTGGGGTTTTGGTATGTGGAAAGAGATAACTTTTGACAGCACTCATGTTTTCACTAAGATTCAATGGGTATTCATTTTTCAAGAGAATACATGATTATGGCCTTCAAATGTTTGGAATGTGACCAACAAGACATATCTTATGATATATGGGGATCAACAATGGTATTAACATTCTTGTTATATGAAATATCTGGGAATCGTCTTTACTATAATATGAGAATATACTACAATATTATGGATATGCCTAAAGATTAGAATGGATTATTTTGGACTTAAGTTACTATTGTTTAAGGATAGAAATTTTTTCGATATTATTGATGGGATGTTACAGTAATGTAGTTTTAGAAAAAGGACAATCTGCAGGACGAGCGACAACCCTTCGTGTCAGAAAAGGCTGTGGGAATCGAACCCACAACCGATGTGCGACAGGCCTTTATCACCTACCACTGGTCTACAAGATGTCCCTGGTTAGTATAAATTAGTTTTAATTTTTTTAAGAGTTATGAGATATGAATTATAAGTCCATTTTAGGAACCATATACGATTAATCGACTTGTGTATATTTAAAAACTTTTTCTAACCTTTTGTTTGAGATAGCTGGAATGACCCGTCATTCTATCACAAGATCTGTTAACACTTCATGAATGAGAAATTCAACTTCATTTCATTACGAGAAGAATTGGAAGTTGTTCAAGGCATGAACAATGGTGAGATTGTACCAAAATCAAGTATGTCTTTCATTTGATTACAAAATTATTCAACATTAGAGAAATGATCCTGAAAACCAAAAATGTTTTCATAGTGCCCTCATATCTGATAAATTAGATGGTACCTTATATCATCACAAATCTATGGATTTGTGATCTTTTGCTTTTTCATAGCCCTATTCTCTACCAATCTCCAATAGAACATGATTTTAGATTTCTCTTCCATATCCAAATTTTCACCTATGTTCTCCCACGAGGAAACCCAATGATGAGTTAATTTGGGTAACCGTTATGTTTCATACATTATTTTTTAAAGTTATGTTTTGGTATTTCATTTTACGATGTGGGTTTCAATTAAAGAAACTTTCATGTAGAAAACCAAGTATAACCCCGACGAATTTCGAGGGAAAAATTCATTTTAAGGGGGGTAGAATGTAACAACATGATATTTTATGATAAGTATTCTGCTTAATTTATTTGATTTCACGTGTTTTATGCTACACCAAGATTATCTTGTGCTATACGCAACACCTTATTAGCTTTCAGTATACACAACACAATTCTTGGATCGTGTTATACATAATTTCAAGTTCGTTTGATAATAGTCATTCTACGCAACATTGAGTGTATATATATATACATATTCAATGTATAAATGAAATATGGTTGGATTTTGTTATATGAAACAAAAAAGGAGTCTTGAACTACACACAACCCTGACTTGGCTTTCATTACATGCAATCGTGACCTTCCTCAATAGCGTGTGTTGTACGCAATATTGGGTTTCACTAAACAACGATATATGGTTATAATATTATCCCGAACTAGCCGTTATAAATAGTATTAACCACATTTTGAATTTTATAGAATTATTATTCATCTTATAAATTTTCTAAAACATTTTATGTGAACAAAATAATTTTTTCGGGTAAAATAAGTATTTTAAAAAAAATGCAGTTTTGCCGCCTTTTGATGGAGCACCCACTTTAAATCTAGTTTTTGACATGTTTATAAGATAAATTTTACAAAATAAACTTCTTGTTTTGAATCAGGATATTAAAATTTATATTGGATAAAGTTTTGATATTTTTCTGATATCTTTCATATTTTAATGAATAGTAAAAACACGCTATATTTTAATTAAAAACAAATTTTTTCATCATAATAATTTTTGTGGTTAAATTATAATATTGAATTGTTTTAATTTATAAATAGAATATATTTTTACCATTTAATACAATTTATTTCATTATCATTGATTTTACCATGAATTCGTAGGTTAATTCAATTCAATCTTTTGCAATGATTTAAACAAAAATCCATTTTATTTCGACAATGGGATTAATTTTAAATTAATTACTGAAACTTATGTATTTTTAATTTTGAAAAATGGATTCCATATTTGGAATCAGTGGGTCTAAATTATGTTAATAGGATACTTTTTATTTTTGGGCATTTTGAATAGTAACTACGGTAAAATTTATTTACTGTAGTTAAAGGTAAATGGGGTAATTAAGCGTAAATATAAGATTATAAAATTACCCTAACACCTTCCAAAATCCTATTGGATGACTAAAAGTCGACCCATATCACCTAAGGGTCGGATTAGATACATTTAATGGACTTTTCCATGAAAATAATTTAATTATTATTAAATCCAAAGAAAGTGACAACATGTCACTTTCATAAATCTTATATGTATAATAATTTTAGTTTACTGATAAACTTCATGAATCCTAGGATATAACTAGCCTCCTGAAAGCTAATAAATCTATCTACATCATATGAATTTATTTAAAATTTTAAGGGATTAAATAATTATCATTAAAGGTGACATAATAGTGACGTTGAAATTATTTTATTAAGAGAAATATCAAATAAATGGTTTGAAAAATTTTAAAATAAATATTAAATGAACAATTTAATGAGCTCCACTAATTTTCTAGATACATATGACCTTTTAGTAATCTATTAACGCTTTTATTTCGAACATATTTTCTGTATATATTCTATTTAAATTCAAATAAATGAATAGTGTCAAAATTGACACTATTGTTATTTTATAAAAATAACATATTATAAAATAGTTTAAAAATCACAATAATATTTAAAAATTATAAATTTAAATTTATATCGTCTAAAATGTTATAAAATATCCAATTATGGACAATTCACAACAAATAAGTAATTAATTGTTATAATTTAAAATTTAGAATGTTATTACCACCAATAAAATTAAATTGATTAAATAAGGATAAATCAAGTTGATAATGTTTAAAATAAATTCCTAACATGTCTAAATTTTATTGTTTGATGAGATTAAAACCCTATATCATCTAATATTCGAATATGATTCATTTTTGGAGGTTTTTATGTGGGGTTAGATTTATTATAATTAATATTTTTAAAATTTCTAAAGATGACCCTCTCCTCCCTTATAAAAGGGCACCTCCTCCCTCTCTTCCTCACACCACATTGAGCCTTCATGCTCGGCCAAACCCTTCCAAATTCTCTTCTCCACTTCCCTAGAAACATCCTAGAGGTCATGGTTTACTTCAAATACCAATCGTAGTGCCCTAAATGGAGGTTTCAAAGAGGCGTATCGAAGAAGAGGTAATTTCTTCTACCGATTCTTTCATGCTTATTTCTTCTTAAACTTATTCTTCTTTAGTTGTTTCATTATAAATTAATAACATAATTATCACTAATATACTGATATGTTATTATAAATATGAAACAACCCCATTTCAATTTCTATCCATCCTACGGAAAACAAAATCACCGCGCGTGCGTACGTACGGAATACCATCTCCACGCTGTGGTGTAATCTGTTTTTCCACCAATACCATACATGGATGGGTATAATGGTGTAAAGAATAACTATACATAGTTATTATAACATCATAATGATTCTGATATATTGTATCATCCACTCCAATTCAATTCAATAATTATGGAAATGATATCATCGCTCGTGCGTACGTACGGACTACCGTCTCCACGACATGATGAGATTCATTCTCCATGTTATCCATTTAAGAATGATTATAAAGTATATATAAGCAATAATAATGAAATATATGACATTATAAAGCTACTTTATATATATATATATATGTATGTAATCTACTTAATTCCATTCAACTCAATAAGGAAACGAAAAGAGCGTTCATGCGTACGTACGACCTACCGTCTCCATGAACGGTGTATTTCTTTCCATTTATCGATCTATTAAATATATGTATATTATGAATATATATTATATATAAATCATGTTTTATATTATGGAATTATGTAATAATGATCTAAGTAATCATATGAATAATTACAAGTCAAAAAACAGACGACAAATGAAACGATTTTACCCAAAACACTCTTTAACATGGAATTTACAAATGAACGGGTAATATAAAGTCATAAGTGATCCATATATGATATTGTAACAATGAATATGATTCTGTAATAAGTCAATGAAATTATTTAAATCATTATACACAAGTTTCGGATACATACGAAGTATATCAGACATAAGGTAAGGGATAATTTTGCAAATCTCATTTTTATCCGAGATTGTTTATTCGTAAGTATTTACTAGGCTTATTTCTATCATCCATGTCCATTTTTTATAAAAGTGTTTTCATGTATGTTTAAAGTCATTTTTACCCATTTTTGAGTTTTACAACATGGTATGTAAGGAATCTTTCTTTTGATTACGTTACGAGGAATTTTTTTTGACTTTTCTGGAAAAAGTAAGAGAATAAGGTTTTTTTAACTTATACGGGACGAACGGATTTTTACAGTTTTATAAAGCCTTATTTTCATGAAGCTTCTTCTAAAAGATTTCATGACTATTTTCAAAAATATCTATTTATTTTAAAATTTCATGACGTTTTGTGAAAAGAAATTGATTTTGAAGAAGAAAGGATATTTTCCTCAAGAATTCATTTCAAGTGTTTTATCAAAACCATTTTTTCATCTAAGATGACATTATTTCATATGTGTATGTTTTACGTATAATGTATCTATGATTTAATTGGTTTCAATTTTCTTATTATGAAATGATATCCATTTATTTTATATGGATTATGTGATAATGGGATGATGTTTTTGAAACCCATTTCATTTGTTGGGTTATTATGAATGATGTATGTTTATTTTGTAGAATAAGTAAGAATGATTTCATTATGAGATGGGTGGGACCTATATATCCCTCCAATGCATTGGGTAAGGATTTATATCTCATGAGATAGACATGGCTGGAATGGTAAGTTAATCTAGTTCAGTGTTACAGGACTGAAACGAGGAGTGAACTTGATTCAGAAAGGGACTTTTTCCACTAAGATGGTCTTGGCAGCAATGCCTTGGATACTATGGAAATCATAGCAAGTGCTGAATGGTTTCCACAATTACATGTTTTATTCCCATGCTATTTAATCATGATTGATGTTCCTTTATGATATATGCCTTACGTACTTCCAATATTTATGTCTTTGCTCACGGTTTTAATGTTTAGATTTCATGTTCATGATTTTGCTTTCAAATGTTTATGGATTGTTTTATGTTCTCTATGTTTGCCCTTACTGAGCATTTGAGCTCACCCTTTTTATTTTTTATTTTCCCCTGGAAATAAAGAAAGGTTTTAGGTAAGGAAACAAAAAGGGGAAGATCGTTATGAGAGATGTTGAAGATCTTTCAACATGACTAATTATTTATATTCTGAGCTTCCGAAGACACTATCCTATTACGGTCCTTGTGTGTATTTTTTTGTTATGTATTAAGTATTTCGAAAAAGTAATGTAATGTCCATGTACGTCAAGCATCGGGTCTCTACAAGGAAGGAGTGTCATCCATTCTAGCCGACCATGTCAATCCGAGTGGGACCCCTCCAGTGAGTCCTTCATGCCAGCTGGTGACGCCAAGTCGTTCCACCTAGTAGGCCAAAATAGAATAACCTACGGGTGGTTCAGCTGACCGGGGGGGGGGGGGGGGCTCCCAGGTGGTGGCTAGGGCAGACCCCACCATAAGGGGCCACCCGTCCCATGGGATACATAGTGGTCCATGTCGGCTGACCATGCTGGGTTAGACCTGGACCAGGTCGGGTCGACTCATGCTAGGTCAATCCGACCGGGCGGACTGGACACATGCCCATCTGGACCCAGATATGACTTTTTGGAAATAACTTTTGAACTAGTCATCCGATTGATGAACCATCCGCGCTGCTATACTCCTTGGAATGATATAGTCCATTTGTTATTATTCACTTGAGTTTTGGATATATTTTGGGTGTGGAAGGGTTGGATCAAACTCGAATCCAACGGGGCCCTTGGTACTAAAAGACTATTAATTTACAGATATAACATCTGATTGACGCACAATCTATTATGTTGGGACCCTTGTGACATGGTGTTCCTTTTGGGTACATCTCTGTAGGAATTCATGGAAATTGATGTATCAAACGATGGCTTGAGGAGCGGAACCTGCAGGAATCAAGCATGATATGTGTGGGAACCCTGTGGCTAGATGTAATTGAGGAGTCTTCAGGTCCTGTGTGGGTCAACATCAGATCCTGTGTGGGTTAACGCTCAACGATACTATGTGGGTTATTGCATACCTATCCTGTGTGGGTCATCATCAGATCTTATGTGGGTCATCTTCAGATCGTGTGTGGATCATCATTGATCCTTTGTGGGTCAACATCAAAACTTCTCGATGATGTAAGATGGTATAGCAATACAAATAGTCATCTATACTTTCATAATTAAGTTATACCTAGTGAGAGCTTATTCATTACCCTTATTGTACATTTCTGTGTGGTGATACATTCATGGTATTCTTTTGTGTGGTGTTACCTTTGTGGTACATACCTTCGTGGAGTTACCTGTGTGGTACTTCTGTATTCGTGGTGTTACCTGTGTGGTACATCTACCATCGTGGTGTTACCTATGAGGTATTCTTTCATCAAATGTGAGATGAATATATATTGATAACTTAGTTACATGTATGGGTTTATACATATGTAGTGTTGATGACAATTTCAACATGCTTCGAGATTGAGGACTTACTTTTCGGTTTATCTTTTTTTTGATTCTGGGAGACCTTGAGGTGTCTCGGGGTACCTACTGAGTATTGTTATACTCAACCAAGAATGGGCTACACCTGAAAATTGTTGTGTCTTGTCTAGAAAATAGAAATCATTGATCAAGGCTGAGGGTACCAGGACTAGAGGCATCTCGGAGGTCGACCATTAGACAAGATGTACCGTAAAGATGACTATTCGAGAGTTGTACCTACCCTTCAGGTAAGATCCTTGATGGGTGTTTTCATGAGTTGTTCTCAGTTTTAATGGTACTTTCCAGATGGTCTTGTATTTATGCCCCTTTATGTACTATACCAACTCTATTTACAATATAGTTTACTATTTTCATGTATCTCGTTGTGCGTTTGGTTTGTATGACTCTACAGGTTTAGAGGCAATGCCTTCTTAGTTTTAGGGACATGCCTTTCTCGTGCTAGTCGCGAGCCCCTGGCCTATGGGAGGGGGGCATGTGGTAGTCATGGCACAGGCCCCGGGGGACAGGTCATGAAAATTGGTATCGGAGGAGTCAGTTCTACCAAAAGACATGGACATTCATCATTTGATTCGGCAATAGTTTTAAGTGTGACGAGTGTTGTTGTCTTTTTGGGGAACCTAGTGTTGGTGCAGCGGCGAACATATCCATACACCAGGACCCTGACTTCTGATTTCTGACTTAGTACATGAAAACCCTAATTTCATGTGTGTTTTTGAAATGTTTTCTTTGTGATCACTTTCAGTAAACTCACTAGGAATAACATAATGAGCACGGAACCCCTATTTTTTTACGATTCCTCCACATAGATAGCTATCCAAGGCTCCAGGTATAGTACACGATGACAACCCACCAAGAGAAGAGGCTTCAGTGTGGGGCCCACATTCGGCACTTGTACCATAATGTGGTGTACCTGCAGCACCACTACCCATTGGGTAGCCGATAACACTAGCCCTAGTTGTAGAGGGTGCACAACGATTGACCGTGTGGCACAATTTCCAGTACTAGACGTCACCGAGGTTCACAGGAGAGATGGATCCACATGCGGCTAAGAATGGTTGGAGGTTGTGGTTAGAGTTTTTCGACTGGTAGGGACACTAGCTGATATAATGCTGATCATTGATGCCATCCTTCTTCAAGTTTCAGCAGACATATGGTGGAGATGGATGCTTTAGGTTCATGACGAGGTCACTCTCATCTGGGTGGACTTCTAGAGCCTTCTCAGGAATGATCTCATCCTAACGACTCTATGCTCTATGCATATACAAGAGCTTCTCCACATACAGAAGGGCAGCATGACTGTGGTTCAGTATTCATCTTGGTTCACCGAACTCTCACAATATGCCACTAACATGGTGCGGGACCCATTTTTCATGGCCTAGAATTTCGAGCATGGGCTAAGATGAGAGATTTGATCTTCGATGATTTATCTCAGCATCCTGATGCAAGCAGTGTTATTAGGGCGAGAACTCTTAGTGGAGAGATTCTTTGCTGAGAAGTCACCAGCAGCAAGACCCACCACCAGATATGATGTAGCAGAATCATATGTAGCTGATAGCAAACAGATGACACAGAGGTCCAAGAGGACCAAACCTACTGGTGGACGACCACATTATATAAGGTTGGTTGTGCCATGCTCTTGAGATAGAGCAAGATTTGTGAAGAACAGGCAGTGTTACTCATGCAGCGAGCAGGGTCACATGGCTTTTGATTGCCCAACCCGCCGTATGGATGACCATAAAATAGTCTAAGGACCGCCTACGGAGAGGTAAAGATTCGATCGAGGTGGTACACAAGCATCCAGAGGATGTGGTAGAGGAGCTAGCCAGGTAGCAGGCGGTGGGCGACGATTCAAGGTTCTATCACCACCACCTATGCGTGGCCCACCCCAACCAGGGGGAGTAGGTGGACAGGGATGAGCTCAGCTCTAGGCAGCTGAGGCCTATGACCATGACTCTCTAGAGATGTTACGCAGTACAATCATTGTCTACTCCTCCTTAGTAGCAGTAAATATAGACATTGGTTCCAGTCACTCTTTAATTGCCGCCACCCTCATTCAGAGCTCGAAGATTCCAGTGGGGCCATTGGCTCGATCCTTATGGCAAGAGACTATGATGGGAGAGGATTCAACAATTACACACTGGTGCTGGAAGTGTGAGCTTACTATAGGAGGTGAGAGATTTGGATGGGATCTTCTAGTTGCGGAGTCGAGGACTTATGACGTCATCTTGGGTATGGATTGGTTATATACAATCCATGCTCAGATCAACTGTATTAGGCACAATGTGTGGTGTGTCCATGAAGATGGGACCATTTTTTCCTTCACCGGTGAAAAAGGAACCTTTACAGAAAATGATGGATTTACCTGGAGGAGGGTGCAACCAGTCACACATCTGTTGGCTAGCCTTACCCTCGGGGCGGTTGATTTTGAGTGTGATAATTATCCGATAGTGGTGGACCAGTACAATGATATTTTCCCTGATGATGTTTCGGGTCTACTACCTCACAAAGAGGTGGAATTCTATATAGACATATACACTAGGATGACACTGATATCTACACCAGCATATTGGATGTCTCCTACAGAGCTTCGGGAACTATGAGTATAGCTGGATGACTTGTTGAGAAAGGGATTCATTGGTACTAGTGTTTCTCCTTGGGCAACCCCAATGTTGTTTTCAAAGAAGGAAGTTAGGAGTTCGATACTCTATGTGGAATATCGGTGCCTGAACCAGGTGATTGTGATGAAAAAGTATCCAGTCCCTAGTATTGACGATCTTTTTGATCAGCTGAAGGGAGCACGGTGGTTTTCAAAGATAGACCTCAGATCAGGTAATCACCAGCTCAAGGTACAAGACGAGGATGTGCAGAAGACAACCTTCATATGTCAATATGGCCATTATGAGTTCATGTTAATGCTATTAGATTGGACCAACTCCCTAGAAGCGTTCATGGGACTCATGAATAGAATCTTCCTGCCATACCTCGATTTCTTTGTGAAAGTCTTCATCAATGACATCCTTATTTACTCATCTACAGAGGAGAAGCATGCCTATCATCGGCAGATAGTTCTTGAAACACTCCAAAATAACAAGATTTATGGTAAGCTCTCAATGTTTCAGTTCTAGATATGAGAGATCCACTTTCTTGGGCACATCATCTCGGAGGATGGTGTTGCAGTGGATCCAACAAAGCTTGAGGCTGTACTTGCATGGGATCCACCCAGGAGTGTGACAGAGGTATGAATTTTCTTGGGTCAGGGTGGTTACTATCAGTTGTATGTGATAGACTTTTCTAGAGTTTCAGCACCCTTATCAGCGTCGAAGAAGAAGGGGAAAACTTTCGTTTGGTCGTAGGGATTCTATCAGAGCTTCCATGAGCTGAGGTAGAGACTGATGAGTGTCCCCATCTTGAGGCTACTATAGGAGGGCAATAGGTAGGTAGTCTAGTGCGAAACATCTGGGACTAGGATTAGATGTTTCCTGATATAGGATTATGGAGTGATCACATATGGTTCTCGATAGTAGAGAAAACATGAGCATAACAATTTCCCATGACCTGATGTTATTAGCAGTGGTCTTCACCTTGAATATGTAGAGACATTACTTGATGGGTGAATAGTTTACAGTGAACACTGTTCACAAGAGTCTTAGGTATATCTTCTCTCACAAGGACCTAAACCAAAGATAGTGGTATTGGCTTGAGTTCTTCATGGACTATGACTTCGAGATAGTATATACTCTTGGTAAGGGGGAGGTTGTACTAGAGGCAGTATGTAGGAGATTTGGTATACATTTGCTGAGTGAGGAGTCATATTAGCTTGCTGCTCTTCGTATATCCTTCATGGATTGAGACATAGAAGCTTATATTCAGTCTTTGATAGTCACTCCCCTACATCATTAGTGAGTCAAGGAGGCACAACTTGGGGACACTGAATATGTGGATCGATGTGCTCAGATATCCATAGGACAAGCACCAAATAGATTTTTTGAATGCCAGGAGCACGTTATACTCATCAGAGGACATACTGCTATACCCGTGGCACTTAGGGAGGATGTGTTGAGGGAGTTCCATACATCTCTTCTAGTGGTACATATAAGAGTGGAAATGATGTAGCAGGACCTTCGACGTCAGCACTGGTGGCCGAGAATGAAGAATGAATCTACTGATTTTTTCCCATGTTGCCTCACATATTTGCAAGTGAAGGTAGAGCATCCGATTCCGGTAGGCATAGTTCAGCCACAAGATGTTCCGGAGTGGATGTGGGATGGAATTTACAAGGACATTGTGATATGACTTCCATGCATATCCAAGGGTAATGATTTTATATGGGTAATCGTTGACCGACTCACAAAGTTGGCCCACTTATAACCAATCAAAGAGCTGGGATCAGTATAGATCTTGGGAGGCCTATATATATAAGAGATTGTGTGGCTTCTGGGGGTTCTATCTCCAATTTTCTCCAATATTGATTCATGTTTTACTTCCCGGCTATGGAAGGGGTTAAATTAGGCTTTTGGGACACGACTTCGGTTGAGGACCACCTTCCATCATCAAATGGATGGTCAGATAGGGCATATTATTCAGACCTTTGTGGACATGATGGATGCATGCTTCTTTGATTTCATCCACAGTGGGGAGGATCACTTTCCCTTGGTGGAGTTCGCATAAGACAACAGTTATCACTCCACTATCGATATGAAACTATTCGAGGCATTTTACAAATGAACTTGTAGATCACTTATGTGCTAGACTGTCCTAGGGTAATCAGCACTAATTGGAACGAAGATGGTAAATGCTACCACAGAGATGGTGCTGGTCATCCAGGAGCAGATGAAGGACACACAGTGTAGGAAGAAGTCTTATGCAAACAACAGACATAGAACTCTTTAGTTTGTGGATGGTGACCATGTCTTTCTACTGGTCTCACCTCGACGAGGTTTGCAGACATTTGGTCGGGGCGGAAAGGTATCTCCAAGGATCATCAGAGTATTCCCGGTCCTCATGAGAGTTGGTGTGGCAGCACACCACCTAGCTCTTCCCCCTCAGTTGAACTAGTTGCATGAAATTTTCCACGTATCCCAGCTGAGGAGATACGTACATGATCATTCACACATCATTGACTAGGGAGAGTTGGACATCGATGATGGGGAGATGTTTTTGGAGGTTCCAGTAGAGATTGAAGATCAACAGCAGAGAGTCCTTCATTGGAGATAAATATCTCTGGTGCGTGTATGTTGGAAACACATGATCCTCTAGGAGAGCACATGGGAGTGAGAGTCTTAGATTCATGCTCATTACCACAATTGATTTCCTAGATTGTTTTGTGGATTTCATAGAAGGAATTCCCTAAGGTGGGGAGAATGTAATGACCCAGAATTTTCCTGGTAATATTTTTAGTTAAATAAAAATATTACGAGTCCAAAAAAATTGATGGCACATGATTCCGAGGACCAGAGTTCTCATAATGATTTTTTGAACATTTTTTAGGTACGTTCAGCAAACACACGAGTGGAGTTTTTTATATTTTGAACTGGTGATCAGAATTAAAATTTGGGGACATTATTGAACTCACATAACTAATATTGGCTTAAGTATACCTTCACCTCGACCATATTAGGTCGAGGGTGGAATTTAGTTTCTGTGTTTTTTTAGGATAAATAAAATAAATATAATTTATTTTAAACACATATCCTCCCACCTCTCATTTGAATCTTGGAGGTGGGGAACACCCGAACATCACTTTTAAAGTTAGTTAACCCTTGTAATTCCCCTAATTAATGTGTCAAAAGTAATTGAATTAATAAACTTAAATAACTTAATGTTGGATACTCACCTATTGGTTGGGGATCATTGGTAGGGGGGGGGGGGTTGGAGAAAATTTGGTGGAGATGAGATCTTGGTGGAAGAACCTCCTCGAATGAGGAACATCTCCAATGATCAATGAACTAGTGTTCAATGAAACATCGACGTCACCATCATCATCTCTTTCCTCACATCACATCCAACAAACATCAAGGTAGGGGTTTTGAAATTGGTTGTTATTTTTTTATCATGATTCCATGTTGGGATTCAATCATCATATGTTTCCAGTTATCGATCTAACGTGGACGGTGCATGCCAAGCTAAAATGGCCTGATCGCTCTGTAAATTCGTTGAATGATGTGATCTTCGTGGTCGAGACATCAAGTTGAATGGAATTCGACCTCATTCTTCTTGGATAAACAGAAATGTCTCGAGACCCACAATGGTTCATTTAGTTTGACGAATGGGCCACCAGAGCTCTTCTAGTGACCCGAGGAAGTTCGATGACGACCGGTGTTGGTAGGGAAAAAACCGGTGGTCGGCACACCAGCAGACCGTGAGGAGGGAAACGGAATGTCCGAGCCATATGGAGAGGTGTCCATGGCTCATTGGCTATGGTGGAGCAGAGTGGTGTCCAACACAACGGTCGACCATGTGGAAAAGGGGCAGCGTGCGTCTACACTGTAGGAGCTAGAGACTGCAGCCGCTTAGCCGTAGTGTTGATCGGAGGGTGGCAGATAGTATACTGGCCATAGTGGTGCAGTGGTGCGTGTCCGCGACTCTAGAATGAGGGCCGGTCAATCTAGTCAGTCACATCACGTCGTGCGGGACCCCTCTAGTGGGTCCTGCGTGCCATCCGGCGACGCCACAAAGAGCGGCCTGGTTGGCCAAAAATTTATGACTTGTGGGCTGTTCGAGTGACCAGGGTGGGTGCCTACCCTCCCGGGTGGTGGCTAGGGCAGAACCCACCACAGGCGGCCCCGCTGCGGGCTACCCAGCGGGTCGGACTGGCCCCTTTGCAAGTCGAGCGGGACCGCGGCCCAGCCAGTCCGGGACAGACCTAGATCGGGTCGGGTCATCTCAAACCAGGTCAGACTGGACCCATACCCATCTGAACCCAGATATTCCTTTTGGGCCATAACTTGTGATCCAGGCGTCCGATAGACGAACAATCTGTGGCACCGGAATCCTTGAAATGAGATGGTACTTTTGGAATACTACACATGAGTTTTGGATAATGTTTTGGTCTGTATAGGTTGGATCCACTATATAAAATTAAAGGTTTACCAACAGTTGAAAACTATTGGTATAGGGTGGAGAACCATAGGGATAAATTATACCAACGGTTTTAGAAACCGTATCCCCGTAAGCTGTGAAAATATACATATACCAACTGTTTGAGATAAACCATTGGTATATGTGAATAAATCTACTCTATACCAACAGTTTTATAAAACCGTTGGCATAGAGTTCTTATACAACACATATGCCAAAGGTTTCAAAACCGTTGTCATATCTTTTTTAGCCTTCCGTTCTTCCCTATACCAATGGTTTAAACTATTGGTAATGGTTTTATACCAACGGTTCAAAACCATTGGTAAAAAAAATACATACAGGACCTATACCAACAGTTTTAAACCATTGGAATAGGCTTTGCTAAACATTTCACAAAGCAACCAGCTCTGTGTGCTGCTGTTTGAATTGTACAGAATACATAAATTACAATACATAACAAGGATACATAATTAAAAACTGATAATTATAAGGATACATAATTTAATAATAAATTATGAATAAAATACATTAAAAACTGAATATGTAATTATATGTGACACTGAATTATGAATACATACAAAATTTCATTTTTTATAACACATAAAAGATTGAATTCATAAATTATAACCTAATAACACAAAATAAAGAAATTTATAAATGAATTCAACCAAACATAAATACAATGTCATGGGTTGGGGAGGGTGTCTTTGAACATAGTGATGATGATAATGGTTGTGAATCAATGAGCTTGTGTGACTTAGAGAATATAGTTTTCCTTGGCATATTAAATGTCATGTGTTTTAGAATATGGGTAGGAGTTCCTCACATGAGAAGTGGATTGTGTGAGGCTAGACCATATATTGTTGTGATAATGTATCAACAAAATCTGAATACGTTTGTTCAGTTTTTCATATGCCAGTTGTTTTTACATAAAATGATGTTCATTTAAAACAAAAGAGAGACAGTTAGAGTGATAACAGCCGCATCATGCCTCGCATTGTGGCGTGGTTGACTCTCACACATCAAAAATGACCCATGTATCATTTTCCTAATGTATCAATAAAATTTGAATGTGTTTGGTTGGTTTCTCGTATTCTAGTTGTTGTTTTCACTTAAAAATGTTATGCATTTCAAATAAAAGTGAGGCACTTTGAGTGGTACCGGCCACACCAAACCTCAGATTGAGGCTCAGTTGACACGTACATGTCATAAATGACCCATGGATTGTTGTGATATTGTATCAAATCAATCAGAATACGTTTGCTCAGTTTTTTGTATGTGAGTTGTTTTTACTTAGAACAATGCCAATTTTAAACAAAAGAGAGACACTTAGAGTTATACCTGCCACTTTGTGCCTTGGATAGAAGTGGTGTTGACTCAAACATGTCAAAAATGACCAAGGGATCATTTTCATAACGTATCAACACATTCCAAATGCGTTTGGTGGGTTTTCTGTATGCTAGTTGTTGTTTTTCTTTAAAATGTTGATCATTTCAAATAAAAGTGAGACACTTTGAGTGGTACCGGCCACACCGCACCTTGGATTGAGGAGGGTTTGACTCGTACACATCACACATAACTCATTCATCCTTTTTATAAATTATCAATATAATTCAAATACATTTGGTCCATTTTCCGTATCCCAGTTGTTGTTTTCACTTAAAATGATGTCCATTTCAAACAAAAGAGAGACATTTAGAGTGGTATCGGCCACACCGTTCCTCGGATTTATGCGGGGTTGACTTTTACACGTAAACAATTTCCCATATATCATTTTCCTAACGTATCAATGGAATCCAAATGTGTTTGGTTGGATTTCCGTATGCCAATTGTTGTTTTCACTTAAAATGTTGTCCATTTCAAATAAAAGAGAGACACTTTGAGTGGTACCGGCCACACCACCCCTCTGATTGATGTGGGGTTGAGTCTCAAAAATCCAATATGACCAATGGATCATTCTATTAAAGTATCAGCTCAATCCGAATGCGTTTGGTGTTCGTTTGATAGTTGTTTTTACTTAAAATAGTGTCCATTTTAAACAAAAGAGAGACATGTTGAGTGATACCGGCCACACCGTGCCTCGTATTGAGATGGGGTTGATCGTACACATCATATATGACTCATGGATAATTTTATTAAAGTTTCAACATAATCCAAATGCGTTTTTTATATTTTACCTATGCTAGTTATTGTTTTCAATTAAAATGATGTCCATTTTAAACAAAAGAGATACATTTAGAGTGGTACCAGCCACATCATGCCTTGGATTGATGCGGGGTTGACTCGTACATGTCCAAAATGTTCTATGGATCATTTTCCTAAACTATCAACACAATCCGAATGTTTTTGGTTGGTTTTCCGTATGACAGAAGTTGTTTTCACTTAAAATAATGTCCATTTTAAACAAAAGAGATACATTTAGAGTGGTACTGGCCACACCGCGCCTCAGATTGATACGAGGTTGATTCCTTCACGTCACAAATGTCCCATGGATCATTTTCCTAATGTATCAACACAATCAAAATACGTTTGGTTGGTTTTCCTTAAGCCAGTTATTTTTACATAAAACTTTGTCCATTTAAAAAAAAGAGACACATAGAGTGCTACTTGCCACACCATGCCACAGATTGATGCGAGGATGACTCTTACATGTCAAAATGTCCCACATATCATTTTCCAAAAATATCAATACAATATGAATGCGTTTGGTAGGTTATACTTAAGCCAGTTGTTGTTTTCACATAAAATGTTGATCATTTCAAATTAATGTGAGACACTTTGAGTGGTACCAGCCACACCATGTCTCGGATTGATGCGGGGCTGAATCCTACACATCGAAAATGTCCCTTGGATCATTTTCCTAATGTATCAACAGAATATGAATATGTTTTTCCATTTTCCATATGTTAGTTGTTGTTTTCACTTAAAATGTTGTCCATTTCAAATAAAAATGAGACACTTTGAGTGGTACTGACCACACCGTGCCCCGGATTGAGGTGGGGTTGAGTCATACACGTCACATATGACCCATTGATCATTTTCCAAAAGTTCCAACACAATGCAAATATTTTTGGTCGGTTTTCCATATTGAATTTGTTTTTACTTTAAAGGGTGTCTATTTTAAAAAAAAATAGAGACACTTTGAGTGATACCAGCCACACCGTGCCTTTCTTTGAGGTGGGGTTGACTCATAAACATAACATATGACACATGGATCATTTTTTTAAATTGTCAATACAATCCAAAATGCGTATGGTAGGTTTTCTGTATGCCAATTAGCCAAATCATGCAACAATAGTGATAATATCTTATACTAAAACTATAGACATTGTGCATGATGTGCATCCCCTAGTGCATGGTTAGGGAAAATTATGCACAATGATTCTAATATATATCCCTTTATGGTTTGTGGATACCTTGTGGGATGAACATAATTTGTATACTAACCATGGGGCAAAATTTTTTTCTATGCCGACCAGGAGTCTGAGCTCTGAACAAGCCTAGAAGTCCCCTTAAACCATTATAACATCATTAGACTTCCATATTTGGTCAAAAATAAAGAGTTATACTGAATTAAAAAATCTTCATACCAGAGTGAAAAACTAGGTTCTTATAGTCTTCCCATTTAATGGAACTCATCTTTATGTTCACCTTCAATGGGTGGTAAAAATTTATCTGAGAATTATTCTGTCTGGTGGGTTATCCGGGGTCCAGGCAGGATGTTGGGGGGGCAGTCCAAGGGACAGTCTGGGGGGGGGGGGCTGTCCAGTTTCAAGGGAGGAGGGTGGGGGGGGGGGGATATAGAGGGGGCTATCTGGGTGGTGGTCCGGGGACTATGTAGGAGGGTGGGGGCTGTCCAGGGTCCAGGGAAGAGGGTGGGGGGTTATCTGAGGGGATGTCCTGGGGGTTTTCCGAGGTCGAGGGCGGAGGGTGGGGGTGCTGTCTGGGGAGCACTCTGAGGGGCTATCCGGGGGGCTGTCCGGGGTCTAGGGAGGAGTGGGGGATGTGATGGGCGTGTGCAAGGTGTCCTAGGCTTTGCAGTAGAATGACACATCCATATTAAATCATAAATAAAATTTCATAAATATCTGTCAAAATTTAATTTATCAATCTATCCTTGATCACCATCACCATCACCACTGTCATCATCAGCCTCATCGTTGCTACCATATCTATCCTCATCATCATAATTTTCATCATCCCCATGCTCATCCATTGTCCCATCCTCACCACATCCTCATCCTCATCCTCACCCTCGCCCTCACCTTCATCCTCACTGTCGATCTCGGCATAATCATCATCCCAAACATCTTCCTCCTCAGTATCCTCATCATCAACAGGAACATCATAATATTGACCGCCACTAGAACTACCGCCTAGTGCATTGGATAATTCACCCATCGATGACATATATGCCTAAAAAGACACGATGTCCTCTGGTGCAAGTGATGAAGATAATTCTTTGATCATTTTTGTAAATTCTTTCTCCCTCATTTGAACCTATTCTTCCAAATCTGTGACCCTTTTATCAGACTGTCTTGCATGCTCCTTGACATGTTCCAACTCGGTGGTACAAGAATGGATACCTTGAGAGGACCAATACCTCCTTGGGACTATATTCTTACCAGGTCGGCAGCGTACTCAACCAGAGTGATCATCTCCCAAAACCTGATATAAATGATTAGGTGGCCCTAAATTGTAAGCATCATGGGCATCAAGGGCCTCAAAATCATCCTATTAAAAATATTAATAGATTATTAAATTTCAAAATAGATACTAAACATTGAAATAAACAGATTAAAAATTAAAATCTTTTCTTGTGTCGGTTCATTAAACACAGTTCTATATTTTTTCCTTCTACTCAAGCACAACAATTTTTCTCAAGTGATACATCCTTCAATATTCAATTTGTTCTTCTGTAATGTCATTGAATAAATATAAAGTGCAAGTATATTCATATATTCAATATTTAATAAATCAAATAATTTATTTAGGAAACAATAAAAATGGTAAGTCATAAAGGAAAATTTTAAACAACTATATCGTACCAGCTGCCTCTCATGATCTGACATAGTAGTGCCTCTCAAAGTGTGGAGGTAATTCTTTGAATCAATGTTTTCTTGATTTTTTCAGACGATTACAAAATAATTTTTAATAATAAATAAGATATATTACAGAAAAATATGAAAACTGTCATTTAAATACCTCAAATGGGATTAATACCTTAAATTTCGTAGTCACCCAATGGGTAATCATTTGGCGATATTGCTCTATCAGGTAGTCATCTGCTATAGGTTCTGTCTCCAACTCCGTGCCTAATGTATCACCCCATCCAACATACAAATCATTCTTATAAGCTCTCCAAATCTCTCTTAGCTCCTTTGAACATTTTGGTCGTGCACCCTCGACCTCAGGGAAGTTAAACTGAAGAAGACACCCAATAGATTAATTCATATAAATATGAAAAAAATTCTACATTAAACCCTATAGGGTTTTTCCCAAATTTGTTCCCACGCATTATCCTTGAATTCGTGTGAATGATGTCTCCATGAGAGAGGGTTTACTAGAATGATGTCGGAGTATTTGGAGAGCATCGCCATAAAACCCCGACATTACTGCCCATGTTTATCATTCAACTGTCCATCATCATTGTATTCAACCATCAATTGTGTCTAGCGGTTCCATACCACATGAAAATATGTACACCCCCTCCCTCACCTCCTATCAGTAGATAAATATGTTATTAATGAAAATAAATATCAGTACATGTTATAATAAAAATAAATTTTGGTAAAAAAATTTGTTAGAGTTATATAAATATACTGGTGGTAGTCAGATCAATGAGTGTCACTGGATGTGCAGAAGCTGAAGGAATATCCTATACAGGTGGAATGTCCCTTAGTGTATTCTTCTCAGCCACATAATGTGTTAGAGAAGGAGTCGAAGAGGGTGGAATATAATTGCTTGGAGATAATGATCTAGAAGAAAAAGATGATGGCACAGACATCTGGCCAACTGGTAGTGTAAACATCGGAGTCCTAAATATCCCGTGTGTCCCTAAAGACTCACCAGGATCAAAATGGGGCTTACTAGATACGTCTGTGGTAGGGGCATCGTCAAATTGGGTACGACCAGTGGATCATCTAACTCTCACACCATGAGCCCTCATACCACCGCCCTCAGTATAAGGACCACCGGATGATCGTCTAACACTTACACCACCCCCTCCTACCACCAACCTCTGTAATGGGAGAAATATCTGGCTCCTCATCTGATATCACTCGTCTAGGGGATTAATCCTGAAAAATGGTTTAACACAAAAGTAAAAAAAATGATATTATATGATATTGAAATATATATATTTGAAATAAAGGACTCACAATAGGGATGAGTGGTGGAACACCCATCTGTTTCATGCGACAATTATTTTCTGTCATCTTTTTCCACTGCATCTCTTCAATGGGTTTCATTTCCTGCAATGAAAACAAATATGGAAGTAATTATAAACAGATAACTATTGTGTAACTAAAAAATCAAAATATATAAAAAACATTTTGATAAAGAAACATAAAGAAACAAAAGATTTACTGTAGTTTGAAGGTACTTAATATGATACACACTCTGAATGATGTAGGTGAAATATGTAGGTGAGAACACGATTGTGTGATTCTATATATTTCCCACAACAACTTTGGGTTCACAATCAACTTTTACAATTGAGCTATTGGAGTCATCATATTTAATAAACGGATTGCTTCCAACTACTGTAGGGATGGTGTCAACTTCATCATCACCATCATCAAAAACATGTCTGGATTTACTTTTATAATTACACCGAATTTAGGATGAAGATGATCTTTGACATAAAAAACATGTTTCACCATTGATGCCAATACATATGGTTCATCGGTGGCAAGAGTGCAAGTCATGTCAATAAATCGAAATCCAAAATCATCAATAATGGTTCCTTGCATTGTCATTAAATCAAACCATTGACATTTCATCATCGTGACTCAACCATGCAAGTAATAATCCAATATTATTATTTTCTCCATGACTCCATAATAAGATACATTTTCTGGATGTGGTCTATTATCCATTGAACTGACATAATAGCATGTTGTGGTAGTTAGCATAACACCATCGTACTATGTTCACCCGTTCCTTGCTCATTCTGTGATAATAAATTTGTATCCATTGATCACAAGTGATTTACAAGCACAAACCATGTTATTAGGACCAAAATCCAAATCACTTATTTCCTCAAAAATAGAGTCTATAGGAAAACTCGATACCGGAAATATAAAAAAATAGTAAACATAATTAAATATTTTTTTTATTTAGTTATTACAGAAATATTTTTACCTTCAATTTCAACCAAGCAGAAAACCTTTTTCTAAGCAACGTCTCTTTCCTTCTCAAAGATAAAGAACAATTCCTTCTATATATCAATTCATTTTGTTCCCTATAGATAAGAATAGTAATAGTTTAACAAATATTCAATGTCATAAGATATAAGATAAGAGATACACGTGCAATTTACTTACTTGATATAATCACCAAACAAATCAAAATTGACCAAAATTGTGCGATGTGCCATCTCACGCTCTTCCAAGCTTAATGTTGTCAATGTATATGATCTCAAAATTCCTCCTGTCTGAAGAATTGATGAAAAAATGGGTTCAAATTTCTCATACTGTTCTTCTTCATTTCCCATTGGTCTATTTATTCTTGTAGTAATATCGGACAAATACATTGTGCATAAATCCCTACATTCTTGATCCAAGTAACCATTCACAATAGAACCTTCGAGATAATTCATGTTCCGAACATATTATTTTAATGTGTACATGTTTATTTTATTTGTATACATACAATGGAAAGAAACCGGTCCTCCAAGAAGTATTTCGGTCGAAAGATGGACAGTCAGATGCAACATGAATGTAAAAATGATGGAGGGAATATTTTATCTAACTCAAGAAAAATTAATGGTGTCTCTGCCAACTGTTTTTAAATGAAGGATTTGGAAAACTTCTTAGCACAATGATATCTAAAAAAATATCACAACCGAATAACTAATTCTATTACATTATGGTACAAGAGATGACAGATTGCTATTGGAATTAAATCATGCAAAAGGACGCGATAATCACGAGTCTTAAAAGATTTCAACTTCAACACTTTTCTGTTGACACATTTTGTTATATTGCTTGAATATCCATCAAGACCATTAATAGTCTCTAGCACTTCTAGAAATTGATTTTATTCAGCAGGTTTCATCACATAAGAAACACATGGAACTTTCCATTTATTTTCACTGATACAGATAGGATGCATTTCTGGTCTGATCCCCTAATCTACCAAGTCACTCTAAGATCGTAAATCATATTTTGTCATCCCCTTGACATATATTAGAATCGAAAACAACATTTCACATATATTATTTTCAATGTTCATTACGTCTATGCAATGACGTAACACGTCGGCTGACCAATACGACAACTCACAGAATATACTATTCTTATTCTAATTGTAACAGGTATCATTGGATAAATTTGTCTTCTTTCTAGATTTCATTACACCCTTCCCAAATGAATAACTAAAATCTTTCAATTCATTAAGCACATATGTTCCAAACATACGCTAAGTTGGATCGTCAGTATCCATGGTATTGTCAAATCTTCGACCATTGTTTCTATATGGATAGTTCGTTGGAAAGAATTGTCGATGTCCCATAAAACTAAAACTATGAAAATATTTCATTCTTCTCGATCAAATATTCTTCATACAAATAGGACATGACAATCTTCCTTTTGTGATCCATCCATACATCATTTCATAAGCAAGAAAATCCTTGATCATCCACATAAGCGCATCACATACCTAAAATATGTCTTTCAAACATGCATCATATGTGGGAACACCCACATCCGAAATAATTTTCAACTCTTTTATTAAAGTTTGCATGTATAAAACTATATCATTACCGGGATCAGAAGGGCTAGATATCATTATTCTCAAGAAAGTGTAAGGATTTTTCATACACAAACGTGGGGGAAGGTTATAGATGTGTATGAAAACTGGCCATGTGCTATGCAAAGAAAGCATTATCCCAAATGGATTACAACTGTCACATGAAATACCCAGTCTCACATTACACACGTTAGATGGAAATATATGATATCGAGCATCAAATATCTGCCATGAAAATCCATTTGGAGGGTGAACCAAATCTTCATTATTCTTTTTTTATCGGTGTCAGGCCATCACATTTTTACTGATATTTATCTGACATAAAATGGTTCTGTAATCTGGGTATCAATGGAAACTGCCACATTAAATTTTGTGGAACAAGATATGGTGTTGCATCATATTTTGGATTCCATCGAGAGGTTCCACATTTGATACAATCATTTCTTTCAGTAGTTTCCTCCCAAAATAAGATACAATCATTCGGGCAAGCAGGATTTTTTTTAGAATCCAAGTTCATCAACTAACTTCCATTCCATGTAGTGGTTTTAGGTAATATCTGCATCATCTAGAAGTATGTCCTTCAAGAAGGTAAGAATGTAATCGATCACAGTATTTGAAATCCCATACATAGTTTTCCCATGAATTAATCGGATTAAAAATTCCATCTTTTTCATCTTACCACATTGCCGATATACTGGAGTCGGCACATCATCATTCAATTTTTTCACCATATCAACATCGTCATTTTCATTGGACACATAATGATTTAGTGTATAGAATTCTTATTGGTTGGAAATCCTTTCCTTATCATAATGACGAATAAATGGAAACTGATCATATATCAAACTCCCTAATTCAGTCCTATCATTTGGATCATCAACATATTGAGATTCTATTTTATCACAATTGTGATACGACACATAATAGTTTGTTTGGAAACCATATTTGGTTATATGATAGCTAAATGCTTCACAACTCAACCAAGGTCTTCCAACACAATTAGAACATGGGAAGTGTATGCGACCACTATCTGAAGCTTTGTAAAATGAAAAATCTAAAAAGTCGTACAAATTATTTTGAAAATCTGTTGAAATCCGACCAGTTTCGTACATCCAACATCTATCCATTCTGTAAAAAAATTCAATAAGTCATTTCAAAGAAATTCAATAATATTTAAAATCAATCAAAATAATATTTAGGTAAATGAATTTTTTTTTACTTTATATAAAAGCATAACTGACACCTTACTCTATATGAGAATCAAATTAAGAAACACATCAAAATACAGTGTATATAGAAAAATAAGATACAAAATTTCTAATCTCTGTATTCAAGGATTTCCCAGTATGATATTAGAAGTGGATCAAGGAATACAAAATATTTAAGGGTCTTGATGGTATTACATGAGTTTTATACTTTAACTTCCTCAGGGAGATTAGGATGAGGACTAGGATAAGGATCACATCACATGTAGGAATGGCCTCATCTTGTTTCACCTCAACCATGGATTAAAGGATCCTAGGTTTGGAGACATAGATCACATATTAGTAGGGTTTATTTATTGAATCATGTCCCAATTGATTTTATAGTGGATCCTTTAATAGTTATAAATATAGATTTGATTATATTAATACTATTAGTTCCCTAATGTATTACTCAGTCTTCACATTCATTTATTTATGATCTCATCTTTTCTATTTTGCAGTTGTTGACAGATTTTACCCCAATTTTTTAGGGCCTTAATACAATCCTTTTGAAGAGGATGGATCATTATTAGAAATGACCAATGTTTCCTTTAGAGGTTGTATGTTATAGACATAAATGGTATATCATGATCCAATATATTAATAACGTTGATGTTATTTTTGGTACATGACAGTTTACATATTATAAATCTCACATTGATTTTTATAATAAGTGGATTTATTTTACCACCCCTAATGACCTGGAGTACAAAATTACTTGGGAATGAAACATAGAGGTATGTAGACCATGTCCATGTCGAGCCATGATTGGGTCAATTATTGCATAGATGGTAGGTGTGGTTCTAAGAATTAGGAGGCACTATGTCTTGGGTATAACCTATAAACATGATTTAGTTTCAATGATTCCGCTTAGGTTTTTTGGTTCATTTAGTAAATTTCTTATTTGGAAACACCTATAAAAAGGATATCCTGGAATTGTGATGTCCTAAACCAGGATTCCATTCATTAGTGACCCGATCCTAGATGGCCACATGGAATGAAGCACATCAACCAAAATTCCAAATGTTACTGAATAATAGTGAGAGCCATTGGTGTGTCTAGGGGGAGATTATTCCATCATTACCTAAGTTGCACAATTTTAAAATTATTAGTTAAAAAGTGGAAAAAATATAACAATGGGAAAATATTGGAAATGCATAAAAATAACGAAATCAGTAATACCAAATAATAAAAAAAATCATAAATTGAATGATGGTAGTTTATTTCATGTATCAAGAAGAAAAAAACTATTACAACTTGTATGATGTATTACTATACAAGAGGCTCAATAAATACAAAAATTCAACCTAGCTTCTTGAGCTAAAGCCCAATCATCTACTACATGCTCCATCCTATATCATGTGAGTAGTCATTAATCTATAAGATGGTGATTCCCCTTATCTAAATATATAATCATGTAGTTTATTTGGGTACCCAATAGCATCTCGAACAATGTGTGTGATAAAATTCATGTAGGTGACCACTGAGAGGTCTATAACTATCTAGTGTATTTATATAACATTGTAATTTGATGATATGAAAAATTAAGGGGATAAATAAATAATATAAAATGGTTTATATGGTTTTGGAGAAAAAATTCCTTCATCTGTAATGTAGGGTTAATGATATAATTAATTAAACGGATTTGAAAGAAGAAATTCTTGGTTAAATAAAAACAGAAACAAAAACATATACACATAAAAATAATAACTAAAAACTAAAATATTAGATAAATTTCAACAAAAATAAGTTACCACATAAGAAAATACCTAACTTGGGATGCGTTGGATGGAGATTCAGTAAGTGATTTAATATCTTGGATGGAATGGAAGAAGAGGAAGCCAAAGGAGCTCCTAGATTTCCGATAGAGGGAGTTGCTGCAAATTTGGGGGAAGTGCTCCGGTTTAGGGTTCTGTCATAGGAATGGGGGAGAGGAGGGTCCACTGTTAGTTTGGGGGAAACTTTTACCAATGTTTTTTAAAAAATATTGGTAAAAATGTTAGGTCCATACTTATACCAACGGTTCCTTAGAACCATTGGTAAAATTTCCCCTAAGCCATCCTTTTACCAACGGTTCTTTTTAAACCATTGGTAAATGTTTCTCAAGAGGTTATTTACCAACCATTTTAGGAAATTGCTTGTCAAACTCTTTATTATGAATGGTTTTATAAAACTGTAGGTATAGAAGTGTTGGGAAACACCCACATTCCAGTAGTGATCGAACCATAATCCCACCAGGCCCTTGGGACTAAATGGCTAATAACATATAGATCGGGCATCCAATTGATGGGTCCTATGTTGCATTGGGACCCTTGTGATGTGGTAGTTGTTTAGGTTATTTCTTCGTGGGACTTCATTTCATTTGAAGTATTGACCGATGGTTTTAGTAGCGAAATCTCCCCGAATCAATGATTCTTATTATTGGAACCCTGTGTCTGGCTCTACATGAGGACTCTTTAGATCCTGTTTGGGACATCCTCAGATCCTGTGTGGGTCAGTGCTTAGTGATCCTATGTAGTTCAGTGCATACCGATCTTGTGTGGTTCATCTCCAGATCCTGTGTGGGTCATCTTCAGATCATGTGTGGGTCATCTTTGATCCTGTGTGTGTCAACAACAGAGATTCTTGACGATGTAGGATTATCTACAATACGACTAGCCATATATACTTCTGAACATAATTAATACCTTGTGTGATATGATTCTTTACCCTTGTGGTAAACTTTTGTGTGGTGATACCTTCATGGTATTCTTCGGTGTTACTTTACCTTTATGGTACATACCTTTGCAGTGTAACATGTGTAGTACTTTTATCTTCATGGGGTTACCTGTGTGGTACTTCTACCTTCATGGTTTTACCTTTGTGGTATCCTTCCCTCACATGTGAGATGAGTATATATTGATATCCTTAGTATATATATGGGTATATACCTAGGTAGTGTTGATGACTATTTACTCATGTTTTGAGATTAAGGTCCTTCTAGGTGGTTTATCCTTTTTCGATTCTGGGAGACTTTTGGGGGTCTCATGGTTGCTACTGAGTGTTGTTATTGTCACCCCTACACTAGATATACCTGCACCTTGTTGTGACTTGTGTAGAAAAAATAAATCATTGATCGAGGCTGATGGTACTAGGACAGGAGGCCACTCGGAGGTGGACTATTAGACGAGACATACCACAACGATGAATGTTCAAGAGCTGTACCTACCCATCATGTAAGATCCTTGGCAGGTGTTCATAGGATTTGTTCTTAGTTTAACTTTTACTTTCTAGTTGGGCTTGTATTCTGACCCCTTTACGTACTTTACACACTCAGTTTACTATATAGTTTACTTGGTGCTTGTATCTTGATGTGTTCTTGGTTTTTGTGAGTTAACATGTTTAGAGGCAATGCTTTCCCAGTTTTAGGGATGTGATTTTCTGGTGCTAGTCAGCAGAACCTAGCATATGGAAGGTGGGCTTGGGGTTGTCACGACATGGGCCCTGAGGGATAAGTTTTGGAAGAATAAACATAATTGATATATTTTAGTTACAAAATTTTCTTTTCAAGTGACTTTGTCTCAATCTCTTTTCGTGGAGGCATACTTTGATTTATACACGACTTTATTTTATATGCTCTATAATAAAACCATTTTGACTTTTATATTTCTTAAAAAGGAATCTATTTTTAATGAAGAATTTTACTAAATGACAAAAAGAGTATTTCTTTTAAACATACATGATTAAAATTACCTTTATGCCACCATGATCATTGTTTGATATTTGGATTCCCTTATATGTTATAGTATTTCTAAAAGGAAAATAAATATTATATACCATTTTACGTATTTTGGTATTGAAATTTTTTTTATAATGTATTGATTATGTCAATTTCTTGAACTGATATTTTTTATTGTAATTTGGAAATGTTATCTTTCATTTAATCATGTTCATGTGTTATGATTCTTTTATGGTTTTCATTATTGTTTACATATATGAGTGGTTCCATGATAAACCATGGGTGGGTGAGCCCGATATTGGTCTCCAATGCATTGGGTAATGTGATAGAGGTAAACATTAATGTTTCTCCTAAGAGATTTAGGAAATATACCATTATGGGTATTCAAAATATAACTCTCTACATAGTTGTGAAAGATACAATGTATGTATGTTATGGATGCAACATGTTACCTTTATTATTTATGATTTATATGTGTTATTTATAAATCTTATGATTTAATGAGGTATGTTAAATAGCTTTTGATTTGTATATATTTGACGGAATAATGTTTTATTTCTTTATTTTATAACCCTTTCTGAGATATTTATGCATATATCATGTTTAAAAATGTTTTTCACCTGGTATAAGGAAGGGTAAGAGAAAGTAAGAATTCAAGAGGATTTATATCAAGAAAATAATTCTTGTTTTCTTTTAAGTGTTTTTATTCTATGAAAAAATGGATTCCGAGTAGAAGTGTCAACTTTATAATATTTTAGATGTAATGTAATATTTACTACATATGTCCATAAAAGTATAACCAGAAAATATTTTCAATGTTAATTATTTAAATAACTCAAGATTACATAATGTTTTAGGCTAGGGACTTATAACAATATGGGGTCTATAACAACAATATTTCCCTTCCATGTGGTATAATTTTAGCTCTACACATAAACCTCAATAAAATTATACATCTAGAAGCATGTGAATTTGGTCCATAGAAAATTAAATATTGGAATTAACTATAATATGTGTTTATTTCATAGATTAAAAAATAAAAACTATAATAATTATGAAAATTAAAATAATGCTAAAATATATATTTTTTATATAATTTTATTAAATGAATTATTGAGGAATTAAACATGATCTGGTTTACTAATTTCAATGGAAAAATTAAATATAATTTTAATTAGAATATAGATTTTATTTACTCATGAAAATTAATGAATGTTCCATAATAACTTGTGTATATTATAAATAAATAAATCATGTAAACATATGTTAAAAACAATAAAGGTAATATCAAGAAAAAATTCATAGATATATTCTAATATGAGTGTTCTTTAAACCATACATAATTGGAAATAGTATATTTTGAGTTTTATTCAACCGATAGTGTAATGATAAAAAGTATTTTGAAAACATCTCAATTAATGGATTCAAAATTACCCTTTTTTATATTAACTTCTTATTGTCTATTAAATCATTGAAATATAATTTTTTGGAAACATGCATTGAAACATGCATTGAAATCTTTTCTCAACAACAACTATAAAATAATTCCCATGTCCCAAACCATGAAATGAAGATCCAATTTCCCATTTTAGAGGGTCTAAAATTTATAAGACATTCTCACCATTTATGATATGATATACCAATTTATAATACATATTTAAAAAAATTAAATTGAATTAAATGAATATGAAATAGCATATTTATTTTTCTAGATAACTAAATAAAATCAAAAGTTAGGTTCTAGTAGCCATCATACTTCATTGGTTTTTTGAATATTTTCACTACATGGTCTTTTAATGATATATATACAAACTAGATATCTCAATATTCCATCTAATCCACTATAACAGGCCACTAATTCTCAATATTTTTATATAACAAATATTTAATTGGATTCATTAAAAAATTGAATATATGTTTGTTGACATTTTTAGCTGTCAAAAAATTCCGAAATTCAACCCTCTTGTTTTTTATTTGTTAAATTAATGATGTAATTTTAATATTGAAATATGAAACAAAAATAAAATAATTTTTTCACTAAATAGAATTAGTTTTTAGTTATTATATTAACATGAAATGAATAAGACTATAATAAAAAATATATCTCTAGAAGTTCATTTTAGATCTCCCATGTCCCCTTTACAATCTTGGGAAAAAATTAATTTTAAAATTATTTATATATCTCTTAACTAAATTGAATCGTTGGATATTTTTTAAATTTATCATGATCTAATTTACATTTATAATACACATGTTTTTTTGCTTCCTTAGAATTATCCCAAAAGTGTGACAACATACACAATATAAATTCATGAATATTTTATATAATGTTAGATTTTTAGCAAATATAGAAACTTTATTTGAACAACTCAATTAAATAATATTTCAAAATAAGTCTCAAATCATTGAAATTTTTAATTATTTTTACTTAGAAAAGAAAAGACTTCAAAACGGTTCATTTTATTCCCATCAAAAAAAATTTCAGTAACATACAATGTCACAAGGGGTGAGTATTTGTATCCTTTTTTATAGAAATTAATTTCATCCTTTCTGTTCCGAAAAAATATTCATATAAAACTCTTTTTAATCTTATATTATCATGATTATGGTGATTTTTATCTCTAAATGTTGTTTTTTTGATTTAATGATTTAGAATTCTCAACATCAAGGATAAATCACAATATATACCCAATCTATAAATCGTATTCAGGTTTTTAATTAAAGATCATTATATTTAAATATATTTTCAAAATACTATAATTTTATTTTGTAAAAATCACAAGATAATAATTTTTTTAATTATTATGACTATGTGTTTTCTGAAAATAATTACGCACTATTTGAAAATAACCCTTCAAAAGAAGATAAGATGCATTTTTAAATGTTTAATATGTTATTTACATTATTTTTACAAACCTATTTCATCACAATAATATTACTCCCCCTATTAAGTGATACTAATTTTGTTACATCATTATTATTATTTAATTTTATTTTCATATTTATACATATTTTTTAATAAAATAACATCTCATTCATATAGTATTACTATTGTCCAATCCTCATGTTCTAAATAAATTTATATAATCATTGTTAGACCTAAAATACAAATTCTTATGTTTTTTAGTCATTGAAATTATAAATTTTAAAACAGTCATGTTATTATCTCCAATTATGTTATTGGACCTAAATATTTTCAATGTCTTCATAGCTCAAATACAACATGTAATTAGACTTCTTCATCACTAAATATTTTATATAATATTATATGTTTTAAAATCCAAATATACAAATTTAAAACATACAATTATAATTATTCTAATTTCCATGTGCATCATTAATTGGTAATGATGTTAATGAAGTTGCATGATTATAAATGATAATAAAATTATTGTTCTATGAATATTATTTATACTAATTCTATAAAATGTATAATTCTTATAGAATTGTGTATTAAAAAAAATCATTATTTTCACATTCATCCAAATTTCCTTATTACATTCCATTAACCATGAAATAACACGGTCTATACAAACATTATTTATAATTATGCAGGGTGTCATATCAAACCATATCCTATAATTTGAATTTACTGAATTTTTTTAACTTAAAAATATATATATAAATATAGGTAATAATTATTATTGTTTTCCGCAAAAATAAAATCTACGTGACATGATCCAATAACATGTTTACTCACATATAAACTAATATACCTTTATTCCATTATATGAATAATTTTTTTAAATTGTGTATAGAGTGATATTTCAATGACTTATCCCATCATTCTTTAGATATACATTAAATCCATCATTATTTTATTAGGATCCATTATCAATATAAAATTACTATATGAATGATTTAACATTCAGAATATATTTATAATTTTTCAAATTTATAAAGTTATTATAAATTTCAAATTATTTAAAAACCAAAAATAATTCTTGTAAAATAAATATCAAAAGTAATGATGTTATTTTCTTATTTGGTTATGTTCAGTCTCATTAGGACACAAACATCTAAAGGTATTAGTTCCAGTGGCTTCTTTATTTTTATTGATAATATATTCTGTATTTTTTTTAAAAATATTTCCAATGTGAGCACCCCCATATTCTCGTAAGTAACCATTTATTTATTATTTTATGTATATAATGTATTTGGGTAAATTTTGGAAGAGTTGAAATATCTTTAAATATATTTTTGGTGCTAAAGGGAATGATAATAGGCTACACGTAGTTTGTAAAAACCAAGTGATAACCTATGATAAACTGTGTAATTAGAAAATGACTTAGGTCTTATGAGGGATGGGCCTTGGCATGGATGGTTCTTTTTTATAGAGACTTTTCAAGGAGTCCATGTGACATGTCATCCTTAAGAATGTTTATAATATATGGTTTGTATGCAGTTTTCCTAATAGTGCAAGTAAATCATGCACATTGTCAAATTTAAAACCTTAAAAAGTGTATCTAATGTGTTTCTTGCTTTAAGTGCCTCATTTCCCCCACCCCTACGAGTCCCTAACTCATTATTTATCATCCCAAATGATCATGTAAGGATTTACCATTGATCCAAATGTCATATGAATGACTCACATGTTGATTAGAAGCTAATTCATTGTTGTAGGTGTTCGTTCTTCATAGTTCGTGACATCTTTCTTAGATCTACTTCTCTCCTATACTCGGATTCATAGATCTAAACCTGATTTGGGTATATATAAGGTTATTGATGTCGAATAAGTTTATATTTTTCTATTTTTGTGATAGGGGGATGATATCTAATGTGGGTTTATGATGTTTTAACCTAGTTTTTTTGCGTTCTTCATCAGTTTATCATTTTTTTCAAACCTCTTGAGTAAGGATTCTTCACTATCAAATATTATTTATAGACATGATCGAATTAGTTTCGAAATGGTTCAATTGATATAAATATATTTTGAAATCATGGTGGAAAGCATGATATAAATACTCTATAGTGATTATTTTTTGTTTTTGGTGAAATGGTGGAATTTTGGTGAACTGATGTGAAATGTGATTTAGTTTCATGAATTTAAAATGGAAATTTAAAAAAATTTATTGGTAGGAATTTAAAATTAGCCTTTTTTATGATGGTTTAAGAATAAAAGTATTTCATTATTAAAATTATTTTGGAATATTGGCATTTAAATGGTTTTAAGCATAGTTGGTGTGTGTGTGTTCATGTTACATTTTTGAGGCATGGTTGAAATATGATTTTTTTCTCCATTATAATAGCGTAATGGAACATGGGAAATAAATACCATTTCGAGAAATGTTATATCGATGAGAGGCAACTCATGATTATGGTACTATCATAATAAACCTTGCATAGTTGGTGTTGCGGGGGTGTAAAATAATATGGTTATGCCAAATGGAGTTTTTGAAATGGTTTTAATATTATACTTTCATTTCATTGATGAATAATATATTTTGATTCACGATTTGATTTTATGGTATATGATTATATGTTGTTATAAACTTTTATAAAATTTGTTTATATTTAGTTATAAACTGTTTTGGAAGGTGTTTATATTTAGTTATAAACTATTTAGGAAATTGTTTTATATAAAATATTTTATATAAATGGTTCTAACTCTTCTATCCTTGTGGCGAGAGTAGGGATGTCATTTTGGAAAACCTATTACGTTTTATTAATCCCCCCTACTTTTTCACAATGGTACTTCTAACGAAGTCATATATACATACATTGGAAAATGTAATGTATCAAACGACTTTTGGACTACCTTTTGATACTTAGGATGGTTGGTAAAGTTGGAGCATGGATCATGTTGGGAATTGAGTCTTATATTTTTCTTTGAGTCATGTTAAAATTTCTTCTACAATTTATTTTGATGTATTAGTCTTCTTATTTTTCACTTGATTTGATTCTAATTCCCAAAAAAATGATATATTTGGTCATTTTTTATGTTTATCATGCATGATTTAGTGATTGGGTTGGTTACACTGTGATGGGTTAGTTGGTTTATTCTTAAAAAAAAATCATCCCCCACATGTATTGATTTCCTTAAAAAAATATATCCTAAACATTGGTTCCTTGGGGATATTGATTAAGGCCACATATCATCCTTCCACCCTCTCAATCCAATTAGGGGAAGGTGGGATGTTTCTAATGATATCAGTTTTGTTCCGTCCAAAAGTATGTTTCAGATAAATGATATTAGTATGTTCCTTTACATGTAGAACATGTAGTCATCACTTTTCTTAGCCTTGAATTTGAATTAATTTAGTTCTATTTCCTAGTTTGTGATTTGGACATGAGTAGGATTTTTGAGACCTGAAATTTAAGTCATTAAAAGACATAACTAATCGTTTTATACTGAGCATCAAGTTTCTTAGAAGTTGGGTACATATTTATTTTGTCGAAAATTATAGGATATTGTAATCTCATTTTCATGTTTTTAATTAATGACAATATCATTACATGCATTAGAGGATTGAATTCCAAGTATGATTTTATATTTATATTTGGGTAATGATATATGATTTTTTGCATTGTGTTGAATTTTTAAAAATTATTCATTTTTTTCTAATGAAAGCCTTTGAAAAGAGAATAGTTTGTGTATTTTGAAAATGGTTACATTATCAAAATTTATTTGAATTTTTATTTAATGTTATTTTTAAATATAGAAAATTGTTTTTGGATATCCATGTTGTGATAGTTATTTTGGAAAAAATTGAAATGCTAAACCTTCAGTTTCTAGATAGTGATACTTATGGAATTTCTTGTCGGTATAGAGTATGGTTCCTGATTGTCCTCATAGATACCAACCAGGGTAATCTAAGAAGAATATAGTTCCACCTGAGCCGTAGGTTAATGAATAGGTGGTCAAGAGTATCATCCAAGAATTTAAGATTATGGACACATGGAACCATAGTGTTGATCAAATACTGGTGGATCAATAAATCTAGTTCCAAAAATAGAATCCACCAAACTAACAGGGTGATTTAGAACTTGAAATGTAAGAGGTGTTTTTGAACAAGATAAATTATAAATTCAATTACATCGGCACACTAATGGATCGAATGTAAAGTTGGAGACATTTATGCTTGAGTACCTTTCTCGGTAGAGGTGGGAACTAGAACTGCAATGCTCAAGTAGATAATGTCCTTAGTTATGTTGATTTGGATGAATTGTTCAACATGTAATTCATTCCTTACATGATCAAGATTCAAATAATGATGAAATTCATAATCATGAAGCTGGAAAATATCGTTGTCATAGAGTATGCATCTAAATTGATGAATTGAGTGTGCTTTACAAGTGAGGCTATGGCTAGTGTGTCGATGAAGTCATGGATCATCAAATCAGGACTAAGGAAAAATATTAACTCAAATATTTATATTATTTACATTACTGACTATAGAGAGAATGTTAATAGATATATAGTTGATTAAAGGGAGGTCTCAACATACATGGAATGAGGACATATGTTGATACCCATTGAACTGATGACAACACTAATGCTTGGAGAAAGCAGATGAGGGACACCTACTTACATGGTGGATGCAAGAATGATAATCAGATAGTTGGATTCATGAATCTTCATCTGAGACCCATGTCCATACCAGTATCTTTCAGATGTGGTTCCTTCAACCACATGAATCGAGACTGCATAACACCACCAAGATCATAACATAATTTCAACATGATGGTACATCATAAGCTCTATTAACCCAATGTAGTGAGGTTGGGTTCTCGAGTCACATCTTAGGTGTCATAAGAATCATATGGTTTTAGGGGGTGAGGATAGTAGAATCAGTCTCATCAACTGAATAGATCCAACCATTGTGATTATAAGAGTACTATGAAATCACTACAAGGGATATCAAAACATGGAACCAATGAACAAAGTGTTGTAATGAAGCAATAATATGGGGATGAGTATTTGATTGTGGATGGATAGGCTAGACCATCAATGGTGGATGGTACAATTATTTTTTAATTATACCATTATGATATTTTTGTTTGATATTGCTGCCTCACATTCCATCATTGATAGGCGTCCTATCGGTTTTCAATGTATGAAACTTAAGATGATGGATTTGGTGATAAAAGATCAGTCTCATTTTTTCTAAAGATAATTTCAAGACATTATATATAAAACATGTTCTATAACATTTGATAGAGATAAGATTAAATGGGGCCATTTAGTTATGTTTATATATTTCTATGATGTAATCATGGGTATTGATTGGTTGACAATGGTCAGGTATCACAATGACTATTATACAAAAAAATTAGTTTTGTGACTTACGACAGTGCCGAGAATCTCTTCAGAGGATATAGGTTTGTAATGAAAGGTGAAATAGTGTTTTTTGGAAAACACATGGGATTTATCACTTATCGATTGGTAGAATTAACTTTTGCATTGAAATAATAAATTAATGATAACAGTTTTCTAGAAGTCTTGGATCCATTTCTAAGAAGTTGTTGCCAAAAACATCTCGGGGTTACTGCCCATAATTGATGTAGAGATTACTATTGATCTCCATCCAGGGACAAGCCGTATTTCTATTTCATCTTATATGATGGCACCAATAGTCTAAAATAAATTGAATGTGTATTAGGAATTGTTGGGAAAAAATGGGTTCATTTACTTGAGCACATCTCCATGGGTAGAACTAGTCGAGTTCATCACGAATGTAGATAGAACTCTAGGTATATGTATGAATTATTGTATGCATATCAAAGTTATGATCCAAAATTGGAATCCAATTTCAAAAATATATGACATGTTAGATCAATTGAATGGATATTTTTGGTTCAATAATATTTAGTAGTGTTTATGATATCACCAATTAACAGTTTTGATAGAGAATAATTTTAAAAAACCTTTCAGAAACAAATATGGATATTATGATTTTGTGGAAATGGATTTCGATCATAAAAATGAACTAGAAGTCTTTATATAAATTACGAATATCATATTTCAGAGATACATAGAATCCTTTTCTCTGAATTTTTTGGATTTCATATTGGTGTATTCATGTGGAAGGGGTGAGCATGAAAAAAACATGAAATCAATGTTGAAAATATTGAGAGAACATAATTTGTATACCAAAATTCCAAAGTGTAATTTTTTTATACAAGAAGACTACTTTCAAGGCCATTAAATTTCATAAAAAGTCATGTTAGTGGATCGGGAGAACATATAAGCAGTTATCTATTGGTAACATCTAAGGAAAGTCATTGAGATATGAAGCATTCATGGTTTCACTGGTTATTATTGATGCTTTTTTATGACTTATCATGATTATCATAGCCGGTGATAGGCTTCAAAAGGAAGAATGATCCATTTCAATGGACTAAAGAAAGACATAAATCTTTCCAGCATATGAAATTGTGTCATACATCCACACCTACTATGATTATTTAGAATCGTGACAAGGGTATGTAGTGTATTGTGATGCATCAGGATATGGGTTGGGATGGGTTTTCATTCATGGATATCATCGTTTTGCTTATATATCAATGAAATCAAGGGTTCATGAGAAGAGTTACTGAACATGTGATTTAGAATTAGAAGCCATTGTCCATTATTTAGAGACATGTTGTTATTATATCTTTATTGAGATATTTATTGTGTTCATAGATCCTAAGATATTGGAAGATATTTTATCACAAAGATATTTGAATCTGAGGAAAATGAAATGGATGAAGTATCACTAGATTATTGACGTTATGTTGATGTATACATTGGGTAATCGAAATTTGGAGGCTAATGTATTAAGAAGAATGACATATAGTTAGTTGGAAAAAGAAGCTTTATATGATTGGCAGTTGATTTTGGTCCTTACCAACAAGCATTTGGATTGTTAATACTGAGGAAATGTTGGGGTTTTATTTCCAATTTTCATAGTTTCTATTTTGTAGAATATGTCAATAGAATCAAATACATCTAATTCTGAATAATTCAAAATGTGTTCTAAACTCATGGGTGGGGAGACCATTGAGTGTTGGAGGCTGGATGGGAGTACATTGTTGTGGTTGTGGAATCATATGGTCATACTTATGTATTTATAGGATCAAAATCTTCCTGATTACCACCATTAGATATTGGAATCACATATAGGAATATAGAATATATATAAGGATTTTAATGTATAGTTATGGTGGAATGGTATGACATAGAAGGTGGCTGGGTTCATTTTAAAATGCTTAACTTCTCAGCAAGTTAAAACTGAACATCATTGAACAATATGTATGTTGTAGTCTTTACATATCCTAGTGTGTAAATGGGAGAAAATATTGATGTGTTTTTTCAAAGTTATCCCATGATTAGTTCAAAAAACATGATGCCATATGGGTGATTGTGGATCACCTCACTAAGTTAGATCATTTCATCCCTATTTGTGAAACTCACAGAGTTAAAGATCTATAAAAAATCTATTTCCATGATATAGTAAAGAGACATGGAATACCATTTTCTATCATATCAAATAGAGATCCGAGGATCATGTCTCATTTATATACATCATTAGAGAAATCCATTGGTAATTAGTTGACTATGACTACAATGTATTATCCTCCAATGGATAGGAAATCCAAAACAATTGATTAATATGATTGAAGACAAATTTATTGCCCATGTAATGGATTTTGGTGGTTCATGAGAAGATCATGTTCCATTTGAGGAGATATCGTATAATATCATATTCAAGACTCGATACACATGTCTTCCTTTCAATAATTTTATTCGCATCCTTGTCGTTTCCCACTATGTTGGGTGGAAATAGGTGTGATGTCACTAGTTGGTCTAAGCCATGTCCTTAAAACAACCCAGAATATTATGTTGATCAGAAAGAGAATAGAGACAACTTAGTGTCCTCAGAAACCTTTTGAAAATCATTGTTGATATCCATTGTCGTTCGTGTTGAGTGACCATGTATTTTTTAGGATCTCTCCAAGTATTGGATATCTATGTTAAGCGATAAAGGGAAAGTTATCTCCTCAAAATATAGATTTTGAGATACAAGACTGGGTCGAAGAGGTGGAATATTTTTTAAAATTTCCACAATGGTTCATTTTAGATTATAATGTCCTCTATGTATCACAACAGTAAAATTATCATCTTGATCCTAACCATATGATCAGATGGGGTCACATAGACCTTGGTTAGAATGCGCATTGGTATATATCCCAGTGCAGATTGTTAACACCCATGAAAAAATATTTCAGAAAAAAAGCACATATCCAGTGTGATTTTAGTTGAATCATAGTTAGATTCAACAAGATACATGGGAACGTCAAAATTTAATGAATGTGAAATAGTTGGAACTCTTTCAACATAAGAATAGTTTTCTATATTCCAATGATGGAGATACCAATGGTGGGGAGAATCTAGCATCCCCGGATTCTGGTAAGTATCACTATATTTATGATCAAATATATATAAATTATATTGGTGTCATTTGGAAGAGTGATGAAAACATTAAATGCGTTTTTCATGCTAAAGGGATGGTTCATGGGATGCACACATTTTGTCCAAACTCTGCAAAAGCCTAGGAGAAACCATGTGCATTGAAAATGGATTGGGTCTATTGAGGTAGTTAATATAGCATATGCATGGCACAATTATGGAGATCATGTAAGGACACTGTGTAAATGGCCATCCATACACATGTGGCTAAAAAATAGTTAGCGTAGTGTTTTCCTAACCACGTGACTAAACCACGAGCATGGTCAAAGATAGATCCTAAAAAATCAGATCTAATGCATTTTTTCCTTTATGAGATTCGTCTTCCCTCATAGGAATAAATATCAGGGGATTTTGTTTTCCAATGGTCAATGAAAATTCTCCCACTGATCTTGAGGTGAACCAAAGGCTTTACCAGGTGATTAAATGATGATTGTTAGTGGTGGTTTTTTGTTCTTCATCATTATTATTTTTCTTAGATCGACTTCTCCCCTCATCCTAGTTTGTTATAACTATGTCTGCTATGCGTAGATCTATGGTTATGGATGATGAATAAGATTATATTTGGTTTCGTTTGTGATGGGGGAAGTGATGTGAGGTGGTTTTATGGAATTTTAACTGGATTTCATTGATATTCATAGTTTATTTATCATTTTTACCAAAACTCTGATGGTAGGTGGCTTCACTCTCCACTCCTCTAATTATAATTAATTGGATTGGTTTCAAATTTCTATATTGATTGTAATGGATTAAAAAATCTTGTTACAAAGCATGAAATAAATCCTCTTTAGTGATGATTTATTATATTTCGTGAAATGGTGGAATGTTGGTGAATTTCTGTGAAATGTGATTTAGTTTCATGATTTCAAATTTTTAATTTTAAAATATGTACATAATGGAATTTTGAAATGGACTATTTGAAAAATGATATTCAATAAAAATATTTTTTTATTGTAATGTTTTTGGGAATATTGGTATTATAATGGTTTTGAACATACTTGGTGTGTGTATTCCTATTGAATTTATAAGGAATTATTTCAATATGAACTTTCCCTCGATGCCAACGGTGTAATGGAACATGTGAAATAATTTCCTTGTGATGACATGTTTGATCAATGAGAGACTGCTCTTGAGTATAGAACTATCATAACAAAGAATGACTAGTTGGAATTGTGGTGGTCTGGAATAAAATGGTTATGTCAACTAAAGCTTGTGGAATGGTTTTAATAGTATGGTTTGGTTTCTTTATTGAATAATGGATTTCATTGGAATTTTTTTTATTATGGTACTTTTTTATATCTAGTTATAAACTATTTTATAAGATTTTTTTATTTAGTTATAAGATATTTTAGAAGTTTTTTATATTTAGTTATAAAATAATTTGTAAATTTTTATATGTTTTTTGTTTTATATAAATGTTTCCATCTATTATATCATAGTGGAATTATTAGGTAATTAATTCATGAAAACCTATTATGTTTTAGTACTCACCCCTTATTTGGCACATTTTTTCTTTTGAAGAGTTCATCTATCGGGACATGGGAAATTTTAATTTATAACAAGACTTTAGCACTACCATGTGATACATGGGATTATTGATGAATTAGGATCATTTAACTTGTGGGGAATGGAGTCTTGTAGTTATATTTGAGTCTTGTCATATTATCATCCACAATTTATTATGATTTAGTATAATTCCATTGTTTCACATGATGTGAATATGATTCTCATTAATGAAATATAATGTTGTGTTTCATGTTTATCATCCATTATATAGTGATTTGTATATTTTCTCATTGTTTGTTATATGGTTTATTCTTAAATAGAAAATCACAACCCCATTGGATTGAATCCCTTTGGCATTTATTTCTATCCTTTGAAACCTTGGGGATGTTTTTAAGTCCAAGTAGAATCCTTCCACCATCTCTATACAATGAGGAGAAGGATAAATGTTAAAATACAAAAAAACATACTGTTAAATTCATAGTACAAATTTATATTGTTTATGATATATACTTATTAGAAGTGAATTTTTATGATCATTTGATCAAATTGCCCATGTTTTTTTGTTTCAATTGTCATTTTCCTCCATCAAAGTCATTCAATAAGTGATTCTAATTTTACAAATATTTAATATTAGTAGTTTATATTACTCATTGATAAATTTTATAACCGTTAACCTATAAATGAAACAATCATAATTCTAAAATTTACCTTATCCTATTATCGAAATGTTATGAAACACTACATATACTGTGTCAAAATTAATAAATAAAGAGAACAATGTTTTATTAAAAATATTCTCACCAATTTGGTCACGCAAGTGTCTAAGAGGACAGAAGACTTGCGCGCCGAGACTGGGTTGCACAGGTGACTTGCATGCAGTCGCGTAGGGTGGTCAATTTTCCTATAAATACAGGACCACCCCTCTTCATTCTTCACCAGAGTTCAACAATTTGAGAAATCAGTGCTCTCGTCGCGCATGTGTGGTGGTCATGCAAGTGGTGTGTGGGTCGTGCAAGTGAAGTTGCACGCCAGTGTGAGAAGTTGCACGCCGGTTGGTAGTTGCGAGCCAATATTGGTTTGGGAATAAAAGGAAGAGAGTCGCGCAATGTTGGAGTTGGTGAATCTTGTTTCGCGCAAGTGTCTGAGGTGGAATTGCACGCCCGTTGTGACTTGCGCGCCGATACTTGCACTCCGAGTAAGGTTTATTTCCAGCAGTGATTTTCAGGCTGCGTGGAAGCTGGAAGTCTTCCCGATACCTTCGGTGCAAAAAGATATTCATCTACCGGTGAAAGTTGTACTTCAACATAGCATCTACATAAAGAGGAAGATGCATTCTTTCATACAAGTAAAGAGACCTACATGTCTATAAACTGTGAGTGGATCCTTTCCAGAGTAGTGATCAAAGGAAGAGGAAGAAGGTGATCCTCTCCACCGGCAGTGAGCCAGAGAGAGAAATTGGGAGTGACCCTTGGAAAAGCAGTGAGATGACCCTAAATCTTGTAAAGGCAGTGAGCCTGGGACAAAGTGACTGTACCCGAACTTTTTATCCACATCTAGTGATGAATAGTGGAATTTGGTAAGACTGGCAACTTGTCGGCGTATGCTCCTTGCATGTAGCCCAGTGAGGGTGAACCAAGTAAAAATCTCTATGTCTGCCTGTTTGATTCCCTGCACTGCATTCAAAGCATCATCATTAGATAAAGAAGTAAAGAAGTGATCATAGTTTACACACTAGAGCAAACAAAGTGACCCTTGTAATAAAGAGGTCAAGATCCAGTGGGGTAGGAAGAACTTTGAAAAATAATATCCATACCTTGATTCACACCCCCCCATCTTTGGGAATATAGGCCCATATTGGTCCTAACAATTGGTATCAGAGGGATGGTTGATTTTATCAGATTTGTTTTCTCGGACTTGGAGTAGTTGATCTTTGTGGTTATAGAATCAGTCTGCTCTTATATCAGTGTGCCATGGTAAAGGAAAAAACATCAAAGAAGAATTCGAAGTCAGGTGGTATTCCTCAGTGTGGAAGTGTGTATGGAAAAAGTGTGATTCAGTTTAAGGAATCAAACAACTTTCTGAATGAAGGCCTAGATGAATATGATAGAGAAAAGATTGATTCACTCAATCATGATACATGAATGAGTGAAGTACTAAAACATCAAAGTGATAACGAAACAACTGATGATGAAGTAATTGTAAGAAGGAGGCCAGTAGTAGATGTATTCAACATGACATTGATATTGGACTAGAAGTTGGATGAAGAAGTCAAATCTAAAGATATTCGGATCATAGTATTGGAGATTGAGGTCAACAAGCTAAGAGGCATAAATCAAAGGCTTAATGATGTGGTTACTGACCTAGAAGAGAAGAATGATTCTCAAGGTGATAAACAACAAGAAATGGAAAGAATGAAAGGAAAACAAAAGGCTGGTGGTTGTGAAGAAAATCAAAATTCTAATGAAGTTCAAAATATGAAAGCCATAATTTATGATCTTGCTACATAGTTGTTTGAGCTAGTTCAGAAGAATCAAAGGCTACAACAAGAGATTTTATGTTGTTCAGATTTTCTTGAAGAAGAAAAATTGAAAGCGAAGGAGAAAAGTGGCATGGTGGAAAAGCTCATAGAGGAACTAGAAGATGAGATGAATAGCGGAAAGAATCTCAGAAGAGAACTCAATGCCCAAATTGAATCAAGGGATATGATGATTCAAATGTTGGAAGAAGAGCTCGAATCAGTCAAGAAGGAAGTGGAGAAATACAATGCTAAATGAAAGCCCAAAATGAAGGATTCCTTACATTTGCTATTTGATTATACTTCGACAGGTGATGAAGAAACGAAAAGAAAAATTTCTATTTCTGAAAAGGGGAAAGAACAAATTTTCTCAACTCAAAGACCATACAGTCTGGGAACAACTGGTATCGGATTTGATGGATCCCCTCCCGTGCAAGATAGAAAGAGAGTTGTGAACAGTTCCAGATGTGAAATAAATCCTATAGGTGCTGGAGATAGGCCTAAGAGGACAGTTACAGAAATTAGTGCTGACATGTGCTATTTCTGCGGGATTCATGGCCACACATCATGCTTCTATTTAGAAGCTCATGAATACATTTTAGGCTATGAAAATAGAAACTACACAAAATATGAGAATATGAAGAAGCGTCAGGAGAAATCTGAGGGAAGAGTCTCTCAGAGGAAAACATTCATCAGATGCTACTACTGTGGTAGAAAGGGACACACAATGAGTATGTGTCAGGAAGCTCAGGAGCTCAATGTCATAGGAAGAACTCAAGCTACATCAACATCTCAACATATAAATGATGAAATGAGGTATGTCTTTAATGGAAGATGTTTTATATGTTCTGATCATGGGAATTTGGCCAGATAGTGCAGCAAAAAGAAAGCGGGGAATGAAAAGGAACCTAGAAAGAGAATTTCAACTTCAGTGACGCATAATGAGAAATTATACAGTGGAAGACAAAGTGGTAAGGTGAAAAATAGGCTTAGAGCCTCAGTGGAATCACATGGAGCTGAATGAAAGGTGTATCTGTCACCTTATCTTTCACACTCACAACCATCCTCTAAGAAAGAACATGAACATACCTGGACGAAAAAGGGAGGAAACACTACAGCTATGAGTAAGGAGAATGTACATTCAATGGAGGACCTACCACCAACGTAAAATAGGGTGGTGACTCATAAATCTGATAAAAGGCAGACAAACAAAGAATGTGTTGAAAAAATCACAAGTCATGTGCCACAGAGAAGATTGGAAGAAAAAGGAAAATCCATGAAATAGTGGAAGAAACAAGGGAAGATGACAAGAAAGGAGATTCCTACTAAGAGAACTAATCAAAGAAAATGGAATATTGGTAGAAAATCAAAGAAGGAAATGTGTACTAGTGGTTCTATACCCCATGTGATGAGAAAGGATGGGCCTACAGAATATAAATATCAGAAAAAGGCTCAGAATGTGAGTAAAGAATGCCTAGTCTTATGGCCAGAGCAGTTAAAATTGGCTAGACAGCTAGAACATGTAAAGAAAGAGTGCGATGATCTACAAGAATGAATCAAAGGGTTGACACATCAAAATCAACCAAAATCCTCATCTTGAGGATTCCAGATATACCCCTCTCCCTATGTATATAAATGCTATTAACTGATGATTCATGTGTTTCAGGTTTTAGGGAGATACGATCCAAGGGGAAGTGGCATCTAAAGATGCAAAGTGGAGATCTGATATGCTTCAGTTTTTTGATTGACTCAAATCAGGTATCAACATTGATAATGAAAGGGAGAAACAGAGCACAATAGGAAGTGATTGTGTTATTGAATTTGTCTCTTGTTTCCTACACAGAGTTCCAACTCAGTAGGCTTAGAGATTTGGTTAATGGCTCGATTTTGTGTGCCAGATTAGAATAAATGATGCATGAGGAGAAGAATGGTTAAGAGTCTAAAAAATGGGACTAACCCCAGGAAGTGTTTCATAACATAGGGGGAGCATTATTTAATGGAAAAATCATATGTAAGAGCCATCAATGCAATAATCAGATGACTCAACTCAGGTGTTGTCTATGGAGGGAAGAAAAATTGCAGGGGAAGCAGCAATAATAAAACATTTCATGATTATTTATTTTTCACTTACAATGTGGTATCAGCTGACTGCTTTCAGGATACCTTGAAGCTACGAGAGAAAATCCAAGGGGTGTCAACAAAAATATGAGAGAAAATGTTCAAAGAAATGACGTTATTGAACATTGACACGGAGAAAATTATCTGAAAGAAATGAAGACACTGAAGAATTATTTAGTGAAAAATTTCCTAACGAATGTGTTGAGGAAGAAAGTAACACAAGGGAAGTATAAGTGGCTTATAATGATTTAGAAGAAGACACCAATGATGAACAAGAAAGTGTCTAGTCTGTGCATATAATAAAGGCAAAGAGTTGAGTTGAAATTTATAGATAGAATATCATTGGTGATCAGACAGATCCTGTTCAGACTTGAAGAATGAACTCATTACAACAAACATCATTTTTATATCAGGTGAAGCCAAAATGTTTTTCCGATGCAGCTGAAGATGAAAACTAGGTTCAAGATATGAATGAAGAGCTTGATCAGAATGAGAAGAAATAGACATGGGAGATTGTTTCGAGGCCAGCGGACAAGAATGACATCATGACTAAAATGGGCCTTTCACAACAAGATAAATGAATATGGAACAATGGTTCGAAACAAAGCACGACTAGCGTGCAAGGGATACTCCCAGATAGAGGGAATAGATGTAGATGAGACATTTTCACTGGTTCCAAGGCTGGAGACAATTGGATTATTTTTGGCCATAGCGGTGCAAATAAAGTTCAAAGTGTTTCAGATGGATGTCAAATCCGCATTCTTGAATGGGGTTCTGGAAGAAGAGGTGTACATTGAGCATACATATGGTTTTCTCATTCATGAGGATGAGAACAAAGTTTTCAGGCTGAAGAAGGCGTTGTATGGGATGAAACAAGCACCAAGAGCATAGTACTGAAGGCTTGATCAGTACTTGAAGAAGCGTGGTTTCTAGCATGGTGGAGTTGATTAAAATCTCTATTTCAACAACAATAGTAATCAAAGGATGATGGTGTTGGTCTATGTAGATGACATAATATTTGGTGGATCAGATGAATCTTAGTGTAGACAGTTTTCTGAATTCATGAAACATGAGTTCAAAATGTCAACGATTGGAGAGATAACGTTTTTCCTTGGTCTACAAGTGACACAAGGATGGAATGGATCATTCATTTCTCAATCCAAATATTCCAAGGAGGTGTTAGGAATGTTTGGAATGGAAAATTCCAAGGAGATGAAACTCTGGTTGCTACCTGGATAAAATTATCAAAAGATGAGGATGGCAAGCCAGTTAATATCACAGAATACAGGCAAATTATTGGAAGTTTGTTGTACTTGACCACAACACGACCTGATATTGTATTCGCCACATGCCATGCAGTGAGATATCAGAGTAATCCCAAGGAAATCCACATTCTTGCAGTGAAAAGAATACTTCAGTATATCCAGGGCATAGTGGATTTCGGCTTGACATATATTGACAAATCTCAGACAGAGTTATTGGGATATACTGATATAGACTTGGCCGGATCAGAAGATGACTAAAAATCAACGTCAGGAGGTGCATTCTATCTTGGTGGACTATGTATTTCTTGGTTAAGAAAGAAGAAGGATTGTATTTCGTTGAGCACCGCAGAAACTGAATATATTGGGGCCACTCAAGCATGCACACAGTTATTGTGGATGAAGCAGCAGCTTGAAGATATGGGATTTGAAGTGAAGTATCCGATCGGAATCCAATGCGACAACTCAAGTGCTATAAATCTTAGCAAAAATCCCATCCATCATTCAAGGACAAAGCACAATGAGATTATGTATCATTTCATCAAGGAGAAGGTAGAACAATGGATTATGAAGTTGTAGTATGTTCCTACAGAGCTACAGGTTGCAGATATTATGACAAAGGCCTTACCCAAGGAAGCTTTTGAGAGACATCGACTGCCTCTGGGAGTTCAGTCGACTCCCCACACTGGAAATAGTGTGGATGTGGGAACCTCCCCCTCTCCACGAGGTATGATGTGTTTTTCCCTAATGTGATAATACGTGTTCTCTACTATGTTACAGACTACAATGGAGTGTCCATTGGGTTCATTGACAAAGGGGGAGAAAATAGTGATTGTTCTAGGGGAGACAATGTGGAGATTTGATAAATCATGAATGATATGGGGAGAACCTGACAAGGGGAGCAGCCAGATAGGGGGAGTTGAAGCTAGTAGAACGTGCTTAGCCAGATCATAGCTTGGACAACACAGTAAATAGGGCTAAAGCGGTTTCGAAGCTGACAAGGGATGAAGCTGTGAATAGAAAGGGGGAGTGTATTAAATCTGACAATTCTATAAGTGATCGATCAAAGAATAGATATCACGATAGCTGAGGATCGAGATAAAAGTAGAAGAGTGGTGTTGGAGAGTGTTAAATTTTTTTCCAAACCAAACATTGGTCTTCCAACAAGTCCTTCAACAATTGGTATCAGTTTAGTACAAATTGGTATCAGTTTGGTGTCAACAGTGGATGTCAGATATGAAGTGATTCATTGATGAAGTTTTCATTTACTCTTGTTTCTCATGCCGAGCATTGCTCATGTGGGATTAGAGTATGTGTTGATCAAATCTTTGATCGCTATCAGAATCGCAAAAGGTGAATGGTGGATGAAGAATCAACGATGTATCTTTTTATGGAAGAGTTGTCAACAAACCCAAAGGGGGAGAATGTTGGAAAAAATCCCTCAAGGCATCATTGAAGTATTTTTGAGGTGATTGTGTTTGTTGACAAAGTGAACATCTGTGTTGTGATTGTTGACAATGCAAACCATGACATACAAATTTGTTGACAAAGGGTATTTCATGGTAGAATGTCGAGTTCAATAGATGTGGTCATCGATCCATGTTTTATTCAAGAACGTTGATAATGGAATGGACGATCTGGAGGCGGTACAAAAATAACAGATACACAGTGGCACCATTTTCTAGTGTTTGACAAATTTTTTGGCCTGAAAATCAACAAATGAAGAAAAGTGTTTTTGGCAAAGGGACATGCGCGCCGAGGACTTGGTGTATAGGAAACTTGCGCACCATATGTTTTTCAAGATCATAAGATCAAAATATGGATAAGGAAATAGGTTCATGCAAGTTTGGGAGTTGGTCGCGCAAGTGTCTAAGAGGACAGAAGACTTGCGTGCCGAGACTAGGTCGCGCAGGTGACTTGCACGCCGTCATGCTGGGTGGTCAATTTGCTTATAAATACTGGACCACCAATCTTAATTCTTCACCGGTGTTTAACAATTTGAGAAATTATATCTCTCGTCACGCAGGTGTGGTGGCCACGCAAGTGGTTTGTGGGTCGCGCAAGTGAAGTTGCGCGCTAACGTGAGAAGTTGCGCGCCGGTTGGTAGTTGTGCACCAATATTCGTTTGGGTGTAAAAGGAAGAGAGTCGCGAAAGTTGGGAGTTGGGGAAGCTTGTGTCGCGCGAGTGTCTGAGGTGGACTTGCACACCCGTTGTGACTTGTGCACCGATACTTGTGCGCTGAGATTGACTTGCGTGCCAGGTAAGGTTTATTTCCAGCAGTGATTTTCGTGCTGTGTGGAAGCTGGAAGTTTTCCCGATACCTTCGGTGAAAAAATATATTCAACTACGGGTGAATGTTGTACTTCAATAGAGCATCTACATAAAAAGGAAGATGCATTATTTCATGCAAGTGAAGAGACCTACATGTCTATAAACTATGAGTGGATCCTTTCTAGAGCAGTGAGTGAAGGAAGAGGAAAAAGGTGATCCTCTCCACCGGTAGTGGGCCAGAGAGAGAGAAACAGGGAGTGACCCTTGGGAAAGCAGTGAGCTGAGCCTAAATCTTGTAAAGGCAGTGACCCTGGGACATAGTAACTGTACCCGAACTTTGTATCCACATCTACTGAAGAATAGTGGAATTTGGTACGACCGGCAACTTGTCGGCGTATGCTCCTTGGACGTAGCCCAGTAAGGGTAAACCAAGTAAAAATATTTGTGTCTTCCTGTTTGCTTCCCTGCATTGCATTCAAAGCATCATCACTAGATAAAGAAGTAAATAAGTGATCATAATTTACACAATAGAGCAAACAATGTGACCCTTGTAATAAAGAGGTCAAGATCCAGTAGGGTAGGAAGAACATTGAAAAAGAATATCCATACCCTGATTCACCCCACCTCTCAGGGTATATAGGCCCCTATTGGTCCTAACAATTAATTCCAAAATTAATTATCTCAATTGAAAATTTCAATATCTCACTAATTAATTAAATAATTCATTTTCCCATTTCAAAAAATTCAATATATCTATAATTGCTTCACCAAATATTTATCCCAACTCAAAATATTCAATATATCTTTAATTATTTCAATAATTGATTATCTCAATTTAAACTATACAATATCTCTATAATTAAATGAACAATTAAATATATCAATTCAAACAATTAAATATCTATATAATTAAATCAATAATTATTTCATACAATTCATAAAATTTTAAATATATATAATTAAATAAAAATTTATTTATATGAATTAATGAAGTTCAATATCTATTTGAAAAATCCATTAATTAATTATCCACAACTCAAAATTAAATATTTTGATAATTAACTCAATAATTAATTATCCAAAAAATTACAATTAAATATTCCATTAATTAGATGAAAAATTAATTATCACCATATACAAATAAAATATTCTGATATTTATTAGGATAATTAATTATCCCTAAATCCCAATTGAATATTATATTAGTTTCTTCAATAATTTATTATCCCCAAATCAAAATTCCTTAATTTATTAATTCACCATTTTTTACCCAATTACGAAATTAATGAGATAAACACAGTCTAGAAAATACTCAGTTACATATAAGTAATTAATATCTTGACTCTGATATCTGAATAATAGACCACCTCCCTTGGTTCGTTGATGAGCGATTCCCCACAAAAATCCCTAATTTAATGCGAATGAATCAATAATGAGACGATGGACACAATTTATATCTAAAACATAAATCCTTTTCTAAAAGAAATCAGATATCATATATAAAGATATATATCTGACCAGACTCGATCAATATTCATCAATTCAAGATCTTGATCCAAAAAAATATAGGTTAACAGGCCAACAGATTTATAAGATATCAATGTGATAGGGATGGGAAAGTTGTTGGGAAGAATCCATATACCAAGGTAGGTAAAGATATTTAAACTATGCTTTTAATCGCCATGAATAGAGGTCAAATGGATTTTGAATGTGTCTGGGATCCGCTAAGAACATGATAATTTGATTTGGTTTGATCATGGGTTGAAATGGTGTTAATATGGATGTTCATGAAATTTTAAAAATAATCCTCAAAACATTAATTTTCGCATGCATAGTTTTGAGGGGTTATGTCTCTTGGTTAGTACTAACCATGTGCCAAACCATCGCCCAATTACACACATAGGATGCACCATTAAAAAGATCATGCACAAACCATGTGTCCCCTTTCAAAAACTTCATAACCTTGTGGAAATCATGAAACCCCTTAGATACATTGATTAACCAAGGACAAATAATGAAAAAACAATGTGCAAACCATGTAAATACCGACCTCATTAATTTTATTTTAATGTTTCACCCAAACACACCAAAATCAAGACACAATCGAGTTATACTGAAAATAGGGGAAAATAATTATTATAAAAATCCTTTGAAATATCCTGAAAAGTGAATGTAACCTAAAATCTCCACACCATATAAAATATCATCCTCAATCTATAATCCTAAGAATATCTATGATTCCACATCAAAAATGGTAGGCTGCTAAGCCCACATATCCACTACTCTCTCCCATGTTTCCTCCTGAATAATCCCAAGTTTTAAGAAGGCATGAACTATCGACATAGTCTATCCCTGCACAAAATTCTTACTACTATACAACATATGTTTCAGATACTCTTCAAGTGATGTGTCAATCTCAAGCTCAATATCATCAACAGGCCCAAAATTTTTCCCAACTCATCATGCCCAAGAATAGAAAGAACACAATCTAGTATTTTAAATCAATATAGACATAAAAATCATAAGAAATGATGTGTATCCAGTATATCCATGTCCAACACATCCTTTTACAGAGTAATTTAAACATTAAACATACATGTTAATCATTGGTATTCTAATACCACAACTTCCACCCCTGGGTTGTACTCCACACACCCACTAATAACACATATCTCTCCACATTTAGATCTACATTAACAACAACATTTCAAGACAATCATACATTAAAGACCATGATTCAACAGCTAGTTATACTCTAAAACATGTACGTGACCTTCTAACTATTCATTGGACAACATAAAAATATAGATTTCTTCTTTTTCCAAACTTTTGAGTGCAGAACCAATGATATTCATCAAAATCTAGTCTATCATGAGAATATATTATGTAAATGGTTGATGGAGTACCATACAATATCCATTCAATAAAAACCACTTCATTAGAATAACCATTATGTGGCCAGATATCCAACCAAAAAACATTCTTGACGATAGGAATAAATCTAGAGCTTTCTCAATGAACCTGTGATGATGTCCAGGTAGTGGACATGATCAAAAATAAAAAAAATTATGCTAAGAAGTCACAGGTAAATACCAAAAATAGTCATCCATCTCTAATGTTAGCTCGTATTTCAGAAACACACTAACATTTTGAATGTGTTGTCTTTCATTGCTTGCTAAAAACTCACCACACCAATTCAAAACCAGATGGTACCTCACACAAAACTACAACTGAGTTCTAAAAATAATGAATTCTCAATATCCAAACCACACAAATTGAGGGAAAAATAGCAGGTATTATCATATCAAATCATTAACATAGTTAACAAGCGGTATTTACAAAAAACCATAGCATGTATTTCCCTCTTATTCCAACCAAACAGTCAAAAATGAGGAACTGTCACTTATATTAACAGTCCTACACCAAGGATGTCGTTAAAAAGGAGAAAATCACTCTCATTATTCATGATTCCTATTTTGTCACCCATTTATTCTCATCTTCCATAATTTTACAGTCATCAATTTCATATTAGAAACATTCTCATTTTAATTTCAAAAGCATGGAATAAGAGTTTAGTTTTAAGAACATACCAAAAAATGGTTTCCATGCATTTTTAAAACAATCAATATCACAAAAAAAAATCCACAGTTACTAGAATGGTGAACATAAATCAACAATTGATCCTTATAAAGAAATTACTAAAATCTTAATTAATAATTGAAAATATAATTATATCAAAGAAAAATTACATCACCTGAGGTGAAATAATATTCAACTACAATATAAAACATCAATTACAACAATCTCACAATGACTACATGGCTTCACCACTATAAACAGGTTAGCTACTCCTATGAACAAGCGAAAAACTAAGGATCGAGACTTCATAGTCTCCATTATACCTTCCCTAAATTGAATGATAATATAAAATAAAATAAAATTCATTGATAAAAGATTTTAACATCCTCACCTAGGTTCCACACACCCGTGCCCAGAGCCGGACCACTATATAACCTCATGCATGACACAACATATGATAGAGGATGGTGACTAAATATGACAGAATAAAATTATTCATAGGGAGACTATACCAAATTTATCAAAATAAAACACCAATAGAAAAAAGTAAACAATAAAAAAATAATGATATAACATATCCCGAAGAATACATTACCATAATATAACCAAAATTGGAAATAAAATATCAAAACTAAACAACAATTATATCATGAAAAAGAATGTTCCATGTATAAAAATGTAATTGAAGAGTAACGTTGCTGAAAATACTGTGTGGGTTAAAAACCAAATTTGGTTCCCTCAACCATGCCCCATCCAAACATATCTATCAAATGTAGGTACTTGGCCTTTATCCTATTCTACAACCATGAAATATATTCACCTACAAATCAAACAACATGAGAAATGTCTGAGTGAATCATAGTAGGCCACCACCAATAGTTTCTAATAAAATATCCATTAAAATAGTGTACACTGTTTTATAAAGAATAAATACAAGAAATAATGTAAACAATTTACTTTTTTTATTACATTTTATTTGAATACATAAATCTTATGGATACCGAGGACTCTCGAACCCTAAAACATTCACCATCCCATGTCAGAGTCTGAACTATCCACAAGATAATTCATAAAATATAATTCCCTTGTTACCATTGATCATATCAATTCATATCATGTCAATTGGAAACTTATCCTAATGAAAAATCATGGTAATATAACATCATGTTCAATAACCTGGTGGGTATTTGGAGGTTTTGTCGCTATCCCACACTACAATATTATATAGGTATTTGGATCCCTTGTCCTTGTCCCACTCTTAATTTCTCATATGGGTATTTGGATCCTTAGTCCCTATCCCACACACGTTATATCATATATTTATATTTGGTGCTATTGTCCTACTCCCACACACATTTATCAAACAAAGGTGTATTTGGAGCATGAGTCCTGGTCTATCACACATTTGGATAATATGGGTTTTTGGAGCCCTATTCCCTATTCCACACACATTTTACAAATATATCACAATATCACAATTTTACATGTGTTATAAAATCACACTAATTAACTCATCAATTATTTATTTAAATTCATAAATTTCATAATAACCTCAAATCATTAATTAATTCAATAATTAATTGATCACATCTATTCGAGTAAATAATTCAACAATTATTTAATCACTTCAACTACATTAGTTAATTTTAAACTTAACTAATGATGACAATGACATTAAATAATTAAAAAATTAATTAATCACATAAAATCCATTAGTTATTCAAAAATTAATTAATCTCATAAAAAAAGTAAATTCACAATTAATTAGACACATCAATTCCGATAGTAAGTTAAAAAATTAAGTAATAACGTTGGTAACAATAATTAATTGAAAAATTAGTTAATCGCGTGAGTTCCACTAGTAAATTAAAAAAATCATATTATCACAACAATTCTATTCGTTAACTCAAAAATTAACTAATCACATAAATAACACTAATTAATTCAGAATTAACTAATCACATAAATAACACTAAATTGTATACTGCTGCATTTATCTACTTAGAGGTCAACATGACACTTATAATAGGGATACATATTCTTACTTAATCATCTATCATCCCACAACGGTCTGATTTTTATCAGGGAACGAAAAAATTCTCTAGGAATCAATAATAAATGGTTGAGGAAAACAAACATGTGTACATGGGTCCGATGTGGGCCTAGTGGGATTATCCAATTCTAGTCATTTCACTCAAAAGTGATAATAAATTTAAAAAACTTCAATCACCCTTATTGTTGATACCATATATAAAATTCAATGAAAATAAATCATAATATCATGGCTAATTCATGAGAAATCACTTATATTAATTATATGATATATTCTTTATATATGTGTCCAACACATCTCTCATATGACCATCCATAATCACATATACATATTGAGCACATATCTCAAAGAACCACATCTAGTACCAAACTAAAATTAAATTATAATTAAATTTTCAATACAATTTACCATTTATAATTTGTATATAATTAATTAATTATCTAATAATTCCCTATATACTCACCTGATGATGATGTTACTCCATAACATTAACTGAAGTCCTATGGGATATCTGCAATTCATTAATTAAACCATGTTGGGGATAATTCATAAAATCCAAAAATTCATTATTAAAAAATAATAATATCAATTTAAACCCAAAAAACATACAAGTCCCACAAATGTTACAGAACTCATTTTAACAATTCAAAACTATGTACAAGTACAATCTCGTGACATCCTCCAGCTATGATGAATGAATTACCCATATTAAAGTCATGATTAAACCATTATTACGTGGAATCAAAATGAAAACGATAACTATAGAAAATGAAAAAAATATATAGAATGATGAATATAGAAATATATAGCGATAAATTCACTCTAATCATTATAAATTTCATTGAAATCACCCTAAAATAAAGGGGTTTTGAAGAAGGGGAAGGGGGGGATTCCCTTGGTCCTAAATGAGAGAGGGATTAAGTAGAATGGATTCCCCAAATTAAAATATAGGAGAGAAAATTGTAATTTCCACCTTTTAATTAGTCACATGTTTTGGCTACATGGTTGGCCAGTCTATGTTGCAACCGTGCCCACATAACTATTTAAGTACACCACCTCTGTAAAATTAGGTCTTATGATTTACCAAACAATACATTGACCATATAATATCTCCTATATATCATTTTAAACATTTCAGATTATTTTTCTATAAATGATCACTAGCCATGGTTCGTTCCCCAAATCCATGACACATTACATGATTTACCCTTTTATTCATATATTTATTTCTTTCAAAAAACTAGTTGTCACTAAACTCGTTATCAAACAGTTTTACAATTTAATCTAGAAACATCTTCCTGATCTAGGTGTTTCATGGTTTCCCATATCTCATTTACACTAAACCATTAAACTAGGAAATTATCATCAAAAAATGTCCGAAAGCTACTAGAAACTCTAGAGGATCACACAATAAAATGAGTATCCTCTAAGGCATAAAAACATATCCAAATATTTTTCATTAAGGCAATCCATCTCAAATATTAGAATCCAAAATATTGTTTAAAAAAACCTTCAAAACAAACTATGAAATTACGATTCATGAACAAATTCTCAACTCAAGAAAGAGATAGGTTCTATAACCTCCTAATCTTAATAATTATTACCCCATGATGTATCTTCAATTATATTACCATCAGTGACCACCTAACATTGTCATCAATTCATGATCAACTTGTGTTGTTCTTCTCTGGAATGTCGAATGAGATTCAACTGAGCTGATCCAAACAATATGGTTGCAGTTAATCACAACCCAGAACATCAATTACAACCACCATACAACATTGAGATTAGACTCACCTAAACATATCCAAATTAGGAAACCATATTAGAATCAATTAGTTAATCCTCAGGATTATGGTACTCCCAAATATACACATTATAAGGGCCAAATATTAATCCATAGTTCTCTAGACCATCATTATTTCCAATAGAAACACATTTCCATCATTGTGAAAACCGAATAAGTGTTTTTTCCACTCAAAAATACAAATTATTCTAGAAAACATGGTCAAGAGCTCCATATGATTACTTCTCCCAAAAACACTTAGTATTATTTACTGATGTTTCATTTCATAATCCAATCCCATTTAATGAACTCCTATTGAAATCCCAAAATCATATATCACCAAATACATTTTCAGAACTCAAATTTTGTTTTAATTACATGGGTGAGTCTATAACCAACAAACAAAATCACCATGCCCTCACATGGGATCTAATGATCCTCTAATCTGACTCTCTCACATACCCCCTCAAAATTATCCTAATCGTTGGATAAATTCATTGAAACATCCAATGTCACATATAAATCCAAAATATGGTATTTATCATGGGACCAAATAAATTGGATTCAAATCTCCCAAACATTTAAATTTTACCTTAGATTAACAATGACTGGTCGTATCATTCCCATTACCCTCCCAATGTGGGATTACGCATGCACAAACTACGATCTATAAAGTATTTCATGTAATGAATAAAAGTTCTTATCCTAGTAAAACCAAGGAGGTAATACAAAATATAAACTACAACTCATTCCCATATCATAAAAAAAATCAACCTAACACATGTAAAAATTTATTGATAATGATGGTCTCACCCTCCCATAGCATATGGTTGAATACTCACACAACAATTTTCATTTAACCACTCATAGGGTTCCACCATAGACAGTTCCATAGACATATATTTTACACTCCTCCTAGGCCATAACTATCAATTACTAACCTTGGACACCAAACCTCCATTGTAATTCATTTTAAGGCCTACACAATGGCCATATTTCATATAAAACCCCATATAAAACTAAGAAAACCTCTTATATAACAAAATTCCTAGAGAAACCAACCCTAAAAAATTCTAATAATACCATTTATCCACTAATAACTAGTCACCAATCCAAAATTCAATATATACCACATGAAACTAGAGTGCACTAACTCGGTCTCATCCAGATGTAATGGGTTTATGCTTATGTACCACCAAATAATAGTAACAAGAACACACTCAATGATTTTCATCTGATCATATATTGGATAAGATGGAAAAACTATACCATATACCACATAATTTCAAGATCACTTATCTCAAATTTCCCACATCACACCCTCAAAAATCTGTTATCTCTATTATTCCATGTTCCATCACACAACTGGACACCAACATATGTTGTATCAAAATTAAGATTATTCATCCACAACCTAAATATTATGAAAATTTGAAAGGAATACCAAATATATAGGGAATGTTATTACACTATCCATACCCTCAGAACCAAAATTTCTTTAGTGTCTTTACAATATAATCATTGTGAATCAGTATGGTTACAACTTAAACACAATCACACATCATGTACACTAATTCAATTTTATAAATCACTTACTTGTTCTTACCATACCTAAATAATTTATAACCCTAGTTAAAATATCACTAGGTTTATCCCCCCTATTAAAATACCTTTTCATCACTATAACCGGATTAAATAACATCCAAGAATGTCTCTCAATCAATCGGCTCTCATGCATATACCATAGTCTAAATATAACATTAGTTATGGTTCATTATGAAAAAAACCCATTTATTACCATCTCTAACATCACTTGGACGATAATATGTCAAAATACATTCTATAGGGTCTCATATCATTGAACATAACTAGTATCATGTTCTGATTCATCAAGATTACAAAGGAATTGATTCTCCCTGAGCATCTGTATTCATGACTACCCCTTCATTAATCTATAATACCAAAATGATCCTCTTATATTTATATAAAAAAATCACCCTACCACAATATTTTTTGAGTATCTCAAAGTAAATTTTCATAATATAGGAGAATTACATAATTAATATATATAGTAAATAACCATATAGTTTTTTTATTAAAACATAAAATGAATGAATAATTTTCCCAAAAACAATAAGGGGTTCATTACAAGGTGTAACGATCCTTCACCATTCAACTAGGGGTAATTATACATCGTGAATACAGAAGGACTATATAATACTCCATTAGAAGAATCTCATCATACGTAAAAATGAACTTCCTTCACCGGGAGATATAATTCAGTTCATTTGAGTAGAATTATACCACCATATTATATTCGAAACACCATAAAAGATATTATTAACTTTCAAAAAACTGAACTATCTATCTTCTGGGACATTATTCACATAAAATCACATATTTAATGGGAACCCTAGATTTTGAAAATGATTAATGGAAATAGGACAACTATAAATAGCCCATGTGTAAAAAACTAATAAATAATAATCCAAAAAATGGAAAATAAATTAATTTCATGATAAGTTAAATCATGCAATTATAAAGTAATAAACCAAGAATAACAATATAATATCCCTAATAACCTATAAATTCAATCAGAAAATAAATCTGTAACCCAGTAGTCTAATATCCATAAAAGGGTCCAAATATTCCAATGTCAGCTATCTAATATGTCAGCCTAATATTAATAAAAAATTAATTTGGATGCACTATTTGATTTTAATAAAATTGAGAATCTAATTTGACACTCTAATTCCATAACATAGATTAATAAAATATTTCCATAGATTTAAGAACCATTGGACCTCATGTGCACTCCATGTTTTCATGAGGCTATTCACTAGAAGAAGGTTTATAGGGAATTATCGAGAATATTTTATACATGCCACCATATATAAGAATAACTGAAAAAATTAAAAAAAACATCAATAATTGTAAATATATAAATAAAAATAAATAATAAAAAACAACCACTAATAATAAATGAAATTCCTCTCCCATGATATCATACAGACACCATTTTTTAACACTTGTACAACCCCATATATAAATGAATACAAGAATAAAATTATGATAAAATATTTCCAACTATATCTCTTTGACACACCACTTCATAATCTCTAGTCTGATTTATAATAACCATTATGAACGTGAAATAATTGGCCTCTTCTAAAACTGAAGCTATGATTAGTGGGGTCTGCATAGCTACACATGTTCAAAAAAAATTTCTAGCAGGGTTATAATAATAAACATTAAGTAACCACAATCACAATCTCATGTCAGACATATAAATGAATTTTATTTATTTGATAAGATCAAAAAAATAGAGAAACTATGTGAGCATAAATAAATAACCATTGTCGATCCATGGGATTTTCCATAAAACATGAGATCAACCCAAACCTACTTTGGCCACTGTTTTGTTTTCTATGAGAAGACCAAACTATCATTCTTACCAATATCATTACCATGGTTATTTCCATGACTATTTTCCTAATAAATCAATGTTACTACGATTAAAATCCCAATACTGTTTCCAATGGATTATAACTCTAAGTCTATAACCCAAATATAAGGATAATGTCAAATTTGTTCCAATGATAGATAAACTAGACGTTCAATCCAAGGTTCATTTCTAGGAAATTCCATCCTAGGTCATCTTTGGTCAAAACCCAAGGATCATTTATAGGTAACTATAATCCATGTAACCTGATGTTTTAATCGAAGGAGTGATTATATGTAATTATAACCCATATTAAAAACAAGTCAAATTCATGGAGAGTGTCCAATATATTCCAACCTAGATATACCAAGATCCTAATCTAATGAGTGGGTCATATCTATTCCAATATGGAAAATAAATGTCTCAGTGGAATATGAATCTCACTATATGGATTCAAATAGAATATACAAGGAACCCAATGTTTCTTAATAAATCATCATTTGTAGTAAGTCCCATATATACCATCTCTTACAATGTATCCCAACACAGTTATCCTCCTACCAAAACAAATTCCAAAACCTAAGTAAGACCACACTATTTGATGAAATATACTTATAATAACAAAAACAAACTAAAAACATCCACTAATGTTCTATGGTGACCCCCCAAAAAAACTAACCATTTATATGGGTGTGTCCATTTTTTTGAAAGAATATAAATATACTTTAGGCATTTTTCATTGATTATGGAGGCAAACAATCCATGTCATAATGGTCGAAAGTGGCCCTTGTTACTTTTTCCGATTCAAAAAATATCTATTAAATGACTCAATTTTTTTTAATGGTAAATCCCCATCATTTGTGGGACCACATGTCTCATGAAATTAAAATATATAATAATTGAATATGGAATTTATGAGGAACCACCTACCATAATTCATTGATATTAATTTTTTATAATGGTATGACGACTCTCCCAATCATATCTGAAATCACATAAACATCTGAAGTACTATTCTCAATGAACAACATTATGTAATTAATTATAATTAATTTATAGTTATATTTTAAATTCATTTTAAAAGTTACCTTTTTCCAAAAAAATAATTAATTATAGTATAATTCCCTTATAATTTATCTATAACACTTATCACAGTTGAACAAAAACTAAACATTACAAGGATGTATGTAATGCACTCCCTATAACATCCTATGAAAAACAAATCAAATAACTAAATTATAAAGTCTCAAAACTACATCAATTTATATAAAAAAATTATAAAAATTCTATAGTTACATATCTCATAAATCATGAGAAATTGTAATGATTCTTTCTCAGGACGTCATATCACTATGTTGAACATAATCCCAATAAAAAACTAATTATTCCCGTATAATCTAGAGGAATTAAAAATCAAAACCATAACTAGAAAAAATGAAAAGTTATGGATATAAGAGTAAATGATGAATGGAGGAAGATGGAGTGGGAAAGTCACCTCTTCTCAATGTGATACACAAAGTAATATCTAAAAAACAAAGGGGTTTTTGAGTAAAAGAAATGGGATGGGGACCCTTAACTATATGGAAGAAAGGGAGGATGATTGAGGCTACCACCAATTAAAATTTGGATGTAAAATGTCAATTTTATCACTTTAACGAGTGACATTGTTTGACCCCATGTATAGAAAAACCATGTTCCAACCATTTATCCTTAATTACCTATTCCTTCCACCATTAAATGTTTTAGTATCATAGTTTAAAAAAATCAAGCATCAAAAATAAAAATTTTCACTAGATTCATTAGATACTGTGTGCATTATTTTATTGCAAACATTAACAAAATATGGTATATTCCCCATGTCCATGATACCCCATATAGTTTATAATAGAATCTATATAGATTTTACTAAACCATGGTCAAACTATTCACATCAACCATTTAATATACAATTTAAAATGTTGAATTAATCTCGCTCAAGGTGTTTAATAGTTTCTCATAAACCGTGCATCCAAAAACATTCACCATGGACTAGATCCTTTTAAAACATTAATGACTACCATATGCCCTTGATACTTCCCTAAGAATCCAAGGAAAAACTTCAGTCTCACAATATATCTAAAAATTATATATTTTTGACACTCCAATGGTAATATAAAAATAATTATTTTGGCATTAAAAATAACAAGTCCCAAATACATAAAATATCAAATATTCATTCTATTTCTAGACTCAAAATAGATTGGTTTTGATAGTTTCGTTATGTTATCATTATATTCATTTTTAATGATAGTACATTTTAAATGGGAAAACATAATAACTACTAATTGTGACGTCATTTGAACACATTTTAGTAGCCATAACCTCTGTAAATGAATATATGATAGTTAATTGTATTTATGAGGTTTTTTAAAGATGAGGCATTGAATTTTTAACTTTTATTTCAAATAAATAGAAGATTTATCATCACACCATACGATATTTGAAGGTATTTTCATTGAATAATAATATGTTTGATAACATAGAATATATAACATAATACAAATAAATTGAATATTAATTTATTAATGTGTTTGGTGAACAACAATCCATTTTGATTATAAAATGTAAAAAAAATTACATTTAACACAAATTGTACGTTTATATGTAATACTATTAAAAAATTTAATGATTAAAAGGATAATTTTTTATAAAATGATTTTTATGTATATATAGATTTTTTATTTGATAGATAAATTTTTGATTTAAAAAATTCTAATTTTATTTAATTTACTATTATTTTTAACATCATCATTTTAATTTTTTTTGAATTTGTGGGATTTTCTTGAAATGGATGGTTTTTTGGTGAATATTGAAAATATTTATTTTTCAATGCCATTAAATTTTATTATATCATCATGATGTAATCTTTAATTAAAATTATATTGATATTTTTCTCATCCAAACATATGTTTATTGATTAAAATTATTTTTTGGAAGTATAATTTTTCGTTTTGAAAAACTTTTTTTACTTTTAAAAACATTAGTTATATTATGTACAAATAAAAATCTATACTTGGATATATGAATTTAATAGTGTGGTTGGAAGGTTACATTCATTTATGAAAATATAAAATTCTAATATGACATTTCTTTTTATAACTACAATCTAATTAAATCAATGAGAATCAATCATTTGTATAATTTTAGTGTAAACACATATTTAATCAAAAAAATGTATTAGAAAATAGTCTTTCATGTGATTATATTATTGTATGGTAATTAATATATTCTAACTATATAAATTGAATCTATTTATATTTATACTATATTTTTAGTTATCATTTATATATTTTTTAACAAGGAATGTTTTAATTTTGGTAAAATTATATGTTACACAGGTAAAAAGTTATCATCTATGTTAATGTTAATATAAGTTAAAAGGGTTAAAATAAATAGATATGTCGTCATAAATACACTAGGAATTTGAATTAACATAATTTAATGATTTTAAATTGGCCATTACCATCTTAATTTTTATCATATGGATATTTGGGGTCACTTTTCTTCAATTTTGACCACTATATTATTTTATGTAATGAATAATTTTAAATTTTCAGTATCTTTTAATGTCTCTAATATGATTAAAGAGTGATAAAGATATTTTATTATGTATTTAAAATTATCATGATTACTATATATATTTTAATTATTATAAAATTATAAAAAAAACTAGTGACAGTATAATTACTATAAATTCATATACAATGTTGATGTAATATTTAGGAATTGAAGAATCATGTAAATGATATTAAAAACCATTAAAAGTAAATATTAATTGATGTATTATTGAATTGATCTTATATAATGGATACTTATAAGGGTAAAATGTAGTTTATTGTATTTCCATTATAATTTTATGTTAATCCTAATTCCCTTATTGTAAAAATAAGTTAATAGTCATTAGAATAAATTTAAATGATATAGAGTATTCAAAAATTTATAAAAATTTATTAAATGAAATAAAAATAATATATTTATTCAATTAGATGTTAAATACTATATACTATCATTCACAATTAATTTATGTTCAAATATACATTTTTAAAATTTATTTTACGATGCTTAATGATTGCAATTTTTTAAAACATCCATAATTTTTTCCTATATAAAGGGACTCACTTAAACTATTTCAAAACACAAATAAAGTTCAATTTTATCTGAAATATACACAAAATCCCCACTAAAAACTGCCCCTACTACATTTAAAATCAACTTTGAAACCATAATCCTCTAATCTCAGTGCCTTAATTTCAATTCGAAGGATGGTATAAAAAAGAATTCGTTTAATTCTTAACTGGTTTTTTGAATATATATTTTCTATTATTACTAATTTTAATATATTATAATTATAAAAAAATAACTCCATAATTATTTTTAATATACATAATTAATTTTATATAATTTATATGACTATTTTCAAGGTCATTTCTATCTAATGGAAAATAAAATATTGCTCTAGTTTATGTATGGACTAGTGTTTCCAAGGACCGATGTGTTGTCACTTTTGAATGGTACCTATAATTGATTGTTGTAATGATTTAATTAATGAATATATGTTACATTTATAGAATTAATTCCACTATATAGATAAAACAGATTATCTTCCATATTATCCTCCCATCAGTTATAAATATGAAAATGTTGATTGTGTGACATGTAGACTACAAATTCTTTGAAATGATTTGTTTCATTTTTCTTGATTGCCAAGAATACATTATTATAATCATATAAATAATCAATAATAATATTAATTATAATTTATTTAGATTATATATAATATTTACTTATTACACATTTGACAATATTCAACATACTAATGTAGTTTTTACGATTATAAACTGAATGACATTGAGACGAAAAATATGAAATAAATTTATTTAGTAACAAAGTCAAATGATCAAATAAAATGAATAACTCTTATAATAATAATAATGGAATAAAGTAGAGAAATTTTCTAAATCTAGTAGGACATTAACACAATTTTATTATCCAGGGAGATAGATGAATGTACATAACTAGTCGAGACACAAGGTAAGAGATTCCTCATGTCTATTTACATTAATAGAGTCATATTCCAATTTGAGAGATATTTTCTTTTGTGTGGAGTATAAAATACAATTAGAATATTTTTTATCATTCATTTTTTATGTTCATATATTTTAAAGTAATCCTATTCAAGTTCCCTCTTTCAATGTATTTCTATTTTACTGATAGCATTATGGAATGTAATTTTATTTAATTTTATATATCTGATAAAACAATCTTCCATCTATATTATTTAATTATATATATATGATAAAACAATATTCCGACGATTCACCAACCCTGACTTCCTCCCCTTATTTCCAGAAGTTCCTCTGTGCCAGAAGGTTTCAGAAACCCTCGATGGCATCCCTAACCTCCAGCTTTCGACCTTTGAGTTTGCGGAATCTTCAGCACTCCTGAATCGTACTTTGGTTGCACGCTTTAAGCATAGACGTCCTTCAATCGACACCTTCGACCGGTTTGTATTAGGTTTCTAGGAGCTTCATGAAAGTGCGGTTGTCAGGTTGCTTAATAGAAACCATATCATGATTCGATTCGAATCAGAGGCGGATCTTATCAAAGCCTGGTCAAGGGCACCACGAAGCTTCAATGGATTTCACTGTTTTCTTCATCAGTGGTCGTTCAATCTGTATATAAATCGTGATTCCCTAGCCGTGTAGGTGTGGGTAAGTATTCCTAATATCACTACACCATTTCAGAATCCTTCGGTGATTCGTATGATAGGAAACCTCGTTGGAAGATTCAAGGGCTCTGATAGTCGCACGGAGGCCGTGTGCCATCCGGTGAACCCGCAGATTTGTATTGAAGTGGATGATTCTCAATTTCCCTTTTATTAGGTATGGATTACTATCGGAGAAGATTACAGGTGGAAGAAGTGAGTGATTTATGAGAACTGGATCGATTTTTGTCCATCTTACAAGCGTTTAGGTCATTCTTTTGATGCTTGCTATAGGAGAGTCAATGTCCCGCAGATGGATGTTAACCGTAAGGGGAAACTGGATGTGGCAAGGAATGGGGAGGCTACACCTGGTGAGAGTCCGATAATTTATATTCAAGATGGTGTATCCATAGATTCTTCGGGGTACAGAACATGGGGCGTTCTGCAGGCGAGTAACCTACAGGAGGACGCTCATGAAGCCCACTATAATGGGATTTTTGCCTCGGTGAGAATAGAGGATGGTGCTTGTAATGGTGTTAAGGAGGGTCTGGTTTCGCGTTCTTTGACACAGGTTGGCATAGACCTGGGTCTACGTTGTTCTGGTGAGAAGGGGGCTGTCAGTCCTTCGAGTCCTTATCGAGTGTCTATTGAGGAAAACCCGGCTCCTGAAGCTCCCGTTGTTAAGGCGATTCAAGGTAATAATTTGGTGTCTAAGGGTTTTCAAATGAAAAAGAAGGATTTGGGAGTACCTAATTCTTCCTTGGTTGGTCAGGGTTCAGTGAAGAGTGAGGAAGAAAGGGTGTTCAGTGCTGTGGAGGGCTTCAACTCTAGTGCTAAGGCTTCTAAAGGCCTGGAGCTGCTGGCCAAACCTTTTTTAGTTTTGAGTAACAGGTTCCAAGGGCTGTTTGAAGATTTTTTGGACTCGGGTTTGGAGGAGGCTGTTATGAAAGGTGGTAATGATAGCTCGGAGACCTTAGATGAACAACAGGTTGAATGTAGGGTGCGCGATCTAGATTTGGTTGAAGAGGAGGCCAGGGGGGAGCATCATGCCGAATTTCTGGGGCAAGAAGCAGGTTTCCGGAATGTGGATAAAAATCTTTATGGGGTAAGGCGAGGCCCTTCGGTGGAGATCATGTAACATAGTGTGGGAGACATGTCAAAACTCCTGTGGAAAATGATACTACTGAAGACCGGCGTTCCCCTTTGATGGAATATAATACAACAGTCCAGAATCCGGGAAACAACTCAGAGTTTGCTATTGATGCTTTAAGGGCACGATTTGGAATGGGAAGGGAGGATTCGGAGGGAGGGAAAGAGAATATGAGTGGTCAATATGGTCGATCTTTTAGTGATGTTGTTAAATGTGGGAATTAGATGGTTACTACAGCTGATGGTCCTTTTTCTACTACGCCAAGAAGAAGAACAATGAAGGACTACTCATTTCTTCCGAGGCTGATGCTGACTAGATCTTCATCAAAGAGGAATAATGAGGTGAATTTGGCCCTAAAAAGGGTAGCAAGACCAAGAAGGAACCCCTAGATCATTCTTTTCTTGATCAACTTCGCAGTCGGGTTCAAAGTGGAAGATTTTGGAGGCACCCGAAATGTGAATTAGCTACTGATGAAGAGGAATCATGCTTGGGATGCGGAGATGAATCCAGTTATTATGATGTGTAGTCTATGTTGTTTTATGATGTCTGACTTGACTATGGTTGTTAGTTTGGGTTTCGGGAACCCAGGAACCGACTTCTAGAAATGGAAAAAAATGAATTGCATGTATGAAAATGTTTTTAAAAGAAATGTGTATTTATACTCATTTTTATGAGATTACTAAAATTAATATTAATTAAATGATAAAAATCCAATTAAAATCACTATTAATATTTATATAAAATTATTCATGTGTTTTTTAATTTATAGTTTTTGTACATTAGTTTTTAGTAGGGGTGGGTTTTCTATAACCCTCCAAAGCACTGTTTAATGTTATCTTCTCTATATAAGACAAGATAGAATTTACATTGTGGATTAATATATTTATAATTTTTTTATTATGATTGCATTAGTTATATAAATATTGTATGTCAATATGCTTAGATATTTTATATTCTTACTAAAGTTGTATTATGAAATAATTTTTTTAAATGTTATGTAAAAGTTAATTTTATTTAAAGGGTTTTCAATATTATCATATGTATAAAGGTTTCTTTTCAAGTAAATGCATTCACATTTTTATTGAAAACATCATTAATTATTCATTTTCTATTTATAATTTAAATTTTATAATATGATGGAAATTTTATCCACCAAATTGTGTTTCAGACATGAGTAAATGATTATTTGTGATCAGTGTATTATATTTCAAAAGAAAGCATTCTAATTTAATTACAAGTTTTTTATAATGGGGTAATGGAAATCCCTTTTTTATCTATTAGTAAAATATTTTTATCTTACCACACTTTAATGTTTTTTTCATAGGAGATAAAGATCATTTTTGTGGCATTTGTTGGGTTTTTGGAAAAATACCTGATTGGAGTATATGTAACCACTTGGTTTATCATGCAGATTAATATGATTGTTATTTGGTAAGAATGTAATTAAATTGTGTATAGAAGTTGTATATTAAATATAAAATTTATGGTAAACATTTTGTTTTATATCTAGTTAATTATGGTTAATTTTGATAAATGGATAACATATTTATTTTTTGTAACCTATTTTATAACTTATATGAAATCCTAGGAATTAAAATTGATTTGGTTTGTATGTGATTAATTTTATTTAAAAAAAGATCAATATATTGTTTGTATCATTATATATAATATGCTTAATGGGAAATTTTTGGATCATCCATTCTTTTTTCCTAATGTAGTTGGAATTTGTTGTGGAATAAATTTTGACTTATATTTTGATCATTATATGATTTAATTTTGTAAATGACTATCATATTTTTGATATTATATCATTAGAGAATATAAAAAATAGTTATTTTACTTTATGATTGGTAGATGTTGTTTCAAGAAAAATATTAAGTGATCATGGGAGAATATGTGACCAAATATTTATAATCATTGGGCTTCATGCTTGATTTGGTATTTTTTTGGAGAATTTTGAGGATAGTTATTTATAGAATGACTTATTTTGAACAATGGTTGATTTTACGGAGTTCTTTTGATTGAGTAATTATTTCATTATATAATATTTTTGTCATACATATGATAACAATTGTTTTTTTAAATATATAGAAATAGTAGGAATACATTTGTACAAATTTTTGGATCTAATGATTATTTAAAAGTTAATATTAATGAATCTAGAATGAAAAATTCATCATTTTTAATTTATAATTTCAGATGAACTATTTATGAAAACTACTCGAAACACAACCAATGGATGAAATATTTGAATATAATCAAGTAAACATGGATTTTTAAACTATCTATATTCCTGATTAAATTATTCCTCAAAAAATTGATGACAAATTTATAAATTATTATTTGAAAAATATAATTCTTCTAAAATGGAATTAATTACGAATAATTATCACTAATATGAGTCTCATAATAGTCAATTCTTCAATAGACAAATATATAATAAATTATTATTATCTAAGACTAAACCTAGATATAAATGAATTTATATATTCGAAATATAATCAATATTCATAGCCATGTATTTATATTTATCCTTTTATCCTTATGATTTATTATGAATATGTTCTAAATTATTTTTTCATAGGATAAAAGATAATATCTTGAGGAAACAATTTATATAAACTGGATAATAAAACTCTCAATAATTTAAGAATTTAATTTTATTTTGATAATGTTATGATTGATGGATCTTTTTAGAAGGAACATAAATATTAAAGTGAATAATACTTTTTAAAGTGAACATTAATCAACAATACAATATGAATATACTATTTACTAAATATAAGTTTAATATTCATTGGTAATTAATATGATGTATGGATTGAAACACTAATAGTTTAAAATGATCATTTTCCCTAAAATCATGTATTTATAAATATTTTATTTTATATAAATGATATGTTTAGTGATTGATAATTTTTATTTCGATAAAATGAAATTTATTTTTTACATAATAACTTCATATTATGTTTTGGGTGAATTTTTTTTATTTTTTTTGAACTCATTGACATCAGGATGAATGATATAAATATTAATTATTAAAATACCATAACATGTATAATATAATTATAATTAATTATTGAATTAAAAAATTCTAAAACAATTACATCAACAAAAAATATATATTTAAAAGAGTAAATTAATTTTTTTTTAAAAATTATAAAATTTATAAACTCGTTTATTTCTCTTTTGATCAACAGTTTTTATATTTTAAAGAAAACTATTTTTGGGAAAATTCATTAATATTGTGGTTAGAGGGTTCAATTATATTTTTTCATGATTAAAAATTTATTAAACATTAATAATCAAATTATAATCAAATTAAAATAATTATAAATAATAATATTCATAAGTCTAGTGTTAAATGATTTTACACATAAATTGTTTTTATAAAAAATCTCTATATTTTGTGTCTTAAATAATTAAATTAATATCTATATCATCAAAAAATTGAAATTTAATCTCATAATAAGTGTTAAATATTATTAATCATTATTTAAAAATTTATTAAAAAGATTCAATTTAAATAATGTCATAAAAATGAGATACCTAGGTAGAAATTTATCACATAAGATATTGGTAAAATGGGTCATAAGGGTTAAAATATATGGATTGTGATTTATTATACCACTATAAACTTTGATAAATCATACTAGATGATTTTATTTCAACAATAATCATTCTATATTCAAAATTATTATAATTTGTGTTGTTTTCATTTAAATGTGACATTTATATTATTTTACATAAGAATAATTACAAAACTTCAATATATTTATTTTAATTAACTAAAATATTTTAATAGGTAATAAAAGATGTTATAAAATATTAAAAATTAATTCATTAAATATTATAACATTTTATTAATGATAGTAATTTATTTGAAATATTTAGTGAATGAATGTTTTCCATGAATGCTTACAAAATAGCGATGAAACAGTTGTGCGAGTAGTAGAATGATCATGTAAATGATTCCAACTACTATTAAGTGTATTAAATTTTGGTTTTATTATTGTGTTACAAAAATTTATTACATACTTATGTAATCATTTATCTTTGAATTATATTTCTATCTTGAATTATTTTACTTCATAATATGTGAATAATCATTAAAATGAAATTAAATGATATTTTTTCTTTAAAATCAATTTATATAAAACAAGAAGTAATAAAAAAATTTATACATTTATTATGATTGGATATTATATATAATATCATTCATTTTTTCATTTATCATCATCCTTTCTTTTTAAAAATTATATTCCTTACTGCTAAATAATTAGTTTTTGAGAATGACTTCAATTTATTACTATAAATTAGGAATCACGTCAATAATTACCAAAACTACTCCTATTATCTATTATAAAAATTATTATGACAAAATTACATATGAAAATATTATATAACATTTTTATATGACCCTTGTGTGACATTAAACCTATCTTCCAATAGACATAAATTTTGTCGAATAACGATGTCAAATGTAGAGGTATAAGTCTCAATTGAATAATTTGACGTATATTTCTTATTTTTTCTCTATATAATATATTATAACCATCATTATAGAATTTCATATTTATAGAAAATAAAAATAAATAATATTATGTTAATTTTGAACTATTTTTTTCTTGTTTTCATCCCAATGGAATGTGAAAACAATCATTATGTGTATATAGGAACAACCTTCTCATTACAATGATGTTTTTTTTCATAACATATTATCATGATGGGTAATGAGGATTTAATTGAAAAAAATATATTTTAATTATTACATTATTATCACTATAGAATGATAATATATTTTATACATTCTTACCCTCCCATCTGATAGAAAAATGAATATGTCGCCCATGTATACCTGAATACCTTCACCTATATGAAATTACATTTTTCAATATTCCTATCTTACATGAATGAATGGATATAAAAGTATATTTAATGTATATAAATTATAGTTACAAAATTTATAATTTTATTTGATTTATTTAACAATGATTCCTTTAACCATGGCCAACCTACCATTGATGTTTTGAATGTTAAAACAAAATGACTTCAAGATGACCAATTTGACCAAAAAATTTGGTAACTACATTGTACAAGGGAAAAAATTAAATAGAAAAAATAATAATAATTGTATATTAATTAAAAAAATCTAAATTATGTATGAAATTATCATTTTTATTACTCTTGGTGGTAGAAAAACATCTGAATTAATTTAGGACTCAATTTAGGGAAATTAAAATTTCCATTTCCATTCATTCATATATATATGTCATTTTGAACTAATGTTTTCATTTGTGTTGAGCATAAACATCCTTATAAATTTTTTTTTTCAAAAATTTCATTAAAATAATGTGTTTTATAAAATTAATTTCAATTATTCTCTTTCGATATCCTTTATATATAAAAGATACCCAAGGTGATAAGAATTCATCTTAAATACATTATCTTAAGTGTTTTAAAATCGTTTTACTTTATACACATGTTTAAAAAAATGTTTCAATAATATTAATAAATATTATCCATAAATTTTTTAAATTCCTTTTCCAATATCATTGAAATTTATATTTTTTTAAATGAATGCTTTGTACATTTTTTTATTGGTCATTATTTAATCACTTTTACTATAGTTAACAATAATATTTTCCAATGTATACAACATGAATTTATTTTATGAATTATTCATTTTGCATTAATTATTGAGATTCCAATATATGTTTGTCTTCATTATCATATAATATCATTTTTATTGTTTAGTGAATTATTATTTTACAATTGTTATAAATAAAATATATTTTTTCTGCTATTTTCTATAATAAGAATAAATGTAATTTTTCTAATGGGACAAAAAACAATTATCATGAATGTAATAATATAAAGTAAATATTTTATGTTTTCCAACCATATTATGTTTCAGGAAATTAGTTATTCTATTTTTTCTATCAGATATATCCATCTAAATCATTGGATAATTATATGTTCACCATAGAATACATGTTTGAATTAAACATGTTTGTTGTTACATTTTTATGTGTGATTGTAATTTTGGTTATAAGATTGATATAATAATTATTTACCAATGTACCTATATGTTTTTTAGTGATTAAAAAAATGTTTTCTAGGAAATATTTTTATTTTAAAAGGTTAGTTAATATTTTATGATTCAAATGGAAGGTTAGTGATTTTATAATTGTAAATGTATTTTTTTCATCTTAAATATTTTTTTTCAAGAAAAAATCATCAATTATTATAGTGTTTATATACCTCATAAAGAATTTGTTTTCATCAACCAATTTTTTTAAAAAATCATATAGGGCATTATGATGTGTTCTGAATTTACAATGTTCAAGTATGACTTGAATTAAATAAAAAAAGGTGGAAGGAATGAAATAGAAGTGTAAATATATTAACCTATTTTTTTAAAATAATTTACACACTCTAGAAATATCTTCAATATTATACAATGTTTTCCAAAAATCTCTAATAATCAAAATCCAAAAATCCTAAAAATATAATAAGGTGAAAATATTCAAATAAATCTTATATATATCGAATTATTGTATTTTAGAATATGATAGTTTTCAAAGTATGATGAAAATGGTTTATTCCTGATAACTAATAATCTTGTACATCACCCATAATTAAGTTATATATATATTTTGAGTCCAATTAATCCTTCATGAAACAAAATGAAATATATATAGGTCTGAGAATTGTAGGAATATATTATCCACATTGTGGATATATTTGAAAAATGATTAAAATCATATATTATAGGTTTTTAAAAATTATGTTATGGATATTCTAACATAAATTATATCATTAAATATATTGATATAATTTAACAGTAAAATTTTCCTTGAAATAGGAGGAATATATAATTTTGTATAACAAATTGGATAAAATGGATTCTACCTCATATCATTATCCAAAATCAATTTTTGAGTGTAGTTAACAACTAATTTATTAGAATAGTACATTTGAATGCATATAAACCATTAAAAAAGATATAAACATTTCAATGATACACTTAATAATTAAAAAATATATAATCCAATAAATATATTTTAATAGTTAATGTGTACAATTTTTTTTTTGAAATTTTGACCGTTGGCATTAATTTTTTTCAAAAAAATTACAATATTATTTTATTTGTTTCATTTATAAAACACTAAATCTATAATTTTATATTAATACAATTATAATAAATTGATTCACCTTGATATTAAGAATATATTAGAAAAAGGGATATATGTGATTTAATAAATTTTTAAATTAGACCCCCTAGTAAACCTTTTCAACACTAATTAGTTTACTCTCCATACTCTTTAAAAATTTTGTCAAATATGCCCCACTATATCTCAATATCCTTCCCCCTCTATCCATATTTATGGATTTTTTCCTAGATTATATATTTTCCCCATAATTATTAATATAAAAACCACTTTCTTATTTTCCTCTACAATTATGGATTGACTACAGATTGATAAAAAATCACTTATTATATAATAATAAGTCTAAAAAAATATTGATCCACTACTAATGATAAAATTAATATCTATTAATGATGATATTAGTGATTCAAAACTGGTTTAGATAGATGTTTTCATATTAGGGGAAGAGCCCCACTCTTTATAAAATTGATCATATCAATATTATCTTCATTATTATTTAATATGAGATGACAAAGAATAATTATAATTCTAAATTTTATAATTGGGTTGTTTTATTTTGTTCATTAAAATAATAATTAAATTATTGACATTAATAGAATCTCTGAGATTTGACCCATTTTATTTCCAAATAAAATTAAAAATTTATTGGATCCTTATTAAAATATGATTTTATTGGTTATTTATTTTTATAAGATGAGAGTATCATTATAAGATGAAAATATTATCTGCAGTTTAATATTGGTTTTCATATACTAAAATAGTCTTAGTCTATGAAAAAATATGATCTATATTTGGTTAAAATAGAATTTTTTTTAATTAACACGAAAAAATGGAACCGATTATAATTTTTATGCTATCATATTGTAAAAATTTGTATTGAAATTTTAACAAATTTTCTGGTTATATATAAATTTTAAATATTATATATTTATATATCTATTGAAAATTATCCAAATATTTCACGTAGTTCATTGACTATATCAAATAAGCTTCTGATTAGTATGAATATTATTAACAAGGATTGATGTTGGTCATAATCATTGAGAAAATTGATAACTCAAATAACAAGATAAAGAACTTTTTGATTCTATATGAAGATATTTGAAAATTTAAATCCCAATTTTTAAAAATATTATTATATAATATATAAATATGTCTTAGTTCATAATATGGAACAATATTAAAATTATTATGATCATAATTCTAATTATTATCATGGAGCTATTATATAGTGGATATAGAGAACATTTATCCTTTTCTTACATAAATTTGAATGAATATGACATCAAATTTTCTAAGGAAGGAATTTCATTCCACATTGAATAAAATATATATATTTTAGAAATAATTTCATAAATTTGTTGATGATCCCCACTAATATAATTGTATGATACATTGATTTTAAGTATATTTAGAAGAAGAAGGTGAAAATGTATATAAATTTGAAGACGTGTATTAATGAATCAGTTAATAAAAGAAAAACCCGGCATGAGAGGTTGATTAGAAAACATAATAAGAATTAATGTCTACTGACTATTCAATTAATCATAAGGTTCTCAATATACATGTCATGGGGATTATGTTATAAAGGTATACAGATTTTGTCTATATATATTAAGACTATAGAAAAAAAGTCAATCCTATCCATCATACTCTAATAAATAAATTGTTAACAGCTTCCAATTGATAATATACAATATATAAAAATTACAATTGTTATAATAAAAAATTTCCTTCACACCTCACCTTGACACCATTTTAAGGATACCCGTTTTTATTTAGATATATATAAAATAATAAAATTAATATTGAAGATGACTATATTTTTGTTTTCTTCTTATAGTAATAATTTTTAATAAGAAATCATTGTAATAAAATATTCATAAAAAATAATTCATCTTCATACTATGAAAATGATACATATATATACAAATTTTACTCAACAATATTAATGACAGAAACACCCAAACCAAAAACATAATTTCTTGGAAGGAGTCCAACTTTACCTCATGTGTGTATCCTCATATCCAAGAGGATTGTGGCTAGTGGTGGTGTCTAAAGTAATGTCCTGAGGAGAATATTCCATATGTATAATATAATCCAATTATATAAATAAGTTAAAATAACACAAAATTACAAATGATTAATAAAAAAATTAATCATGTAAAAATATAAAAGAATGTATAAAATCTTAAATTATCATTATGGAATGAACTCCAAAAAACCTAAACGAATGAAATGATTCCAAAATTATTTTTATCAATTTTAAAAATCTATAAATATGATGTAAAATATCATATATCAATGATTTAAGCCTATCAGAAAAATGTCCACCCACTATTATATTCCTACTCATTAGCCCACCAAAATGTCATTTCATATCAGTGCATCCCTATTCATAAAATATAGAGGTACACAAATATTCCATGGTACGTGTGAAGGTAAAATATCAAGAAGGAATTAGTTGAAGAATATAGTTCCCTAGAGGGATTTGTGGTGAACTATTTCTCCCAATGGAAATAGGTTCTCAAAGAGTGGGACTTTTTTATATGAAGGAATTTTAAAAAAAAGAGGCTTCTCTCAAAGCACATGGGCTAGGCAGTATAACTGGTTTCACATAGGGTTTAATGAATTTATTATAGGAGTATAAATTTATCATGGAGAGCATCTCAATGGGGAAAAATCCATCCAGTTATGTTTACAATAACTATAATATAAAGAATGTTTCATCACTCACTCATGTGAGAATATTTTTTGATGTGATTCAGAACAACAAATTTTTATTTCGAAGAAGCAGCAAGCCCACATTAGTGGAGAGAGATGTGACTTCTCAAATTATGATTGGTTGTAATTTGGAAGAGACAATTATTACGATCAAAACCATGTATTATAGTTGATCATTATTTTATTGGATAAAAAACACTTTTCCTTTGATAGTTCCATATATGTAGCCGAGAAAGGGTGAAACATTTAAAATTTCATGCTCTATGAATGTTTAAATTCACATTTTATTCTATGACATATAAAAGGTTGATAATTTTCTTTTATTTTATTATGTAACAATTTGCAATGGTATAGTTGTTTTAATCTGTTGTACCCTAATTAACCTCCCCTAATGGTATTTATCCTTGTGTGGTGAATATATACCTCTCAAAATCTTCAAAATAAGTTCATTTGAAATAATTTATTATTCAATGAAAATAAATAGAGCCCAAATATGAAATAGTTAAATCATATTATTATAATATATATACATGTTATATTCAAAGAGACAATCTATACCTACTTTGGTTCTATGTGTGATGTAATTTCTATAATCCATGTCTAACATCTCCCCTTTGAAAGGATATCTTGATAACACATTTGATACAACGTTCTATAAGGAATGGTCTTAATTTGTGTTCAAAAATTACCAACACATATATATCAAGGGATAGTCCATATAGTGAAACCTAAAACACCATAAACACAATATAGATGTAGAAAATATTCAATATATAAATAATAGATGATAGAATAATCATCACATCATATCAAGTAGGTGTCATGGAAAAAAATACACAAGTGATCAATCATCAAACATGGGTGCAATAAATATACAAAAACATATGCCATGTGTTAAAAAATAAGTCACAGTTTTTGAAATATATACATTTAAATAAATAATAATTTCAAGAACTTATATAAAAATTTTCTAATGATAATTTCCACCTACCTTATTTACAAGGACGTTTCAATGATAAGGGACAATGTTTGAGTTAAATTTCACCACATTTAATCTTGAAAAAATCTAAAAATATCAAATATTAAGGATATACAATCAATAATTTATGGAAAGAACACACAAAAAAACATCAATATCACACTTTCTCATGATGAACTAATATATAAAATTTTCTATCACCAAATGATGTGAATATACTAGTTACCAAAATCGGAGTGAAAATTCTATCAATAATCAATATTTCCCATGTAAGACAACATAAAAACACTTTTATCAAGTCAATATATCAAGGATATATTGGAATTTTATTAAAGATAAGAGAAAGTGATTGATTTACATTATCATAAACCTCAATGGATTGGAATAATGGGATGAAATGACTTTCCATTCATTAAATAGATGATAAATAATATAAGGAGAGAGATTAAATTAAGTGAAAGAGATATACATGGTTGTTGGGGTTCTGCTAATTCTATTTATAATATAATAATTTGGGAGGGGTTCATGTTTTAAAAAACTCCTTAAATCATGTTTTTCTCATTGGGCATAGAACGACACCACTCATATGTTTTTGGAAACTAGGAAGAAGAGATTCTTCCAAATACTCTCAATGGATAGATTATGGTTTAATGGTAGAATGTCATCTACCTTGGAACACCGATTTTTTTATAGTGGTTTCCCAATAGCTGGTTGGTGGAATATAAATTAATTATAATGATCTCAAACACTCATCCTGATGACCACCATCACAAACCCTCTTGCAATCTTTTTTAACGGCCTCACAAAAAACCACATACCACCTCATACCACTATAGAACATATTATAAGACATTGGAAAATTATAAGAGGAATATTTTTAATAGAGGGTATAACATTATTCCATATATTATTAATTCAGATCTGAGATATTTTTTCTTCAATGTTTTATAATATAACTATGTTCATTGTGCATGAATTTATATCACCCACTCAAATATAACTTCTTAAATTCCAATGTTTACCACTGAACATTATAAAGATGAACATAATTCCCTATAACCCATCCACGATTCATTCCAAAATTTAAATAGTTATATCCATATAAGATAGAGTTTCTTCCATCTCGATATCCTCATTGTTACTCACATAAATATGATTGGGTTGACACCACTAATGATGAGACATGTGTATTAAATTATTTATATCATGATACATTAAAGTAATATACAATTAATAGCCACTGTCTCAATAAGATAGATGTTCTTGAATGGGTTAATACACCACAAGGGAAACTTTCCTTATTTCTTCATTTCATTTTGCCCCAAATGAGTGGAAAACAAAATGAAACCATTATATCCCATAATGAACACCATGGATTATCTTCTCTGGCTATTATAGAATAATTTTATACATTAATCCATAAATAGAATATTCTCAATATAATACACTCACTACAAGGACTCCTACACCCAAAATAGACCAAAAACCAATGATTTACCTCCTTCATTACATCATAGAGAAGAATAATAATGATTTCTATAGAAATCCTCAAACAAGTTTATATACATTGAATACTGTAAATTGGTATTGTAGGAGTGGTATATCAGATCATAGTGATCTCCCAATGATCCTCTAAAATCCATAACCAATGTCTAAAGAATATATTATAATGTATCTATTTTTATCTTTGACCTCCAATCAGTCTAAGGATATAAATTTATACATGGTGTAAACTGATTCGTTGTCACCTTCCCTAAGCCTATTCGAAAATGTGATTTTATCTATGAATCTCTATGATATTCCATTATTATAGGAGCTCTATTCATACATATCATATATCAAAAATTGATCTTACCTAACACATCTAATAATATAGTCTACTGAATTAGAGAGAAGTGAGACACCCATGTCAATATATACACTACAATCCGTATTGAATCATAACCTTTTAGTGTCCTTGGTAACCATTCCACATGGTTCATAGTCACATAATCTCACTTTTATGTAGTCACTGAATGTGGTTATAGAAATATTAAATTATTTTGATGCTCAAACATTATCCCATGATAAATTAGATAATGGGAGAAAATTTATACCATGTCACTTTTCATATCAGTGGAATAGAATTTTATTTAGATATCTCAATACATTATGGTCAATCCTAGGTTCACATTACATTTTAAAGAATGAGATTATTTCATAAGATCTTCCCTCATTAATAAGGGATCCATCAACCCACAATGATCTAGAAGCACACCATTCATGTATAACATAGACTATGGAATGGAACCATTCAATACTAGCCACTCATGAACCATAACGCAATGTAAATCAGAATTACTACTATCATTCAATGTTCCCATAAATTAGAAAGTGATCCACAATGGTGAACATGACCCTACCTCTCGATATAAAACTATTACATCGTTATAGTCTTCCTATAAGGCTATTAGCTTCCATCATACTTCTGATGTCTATTCATTAAACTCATGCATCTTTCTATTAAGTTAATCACTTGTAACACCCCATGATTTCATAGTAAGTTATTTCTTCAATGTAATTCAATAACTTGTACTACACGAAACACCGAGTTTTATCAAACCATTAATTACCAAACAAGCCGTTCAAAAGCGGTTATAAATAGTATTAACTGAATTTTGATGTTTATATAATCCTTATAATTTTATAATCCATATAATGAGTTTCTTAGACATAATGTAAGAACATATACATTTTTTCAGATAAAACAAGTATTTTCCAAAAAATGAAATTTTACAGCCTTTTAATGGCGAAGCCTTTTTAAATCCAATATTTGAAACTTTTATATATTCAATTTGACAAAATAAACATCTTCGTTAGAATAGAGACAAAAGAATTTAGTTACAATAATGTTTTGGGGTTTTTCTGATAACTTTCATATTTGGGTGAATCGTGAAAAATAATATATTTTAACTGAAAACAAGTTTTCAAATCCAAATAATTTATATTCTTAAATTATAAATTTTGATGGTTTCGAAGTATAAGTAGATTATATTTTTACTATTTAATCCAATGATGGTTATCATAAGTAATTTCACTTTGAAATTGGACATAAACAAGTGTCACACTTTTGGTAGTTATTATTTCATAAAAATACGCCTTTTGGTTTTGACAGTGGGAATTAATTTTTAATTAATAAATGGATCTTCTATATCTTTAATTTGGTAAAATATACTTCATTATTGAATTCGGAATATCAATATTATCTTCGGGTATATTTTGGTATTTTTCTGAAAACTTTTAATTTTTGATGAATAGTGAAAAATAATGAGTTAGAGTTTAAAACCGAAATTTTAATTAAATAATTATTTATTTTATTTAAATTTATTTTATGTCAAAATAGATACATAATAAAAATATATATTAAATGTAATTCATTAGAGTCAATTTATAATAATTCTAGATATATAAAAATTTTATTGAACTTTTCATCGTCTTTTACCCACCTCCTAGGAGAATTTGCAAAATTCACATAAAACATAATTTTAATGCTTATGTGGGAGGAATTTTGAAAATATGAGAGACATAGTTAATATCAAGGAGTAAAATTTGGTTCAATAAGATAAAAATAATTTTTGGTGAATAGTAGGTTTTTACTTTTATTTACCACAATTCAAAGTAAATAGGGTAATTCGGAGTAAAAATGATATTATTATTACCCTAACACATTTCCTAATTCTATTTTATAATTCTAATTCGACCAAAAACAACCTTAATAATAAAATATGACCCTTTAGGCTCATTTGGATTAGATTAGTACATTTATTATTAATTAATTCAAAGGAAAGTTAAAATAGATAAAATCAAAATTAAATAACGAAATCATTTTTCATATAGGGTTATACATAAGATAAATTAGATTATAAATATTAATTATAAAGTTAAAAAGATTTAATACATAATTCTATTTTATTTATAATTTTTAGACTTCAACTAATTTAATTTATTTATGACATAATGATGATACAGTAATTACCTTATTAGTGAAATATTAAAATATTTGATATTATAAATACCAAAATAAATATGATTTGAGGATTTTAATGAATTACACTAATTTTATAGGTTAATATGAAATTTTTGGGTTGATTAAATGAATTAGGTTATAAGTAAGAATGCTATTATAAATATAGAAAAAACAAAATACCAAATAGTGTCAAAATTGACAAAAATGAGTTTTTAAAACAAATATTATATTATTAATTGATATTCTGATCATAAAAATATACTAATTGGAAAAAAGACTTATATAATGATAGGTTTATCATTAATGGAACACTTGGTGGTGTTTTGGACGAATATAGTATGTTTATTAACCATATAATATAAAAATACCAAGTGACATGGTAAGTGTCAAACTAATTAACTAAGAGTTAAAACAAAAATATAAGGTTAATAAAGTGCCCCAAACCAAAATAAAACCTACTGGATGAGATTTTCTAGAACTATAACCACCTTATAATTTGAATAATCTACTTTGGATCCATTAGAAACTGAATAAGATTTTATAATAAAATAATACATTATGTTTTCCCTAAAGATCCCCTCCTCACACTTAAAAAAGGACACCACTTATTACAAATTCCTCACACCCCTAAATCCTTTTGGCTCGTCCAAAATCTTATCAATTTATCTCCCTAAATCCTTATCCTCATTCTATAAGCCTTACTTTTGGCAGAAGGCACTTCAAGATTCCTTTTTTGTTCAAACGAAAGAGAGTTACCCAAATTAAAGGTAACAATTTCTCTTAGCTTCTTTTCTTTTATTTTACTTCTCCAACCCCTAAAATATTCTTATTTTATTATTTTTTAAGAAAACCAGTATCCTAAATATACAAGGATATTGTTATGAGATGTATTCTAACTACACTTACACACACCTCCATCTAATGGGTGAAGAAGATAATGTTTCTGTGGATGGAAGCCAAACGCCTCACGAAATGATGATTGTTCAATTATCTCCTACCGCCTATCATGGTGTCCATTATGATGAAACTATAATTAAATATGATATTAATGATATTTATTATATATATAAGATTTTTTAATTCCAATTTATAGCATACCATTATTCGTTTCATGTTGTATATATATACGATAATTTCATTTGAGTAAATGCGGACTACCGTCCCCTCAATGTGATATGACTCGTTCATACCATACATGGAACGTATAAAGGATTTTGTTAAAGAAATTAAGTAAAAAATATAATATATTATATTATACTGGAATAATAATATAATTTTTTATAATTTGGTTTATATTCCTTTTAAAATGAAAAACGAAATGGAAGTAGCATTCATGCATACATACGGACTACCGTCTCCACGAACACGATGAGATTCATTCCCCATCGTATCCGTTCAAACATAATTCTAATTTTATGATTAAAAATAATGTTTAAGGACCTGATATATTTCTGGATATGAATAATATACAATCTAACCATAACAAACACAGATTATGTGACAAATCATATAAAATAAAATGAGTAAGTTATCACCCGAAACGACGATAACTCTAAGATATTATTAACAAATAAATGTTAAAAGATCAAATATGATATCATATTAATGTATATGATTCATGTATAATTTAGTAATAATTATTTCACCATTATACATGTGGTTAAACTACCCTCAACCAAGGAAAAGTACAAGTTAAGGGTTTATTTTACAATCTCTTCATTATCTGAGGTTGTTTATACGTAATTATCGACTGGGACTTCTTTTTCACCCAAATCCATGTTTCTTAAAAATTTATTTCAAATTTTTTTTACTATTTACTAGAATATGGGTTAAATTAATTTATACCCTTTTTATACTTTTTATAAAATGGTTTGAAATGAATCTTTCTGCCGTTTTCCAAACAAGGTACTTTTTAACCTTTTCGACAAAATTAAGGTAAAAATGTCTTTTTTAACTTATACGGAGGGTGAGGCTAGTTTTTGCCATTATAAAATCTTCTAAGATTCCCTTAAAATCATATAAGTATATTTTCAATGCAAATGTTTTATTTTATAATTATGTGACTTTTAAATTAATTTAAAAAAGATATATTTCCCTCAAATAGTTTTTATGTCATCTTTGTCAACATCATTTGATGGATTTTAAGCTTATTTGAAGTTGATTTGTTATGATACAAAAAATCCATATTGTATTGAAAGTGTTGTGATATGTTGTACTATGGATGTGTTATTTTTATACCATTCATGGTTTATGGAGAAATTATTGACATTTCGTATGCTAGTTTTAATACGAATGCTTATGTTATGTTTAAACCTATTAATATGAGGAATGAATTGGAAATAATAAGTGACGGGTGGAGCCCGATATAGCTCCTCTATGCATCGGTAGGTTTCATGAGGCAAACTAGTGTCTTGGCACAAGGCCTTAAAAAATCTTATTTGTAGTCTTGGGACAAGGCCTTGACTATGTGGTTATGATAGTCTGGCATTATGGATTCCATCATTAGGAAAGTGGTTATTGATATTGCATGTAATTATTCGACTAGTAGAATATCCATGTGAATATGTAAATGGAATTATATCATTTTAAACTTTCCATATTATGCTAAATTTCATATTTAAAATGTTTTTGTTTTTGTTATACATTGTCTTAAATGTTTATGCTTATTTATGAATGTTTCCGCTATATTGTTATTATAAGGCCCCAGCCTTAAACATTACTTAATCTTGAGTTATTACAAGATTACACATTGAGGATCTTTTCGGGTTTAGAGTTTTAGAGAATTAGATCATAAAACTTTCATTACATTCCACATATAAACAAAGTGGTTACATAAAGATAGTATTCTTCATTCCCATCAATGGAAACATATTTAAAATAAAACATGGATTCTTTCTTGACACATCCTTGACTCTATCATCTTATCATGTACGTTTCCCGTGACCTGTGAAAAACATTTCAAAAACATGGGATGAGCATAAAAACTCAGTATGGGATATAAAAAAAACATGGAAAGGAAACATGAGTTCATATATACATAAGAATGAAATCATACATTACCCATAAAACATAGGCACTTTAACATACCTCATAAAATCATGAATAAGTCATATAAATCATAAGACATAAAGGTAACTTGAGGCATTCATAACATTCTTACGTAGGGAGTAACCCTCTTGGTTACGTTTGGAATACCCATCACAGTATATTCCATAAATCTCTTCGGATAAACCTTAACGTTTCACTCCTTCGCGTTACCCAATGCATTGGAGAGCTATATCGGGCTCACCCGCCCTTAGTTTATCACGAAACCACCCGTCTTCATAATAATGCCCAAGAACCATAACATTATCATATCACATAAAACAAGCATAAAGGAAACATAACATTTCCACATTTCAATCACAAGATATCAATACAGCACAAAAAACATTTTTAAAACCATTTTTAATACAAAAATAAAAGAAAAGTAAAACATGGTATTTATTTTTCTTTTAAAAAGAAGGTATGGCTTATAGTGGAAGCCAAAACTCAAATAACAGTCACGACGGCGGAGAAGTCATTGTCACTGCATACGTATGACAAAAACATTCCCTTTTGTCGTTTAGTAAACACTTCGTATAAAAATGATTCCTTTTGAATAAACGTATAAGTCAAAGGGGTTTATACACCGTATAAAAGAAAGTTGTGTATAAAATAAAATATGCCTCAATGAAAGGAGATTGAGACGAAGTCCCATACTTCGTATCCGACTTGACCCGACCGTTCTTTAATCTCCTGAATAATAAACTTGAGTTAATCTCTACTTTATTATGAACCTTTTTCAAGTTCATTATTCCTTTTATACCATGTTATGAACATTATGTAATCATTTAAGTTAATAGTTTTCATTTTGTCGGTATTTGGTTCTTAAGTCAAAAATAGACTTCTTACACTTACATGTTGTTAATTTGGTCAAAGGTTCGTTAAATCCAGAATGATATTAATTATTTGGATAACATATATATCATATATATTCATCATATACATGTATTTATAATATTACATCACATTCAGAGGTAAGAAATGAAATGCACCGTTCATGGAGACGGTAAGCCGTACGTACGCATGAACGCTACTTCCATTTCTATTTCGTATTTTCTGGAATGGAATCATAATGATATTAGAGTATATTATAATTCCAGTATAATAACATATATAATATCCTTAACTTTATCCTTTACACATCCCACATATGGTATTAACGAATCAAATCACTTTCAGGGGGCGGTAGTCCGCACTTCCTAAAATGAAGATATAGTGTTTACCCATAATGGGAACCATAAAGGTATGCCAAAAATGAAAAAAACAGAAGCTTAAGGAAAACATAAACATATTATATATCATGTATAAAAATAGTGACATCATAATGGCCACCTTTGAAGGTGTTAAATGAGTATTGAACAATCATCGTTTCGGGAGGCAGAATTTCTCCATCCACGGAAACCGTATGTTCTTTAACCATTTGATGTAGTTGTGTGAGAGTGTAGCTCAAATAAATCTTATAAAAACATCCTAGTATATTGAAGATACTGGTGTTGTTACAAAAGAGGTAAATAAAAAGAGTTTAGGGGGTTGGAGAAACAAAATAAAACAAATGAACATGAGAGAATGAATTACCTTTAAAAGTGTAACTCCTATTGATTTGATCCTAAAGGATTCCTTTGAAAGGATTCTGCCCAAAGGGAATCCTCTAGGATGAGGAGAGGTATGTGGAGAGATTCAATGGGCCGGGTTTGACCGAGCCAAAGGCTTGAGGAGTGTGTGAAATGAGGTAGAGGTGGGGGCCTTTTATAAGAGGAGAGGAGGGGCACTTTTGGAAAGTAAAGAAATATTACTTTATTTGATAATGTTTTTCAGTTTTAAAAGGTCCCACATTGATATAATTCGTGGATAAGGTGATAAGGGTTCTAAATCCACTCATCCAATTGGTTTTGGACATGTGTAGTTCATATATTTTACATTATCTTTCAATTTTATTTAAATCGTCAAATAATGATGTCATCACTGCATCATTATTATGTCATAAATAATTTAATTTATTTAATGTCTAAAAATTATAAACAAAATACTATGATGTAGGAAATCGTTTTATCTTTCCAATGACTATTTATAATCAAAAATCTCATCTTTATAACCCCATGTAAAAATTGTTTTCGTAAAACATATTATGTTTGTGTCATTTTTACTTTTACATTAAATAAAAAGTTGTTTATGTCATTTCCCAACCAAAGTGGATCCATGGGGTCCCCAATTTGACCCATGGCTTTTCTGGGTCGGCCATGACACAACCAATGAGGGTAGGACATGTGTCAAGCTCATCTTATTTTATTAAAGCATTATTTTTACCTTAACTACACTAATTACCACTAATCGCGATTAAGAACTTAATAAGTTACTATTCACCAAAAAATTATTATAATCTCATTGAACCACATTTTACTTCTTAATTACAACCATTTATGTCGGATTTTTGAAATTAAAAACACAATGATGGAAAAATTTCATTTAAACGGAAAATCAGTCTTTATAAGTACCACTTAGTGGTTTCACTATTCATCAAAAATTGAAGTTTTTCAGGAAATTACCAAAAATTCACCCTAAGATATATTTGATATTAAGAATTCAAAAATGAATTCTATTTTACAAAATTCAAAACATATAAGTCACATTAATTAATTTAATAATTAATTCCCGCTGTCAGAGCAAATAGCGTATTTTTATGAAACAATAATTATCAAAAGATTGACACTAGTTTGAGTCCAATTTCAAAGTGAAATTGATTCCAATGACCACCATTGGATTAAATGGTAAAAATATATTCATATTAAACATTAAGACCAATTAAAAAGATAATCTAATCATATAAATAAATTAGATTAAAATGCAGTTTTAATGTAAAATGCAGGATTTTTCACTATTCCTTAAAAAATGGACATTGTCAGAAAAATACCAAAAATTCACACAAAGTAAATTTTGATGTCCCAATCATAAAGAATAAGTTTATTTTGACAAACATAGTTTATAAAATTGTCAAAAGATAGATTTAAAAAGGGTTTTCCATCATAAGGCAGTAAAACAATCTTTTAAGAATATTAGTGTATTCCATGCTTAAGATTGGATTTATTTTCATTTTAAGCATCTAAAACACTATCTTAATCTTTAATAGACATAGATAAAATTATCTATTATTCATTACTTACTTGGGATGTTACATCCTTCCCCCTTTAGAAAATTGCGTCCCCGCAATTTATTTACTTATCGAATAAATGGGGGTATTTATCCCTCATTGCATTTTCAGATTCCCATGTTGCCTCTTCAATCATGTGGTTTTTCCACAAAACCTTTACCTGGTGAATCACCTTATTCCGTAACACTTTCTCCCTGTGGTCAAGAATCTGGACCGGTTGTTCCTCATAAGATAGGTTCTCTTCCAGCTGAACTACCTCTGGACTCAAAACATGAGATGGATCTGGCATATACTTTCTCAACATCGAAACGTGAAAAACATTGTGTACCTGAGATAAACTCGGAGGTAAAGCCACTTGGTATGCAACTGATCCAACTCTCTCCAGAATTTCGTATGGTCCCACGAACCTTGGACTCAACTTTCCTTTCTTACCAAATCTCATCACACTTTTCCAAGGAGAAACCTTGAGAAAAACATGATCACCAACCTCAAAAGATAGATCCTTCCTCCGGTTATCCGCATAACTCTTCTGCCTGCTCTGAGCTGTTCTCATGTGTTTCTAAATCATCTGAACTTTTTCTGCCATCTGTTCTACCAATTCTGGTCCCATCAACTTCCTTTCACCCACTTCATCCCAGAAAGCTGGAGTTCAACACCGCTTCCCATATAATGCCTGAAATGATTCCATCTGTATACTGGAATGAAAACTGTTATTATATGAAAATTCAACCAAAGAAATATGTTGGTCCCAACTTCCTTGATAATCCATAGAACAAGCTCGTATCATATCCTCCAATGTCTGGATTGTTCGTTCTGACTGCCCATCTGATTGAGGATGAAAAGCTGTACTAAAATTTAATTCAGTACCCAACGACTTCTGAAGGCCTTTCCAAAAGTTAGAAGTAAACCTAGGATCACGATCCGATAGAATGGAGAGAGGAACTCCATGTAACCTGACTATCTCTTTAAGATACAAACGGGAAAGTTGATCTAGGGAAAACGTATCTCGTATAGCATGGAAATGAGCATATTTGGTCAAGCGATCAACAATAACCCAGATTGCATTATTACCTCGAGATGTCTTCGGTAATACAACAACAAAGTCCATGGATATATTCTCCCATTTCCACTCTGGCACTGGTAAAGGCTGAAGCATCCCTTTCAGTAACTGCCACTCTGCTTTAACCTGTTGACATGTCAAACACTTCACAGTAAAATCAGCAATGTCTCTTTTCATTCCATCCCACCAGTAATACTCCCGCAGATCTCTATACATCTTAGTATTTCCCGGATAAACTGAAAACGGAGAACTATGAGCTTCACATAACAACTCTCTCTTCAACTGTGAATCACAAGGCACATACAATCTCTTCCAAAATCTCAAAACACAACCATTATCAAAGTTGAATTCAGGCAAAATACCTTTCTGAACCAGCTCTACCTTTTTCTGCAACTCACTGTCTTGCTTCTATGCTTGCTTGATTCTATCTGATAGAGATGATCTCACTGATACCTGAAACAAAACAGAAGGACTTCCTTCACCAACAACTTCTATGCCAAAGTTCATCAATTCCTTAACCAAAGGATCACGTTACAAACGCAACATTATTAATGAAGCATTACTTTTTCGACTCAAAGCATCAGCCACTTTATTTGCTTTTCCCGGATGGTAATGAATTGTACATTCATAATCCTTGATTAATTCTAGCCATCTCCTCTGTCTCATGTTTAACTCTTTCTGAGTGAATATATACTTTAAACTTTTGTGATCGGTATATATTTCACACTTTACTCCATACAAATGATGCCTCCAAATTTTTAAAGCAAAAACAACAGCAGCTAATTCCAAATCATGTGTAGGGTAATTTACCTCATGAGTTTTCAACTGTCGTGAAGCATAAGCAATTACCTGGTCATTCTGCATTAGGACACAACCAAGTCCTTTCAATGAAGCATCACTGTATATAACAAACTCACCATTCCTGGAAGGTAGTTCCAAAACTGGATCATTCACCAATCTTCTTTTCAATTCCTGAAAACAATCATCACATTCTTTTGTCCAGATAAACTTAACACCCTTCCGAGTTAGCTTAGTCATTGGACTAGATAACCGTGAAAAATTTCTAAAAAACCTTCGGTAATAGCCCGCCAAACCAAGGAAGCTATGAATCTCGGTTACATTTGTGGGTCATGGCCATTCTTCCACAACTTTTGTATTTGCAGGATCAACATTTATTCCATCTTTAGAAACAATGTGACCAAGGAAAGAAATTTGTTGCAACCAAAACTCACACTTGCTGAATTTCCCATACAGTTTCTTTTCTTTTAAGGTTTGCAAGATAACCCTTAAATGTCTTTCATGCTCCTCTTTACATTTAGAAAACACCAATATATCATCAATGAAAACCACCACAAACTTATCCAAGAACTCATGGAAAATTCTATTCATTAAGTCCATGAATACAGCAGGTGCATTGGTTAGCCCAAAATGCATTACTACAAATTCATAATGGCTATATCTCGTACGGAACGCGGTCTTCGGAATATCTTCCTCCTTTACCTTCAGCTGATGGTACGCCGATCTCAGGTCAATCTTTGAAAAAACTGAGCTCCCTGGAGCTGATCAAATAAATCATCGATATGAGGAAAAGGATATTTGTTCTTAACAGTGATATTATTCAAGGCTCTATAATCAATGAAAAGTCTCATAGAACCATCTTTCTTTTTAACAAATAAAATAGGACCACCCCATGGTGATGTGCTAGGTCTAATGAAACCTTTCGCTAATAAATCTTGCAATTGCTCCTTCAACTCTAAAAGTTCAATTTGTTCCATTCGATAAGGGGGTTTTGAAATTGGCTTAGCATCAGGAACTAAGTCAACAGTAAACTCAACTTCCCGATCTAGTATTATTCCAGGAAACTCATCAGGAAAAACATCAGGATACTCATTTATCACTGGCACATCATTAATCTGAACAGTTCCTTTATTTTCAACGACGTGTACAAGGTAACATTCATTTCTATCTTTTACAAGTTTCTCGGCCTCTTGATATGTTATAAAAAGTAAGGGTTCATTCCTGTAAACAAACTGAAAGTATTTCTGAAAAGAAACTTCTTTAGATCTATAGTCAATCTTAGCATGGTAAATAGAGAGCCAATCCATACCCAGGATAACATCAAACTCTACTAGAGGTAGAACAATAAGGTTTGCAAGTAGGTTCTTTCCACAGATAAGGATAGGAAGATTCTTATAAATTCTTTTTGCCTCAACATTTCCCCCAGGTATTTTTACCAAAAGTTCAGGAGTCATTTCTTGAGATGGTATTCCCATTTTACTAGAAAAGTTTTCAGAGATGAAAGAATGTGTAGACCCTGAATCAAACAACACACTTGCATAATCTGAAAAAACAAAGAGAGTACCTGATACAACTTCATTTGATGGCCCGACATCTGCTGAAGTAGTTGCAAAGGATTTCACCACCCCTTTCTACTTGTAGTCTAACTGCTTCCCATCACTCAATCTCTTTGTCGGACACTTGTTTGCATAGTGACCCATCTCATTGCACTTATAACATTTCACTAACTGTAAATCAAATTTGTTCTTACCTTCACCTTGATCCTTTTCAGTGCAATCACGAGCCTTATATCCCATCTCACCACATCGGTAGCACTTTTCAGAATTCAGAAGACATTCCCCAGCATGCCTTTTTCCACATTTATCACAAACTGGAAACTTAGTTCTCTTACCATCAGAATTTTTTGAAAAATTATTACCTTTCTCCTGCCACCTCGGTCTCTTCTTCTGCTGGTTTTTATAGAACAATTGGTCATTGGAAAACTCCATTTCCACCTTCTCAGCTCATCGAACAAGCTTTTCATAACTTTTAAACTCACGATAAGCTAATGCCCTTTAATATTTTGGCTTTAATCCTGATTAAAAACGATTGATTTTACTATCAAGGACTCGGATAAAATTTGGAGCATACCTTTCCAATCGAGTGAACCTTTCTTCATAGGCATCCACTAAGTCTTCCTCTTTCCTCAATTCCCAGAATTGATTTTCCATCCTAAGTCAAACAACCTTAGGAAAATACTTCTCAATAAACATACCTTTGAATTCATCCCAGTCAAGAGCATCAATCTCATCGGCCTCCCTGCTATTTATAGCCATAGACCACCACTGATCTGCTTCACCCTCCAAACGGTAAATAGCAAGACTAATCTTTTGATTGTCTGAACACCCCATTACATCAAAAATATTCTCCAGTGCTTTAATCCACCCTTCAGCTAGCACAGGGTTAGATGATCCTCTGAATGATAGTGGATGTTGCCTCATGAAATGTTCCACCACTGGCATGTTCCCCTGCGGTTGATCTGGCTGATCTCGTGCATGGATACCAGCACCATTTATCGCTTGAGTCAACTGCGCCATTACTGCAAAAAACTGTGCAGTTCCAATTCCGACCATTTCTGGATGCTGATTTGGAAGGTTATTTCCTTCTGTATGCCTTCCTAGCGCTGCTTCCCTATTTCCTCTGCGGAAAACCATTCTGAACAAATATGTCTTAGATGAAGCAACATGGTAATCTTCAAATGCTATATCATTTCAAAAAAAAAAAAATTTGGATAATCATTTAACAGAATTCTAACTCCTAATGTTATCTAAACCGACCTCTGATACCAACTATAAGGCCCCAGCCTTAAACCTTACCTAATCTTGATTTATTACAAGATTACACATTGAGGATATTTTCGGGTTTAGAATTTTAGAGAATTAGATCATTAAACTTGCATTACATTCCACATATAAACAAAGTGGTTACATAAAGATAGTATTCTTTATTCCCATCAATGGAAGCATATTTAAAATAAAACATGGATTCTTTCTTGACACATCCTTGACTCTATCATCTTATAATGTACCTTTCCCGTGACCTGTGAAAAACATTTCAAAAACTTGGGATGAGCATAAAAACTCAGTATGGGTTATAAAAAAACATGGAAAAGAAACATGAGTTCATATATACATAAGAATGAAATCATACTTTACCCATAAAACATAGGCACTTTAACATACCTCATAAAATCATGAATAAATCATAGAAATCATAAGACATAAAGGTAACTTTAGGCATTCATAACATTCTTACGTAGGGAGTAACCCTCTTGGTTATGTTTAGAATACCCATCACAGTATATTCCCTAAATCTATTTGGAGAAACCTTAACGTTTCACTCCTTCGCGTTACCCAATGCATTGGAGAGCTATATCGGGCTCACCCGCCCTTAGTTTATCACGGATCCACTCGTCTTCATAATAATTCCCAAGAACCATAACATAATCGTATCACATAAAACATGCATAAAGGAAATATAAAATTTCCACATTTCAATCACAAGATATCAATACAACACAAAAAACATTGTGAAAACCATTTTCAATACCAAAATAAAAGAAAAGTAAAACATGGTATTTATTTTTCTTTTAAAAAGAAGCTATGGCTTGTAGAGGAAGCCGAAACTCAAATAACGGTCACGACGACAGAGAAGTCGTTGTCGCCGCATACGTACGACAAAAACATTCCCTTTTATCGTTTAGTAAACGCTTCGTATAAAAAAGATTCCTTTTGAATAAACGTAAAAGTCAAAGGGGTTTATACACCGTATAAAATAAAGTTGTGTATAAAATAAAATATGCCTCATTGAAAGGAGATTGAGACGAAGTCCCATACCTCGTATCCGACTTGACCCGACCGTTCTTTAATCTCCTGAATAATAAACTTGAGTTAATCTCTACTTTCTTATGAACCTTTTTCAACTTCATTATTCCTTTTATACCATGTTATGAACATTATGTAATCATTTAAGTTAATAGTGTTCATTTTGTCGGTATTTGGCTCTTAAGTCAAAAATAGACTTCTTACACTTACATGTTGTTAATTTGGTCAAAGGTTCACTATATTCAGAATGATATTAATTATTTGGATAACATATATATCATATATTTTCATCATATACATGTATTTATAATATTACATCACATTCAGAGGTAAGAAATGAAATGCACCGTTCATGGAGACGGTAAGCCTTACGTACGCATGAACGCTACTTCCATTTCTATTTTGTATTTTCTGGAATGGAATCATAATGATATAAGATTATATTATAATTCCAGTATAATAACAAATATAATATCCTTAACTTTATCCTTTACACATCCCACATATGGTATTAACGAATCAAATCACTTTCAGGGGGTGGTAGTCCGCACTTCCTAAAATGAAGATATCGTGTTTACCCATAATGGGAACCATAAAGGTATGCCAAAAATGAAAAAAAAACAGAAGCTTAAGGAAAAATAAACATATTATATATCATATATAAAAATAGTGACATCATAATGGCCACCTTTGAATGTGTTAAATGAGTATTGAACAATCATCGTTTCGGGAGGCAGAATTTCGCCATCCACGGAAACCGTATGTTCTTTAACAATTTGATGTAGTTGTGTGAGGGTTTAGCTCAAATAAATCTTATAACAACATACTAGTATATTTAGGATACTGGTGTTGTTACAAAAGAAGTAAATAAAAAGAGTTTAGGGGGTTGGAGAAACAAAATAAAACAAATGAACATGAGAGAATGAATTACCTTTAAAAGTGTAACTCCTTTTGATTTGAGCCTAAAGGCTTCCTTTGAAAGGATTCTGCCCAAATGGAATACTCTAGGATGAGTAGAGGGATGTGGAGAGAGTAAATGGGAAGGGGTTGGCCGAGCCAAAGGCCTGAGGAGTGTGTGAAATGAGGTAGAGGTGGGGACCATTTATAAGAGGAGAGGAGGGGAACTTTTGGAAAGTAAATAAATATTACTTTATTTGAAAAAGTTTTTCGGTTTTAAAAGGTCCCACATTGATATAATTCGTGGATAAGTTGATAAGGGTTCGAAATCCACTCATCCAATTGGTTTTGGACATGTGTAGTTCATAGATTTTACATTATCTTTCCATTTTATTTAAATCGTCAAATAATGATGTCATCGTTGCATCATTATTATGTCATAAATAATTTAATTTATATAATGTCTAAAAATTATAAAAAAATACTATGATGTATGAAATCATTTTAGGTTTCCAATGACTATTTATAATCAAAAATCGGATCTTTATAACCCCATGTAAAAATTGTTTTCGTAAAACATATTATGTTTGTGTCATTTTTTACTTTTACATTAAATAAAAAGTTTTTGATGTCATTTCCCAACCAATGTGGATCCATGGGGTCCCCAAGTTGACCCATGGCTTGTCTTGGTCGGCCATGACACAACCAATGAAAGTAGGACATGTGTCAAGCTCATCTTATTTTATTAAAGCATTATTTTTACCTTAAACTACACTAATTACCACTAATCGCGATTAAGAACTTAATAAGTTACTATTCACCAAAAAATTATTATAATCTCATTGAACCACATTTTACTTCTTAATGACAACCATGTATGTCGGATTTTTGAAATTCAAAACACAATGATGGCAAAATTTCATTTAAACGGAAAATCAGTCTTTATAAGTACCACTTAGTGGTTTCACTATTCATCAAAAATTGAAGTTTTTCAAAAAATTACCAAAAATTCACCCTAATCTATATTTGATATTACGAATTCAAAAATGAAGTGTATTTTACAAAATTCAAAACATTAAGTCACATTAATTAATTTAATAATTAATTCCCACTGTCAGAGCAAATAGCGTGTTTTTATGAAACAATAAGTATCAAAAGATTGACACTAGTTTGAGTCCAATTTCAAAGTGAAATTGATTCCAATGACCACCATTGGATTAAATGGTAAAAATATATTCATATTACACATTAAGACCAATTCAAAAGATAATCTAATCATATAAATAAATTAGATTAAAAAGCAGTTTTGATGTAAAATGCTGTATTTTTCACTATTCATTAAAAAATGACCATTGTCAGAAAAATATCAAAAACTCACACAAAGTAAATTTTGATGTCCCAATCATAAAGAATAAGTTTATTTTGAGAAACATAGTTTATAAAATTGTCAAAAGATAGATTTAAAAAGGGTTTTCCATCATAAGGCAGTAAAAAAATCTTTTAATAATATTAGTGTATTCCATGCTTAAGATTGGATTTATTTTCATTTTAAGCCTCTAAAACACTATCTTAATCATTAATAGACATAGATAAAAATATCTATTATTCATTACTTACTTGGGATGTTACATTTATCCTTACTGACCATCTGAGCTTGCCCCTTTCTATGTTTTAATTTTCCCAGGATGTGAAGAAGTATTTTATTAATGAAATGCATGGATTGTATGTTGGAATATGAAGACAAGTTGTTGTTATAGTTATTCACTTTATGATGTGATGTAAAATTTATTAATGTATCTAGTTATTCCAAGGCTAATAAACTAATCGGTCTTTTGAGACTTCATCTTTTGTGATGATGCCCATGTTATGTAATAATGCACCGACTGTAGGTAACTGGGGTCGGAGCATTACATCACTAGCTAAATTTTATTTCAATGGTCCATAATCTATCCCAATTTATATCTCCATCACGTATTATAACCAAGAAACCTGATAATGATTCATGTCCCATTGAAAAAAATATACATCCAATTATTGTATTCTTAATAAGAAACCAATCTATCCCCATTGTGGTACATCTACAAATATTTTACCTAATGAACGAAAAAATAAAACTCTTTTTCATGAGTATGGTATTTTTCATGTTACTACCACAGATATTGATACCCATATGAAACTACCATATAACCATACCTAAGAACATATAAAAGTAAAATCTGTTGAAGTAAACTGTATACCCAATTCCAATATTATGAATAATTAGAATCAGAGATGAATTTAATATTTTATTTATATCTAAAAAGTAATGATCATATTTTTCTATACATTAAAACATGAATCCATTATTTTTATGTGTATTCATTGGTCATGATAAAAGTGAAAATACATGAATAAACCACCATTAGTACCCAAGAAAACTATAATCTTGACTACATTCCATGGACCTAACCAATTCATTGTCTTCTAATCCTCCTGTAGATCCATAGAAATCATAGCTTCAGAAACCACATGCAAATGGAAACCCCATATAGATCCAATTGTTAAATATTGACTACTATTCATATAGACCATGTGATGAAATCATATTCAATATAATTTCAATGGGTTACATGTGTTTCTAATTTCATTTAATATATGAGGATCTCATCATTGATCCTAATGATTAATGATTATATATATGGGAAATAAATCTTTATCATGATATCCATGAACATTTATGATCATTTTTTAATCCATAGGGAATAATTAGATACTCATACATCATGTAACATTTCATAAACTCTTTCTTTAGTATGAATTTCTATTATACCCAAAGTTATGGTATCCAAAACATAGATAAATCTGTGAAAACCACAAGGATTTTTATAATTGATCAATGAATTATTCAATCCTTGTATATGGTTACCAGTTTTTATATTATTATTTATTTATCACACAAAAGCACAAAAAATTGAAGACTAAAATCCACCTTCCATGTTATGAACATCAGATTAGTAAAACACTGAACTTAGAAGCTTGGAGTCAGTGCATTATTAAAATATAGTTGCACGATTACAAGGAAACAAGTCCCAAAGGAATGATCTATTTAGTAGTCCTGGAAAATAGATTACATACATGAACGTTACATAACATTATAAAATAAAAAAAACAACAATATTGTCTCCGTTAACCACATTCATATCCCTCAGACTATCCCTACAGGTCAGTCGTATTGTAAATCATCACATCCATTGAAAAATAAAAAATATAAAGGAAAGAGATTAGATGCTCAGTAAGGATAATAATATAGTGAAAACATTCATAAATAAGAATAATTATTTATGGAAATTTATAAATCTAAAACAAAAGCCTCTTAAACATAACCATCAACATAATGTGGAAAATATAAATCAAATAATTCCATTTAAATAATAACATGGATATTATACTAGTTGAATAATCACATGTAATAGGAATACCGAATTTCATAATGATGTAATGCATAATACTAGACTTCATAACCACATAGTCAAGGCCTTGTGCCAAGACTACAAATAAGATTTTGTTACGGCCTTATGCAGAGACACTAGATTGTCTCATGAGACATACTGATGCATCGAGAAGATATAGAGGGATCCACCTGTCACTTACTAAGTCCAATGCATTTCTCATATGAAAAGGTTTAATCATAACATAAAAATTCATATTAAAAGTAACATAGGAAATGTCAATACTTTATCCATAAACCATTAATGGTTTAAAAATAACACATCCACAGTCAAACATATTACAAAATCGTCAATATATTATGGAATATTTTTATCATAATAAATCAATATCATACAATTTAAAATCAATAAAATGATGTTGACATAGATTAAAATGGCTTGTAAAACTATTTGAGAGAAATATCCATTTTTCGGGAAAACATTTAAAAGTCACACAATTTAGAAAGGAAGAAATTTAACGACATTTTTGTGTAAAATTTTAGCATACCACATTGAATCATTTGAAAGGAATTAACATTTTAAAAACATTCATTTCCATATAAATAAATACTTAAAAACAATTTTGAAACAATGTACATTAAGTAGAATGAATTTGAAGAATAGATATTTAAACTATTTAAAATGATTATTTAGTTAGAGTGTCCCTTCCATAAAACCATAAAATATTCCTTTGGAAAATATTTTTATGAATCAAGGATGTGTATGTTAATGAGGTCCTAGTAGATACCCACGTAAAAACAACCTCATATAATAAAGAGATTGTGAAATTAACCCTTACCATGCACTTTTTGTTGGTCGAGGGTACATTTGACCTTCTGTATAATGAACAAAATATGTTTTTATATTATACCATAACCATATTCATATTTATCATTTCTTACACTATTCATTTATGACATTATAATTCCAATTTAATAATTATTTCCATGTTAAATGAACTTTTTTGGTAATAATCAATTTATTTATCGTACAAGTTTTAACATGTTATTCCTTATTGTTTCATTTAGATCATGATTTATATACTTCAAGAATATAAACCTTGATTGATAAGTCATATATTTTTATATATAAATATTTATAATAGATAGATATATGAAATGTAAAAAACTATTTATGGTGACAAACTACTACAAAAACAGGCAAGGGAAGCGCCACCCTTTTAAATGTTCCAAAAAAGCGCTGATAAAGGAGGGCCTTTATCAACGCTTTTTTTGCGCTATTAAAGGGGACCCCTTTATCAGCACTTTTCTATGAGTGCAGATAAATGGAGGCTTTATTAGCGCTTTTTCCTAGCGCTGATAAATTTTAATCTTCAAAAAAAATCATGAAAAATAATATATTGTTATATAAGTATATTTATAATGATATAAATATAATATATATTTTTTAAATATGTTTTAGATAAGTATAAATAAATTATTACATTTAATATATAAGAAATTTATTGAAAATGGATTTAAAATATTATAAAAATATAATTAATTAATAATATTCCAATTATCATCAATTAATAATAATTTAATAACAATTTGAAGTCACAAAAATCAAAAAAATTAATAAAAGAACTAAAATAAGTTGAAGATGTAACTCAATCTTCCAACGACCATAATTTTTTATCCGGGTGTCCATTTGATCTCTAAAACATATCATATCAAATCATGCGATGAGATCTATGTGTTAGTGACCCATGGAACCTTCTGTTACATTTTTCAAGGAAATAAATGTCCCAGAAGGCCTCAAAAACTGAATTTTTATTAGGGATACCCAGATTTGTTAACATTCAAACAAGTATAACATCTGATCTGAATGTCTGTTAGGCCTGTACCACATATCAGATCGAATATTGTTTCATTTTATTCTATTTGACTACATGTGGAGTTGAAATGTGCTTCTGTATTAGATGTTATGGTCATATTAACATTCTATGGCTTTTCAAATACATATATATATATATATGTATTTATTCGTAAATATATACGTGTCTCTGTGTGTGTGTGTGTCTGTGTGTGTGTGTTGTATATATGTAGGTATGTATGTATATATATATTTATAAACACACATAAAAAACATATTTTATAGTTGTATTTTAAACTAATCTTATAAATGTAACACCCCAAGCTTCTACGGTACTCTTCTCTTTGAATAATGTGATAGCGTGTGTTGTACGCAACACCAAGTTCTAACACACCATAACTAATCAAACTAGCCGTTATGAATATTAATACCTACTTTTTGAAATTATATATATTTTATATTTGAAAATGGACATCATTTTTGGATTCGGAATATCGAATTTAGCCTAAGGTGAAATTTTGGTACATTTCGGATAACTTTCATATTTTGATGAATAGTGAAAATTACTAAGTTTTAATTAAAAACAACTTTTTTAATCAAAATAATTAATAGTGATAAATTATGAATTTGAGTGGTTTTAAAGTATATTTAGAATATATTTTTACTATTTAATATAATGTTTGTCATTGGACATAATTTTACAATTAAACCGAACATAAACGAGTGTCAATCTTTTGATAGTTATTATCTCTTAAAAACACGCTTTTTGTTTTGACAGCGGGAATTAATTTTAAATTAATTTCTGCCACTTCTGTGTTTTGAATTTAGGAAAATGGATTCCATATTTGGAATCAGGATGTTCAAATTGTGTAAATAGGTAACTTTTATTTTTAGACATTTTGAATAATTACTGCGGTAAATATTTTATTTACCATGGTTAAGGGTAAATCCAGTAAATAAGGGTTACAAAATAATATTATAATAATACTAAATTACCCTAAAACGTGTCTTAACCCTATTGGTTGATACATGGTCGACCATGGGAATCTTTGGGTCTATTTTGGGACCCCATGGATCCACTTTTAAGTGATAATGACACTTTATTTTAATTAAGTTAAAATGAATACAAAAATGACACAAGCATATATCGTTTAGAAAAACAATTGTTACATAGGGTTATATATGTTGGATTTTAGATTATAAATATTCATTAGAAATCTAAAAAGATTTCCTACATAATGATATTTTATTTATAATTTTTAGACATTAAATAATGTATTTTATTTATGAAACAATGATGATGCAGTAATTACTATAATAGTGAAAAATTAAAATAATTGATATTATAAATACCCAAATAAATATAATATGAAACTTTTAATGAATTAAACTAATTTTCTAGGATAATATGATATATTAGGATTGATTTAATTGACTTTGTTCGAGGTAATCAATCTGTTATGAGTTTCACAAAAATCAACTATTGAATAGTGTCAAAATTGACATAAAAGAGTTCTTAAAACAAATATATATTATTAATTGATATTAAATTCGTAAAAATATAAGGTTCGGCCAAGAGACTTATATCATGATAGGTTAATCATTAATGTACCACTTGGGGGTCTCTTGGATGTATATAGTAAGTTTATTAACCATATTATATAAAAATACAAAGAGACATTGTAAAAGTGAAACTAATTAACTTAGAGTTAATACTTAAAGATAAGGTTAATATAAGTACCCAAACCTGTCTAAATTATATTGGTTGAGTGGTTTTCGACCTATCCCCACCTTAACCTTTGAATAATAAGCTTTGGAGCCATTAGAAACCGAATATGAATTTATTATAAATTAATATTTCTAGCTTTTCCAAAGGTGCCCCTCACCCCTCTTATAAAAGGGCACTCCTCCTTCTCATTTCTTCACACCTTCAAAGACCTTTGTTTCGGCCAAACTCTGCCCAAATACTCTCCCAACATCCCTCAATACAACCTAGAGGCCTTAGTTTGATCAGAAAGCCAACCTAAGGAGCCCTTTTGATCAAATCAAAAGGAAGAACCCGAAGAAGAGGTAATGATTTCACCACCCTTCTCCGAGTTCATTTCTTCTTCCACTTCTTCTTCCTTTGTTATTACCATTATAAAATAATAACTCCAGTATCTCACATATACTGTGATGTTATTATAAATATGGTACAACCATATTCATTATTCTATCAACCCTTTTAATAACATGTCACCATACGTGCGTACGTACGGACTACCGTCTCCACGTCGTGGTGTAATTGTTATTCAATATAATATTATTTGGATGGGTATAATAATGATGTTTAACTCATGTAAATAATAAATATAAAATTTTAATGATTCTGTATATATGATATACCATCCATTTATATATTATTTTAATATCAAAAGAATGATATTGTCGATCGTGCGTACGTACGGACTACCGTCTCCACGAACGCGATGAGATTCATTCTCCATCGTATCCATTCAAGTATAATTATCATTTGATGATTTAAAAATGATGTTTAAGGACTAGATATCATTATGGATATGAATAAGATACAACAACAATGGCTTATGTAACAAAACATATAAAAGAAAATGAGTAAGTTAACTCCCGAAACGACGATAATTCTAAGATATTATTAACAAATCAATGTTAAAAGATCATATATGATATCATATTATTATATATGATTCTTGTATAATTTAATAACAACTATTTCACCATTATACAGGAGGTTAACCTACCCCAACCAAGGAAAAGTACAAGGTAAGGGTTTACTTTACAATCTCTTCATTATCCGAGGTTGTTTATACGTAATAATCTACTGGGATCTCTTTATCATCCACATCCATGTTTCTTCAAAATGTATTTCAAAACATTTTTACTATTTACTAGAATATGATTTAAAGTCATTTATACCCTTTTTGACTTTTATAAGTGGTTTATAAAGGAATCTTTTGATCGTTTTCAAAACAAGGTCCTTTTTAACCTTTTCGACAGAATTAAGGTAAGAATGTTTGTTTTAACTTATACGGCGGGTGCAGCTATTTTCCGCCGTTATAAAATCTTCAAAGATTCCCTTACAAGATTATAAGAATATTTTCAAAGAAAATGTTTTATTTTATATGGATCTTAAATGATTTAAAAATAAAAGGAGATATTTCTTTTAAAAGAATTTTGATTTCATCTATGTCAACATCCTTTGATGGATTTTAAGATTATTTGAAGTTGATTTATTATGATACAAAACTTCTATATTGTATTGAAGGTTTTGTGATATGTTTGACTGTGGATGTGCTATTTTTATACCATTCATAGTTTATGGTGAAAGTATTGACATTTCGTATGCTAGTTTTAATACGAATGTTTATGTTATGTTTAAACCTTTTCATATGGGAATGCATTGGACTGAATATGTGACGGGTGGAGCCCGCTATAGCTCCTCGATGCATCGGTAGGTCTCATGAGACAAACTAGTGTCTTGGCACAAGGCCTTGACAAAATCTTATTTGTAGTCTTGGCACGAGGCCTTGGCTATGTGGTTATGATAGTCTGGCATTATGCATTCCAACATTATGAAAGTGGTTATTGATTTTTTCATGTGATTATTCGATTAGTAGAATATCCATGTGAATAAGTAAATGGAATTATTTCATTTTATTTATGCCATACCATGTTGAAAGTTCATATTTAAAAGGCTTTTGTTTTAGTTATACATTGCCTTAAATGTTTATTCTTATTTATGAAAGTTTCCGCTATATTGTTATCCTTACTGGGCATTTGAGCTCACCCCTTTTCTATGTTTTATTTTTCCCAGGATGTGAAGAAGTAAGTTATGAATGACCTGCAGGGATTTTATGAGGGGTTAATAGTGTGGATTGTGGAAACATTATGTTGTTGTAGTAGTTTTTCATTATATGATGTAATGTAAAACTTATGAATATATCTAGTGTTTCCAAGGCTACTAAACCAATCGGTCTTTCGAGATTTGATCTTTCTTGTGATCATGCCAATGTTATGTAATAATGAACCGACTCTGGGTAACTGGGGTCGGGGCGTTACAGTTGGTATCAGAGGAAGTTTAGTACAAACCTTGGAAGCTATATTTAGATAAACTCTGATTAGAGCACGTAGACCTAAGATGAACTTTGAGGATTAGTATAGAAGAACTTCCTAGAAATTTGGTATTGTAGAGATTTTGTGAGTTTTCCAAGAAATACATCCCTGTCTGGATACGAGCAGGTAGAGGCGGCTCTGGCACAGATGTACCTAGGGGTAAAACCCGAAAACACTGCTTTGAGCTAGACTCGAACGGGAACTGGTGCACGACAACGGGCCTTGCTGCACTCTTGGTTACGACACTCCCGGGGGATATGCTTAGGATAACTCTCATTTTCTTTACAAATCATTTTGAAGGGATTATGAGTATATACTTACTCAAAGAAAACATTATTATGATTATGGATTATATCCATAAATAGTTCAATTTATGTTAAGTGTTTTATAAGTATGGGATTATGTATTTTGATTCATAAACTGATCTAGTTTATGCCATTGTTTAGAAATGGCGCCTAGTGGAAGAAATGGAAACCGTATCAATGCACGCACTCCATGTAGGGATTGCCCTCCTGCTCAAGATAATTATAGTGGGGCTGGTGATGCAACTGGTGCTGATCAGCTAATCACCATACTGGGACAACTTACTCAGGTTATGAATAATAACCTTACCCGTATGGAGCACCCTGATCAGCAGTGTGGAGGATCAATGTTAGATCGATTCATGAGGCAACAACCACCAACGTTCAATGGGAATACAAATCCCTTAGTAGCTGAGCAATGGATATTTTCCGTAGAGAAAATATTTCAGGCTTTGGGGAGCAGTGAAAGGGAAAAAGTTATCATGGCAGTTTACCGCCTCACTGGAGATGCTGATCAATGGTGGTCATTGATTCAGAACATGAAGGAAGATGATGAAGTATCAAATATGGAATAGAGGGAGTTCAAAGATCTGTTTTTAGAAAAATACTTCCCTCGCGACCATCGAGTAGATATGGAAAGGCAATTTCTGAGTCTGAGACAGAAGGAGGATGAGAATGTCACAAAGTATGAGGCTAACTTTACAAGGTTAGCGAGGTATACTGGAGATTATATTCGCAACCCAAGAAGTAAGATTGATCATTTCTTTGATGGGTTAAAACCATTTCTCCGTCGAGCGTTAGTCTCACAATCCTTTTCATCGTACGAAGACATTGTCTCATGTGCTATCAAGACCGAAAAGTAATTCTCTAAGTCTTATGACTTTAAAGAAAAGCAAGAGAAGAAGAGACCTGCTGATCAATCTGGGAATGGAAATAAGGGGAAGAAGGGAAAGGTTGAATATCCATCTTGTGGTAAATGCGGGAAGAAACATCCTGGTACTTGCTTGAAGGGAATCGGAGTCTGTTACAAGTGTGGTGAAAAAGGCCACCAAGCTCATGATTGCAAGGGGAAGAAGGAAGCTACCAACGTTCAGTGCTACAATTGCAGGGAGATGGGGCATTATGCAAATGCATGTCCTAAGCATCAGGAGAACTTACCTCAGAAAAGGCCAAGGGATCAAGGCCAGGCTTATGATATCACTACTGCTGAGGTAGAAGCTTCGAAAGACGTGGTGGCAGGTAATTTAATGGTTTCCTCAAGTTTAGCAAATGCATTATTTGATTCTGGATCATCGCATTGTTTCATATCTTCCCAGTTTGCTAAGAAAATTAGATATTTCCAATTTGATTTAATAAGGGAGTTGTCAGTTAAAACTCCTAAGGGAAGTATCGTTGCAACAATGTTTTGTGAATCAGTCCCCATTAGAGCACATAAATTTTCTTTATCTGCTGATTTCATCGTCATACCTATGATTGAGTTTGATATAATCCTCGGTATGGACTGGCTTTCGGACTATGATGTGAAGATTTATTGTAAGAAGAAAGAGGTTACGATTCTTGATGATAATGATAAGGAGAACCTTATATTTAGAGAAGAATCGTCACCACCTAATTCTTATTTAGATCCACCCCCAGTAGCTCAACTTAATTCAATTATTGGGGAGGAAGAGAATGAAATAACTGTCGGTGAGGAAAGGAATGTTCAAATAGAGGATGTACCTGTTGTGAAAGAATTTGTAGATGTATTTCCGGAAGATTTACCTGGACATCCTCCAGAACGAGAAGTTGAGTTTTCTATTGATTTGATTCCTGGATCAAGGCCTATATCGAAGACCCCTTATAGAATGGCCACTGTAAAGTTAGTCGAACTAAAGAAACAACTAGAGGAATTGAGTAATAAGGGATTTATTCGCCCTAGTGTTTCTCCATGGGGAGCCCCTGCTCTTTTTGTTAAAAAGAAAGATGGATCTATGAGTTTATGTATCGACTACAGGGAGATCAATGCTATAACGATAAAGAACAAGTATCCCCTACCTCGTATTGATGATTTATTTGACCAACTGCATGGAGCTCAATACTTTTCAAAGATTGACCTTCGATATGGATACCATCAGTTGTGTGTGAAGAAGGAAGACATTCCGAAAACAGCATTTAGAACCAGGTACGGGCATTACGAGTTTACTGTAATGCCGTTTGGATTGACTAATGCACCCTCTGTATTCATGGATCTGATGAATAGAGTTTTCAAGGAGTATCTCGATGAATTTGTGGTGGTATTTATTGATGATATTCTGGTATACTCCAAAACCTACGAAGATCATGAAAATCACTTGCGCATTATCTTGAAGACTCTGAGGAGGCATGAATTATATGGGAAGTTTAGCAAGTGTGAATTATGGCTTCAGGAGATTTCTTTTCTTGGCCATATTGTCTCTAAAGATGGAATCTCTGTTGATCCTTCTAAGACCAAGGCAATCCAAGAATTGCCAGCACCTACGAGTATAACTGAGGTACATAGTTTTATTGGTTTGGCAGGTTATTATCGACGTTTCGTCCAAAATTTTTCCCGATTGGCTAACCCATTAACGAAGCTCACACGTAAAGGGGTTAAATTTGTTTGGACAAAAGAGTGTGAAGAATGTTTCGAAGAACTGAAGATAATATTAGTCAATGCTCCTATATTGACTCTACCATCGGGGAATGATGGGTTCGTTATTTATAGTGATGCATCGAAGAAAGGACTTGGCTTTGTCCTTATGCAGAATGATAGAGTTATTGCCTATGCATCACGACAGTTGAAAATTAATGAACAAAACTATCCTACTCATGATCTCGAGTTAGCAGCAGTGATCTTTGCTTTGAAGATATGGAGGCACTACCTCTATGGTGAAAAATGTGAGATTTATACTGATCACAAGAGTTTGAAGTATATTTTCTCACAAAAAGAACTCAACATGAGGCAAAGGAGATGGCTTGAATTACTCAAGGATTATGATTGTACGATACACTACCACCTAGGGAAGGCAAACAAGGTGGCAGATGCTTTGAGTAGAAAAGACCATGGAGTTTTGAACAATATGAGAATTGAAAGGGATCCAATATTCATGGATCTAGTGAAGATGGACATGGGAATAACCAGGGAAGGTGAAACATCAATGCTTTTTCAAATGGTTTCCAAACCATCTTTACTAGAAAGGATTAAGAGTTCTCAGACCGATGATGAAGAATTCCAAAAGAAGATTAAAGCTATGAATGATGGGAGATTGAGAGACTTTGTGTATGAAGATGGAATTTTGAAATTCGGGAAGAGACTTTGTGTTCCCAATATACCTGATCTAAAAAGGGAATTGCTGGATGATGCTCATAGTTCCAATTTCTCTATACACACTGGGAGCACCAAAATGTATAGAGATTTGAAGGAACATTTTTGGTGGGACAACATGAAGAGGGAGATTGCTGATTTTGTGTCAAGATGTATGGTTTGTCAACAAGTGAAAGATGGAAGTCAACAGCCTGGAGGAGTCATGCAACCTCTTCCCATACCGGAGTGGAAATGGGACAATGTTACGATGGACTTTGTCATGGGGCTACCAAAGACTCCTATAAGGAACAATGCAATATGGGTTATTGTTGATCGTCTTACCAAGACAGCACATTTTCTTGCTATAAGAGAACATCTACCCCTGGAACGTCTAGCAAGACTATATATTAATGAAGTTGTGAGTCTTCATGGAGTACCCCTATCGATTGTTTCTGATCGTGATCCCCGTTTTACTTCAAGATTCTGGAAAAGTCTTCAGAAATCCCTGGATACTGAACTTAATTTGATCACTGCTTACCACCCTCAGACAGACGGACAATCAGAACGGACTATTCAAACCTTAGAAGACATGTTGAGATCTTGCTCACTTGACTTTCAGGGTATGTGGGATCAATATTTACCTTTGGTAGAATTTTCCTATAACAATAGCTTCCATTCGAGTATTCAGATGGCACCATATGAAGCGTTATACGGAAAGAGATGTCGTACACCAACCTGTTGGGATGACGTTGGTGAAAGAAAACTTGTAGGCCCAGAACTGGTGGAGGAAATGGTGGAAAAGGTGAAAGTAATCCAAAATCACATCAAAGCAGCTCAAAGTAGGCAGAAGAGCTATGCCGATAATCGAAGGAAGGATTTGGAATTTCAAGTCGGTGATCATGTTTTTCTGAAGGTATCTCCGTGGAAGGGAGTCATACGTTTTGGTAAGAAAGGTAAATTGAGTCCCAGGTACATCGGACCTTTCGAAATTCTAGAACGAATTGGGGTTGTAGCTTACCGATTGGCAATGCCGCCAAGTCTCTCCAAAGTTCACGATGTGTTCCATGTATCTCTATTAAGGAAATACATGCCTGATCCGACGCATGAACTCACCTGTGAGGAATTAGAACTGGAACCCGATCTGTCTTATTGCGAAGAGCCCGTCAAGATTCTTGATACGAGAGAACAAGTGCTGAGAAACAGGACGACGCGTCTGGTAAAAGTTTTGTGGAGAAACCATAAGATGGAAGAGGCAATGTGGGAACCCGAGGAACTTATGATGAAGAACCACCCGAGTCTTTTTATGCAGTAATACCCTAGAAATTGCGAGGACTCAATTATTTGAAGGAGGGGAGAATGTAACACCCCAAGCTTCTACGGTACGCTTCTCTTTGAATAATGTGATAGCGTGTGTTGTACGCAACACCAAGTTCTAACACACCATAACTAATCAAACTAGCCGTTATGAATAGTAATACCTACTTTTTGAAATTATATATATTTTATATTTGAAAATGGACTTCATTTTTGGATTCGGAATATCGAATTTAGCCTAAGGTGAAATTTTGGTACATTTCGGATAACTTTCATATTTTGATGAATAGTGAAAATTACTAAGTTTTAATTAAAAACAACTTTTTTAATCAAAATAATTCATAGTGATAAATTATGAATTTGAGTGGTTTTAAAGAATATTTAGAATATATTTTTACCATTTAATATAATGTTGGTCATTGGACATAATTTTACAATTAAACCGAACATAAACGAGTGTCAATCTTTTGATAGTTATTATCCCTTAAAAACACGCTTTTTGTTTTGACAGCGGGAATTAATTTTAAATTAATTTCTGCCACTTCTGTGTTTTGAATTTAGGAAAATGGATTCCATATTTGGAATCAGGATGTTCAAATTGTGTAAATAGGTAACTTTTATTTTTAGACATTTTGAATAATTACTGCGGTAAATATTTTATTTACCATGGTTAAGGGTAAATCCGGTAAATAAGGGTTAAAAAATAATATTATAATAATACTAAATTACCCTAAAACGTGTGTTAACCCTATTTGTTGATACATGGTCGACCATGGGAATCTTTGGGTCTATTTTGGGACCCCATGGATCCACTTGTAAGTGATAATGACACTTTATTTTAATTAAGTTAAAATGAATACAAAAATGACACAAGCATATATCTTTTCGAAAAACAATTGTTACATAGGGTTATATATGTTGGATTTTAGATTATAAATATTCATTAGAAATCTAAAAAGATTTCCTACATAATTATATTTGATTTATAATTTTTAGACATTAAATAATTTATTTTATTTATGACACAATGATGATGCAGTAATTACTATAATAGTGAAAAATGAAAATAATTGATATTATAAATACCGAAATAAATATAATATAAAATTTTTAATGAATTAAACTAATTTTCTAGGATAATATGATATATTAGTATTGATTTAATTGACTTTGTTCGAAGTAATCAATCTGTTATGAGTTTCAAAAAAATCAACTATTGAATAGTGTCAAAATTGACATAAAAGAGTTCTTAAAACAAATATTATATTATTAATTGATATTAAATTCCTAAAAATATAAGGTTCGACCGAGAGACTTATATAATGATAGGTTAATCATTAATGTACCACTTGGGGGTCGCTTGGATGTATATAGTAAGTTTATTAACCATATTATATAAAAATACAAAGAGACATTGTAAAAGTGAAACTAATTAACATAGAGTTAATACTTAAAGATAAGGTTAATATAAGTACCCAAACCTGTCTAAATTCTATTGGTTGAGTGGTTTTCGACCTATCCCCACCTTAAACTTTGAATAAGAAGATTTGGAGCCATTAGAAACCGAATATGAATTTATTATAAATTAATATTTCTAGTTTTTCCAAAGGTGCCCCTCACCCCTCTTATAAAAGGGCACTCCTCCTTCTCATTTCTTCACACCTTCAAAGACTTTTGTTTCGGAAAAACTCTTCCCAAATACTCTACCAACATCCCTCAATATAACCTAGAGGCCTTAGTTTGATCAGAAAGCCAACCTAAGGAGCCCTTTTGATCAAATCAAAAGGAAGAACCCGAAGAAGAGGTAATGATTTCACCACCCTTCTCCGAGTTCATTTCTTCTTCCACTTCTTCTTCCTTTGTTATTACCATTCTAAAATAATAACTCCAGTATCTCACATATACTGTGATGTTATTATAAATATGGTACAACCATATTCAGTATTCTATCCACCCTTTGAATAACATGTCACCATACGTGCGTACGTACGGACTACCGTCTCCACGTCATGGTGTAATTGTTATTCAATATAATATTATTTGGATGGGTATAATAATGTTGTGTAACTCATGTAAATAATAAATATAACATGTTAATGATTCTGTATATATGATATACCATCCATTTATATATTATTTTAATATCAAAAGAATGATATTGTCGCTCGTGCGTACGTACGGACTACCGTCTCCACGAACGCGATGAGATTCATTCTCCATCGTATCCATTCAAGTATAATTATCATTTGATGATTTAAAAATGATTTTTAAGGACTAGATATCATTCTGGATATGAATAAGATACAACAACCATGGCTTATGTAACAAAACATATAAAAGAAAATGAGTAAGTTAACTCCCGAAACGACGATAATTCTAAGATATTATTAACAAATCAATGTTAAAAGATCATATATGATATCATATTATTATATATGATTCTTGTATAATTTAATAACAACTATTTCACCATTATACAGGAGGTTAACCTACCCCAACCAAGGAAAAGTACAAGGTAAGGGTTTACTTTACAATCTCTTCATTATCCGAGGTTGTTTATACGTAATAATCTACTGGGATCTCTTTATCATCCACATCCATGTTTCTTAAAAATGTATTTCAAAACATTTTTACTATTTACTAGAATATGAGTTAAAGTCATTTATACCCTTTTTGACTTTTATAAGTGGTTTATAAAGGAATATTTTGATCGTTTTCAAAACAAGGTCCTTTTTAACCTTTTCGACAGAATTAAGGTAAGAATGTTTTTTTAACTTATACGGCGGGTGCAGCTATTTTCCGCCGTTATAAAATCTTCAAAGCTTCCCTTACAAGCTTATAAGAATATTTTCAAAGAAAATGTTTTATTTTATATGGATCTTAAATGATTTCAAAATAAAAGGAGATATTTCTTTTAAAAGAATTTTGATTTCATCTATGTCAACATCCTTTGATGGATTTTAAGATTATTTGAAGTTGATTTATTATGATACAAAACTTCTATATTGTATTGAAGGTTTTGTGATATGTTTGACTGTGGATGTGCTATTTTTATACCATTCATAGTTTATGGTGAAAGTATTGACATTTCGTATGCTAGTTTTAATACGAATGTTTATGTTATGTTTAAACCTTTTCATATGGGAATGCATTGGACTTAATATGTGACGGGTGGAGCCCGCTATAGCTCCTCGATGCATCTGTAGGTCTCATGAGACAAACTAGTGTCTTGGCACAAGGCCTTGACAAAATCTTATTTGTAGTCTTGGCACGAGGCCTTGGCTATGTGGTTATGATAGTCTGGCATTATGCATTCCAACATTATGAAAGTGGTTATTGATTTTTGCATGTGATTATTCGATTAGTAGAATATCCATGTGAATAAGTAAATGGAATTAATTCATTTTATTTATGCCATACCATGTTGAAAGTTCATATTTAAAAGGCTTTTGTTTTAGTTATACATTGCCTTAAATGTTTATTCTTATTTATGAAAGTTTCCGCTATATTGTTATCCTTACTGGGCATTTGAGCTCACCCCTTTTCTATGTTTTATTTTTCCCAGGATGTGAAGAAGTAAGTTATGAATGACCTGCACGGATTTTATGAGGGGTTAATAGTGTGGATTGTGGAAACATTATGTTGTTGTAGTAGTTTTTCATTTTATGATGTAAAGTAAAACTTATGAATATATCTAGTGTTTCCAAGGCTACTAAACCAATCGGTCTTTCGAGATTTGATCTTTCTTGTGATCATGCCAATGTTATGTAATAATGCACCGACTCTGGGTAACTGGGGTCGGGGCGTTACAATAAATATATATTAATATAAAAATAAATATACGGATAAAAAATTATAACTAAAAATATGTATAAATGAATATAAAAATAAATATATATTAATATACAAAGGAATATATATACTAATATATGAATAAATTTATATTTATTAATATAAATAAATATATTTATATTAATATGAATCTATAGTAATATACGAATAAATATAAATATATAAATATTTGTTAATATATGAATAAATATATATATTAATATAACTAAATATTTTTATAGAAATATGATTCAATATTAATATATGAATAAATACAATTATATATATAACTAAATAGATATATTATTAAATAGAGAAAAAATGAAATGGATTAGTGGTAAAGGTGCAGGCGTGTAAGGGCGGGTGTCGTAGGTTCGAGTGCAGGTGGAAGCATGGAGGTGCACAAGTGTGGGGTATGCACAGGAAGGGCACCGCATGGGAGAGTGTGAGGTGGGGTCCTCCTAGCACAGATAAGGGGGGTCAAGAACTGTTAAAAGCCTCCCTTCCACATTATATAATTCTTTTTTTTTATTTTTTTGACTTTTATCATTTATTTTAAAAAAAGCTGATAAAAGACCACTTTTATCAGCGCTAAAGAAAATGATGATAAAGGGGTCATTTAATAGTGATTTTTTAGTGCAAATAAAAGGTTCCTTTATCAGTGCTTTTCTGAGGGCTGATAAACATGACCCACCTTTATCTTCGACTCGATTAGAAAATATTTTTGAGCACTGTTAATGATCTTTTCTAAATCTGATAACGGCCATATTTGTAGTAGTGAAGGTAGGACATACATTCACTTAAATGCTATTTCCATTTTCATATTGTATTAAATAGAAGTAAGTGAATAAGATATATGTATGTACATATTTATATATATATTCAGTAGAATTATTATTTCATATATTACATACTTATTAATAATATATATTTTTATAATCATCGTTGAATGAAGAAAGTGGAAATGAATCTTATCGCATCATGGAGATGGTAATCCGTACGTATGTCCGAGCTACAATATCGTTATATTATTTGGAGAAATAATAGGTAATTGGATGGTATATGATATATATATAATAATTATTATGATATGTTTATTATTTTCCTCAATTATATTCATTATTATACCCATCAAAATAATGGAGTGTTTGAATTACAAACTACACCACAACTTGGAGACGGTAAGCCATACGTACGCACGTATGGTGACATATTCATTTATAAGATGGGTAGAATAACGAATATGGTTGTACCATAATAATTATAACATAAAAATATGTAAGAGGTACTGAATTTATTATTTTGTTTTGGAAATAACAAATAAATAAGAAGTGGATGTGGAAAATAACTTGAATGAGGTGATGAAATATTTACCTCTTCTTTGGGTTCTTCCTTTTGATTTGATCCCAAGGGATACTTAGGTTTGATTTCTGACCAAAATAAGGGCTCTTTGATGAATGAAGGAAATTTGGAAGAATATTTGGGTAGGTTTTTTCCGATCCAAATGGCTTTGGAGGTGTGAAATAAAGAGAAGGGGAAGTACCCTTTTATAAGAGAGGTGAGGGTCACTTTAGGAAAAGGTAGAAATATGGTTTTATAATAAAATCAATTTTGGTTTATAATGGCTCCAAAATGATTTATTTCGAGACTATGGTGGTGATGGGTCGAGATTCACGGAACACATAGATTTTAGATAGGTTTAGGTCATAATATTAACCTTATCTTTAATATTTAACACTTAGTTAAATAGTTTGACATTTACCATGTCTCTTGAATTTTTTATATTATATTGATAATATACATTCTATAACAAACCAAAAAACCCCAAGTTGTTCATTAATAAAATATATAACCTTATCTAAGCCTTTTGGCCAAACCTATGGTTTTTAAGAATATCATTTCATATAAAAATATGGTATTTTTTTTAAAAACTCAATTATGTCAATTTTTACACGATTTAGTATTTTGTTTTTTTTTTGAAAATCATAACAGCATGATTACTTCAAAAAAATTATCTAATCAACACTCAAATGTTATATTAACCTAGAAAATTATTTGAATTCATCAAATGTATCATATTATATTTATTTGTATATTTATAATATCAATTATTTTAATAATTCATTAAGAAGGTAATCACTGCATCATCCTTGTGTCATATATAATTTAATTATTTAATGTATAAAAATTGTAAATAAAATTCTATTATGTACTAATTATTTTTATTTTTATAATGAATATTGATAGTGTAATTTAATTTATGTGTCACCCAATATTAAAAATGGTATAGTTTTTAATCATTGAATTTAACACTTTTTAATCTTCTTTAAATAAAATAGTAATAAATATCCTAATCCAATCCAAGTGGACCAAAATGATCATATTTTATTCCTAAGGGGTTTTTGGTCGAATTACACTTATCTAATATAATTAGGACATGTGTTAGGATAATTATAATATTTTTTTACCTTTAATTACCCTATTTACTTTTAACAGTGGTAAATAAAAGTAAAAAATTACTATTCACCAAAAATTATTTTCATCTTATTGAACAATATTTTTACTTACTGATATCAACTGTTTCTATAGTATTTTTGAAAATCGAATCATAGAAGAGGTAAAATTAGGTTTTATACAAATTAAAAAATGCGTCTAGAAGGTAGGTAAAAGGGGGTAAAAAGTTAAATAAAAATTTATACATCTAATTTTTTTAATAAATGAATCCAATGAATTAAATTGAAGTTATATAGGTAGTATATATCTATTTTGACATAAATAAATTTAAATAAAATAAATAATTATTTAAATAAAATGTTTGTTTTAAACAATAATGCAATGGTTTTTACTATTCATCAAAAAATTGAATGTCTTCAGATAAATACAAAAAATTAACCCTAAGAATATTTTTATATTACTTGTAACACACCAAGACTTCATGATATGTTTCCCTTTGAATAATGAAATAACTTACATTGTATGGAACTTCGAGATTCTAACACACCATGACCAATCAAAATAGCCGTTAAAAATTGTAATACCCACTTTTTTAAATTTTATAAATTCTATTTTTCAAAATAGACTTCATTTTTGAATTAGGAATATTTGGATTATCTTAGGGTGATTTTTTGGATATTTTTTGAAAATATTCAATTATTGATGAATAGTGAAAACCACTATGTTATTAGTTAAAACTGACTTTTTATTTATATAATTATTTATTTTATTTAAATTTATTTTAGTTAAAAATAGATACATAATACCTATATATGTTCAATGTAATTCATTGGAGTCATTTTATAAAAAGTTTAGATATATAAATATTTTAGTCAACTTTTTACCATCTTTTACCCACCTCTTAGGAGCATTTGCAAATATGCATAAAACATAATTTTACCACTTCTGTGAGTTGAATTTCAGAAATTCAAGAGACACTGTTAATATCAGTATGTAAAATTTTGTTCAATAAGATGAAAATATTTTTTGTTGAATAGAAACTTTTTACGTTTATTTACCATGATAAAAATTAAATAGGGTAAACAAGGATAAAATTGATTTTAAAATTACTCTAAAACATGTTATAATTATATTAGATAATTTTAATTTGAAGAAAAACAACCTTAGGAATAAAATATGACCCCCTTTGGTTCACTTGGATTAGATAAGACATTTTTTAAAATTTTATTTAAAGAAGAGTTAAAAGAGTTAAATTAAAAGTTTAAAATCTAACCATTTTTAATATTGGGTTATACATAATATAAATTAAAATATTAATATTAATTAGAACGGAGAAGAAATTTCCTACATAATGGTATTTTATTTATAATTTTTAGACGTTAAATAAAATAATTTATTTATTACACAATGTTGATATAGTAATTACATTATTAATGAAATATTATAATAATTGATATTATAAATATCCAAATAATTGTAAATTGAGACTTATGATGAATTACACTAATTTTATGGTTAATATTATATGTTAGGGTTGGTTAAAAAAAATTATTCGAACTGATAATTTTTTTAACGGCTTTCAAAAAAATAAAATACTAAGTATCGTCAAAATTGACGTAATTGAGCTTGTAACACAAATATTATATTATTAATTGATATCATATTCTTAAAAATCTATCCTTCAGCCAAAATTCTTAGATACGGTTATATATATTAATAATTAAACACATGGGGTTCACTTTTCTGGTTATAGTATGCTTATTAACCATATAATATAAAAAAAGAGGCATGGTAAATGTCAAACAATTTAACTAAGAGTTAAATAAAAAAGATAAGGTTAATAAGGTGACATAAACATGTCTAAACCCATTTATTGAGTTGTTAACGACCCATCCCCACCTTATCTTTGAAATAAATCATTTTTTTTCCATTATAAATCAAAAATTATTTTATTATAAAATAATATTTCTTGATTTTCCTAAAGTTACCCTCACCTCTCTTATAAAAGGACACTCCACATTATCTTAATTTCACTCCCCAAATTCCATTTTCCTCGGCCAAAACTAGACCTTATATACTCCCAAAAATCTTCCCTTCATCTTAGAGGCCTTACTTTGGTCAGAAAGCCATCATAAGGATCCCTTTTGATAAAATCAAAAGTAAGAACCCAAAGAAGAGGTAAATATTTCACCACCCTCTTTCATATTCTTTTATTTTTTCACATCCTCTTTCTTTGTTGATTCCATTATAAAATTAAAACTCTATAATCATCTATATAATGTGATGTTATTAAAAAAATGGTACTACCATATTCATTATTCTATCGATCACATGAAAAACAAAGTCACTTTACGTGTGTATGTTTGACTTACCGTCTCCACGTTGTGGTGCAGTTTGTTATTCGAACACATCATTATTTGGATGAGTATAGTAATGATTATAACTGATTTAAATAATACATATAACATGTTTATGATTCTGTATATATGATATAAAATCCTATTACATATGATCTCTCTATCAATATAATGATATTGTCGCTCGCGCGTATGTACAGATTACCGTCTCCACGAACATGCTGAAATTAATTTTCCATCATAATCATTCAAGAATAATTTTAATTTTATGATTAAAAATAATGTTTATGAAAATAATATCATTCTTTATATGAATCAAATTAATCCTATCCATAAAAAACATGGCTTACGTTACAAAGCATATAATGTAAAATGAATCTGTTAATACCTGAAACGATGATACTATTAAAATATTATATAGAAAGAAATATTATAAGATAATATATGATATCATATTTATTTATATAGTTATTTTATAATTTAATTACAATGTTTTAACTATTATAAAGGAGTTTAACATACCATAAACTAAGGAAAAGTCAAGGTAAGGTTTAATTTCACAATCTAATTATTATATGAGGTTGTTTTTATATAAGTATCTATTGGTATCTCTTTATTATCTACATCCTTGTTTTCTTAAATAAATAATTTAAAACATTTTTACTATTTACTATAGTATGGTTTAATGTCATTTATACCCTTATTTGACAATATATGTTTTGAGAGGAATCTTTCCGTCATTTTCCAATCAAGGTACTTTATAACCTTTTCAACAAAATTAATGTAAGAATGACTTTTTTAACTTATATGGAGGGTGTGGCTATTTTCCACCATCATATCATCTTCAAAGATACCCATACAAGATTATAAGAATAGTTTCAAAACAAATGTTTTTCTTTTATAATTATATGACTTTTAAATGATTTCAAAATAGAAATAGATATTTCTCTAATTTTTTCTGATTTCATATATGTTAACATCCTTTGGTGGATTTTAATATTTTTTAATGTTAATTTATGATGATAAAAAAACATCCATATTGAATTGATGGTTATGTGATATTTTTGACTGTGGATGTTTTATTTTTACACCATTCATTGTTTATGGATAAAGTATTGACATTTCGTATGTTAGTTTTAATAAGAATATATATGTTATGTTTATACTTTTTTATATGAGGAATATATTGGACATAGTATGTGATGGGTGGAACCCACTATATCTCCTCGATTCATTAGTAGGTATCATGGAACAAACTAGTGTCTTGGCACAATTCCTTAAAAAATCTTATTTGTAGTCTTGTCACAAGGCCTTGACTATGTGGTTATGAAGTCTGGCATTGTGCATTCCATCGTGAAGAAAGTGGCTATTGATATTGCATGTTATTATTTGACTAGTAGAATACCCATGTGAATAAGTAAATGGAATTATTTGATTTTATATTTTCCATTTATGCTGAATTTTATGTTTAAAACGATTTTGATTAGTTCTTATACATTGTTTTAAATGTTTTTTTCTTATTTATGAAACTTTCCACTATATTGTTATCCTTACTGAGCATCTGAGATCACCCCTTTCTATGATTTATTTTTTATAGTATGTGAGGAATTATTTTATGGTTGACCTCTAGGGATAGGATAACTATATAAGTGTGTTCAATAGGGGACAAAATGTAGTTGATGATTTTATTTCATTATGTAATGTAAAACATATTAATGTATATAGTACTACCAAGGCTACTAAACTGATCGGTCCTTCGGGACATGATTCCTTGTATCACGCCTATGTTATGTAATAACACACTGAATCTGTTTCATAGACATAATATAAGAACAAATTAATTTTTTTAGATAAAATAAGTATTTTTAAAAGAATGTAATTTTACAGATTTTTAATTGCAAACTATTTTTAAAAACAATATTTGACTCTTTTATATATTCAATTTAATGAAATTAAATTCTTCTATAGAAGCAGGACATAAAATTTTTGTTTGTATATTTTTTTGGTACTTTTATGATAACTTTCATTTGATTTTGTTTGGTCCACAAGGATTAGATTAGGACATTTGTTTTTATTTTATTTAAAGAAGAGTTAAAAGAGTTAAATTCAATGTTTAATAACTAAACCTTTTTTATTTAGGGATATACATAAGACAAATTTTACTATAAATATTCATTATAAAGATAAAAAAATTCCCTATATAATTATATTTTATTTATATTTTTTAGACATTATATAAATTAATTTATTTATGACACAATGATGATGATGTAATTTCCTTATTAATGAAATATTTAAATAGTTCATATTATAAATATCCAAATAAATTTAAATTGAGACATCTGATCAATTCCACTAATTTTATAGGTTAATATGAAATGTTAGGTTTGGTTAAATAAATTTTATTCTAAGTTATAAAATTTTTATGGCTATCAAAAAATCAAATACTAAATATTTTCAAAATTAACATAAATGAATTTCTAAAACAAATATTATATTATTAATTGATATAATATTCCTAAAAATGTTAGGTTCATCCAATTACCTTATATAAGGTTATATATATTAATATTGAACCACATGGGGTTCTCTTTCCTTATAATCTTATTTTTATTAACCATATAATATAAAAATACAAAGAGACTTGGTAAATGTCAAACTATTTAACTAAGTGTAAAATCTAAATGATAAGTTTTATATGATGACATAAACATGTCTAAAACCTATTGTTTTAGATGTTCTAGACCCTTCCACACCTTAGAATTTAAATAATTCATTTTGGATCCATTTGAAACTGAAAATTATTTTATTATAAAATAATATTTCAAGCCTTTCCTAAAGTGAATCTCACCTCCCTTATAAAAGGTCATTTCTCATTCTCTTAATTTCACACCTCCCATGCCAATTTTCCCAGACATAACCTACCCAAATATCCTCTAAAATTTCTCATATTCATCCTAGAGGCCTTAGTTTGGTCATAAATCTACTTATGGACCCCTTTTAATCAAATCAAAAGGAAGAACACAAAGAAGAGGTAAATATGTCATCACCTCTTTAAAGTTATTTTCTTCTTCCATTTAAACATTATTTATTGTTTCCATTTTAATATGATAAATAAAATATCTTATATATACTTTGATTTTAATATAAAAATTTTACAACCATTTCCATTACTCTATCTATCTTATAAATGACAATGTCACCATACGTGCATACGTACGGATTACTGTCTCCACGCCATGGTGGAGTTTGTTAGTCAAAAAAATCATTATTTGGATAAATATAATAAAGAGTATAACTCATGTAACTAATAAATATAACATGTTAATGATTCTGTATATATGATATACAATCCAATTATGTACGATTTCCCCATCAATATAATTATATTGTCGCTCATGCGTACGTACAGATTATCATCTCCACAAATCGATGTGATCCACTCCCACGTTCACCATTCAATGATGATTATAAAAATTTATATTATTAACAATTATGTAATATATGAAATAATAATTCTACAAGAGATATATATATATATATGTACTTACATGTATCTTATTCAATTACTTCCATTCAATACGATATGAAAACGGAAACATTAGTTATGTGTACGTATGGCCTTCCATCTCCACAAACGGTGCCTTCCATTTAATATATATATATATCTATTATAAATATATCTATTCCAAATATATATGATATATAACTCATGTTTTATTTATTGGAAGTATTTAAATAATGATCTAAATGATAACATGAAAAATAAAAAGTTAAAACATGTCGGATAAAGAAAACAATTATTACTCAAAATGTTAATTTAACATGGAAATAATTATTTAATGGGTAGTATAAATTCATAAATGAATCGTGTATGATATAATAAATATGAATATGGTTATGTTATAAATAAATAACATACTATGTTCATTATACAGGATGATTAATGAACCCTTGACCAAAGGAATGTGCAAGGTAAGGGTCAATTCCTCAATCACATTATTATCAGAGATTGTTCATGTATAAGTATATATTGGGACATATTTATTATCCATGTCCATGTTTCGTAAAATAATTTTCAATGAAATTATTTTTAATGGTCTTTTTTACTAAAACATCATTTTAAATGTTTTAATTATATATTCTTCTAAATCAATCTCATTAATGTCCATCTTTTCAAAATGGGTTTTAATGATTTATTTATTTGGACATGATTGTTTTTAAAATGTTAATTCCATTCAAAAGTTTCAAAGTGGTATGGGAAACATTGATTCAAAAATTCCTTTAAATGTCTTCCTTTCTAAATTGTGTGACCTTTAAATGTTTTTAAGAAAAAGTGATGTTTCTCTCAAATATTTTTACAAATCATTTTCATCTATATCAACATCCCTTGTTCGATTTTATACTTGTTTGAAGTTGATTTATTATGATAAAAACCTTCCATATTGTATTGAAGGTTTTTTGATATGTTTGACTGTGGATGTGTTATTTTTATACCACTCATGGTATAAGGATAATGTATTGACATTTTGTATTCCAGTTTTAATACGAATGCTTAGGTTATGATTAAACCGTCTAATATGAGAAATTCATTAGACATAGTGTGCGATGGGTGGAGCCCACTATAGCTTCTCAATGCATCAGTAGGTCTCATGAGAGAAACTAATGTCTTGGCACAAGGCCTTGGAAAAATACTATTTGTAGTCTTGGAACAAGGCATTGACTACGTGATTATGAATTCTGGAATTATGCATTCCATCGTTATGAAAGTGGATTTTTGTCACATAAATGACATATTTTAAAGGTATTTTTCATTTAATTTACATCCTTGATGTTTTTGGGAGTTTTCCATGCATTGTTTAAGGAAATGGTGGGCTCCTAAAATTTGGGCCATCCCGAGAGCCCATTTCCAGTTTTGAAAGTATATTTTGTTTCGTTAATAACTACTTCATTTCTCACCCTTTTTTACCCATTAAACATCCAAAATTAACTTAATTTTACTATTAAAACCACAAAAGAAATCTGGGCCCCTTAAAAATTCATCAGCATCTGGGATTTGGGTGATCAAATTAGGTATTGGGCCAACCCGAAATCCCATTTCCAGTTTTAAAATTGTTTTTTAATGACTTCATAAAATATTCATTTTTTATCCTTTTTGGGTGATTCATCCACTCACCTGCTCCTACTGTACCTAGTCGCACCCCCAGCTTCGTTTCTCCCTCTTTGGATATCGTTTGTGTCAAAAATTATGGCCTAAATTCTCAGGTTGCTAAAATCGTCCAGATTTTTGAAGTAAGTGACTATCCTTCTAAGTTCATTCCCTTTCCTTAAGCTTTATCTTTTTTTTCTTAAATCCCCTAATTTCCAAAAGCTTGGGCTTCGTAACTAGGGTTTCATTTTGAGTTTCTTGGTCTGATACTCTGGTTTTAGGTTTGATATCACTCCCTTGGGGTGCGGTGGTGGTGCGGTTGAAGTTCCGCACTAGGATTTGCGGTTCTTGACACTTTGGGAAGGTGATTCCATGTATATGCAATATTTATGTCTTAGAATGCGGTATTTATCATAATTTCAGGTTTATCTCATTTTATTATTTCTGTAAAAATTAGTTTTATTGGTGTTTGTTTTGCAAATGAATTTTTAAATGCAAACTTCATGTGAAATTGGGGGGGATTTCATGGGAATGTTTTATTATTTTATTAGGGAATTCCGTATTAATACTTAATAGATTTTATTGAACTATAATAGGCCTTCCAATAATGTTTTGAATTTTGTCCCCTTTTTCTTTTTTTGTGAAAATGGGTTTTAATAGTGTTTGTGGAACAAGTGAACTTTAAGTCCCATGTTTGTGTAAAAATGGAGGGTGTTCAAAGTTATCATTTCTTGGTTAACAAGGGGCTGTCCTAAAAAATTATTTGTTGTTTTAATAGAAATGTATTGGTCTGAATTTTCTATTTTGTTATCCATGTGGCGTGCACATAGTGTGCATGTTTTGTTTTTAAGGAGTTTGATGTGTGAAACATTACGAGATTTGGAGGAATTGATTTATTAAAAGTCTAAGTGTTTTGTTGTGTGTTTTAAGTGGTGTAAAAAGTGATAGATACTATATAATTTGTGTGTGACCAGTAGTGGTGTGTTATATGAAAATAGATTTATGTTTCATGATGAAATTGATTGAGAAAAAAAGGGGAAGCTCGGGTCCCTAGGTAGGGCGGATTTGTACTAGTACGGCTAGTGGATCAGATGAGTTTTGTCCCTGTTTCACTTAGCATTTGAATAAAGACAACTCTAAATAATCTATGTGGATGATTATTGGGGACCACGAGGTTATGTGTATGTTCCCTACTAGTGGTTCGTGCACGAGAATAGATTTTTCTATGTTTACTTTACACCGAGGTAAGAGGTACATAGGGCCCGAGACAACCTAGTGCCTATGGGTGTTCCGATATTGTTACTCATTATATTTTTTGTATTTATCCATTTAATAGGGTGTTTTTGGAAGTAAATTATAGTATCTAACATTTTTATTTTAATTTTTTGACATTCTGAAATTCTCGGATTGAAAATTGTATTCAATTGAATGTTGCATTTCATGGAACTTTAAAACTATTTCACCTTGTGTATTAAAATTGCTTGTTTTGTTCACATTGTATTGTATGATCTTTGGAATCATCTAGTGGTATCCTATTGGGATTAGGGTCACACCCTAATTACACCCATTGGGTGTAAGTAGACCTTCTTATGCTTGACTCAGGTAAAGGGAAGGCTAAGGGTGATGGTGGTTCAGGTTGTTAGTCCCCATCGCTGGGGCGATGTTTTGGAGAAGGCTTATGGGTGATGACCCCTTGTTGTGTGGAGTCCATGGGGATTCCATTCTATTGTAATTATTTGTATTTTACCACTAGTAGTGTCTTTGATCAAATATATTCAGATCTGGTTTTGTGAAGAATTTTTTAGCAAGAAAATTTCAGATCCTAATTATTGATTGTTTTTTTATGTTTTATGCTTTAATACTTGGGTAAATCGTTCCCAAACCAGATTTTTTGATACCCAGGAACTTGTGCTAGCCCGTGGTGATAGGGAACGCCCTTCGGGCCTTGCCATGGGCCAGGTTTGGTGTCGTTAATGGTGGAAACCAGATTTAGTTAGGGACAAAATGTTATCAGTGGAGGTTATTGTTTTTGGGTTATATTGCAATTTTGGGATGAGTTGGATAGACATGATCTAGGAATTTCGGGGCTTGGGGTTTTGATTTTGAGTATGGTTCCTAGATCGCACCTCTCATGGCAGACCTTGATTCACCAGGTGATGTAGGAATTTACAGATTGACATCACTTCCAGGTGAGATGTATGGGCTGCCGGCCACATGTGGACATCAGACGGATGTGGAGTAGTTGTTTATTTTATTACTAGAATGTGTTTAGATTATTTATATTTGATTTATTTTATTACAATTTTCAGAATTGTGGTATTGACAATTGTTTTGTTACTGTTGAATTTTGTAGCAACATGCCTCCCCGGAAAGATCCCACGCACCCACAGGAGGAAGCTGGAGAGAGTTCTCCCACACCGATTGATCAGAGGCTCGTCGAGGTTTTGGTTCAGGCTATCCAAGCTTTAGGATAGGGACCATATCCTGCTCCTATTCCTATTAGGGAAGAATAGATAGGCCCTAGAAAAGATAAAGAAGAAGAGTTTCTAAAAAACAAGCCTTCTACCTTCCGAGGTAGCTCAGAACCCCAGGAAGCAGAACAATGGTTCGATAAGATCGAGCGTATGTTTGAGTTCCTGGAAACACTTGAGGTTATCAGGGTGATGTGTTCCTCCTTTATGTTAGAGGGTCCATGCCGTAAGTGGTGGGAGTCAGTGCTTTAGGCTGGGAAGAATGAGCTGATGCACTGGGGAGATTTCAATGTTGTCTTCAATGAACAGTACTGCCCTGAGGTGTTGGCTCATGCTAGGTCTAGAGAGTTCATGGAACTTGTTCAGGGGAATCTATCTATGATGGAGTATGCCAACTATTTTGCTGAGTTGGTTGGGTATGCTCCAGAAATTGTCTCTAATGCGCAGGAGAAGGCCCATAGGTTTGAGAAAGGCCAACAACAAGAGATATACTCCCAGGTGTTCTTGTTAAAGCTGAGGGCCTATGTTGAGGTCGTTGATCGGGCGTAAATGGTGGAGATTGATAAGAAAGGAAGGGATGGTTTTTATGATTTAGTATCAGCAGTGGGAAGTGGCATCTCCTTAGAGAAGAAAAGGAATTGGGATGATCTTATGAAGAAAGGAGGTGGCAGTTCAGGACACTCATCCAAAAAATTTTCTTCTCCGGCATCTGATGCGAGATCAGTCGTGTGCCACCAGTGTGGGAAGCCTAGGAAAATCTGACCAGCATTTCCACATCCTCCGAAGCCTTGTTACTAGTGTGTAGGTATGGTGCATTTGCAGCGTTTCTGTGGTGTGGCACATCCACTTCCGAATAGGGCTGGTTCAGTGGCTTCAAGAGGAGTACCAGCACAGTCTGAGCCATCGAGGACAAGGGGATCTTGATTTGGAATCCGTGGTGGTAGGGATTGGTCGTCTTCTATGCAGATCATGTTTATGGCATAACCACATACTAGCGGTCATCCTCAAGCAGATACTGAACATCTCCATGTAGTGGATCATGCACCAGCATGATCAGAGTTGGGACTTTCGACAGTATGAGGTACCATTCTGATCACATCTTCTATAGCTACTTCTCTTTTTGATACTGGTGCCTCTATTTCATTCATTTCTTCCCATTGTGTGGACATTCTTAATTTTCCAACTGAGTTGATGTCTTTCACGATGGATTTGGTGACACCACTGGCAAAGAAGAAGGAGCAGGGTCTCAGGTTCCCATCGTGTACTCTTTCTATGTCAGGGGTCGAGATAGAGTGGGACCTCTTTGTCTTAGATATGGACTCTATTTATGTCATAATCAGGATGGATTGGCTAGTACACTTTCAGGCACACATCGATCGCTACAGACGGTGTGTGAGTTTCATGACACCTGATGGGAGTCGGCAGGTATTTCAGGGAGAATGGGATCCAAGATCAGGTCACTCAAGGCCTCTACTCCCAGAGTTGGGAAGTGTTATCTTCCATTTATCTTCGCTCATGATAGATGATGGTCTTTCCCCTGAAGTTTCATTACCTCATGTAGTGAATGTGTTTCTGGAGGTATTCCAGAATGATTTTTCAGGTTTTCCCCCGGAGCGGGATGTGGAGTTTTCGATTGATCTGGGGCGAGAACACAACCGATATCTCTTCCCTCTTATCGCATGGCCCCCGACGAGATGAGGGAATTAAAGATAAATCTAGACGACCTAGAATACAAAGGATCCATTCACCCGAGCTTCTCTCTGTGGGCCGCTCCTGTGTTGTTCACAACGAAGGCTGATGGATCCCTCCTGTTGTGCATTGACTATCAGAAGCTGAATAAGGTAACAATTAAGAATAAATACCCATTTCCCAGAATAAATGATTTTTTCGATCAGTTGAAGGGGTAAAAGTGGTTCCCAAAGATAGACCTTCATTCGGGGTATCATCAACTTCTGGTGAAAGATTCAGATATCCCAAAGACATCCTTTCAAAGTAGGTACAACCACTTTGAGTATTTGGTCATGCCCTTCGGATTGACCAATTCTCCAGTGGTCTTTATGGAACTCATAAACAGGGTGTTCCATCATAATCTCGATTCCTTTGTTGTGGTGTTTGTGGATGACATTATGGTATACACTAGCTCTGAGGAGGAACACAAACATCACTTGAGGATCATTTTTTGGTACATTACGAAATCACTGCCTCTATGAAAAGCTGTCAAAGTGCTCTTTTTGGATCATGAATGTGATATTTCTGGGGCATGTGATCTCTGATCAGGGGGTTTCAGTGGACCCTGAGAAGATTAGTGCGGTTATGTCATGGGAGTAGCCGAAGATTGTGTTCGAGATCAGAAGTTTCCTTGGCCTGGATGGTTATTATAGGCGATTCGTTCGGGATTTCTCTCATCTTGCTTCACCGATGACTACCCTCACCCGGAATGGGTTGAAGTTTGTATGGGGTCCAGAATTCCAGGCATCATTCGAGGAGTTGAAGAGGTGATTGACTACCGACCCCATGCTGATTTTACCAGAGGAAAGAAAGGGATATGTCATCTATTGTGATGCTTCAGGAATGGGTCTTGGGTTCTTGCTTATGCAGGATGATCATGTGGTCGCGTATGGCTCTCACCGACATCGACCACATGAAAATAACTACCTGAACCATGACTTGGAGTTGGCAGCGGTGATGCATTCTTTGATGACATGTCATCCCAACCTCTTTGCGGAGAAGATTGTGGTATACTCTAATCATAAAATCATGGCTTATATCTTCTCGAAGAAGGACCACAACTTGAGGCAGCATCGTCGGATCGAGTACTTGCTGGGGTTTGACTATGACATTGTCTATACCCCATGTAAGGGTATTGTAGTGGCCGACGACTTGAGTAGAAGGGTTCCAGTGCAGGCTTTGAGGAAGGCCAGTGATGAGTGGGCATTGATGGGGCTCTTTTCTCAAATGCATATGGAGACCAGGGAACACAGTGGAGGGGAATTCTTGGAGAGCGTCTAGTTGAATCCTTCTCTATTGGAGTTGATTCTACGGGAACAGCCTAGTGATGAGTTGTGTTAGTGGTCGAAGCAGTTTCTTCTTGGTGGGGAGACATAATCTGATTGGTCATCTTCTCCTGGGGGAATCTTGTGCTTCAAGGGCCATTCAGTAGTGCCATTATCTCTACAAAAGGTGGTGATGTAGGATAGCCACAAGTCTCAGTGGGCTGTCCATCTAAGTGCCACTAAGATGTATTATGATGTCAGTCAGCAGTTTAGGTGGCTTGGTATGAGACGAGACATAGCAAAATTTGTTTCGAGATACTACACATGCCAGCAGGTGAATGTAGAGCACCAAAGGCCTTCCGGTTTTCTCCATCCTCTACCCATTCCTACCTGGAAGTGGGACAAGGTCACCATGGACTTCATTGTTGTCATACCTTGTACACCTCAGGGTAAGAATTCCATTTGGGTGGTGATCGATCGTCTGACCAAATCATCCCACTTCATTCCGATAAAAGAAACAATTAAAGTGGATGAGTTGGGCCATTTGTATCTTCTGGAAGTGGTGAGACTCCATGGTGTACCATCAGCAATTATCTAAGATAGAGACCACCGCTTCACTTATTGATTTTGGGAAGGCCTTCAGAAGGCCTTGGGGTCTCAGATTAAGATGAGCACGACATACCACCCTTAGACGGATGGTCAGACAAAGCGGCGGAATCAGATTTTCGAGGACATGCTTCGTGCATATGTTTTGGACTTTGGAGGTTCTTGGGATAACAATTTGGGATTGGTTGAGTTTTCTTATAATAATAGTTACCAATCCTTGATTCGAATGGCCTCTTTTGGGGTGCTCTATGGTCGGCCATGTCGGTCCCCCATATGTTGGGATGAGGTAGTAGAGACTTCACTGTTGGGGCTGAGCCTTGTGCAGGAGACTTCTAAGAAGATCAAGTTGATCAGGAAGCGCTTATTGACAGCTCAGAGTCATCATAAATCTTATGCTGACGGGGGGCGTCGAGATCTAGAGTATTCTGTGGGTGACAAGGTATTCTTAAAAAAGGCCCCTCGTCTGGACCATCGTTGATTGGGGAAGCAATGTAAGCTGATGCCACGGTATGTCGGGCCCTTTGAGATCACCGAGAGTATTGGGAAGGAGTAATATAGGTTGGCCTTACCTTATCAGTTGATTTCTATCCATGAAGTCTTCCACATCTCTCAGTTGAAGAAATACAACTCGAATCCATCCCATGTGTTGAGTCGGGAAGAACTAGAGATAGAGCCTGACTTGTCTGTTATTGAGAGGCTGGTTAAAATAGTGGACTACCAAGAGAAGATAGTTCGAGGGAAGTCTATTCAATTAGTCTGAGTTCTATGGAAACATGATTATGATACACATGAAACATGGGAGCGAAAGTCATGGGTCGAGGTAGAGTACCCATTCTTGTTTTCCAATCAAGCTTCTTGTTGGATTTCCGGGGCGGAAATTCTTTCATGGTGGGGAGAATTGCCACAAACATGAAATATTTTGATGGTATTTTTTATTTAATTTACATCCTTGATTTGTTTTGGGGGTTTTCCATGCATTGTTGAAGGAAATGGTAGGTTCCTAAAATTTGGACCAACCCGAGAGCCCATTTCCATTTTTGAAAGTATATTTTTTATCGTTAATAATTACTTCAATTTTCAACCTTTTTCACCCATTAAACTTAAAAAATGACCTTCATTTAACTATTAAAACCAAAAAAGAAATTTGGGACCCTTAAAAATTCATTAGAATCTTGGATTTCGGTGATAAAATTAGGTATTGGGAAAACCCGAAAGCCCATTTCTAGTTTTAAAATTGTTTTTTAATGCTTTCATAAAATATTAATTTTTTATCCTTTTTAGGTGATTCCACCTCTCAACTGCTCCCACTATACCTGGACACACCCCCATCTTCGTTTACCCATCTTTAGAGATATTTTCAGTTGGTAATTATGGCCGAACATCTCAGGTTGCTAAAATCGTCCAGATTTTTGAAGTAAGTGACTATCCTTCTATGTTCCCTCTCTTTCCTTAAGCTCTCTCTGTTTTTTCATGAATCCCCAAATGTCACTACTACAAACATGGCCTTTATCAGCGCTAGAAAAGCGCTGATAAAGCCAGCGTAGATAAAGGGGGGGGGGGGGTCCCCTTTATCAGCGCTAAAAAAAGCGCTGATAAAAGGGTCCTATATCAGTGCTTCCTTTATCAGCGCTTTCGTTTTAGCGCTGATAAAGGACCCTTTTATCAGCGCTTTTAAAAAAGCGCTGATAAAAGTTAAAAAAATTTAAAAACTTTAAAAAAATTAAAAAAAATTTTAAAAAATTTAAAAAAATTTAAAAATACTGCCAATCGGGGGGGGGGGGGGGCTTTAATAGCGCTTGAACCCCCCCTTTTACAACGCTTTTCGGCCCCTATACAACACCCCACGCACCCCACGCACCCCCCTCCACCCTTTAACAGCGCTTGCTCCAATATTCCCCATGCGCGCGCACCCCTGCCTCCACCAGGATTTGAACTCGAGACCTCCCCCCTGCGCGCCTAAGCCCTTACCACTACTCTATTTTGATTTGGTTTCCAATTCATGATATCTCTATATATATATATTTATATATTTAGTTATATTTATTCGTATAGTAATATATATTTATATTAATATATATATATAGTTATATTATAATATATAGTTATATAGTTATATAGTTATATAGTTATATTATAATTTATATAGTAATATTAATATATATATAGTGGTATTAATATATATCTATATATATATATATTTAGTTATATTTATTCGTATAGTAATATATATTTATATTAATATATATATATAGTTATATTAACATATATATAGTTATATGAATATATATGAATATATATTTATATAGATATATTAATATATATATATATAGTGATATTAATATATATATTTATGGTGATATTAATATATATATTTATAGTAATACTAATATATATATATGTAGTTATATTAATATATATATAGTTATTAGATTAATATATATATAGTTAGATTAATATATATATATAGTTAGATTAATATATAGGTATATAAATATTCATATATTGGTATTTTAAATAAAATGGATATTAGTTATTATTTAGATAAAGCTAATATATTTTATATGTAAATATATTTTATTATTTATATTTATAATTAAATTTTTAGGTGTGAATATTTAAAAAATATGAATATATTGTTATATATTTGATTATAAATAGCAGTGCAGTATAAAAAATGATGAAATTTAAAACAAATAATATCAATATGAATGTAATACCTTGGAATAAATTCATACCCCACCAAAAAAATCCAATAATACCCCCTTAAACGAGGGTGAAAATCCACAAAATGTTAAACAATCGGGGTACCCCGACAAAAAACTCAGTTTTGGAGGCCTTCTGGGCTTCTTTTGGCCTCGCAAATTGCTTGACTAGGGTCCCCCCGAGTCACACCGACGTAGAGCTCGTCGCAGGCTTCGATTTTATATGTGGTAGAGCTCAAACGGACACCCGGATCAAAAGTTATGGCCGTTTGAAGTTTGAGTTGCGTTTTCAACATATTTTGGATCTTTTTTTAATTTTTTTAATTTTTTAGTCCTCAAATTGTTATTAAATGACTATTACTACATACTTATTATCAAAATATTAATTAAAAATATTTTTTTAATTTTTTAAGAAGTCATTTTTACTAAATATCTTATATATTAAGTATAATAAGTGTAAATGTACATTTATATTTATATAAAATATATTTAAAAATTATATATTATATTTATATAAAAATATATCTATATTTATATATTAATATATTAATATATGTTTAATTTTTTTGAATCCGACCCTTTATCAGCGCTAAAAAAAGCGCTAATAAAGGCCCCCCTTTATCAGAGCTACTAAGCAAGCAATGATAAAGGGGGGCCCTTTATCAGCGCTACTAAGCAAGCGCTGATAAAGGGGGGCCCTTTATCAGCGCTAATAAAGGGGGACCCTTTATCAGTGCTAACAAAAGTGCTGATAAAGGGGGGCGCTGCGAAAAACTGTTTTTGTGGTAGTGTGTCCTGAAGCTAGGGATTCGTACCTAGGGTTTCAGTTTTAGTTTCTTGTTCCAATACTCTGGTTTTAGGTTTGATGTCACTCCCTTGTGGTCCGGTGGTGGTGCAGTTGATGTTCCGCACTAGGATTTGCGTTTCATAACTATTGGGGTAGGTTATTCCATGTTTATGAAATCTGTGTTTCTTAGAATGATGTATTTATCATAATTTTAGGTTTATCTCATTTTATTATTGCTGTAAAAATTATTTTTATTGGTGTTTGTTTTGCAAATTAATTTTTAAGTTCAAACTTCATGTGAAATTGTGGTGTATTTCATGGGAATGTTTTACTGGTTTACTAGGGAATTCCATATTAACACTTAATTGATTTTAATTGACTATAGTAGGGCGTCCAATAATGTTTTTAATTTTATCCCCTTTTTCTTTTTCTGTCAAAATGGGATTTAATAGTGTTTGTGGAACAAGTAAACTTTAAGTCTCATGTTTGTGTAAAAATGGAGGTTTTTCAAAGTTATCATTTCATGGTTCACAAGGGGCTTCCCTAAAAAATGACTTTCTATTTTAATAGAAATTTATTGGTCTGAATTTTCTGTTTTGGTAACCTTATGGTGTGCACATAGAGTGAATGTTTGGTTTTTAAGGAGTTTGATGTGTGCAACATTACGGGATTTGGAGAAATTGATTTATTAAAAATGTATGTGTTTATTTATGTGTTTTAAGTTGTATAAAATGTGATATATACTGTATTATTTGTGTGTGACCAGTAGTGGTGTGTTATATGAAAATAGATTTATTTTGCATGATGAAATTTATTGAGCACAAAAGGGGAAGCCCCGGTACCTAGGTGGGGTGGATTTGTACTATTACGACTAGTGGACCGGAAGTATTTTGTCCCTATTTCACTTAGGATTTGGATAAAGACAAATCTAACTAAACTATGTGGATGATGATTGGGGACCACTAGGTTATGGGTATGTTCTCTACTAGTGGATCATGCACGAGAACTTATTTTTCTATGGTTTACTTTACACCAAGGTATGAGGTACATAGGGCCCGAGACAACCTAGAGCCTAGGGGTGTTCCAATTTTGTAGATCATTGGATTTGTGGTATTTAACCTTGTTTTAGGGTGTGTTTGCAAGTAAATTACAGTAGCGAACATTTTTATTTTAACGTGTTAACATTCTGAAATTCTCTGATTGAAAACTGTTTTCAATTGAAAGTTGCATTTCATGGAATTTTGAAATTGTTCCACCTTGTGTATTAAAATTGCTTGTTTAGTTCACATTGTATTGCATGATATTTGGAATAATCTGGTGGTATCATTTTGGGATTAGTATCACACCCTAATTACAACCATTGGGTGTATGTAGAGCTTGTTAAGCTTGACTCGGGTAAAGGGAAGGCTAAGGGTGATGGCGGTTTAGGGTGTTAGTCCCCATCACTGGGGCGGAGTTGTGGAGAAGGCTTACGGGTGATGAACCCCTTGTTGTGTGGAGTCTATGGGGATGTCTTTAGATTGTCATTATTTGTATTTGGACCACTAGTAGTGTCTTTAAAATTATATATTCAGATCTGGTTTTGTTAATAATTTTTTAGAATGAAAATTTCAGATTCTAATTACTGATTGTTTTTTATGTTTTATGCTTTCATACTCGGGTAAATCGTTCCCAAATAAGTTTTTTTGATACCCGGGCACTTGTGCCAGCCCGTGGTGATAGGGAACACCCTTCAGGCCTTTCCACGGGCCTGTTTTGGTGTCGTTAATGGTGGCGACCAGATTCAGTTCGTGACACTATTGATATTGCATATAATTATTCGACTTGTAAAATATCCTTGTGAATAATTAGATGGAATTATTTTATTGTATATTTTCCATATTATGATGATGTTTATGTTTAAGAGGCTTTTGTTTTAGTCATGTATATTTCCTTCAATGTTTATGGTTATTTAGGAACGTTTCTGCTATATTGTTATCTTTACTGAGCATCTGAGCTCCCCATTTCTATGCTTTAATTTTCCCTGGATTTTAAGAATTGTATTATGATTAATAAGAAGGGTTAAGCTAGAGGATTAATGGAGTTATCAAAGGATTAGTTGTGTTGTGTTTTATTTTCTAATGTTTAATGTAACGTTCATGTATGTAATTTATTTCCAAGACTGCTAAATTGATCGGTCTTTCGGGACTTGATTCCTTGTAATCAAGCCAATGTTTTATAATAATGCACTAACTCTAATCTTCTAGGGTCGAGCCCCTAAAAAACTTATAAAATACCTATCTTAAATTGAAACATTTATGCATATAGTCTATAATAATAAAATGTTTTCTTTTATAATATATTTACTCCTAAATCCTTTATAATTGCTTGAAATGAAAATGTGAATTATCCTAAGAATATCATTTGGGAGTGTTGTAACCAAGAGTGAATCAAGGCTCGTTTCCATGTAATAGGATACCCCGGGACAATCCCAAAACTTCTTGTAAGATTTTTCACTCCTAGGTACATCTATGCCAGAGCTGCCTCTACATGCTCATATCCAGACATGGATGTATTTCTGAGAAAATACAAAAAATCTCTAAATTACAAAAATTATAGGAAGTTATTCTATACTAATCCTCAAAGACTATCTTAGGATAATGTTCTCTAATCAGAGTTTATCTAAAACTCTTTCCACGTTTGTGGATAAACTTCCTCTGATACCAACTATAAAACCCCGAAACCAGAAGCCTGGAGTCGGTGCATTATTTTAATAAATTGGCAAGATTACATGGAATCATGTCCCGGAGGATAGATCAGTTTAGCATTCTTGGAAAATAGATTACATGTATGAACGTTACATTACATTATAAAATGAAAAATAAAAACAAAATTTTCTCCATTTCCAACATTCATATCCATTATAATATCCCTATAGGTTATTCATAATATACTTCTTCACATCCTGGAAAAAATAAAACATATAAAGTGGTGAGATCAGACGATCAGTAAGGATAACTATATAGGGAAAACAATCTTAAATAAGCATAAAAATTTTAGGCATTTTATAAAACTAAAAAAAATCATTTTCAACGTAATCTTCATCATAATTTTTCAAAGATAAATCAAATAATTCCATTTACTTATTCACATGGATATTATACTAGTCGAATAATGACATGAAATATCAATAGCTAATTTCATAATGATGGAATGAATAATTCCAGAGATCATAACTACATAGTCAAGGCCTTGTTCTAAGACTCAAATTATAATTCTATCAAGGCCTTATGCCAAGACACTAGTTTGTCTCATGAGAACTTCTGATGCATCAAGGAGCTATAGCGGCTCCACCCGTCACTTACTAAGTACAAAACATTCTTCATATGAAAATGTTTCAACATAACACACACATTATTGTTAAAACTAGAATATGAAATGTCAATACTTTATCCATTAACCATAAATGGTATAAAAATAACACATTTATAGTCAAACATATAACAAAACCTCCATTTCAATATGGAATATTTGTGTTATAATAAATCAACATCAAACAAGATTAAAATCCATCAAATGATGTGGACATTGATCAAAATGATTTTTAAAACTCTTTGAAAGAAATATCCCTTTATCATGGAAACATTTAAAATTCATACAATTTAGAAAGGAATATATTTAAAGAAATTTTTGAATAAAAGTGTCCCATAACAATCTGAAACATTTGAAATGAATTAACATTTGAAAAACATTCCTGTCTAAATACTAAAATCCTAAAAAACAATTTTGAAAACATGGACATTAATGAGAATGATTTAAAAGAATAAATATTTAAACCATTTAAAATGAATATCTTCTTAAAAATTCCCTTCCATAAAACCATAAAATATTTCTTTTGAAAATATTTCTATGAAACATGTATGTGGATGATAAACAGGCCACAATAGATACTCACGTAAGAACATCGTCAGATAATAAAGAGATTGGGAAATTAACCCTTACCTTGCACTTTCCTTCGGTCAAGGGTACGTTTAACCTCCGATATAATGATCACAGTATGTTATTAAATTATAAAAAAATCATATACATATTTAGTATATCATGCATGACTCATTTATGAATTTATAATACCCATTTAATAATGATTTCCATGTTAAATTAACATTTTTGGTAATAATAGCTTTCTTTATCATACATGTTTTAACACGTTTTTCTGGATTGTATCATTTAGATAATAATTTAAATACTTACAGAATATAAATCTTGATTTCTATATCATATATATTTATAATATAATTATTTATAATAGATAGATATATGAAATGTAAAACACCATTTATGGAGATGGTAGGTCGTACGTACGCATAAACAATGTTTCCATTTTCACATAATATTGAATGGAAGTAATTGGATAAGATATATGTAAGTACATATATATATATATATATATATATATATTTAGTATTATTATTATGTCTTATATTACACAAATATTAATAATATTTTTTTTATAATCATCATTTAATGTTGAATGTGGGAATGAATCTCATCACGTCAGGTAGATGGTAATCCGTACGTAGGTACGAGTGACAATATCATTAATTAATGGTGAAATTGTATGTAATTGGATGGTATATCATATATAAAGAATAATTAACATGTTATATTTATTATTTACATCATTTATACTCATTATTATACCAATCCAAATAATGAAGTGTTTGAATAACAAACAACACCACGACGTGGAGATGGTAAGCCGTACGTACGCACGTATGGGGGCATTATCATTTATAGGATGGATAGAATAACGAATATGGTTATACCGTATTTATAATAATATCATAGTATTTTGGAGTTACTAGAGTCATTTTTTGTTATAGAAACAAAAAAGAAAGTGTAAGTGGAAGATGAAATGAACAATAAAGAGGTGAAGAAATATTTACATCTTCTTCGGGTTCTTTTTGATTTGATCAGAAGGGATCTGTAGGATGGCTTTCTCACCAAAGGATGTCCTCTATGATTAATGTTGGAATTTTTTTAGGATATTTGGGTAGGGTTTGTCCATGACAAATGGATTTGGAGGTGTGACATTAATAGAAGGGGAAGTACCCTTTTATAAGAGAGGTGAGGGTTACTTTAGGAAATGCATGAAATATTATTTTATAATAAAATAATTTTCTGTATCTAATGGATACTAAATGATTTATTTTGAGGATATGGTGGGTATGGGTCTAAATCCTTTCAAAAAATATGTTTTATATCGGTTTAGTTCACCATATTAACCATATCTTTTAGAATTATCTATTAGTTAAATAGTTTGACATTTACCATGTCTCTTTGTATTTTTATATTATATGGTTAATAAACATACTATAAAAAACCAAGGGAACCCCATGTGGTGAATTATTATTTTATATAAACTTATCTATATTTTTTCTCCTAACCATATATTTGTAGGAATATTATATCAATTAAGAATATAGTATTGGATTATAAAACTCTATTAGGTTAATTTTGACACTATTTAGTATTTGGTTTTTGTGAAAATCATAAAAGCATGATTACATCAAAAATAATATATCTACTCAACCCTAACCTTTCATATTAATGTATAAAATTTGTTTAATTCATCAAAAGTCTCAAATTATATTTATTTGGATATGTATAATATCAATTATTTTAAAATTTCATTAAGAAGGTAATTACTACATCATCATTGTGTCATACATAATTTAATTATTTCATGTATAATTTTTTTAAATAAAATAACATTATAAGGAAATATTTTTTGTTTTCTAATATATATTTATATTCGAATGTATCTTATGTGTATCCCAATATTAAAAATGGTTTAGTTATTAAACATTGAATTTGACACTTTTAACTCTTATTTGAATAAAATAATAATAAATATCCCAATCTAATCCATGAAGACCAAAAGGATCATATTTTATTCATAAGGTTGTTTTTGGTCAAATTATAATAATAAAATAGAATTATGACATGAGTTAGGATAATTTTAATATCTCATTTATCATTAATTACCTTATTTACTTTTAACCTTTGTAAATAAAAGTCAAAACTTACTATTCACCAAAAAAATATTTTCATCTTATTGAACCACATTTTACATACTGATATCAACTGTGTATCTCATATTTTGAAATTCAACCCATAGAGGAAGTAAAATAGAGTTTTCTGCAAATTCGCAAATGATCCTAGAAGGTTGGTAAAAGACGGTAAAACGTTCAAAAAAATTTAAACATATAATTTTATTACAAAATGGCTCCAATGAATTACATTGATCTTATGTAGGTATTATATATAGATATTTAATTAAAATAAATTGATATAAAATAAATAATTATTTAAATAAAAATGTTGGTTTTAAACAATAACGTTGTGTTGTTCACTATTCAAAAAAATTGAATGTTTTCAGAAAAATACAAACAATTCACCCTAAGATAATTTTGATATTATCAATTAAAAAATGAATTCTATTTTACAAAATTAAAAACATATAAGTTGCATTAATTAATTTAAAATTAATTCCAGTTGTCAATCCCAAAACATGGGTTTTTAAAAAGTAAGAACTCTCAAAATATTGACAACTATTTTTGTCAAATTTAAATATAAAATTTCTTATAATTACCTAAATTGTATTAAATGATAAAAATATAATATTATTATACATATAAAAAATTCAAATTAATAATTTAACACTAAAAATTATTTTGATTGAAAAAAGTTTTTTTCAATTAAAACATATTATTTTTCACTATTCATCAAAATATGAAAGTTATCGGAAAATTACCAAAAATTTATCCAAACTAAATTTTTATGTCCCGCTTCTAAAGAAGAATTTAATTTAATTAAATTGAATAAATAAAAGTGTCAAATATTATATTTAAAAAGGGTTCTCCATTAAATGGATATAATATATCATTTTTAAAAAAATTATTCTTTTATCTGAAAAAATAAATTTTTTCTTATATTATTTAAATGAAATAAATAAAATGGAATTTAAAATTATATAGAGTATATAAGACTCAAAATTTAGATAATACTATTCATAACCACTTTTTGAGCGGCTAGTTTTGTATGTTGTGGTGTGCTCGAACTCGGTGTTTCATGTAGCGTAATCTATTGAATTATTTTAATGAGATAACATACTATGAAATCATGGGGTGTTACAGGATCACCAAAAGAGGATGTGTTTAATCAGAAATAGCCTTTATTTTCAAGATTATCATGTTCAACAATGAGATATTTTAAGTCAACTATTTTCATATTGTTTGGTGGAATTGATACGGGTCATAAATTATACATGAGATCAATCATGAATTGAAGTCCTATTTATGGATATATTCTATTAATTCATATGGAATGACATCATAGAACTGAAATATCACATGTGGAATGGTAGAGGGTGTCACCATATGATACACAACATGGATTATGTATGAAACCCGGGTTGAAAAGGAATATCTCAGATGATGATCTAGTCCAATTCTTGTTTCATCGACATCCAATTATATAGTCAACAAAGAATTCACCCCTTTAGTCTATTTATATGTCACACACCCCTAATAAAAAATGATTAGTTCATAGTAACTGGTCAACCAGTCCATGCCAATTATCACTTCAAAATCTAACATCTATAGAATTTTAATGCTCCACACATGATCAAATCTAATAATAATCGACTAACATTCTAGATAGATATTAAGATGATCATATTATATTCCTTTGGGTGTATTGAAAAATAAAATATCAGAATAAAAAATTATTTTTTTGTCAATCACAACAATAAATTAAGAAGATATGAACAAATGGTATGAATTTATATAAAAATGAAATAGAGAGATTAGAAGAAATTATGACTTTAACTCGAACTATTGATTTAATTTCTGATCAATTAGTTGGATCCTAATAATCCATATAAACTCTTCTAAGAATCATGATTCCCTTGTGGATAAGGTTTCACCTAATTATCCAACACTTTTGGGTGTCTACAACTACTACTATGGTCATCTACCACATCAAAACATGAAATAGTTTTTCTCATCAAAAAATCACTATTATAAAATCACAATACATTATAGGTTTTTCCACACTGGTGAAAATGTATTGTAGAAATAGTAATTCCATGAGAGGTTGATTTTTTTTATAAAATTATAATACCTAGTATAGTAATCTCCCACATAGTGAGTCAACGATCCTCTTCTCTTCTATTATTTTCAAACACTTCCTTGGATTCCATCCACTAAAATCCACTGGTTATTCCTAGATTAAAAAACTTTATAGCACTAGAGAAACATATATTGATCACCAATAAGAAAACCTACAACTCAGTTATCCTCAACACCATTATCTATCCTTTTCAACATACAATTGTCTATTGAAAATGTCAATAGATCGATGTAAATGACCTAGTGTTTTAATTTTTTACTAATATTTATCCTAAAAATTCAAGATTTATATTCCATGATCCCCATTAGAATAAGTGAAAATTGAATCAACTCAGTGGGGAATACATTGTCATCAACCCATATGTGAGTTCAATAAACACGCGATCATAGTATAGATTCACCGAATCATAGAATAATTCCTCAAAAATAATCCCTTGAAGGTTAAGGATTTTATCCCCTATCATCTAAATGCTTGATGCATATCATATCACCATCTTCCCACAACACCCAAAAGCATAAAGATCACAATAATTACATTTCAATCATTTATAATATCCATCTAATCATAAATATTCTAAATGAATCATTTCCAATCCTCTATATCCTAGGGTGATTAAGTTCCATAAATGTATTTTTTAGTCCAGTGATTTGATTAATGACATTTTTTTCCATCTTCAACACACCCCTATGGGATCCTCCACCCAAATTAGGTAATAGAAAAAAGATTCATTGTCAAATGGGTTATATAGATTGAACATCATAAGAATCCTATGGATCATGCTGTGTTTCATCATCCTATTAAACATGCCTCATAATTTGGGCTTCCTTACATGGTTTTGTAATACTTAAATGGGGCGATGTTTCCTAAATTTGTAGATCAAACCATAAAAATATAAAATAGATAAAAAATAATACTTCTAATACAACATAGGAACGGAAAAGTGTTTACAATACTATTCATCCTATATACTACCCAGGTGAATAAGGGATAACACCTTAAGAACTATCCATGACCCAAACCAAGCCTCTAGTACCTACACATTAGTTAAAACCATTTGTATACACTGTCAAGTGAAGAATAATAGGAATAAATAATAGTATCAATGAAATAATATACTGAATGATCATATTATAGATTTTAGTAAAAATTTTATTATTTGAGAACTATATAATGTATGATGTGTCCATATAGAATGTGATCTTATGTACCTAATCATGATGCATGGACTCCACAGAAATATTATAATTTGTAATCCATTATAATGTGAAACACCCAAGGAGAATTAAATCAATATAATTATTAAACAAAAAGAACATAAAATGAAAATGTTAGGGAATTTTTTCTGTATAATATATACTATTGTTCAGATAGTGAAATATATCTCCTACCCAAGTCCAAGCTGTCTTATCTCATCTCTACCTTATCTCAAATCAAGGTAATGAAATGAAACATGTTAGTCAACTTGGAACTTTAATACCATTTTTAACACCCTAAACCAAAACATCAAGTCCATAATGGAGTGTCACATGGACTTATATATGAATCCTAATTTGCAAGAGGATGTTGATTAAAATATAGGGATAAAGGTAACATAATGTAGAGACCATACCCATTATATCATATAATTGTAGTATATAAAAAAGTAATAAAAATAGAAATTAAAAAAATAAAATAAACAAATCAATATGGAATCAAACAAATAATGTACAAACCCATGTAGTAATAACATACCATGAATATCTCACAAGAAAAACCAAATAACGTTTCACCCCATGTGGTGGATCCATGTATGAGATAATTTACTAATACTAATAGTAGTAAGAATTGGTGCTCAATGACCGTCCATAAATCATCTATACCCTCCATAATTATTGTTTACTATCCAACTGTATTGTTGTAACATCCCGGGTAAATGAAGATCATGACATTTTTCATATTTATTAACATTTGTGAATTAAATATTAATTATACTTTAAAGGGGACACTATGTTCAATGGTGTACCTGATAGGAAATAAGGGGTTTCTTTGAAATCTTACGTTGCACACTAATAATATAAAATTATTATTTTAAATGGTAGTTAACGCCTAGAACTATTATTAGTGGAAGTGAGCGTAACTGACTAAAATATTAATTTAAATGTTTGTTAAGTTTTTTTACATTTATCGAATAAAATTTAGAGGATTAAAATTAGAAAAGAATTTGATTTTAAGCATGAACACTATAATATTCACTAAAAGTCCAATTTACTACTTTTTGATGGGGAACCCTCATTAAATATTATTTTGGTCACTTTTATATGTTCCATTGGACAAATTAAAATTCTTCTATTGAATTGGGACATCAAAATTTACATTGAGAATTTTTTTGGGATTTTTCTTATAATATTCATTTTTAATGAATAGAGAAAAAATATTGTATTTTAATTTAAAACTGTCTTTTAATATAATTTATTTATATGGTTAGTGTTGAGCAATGTATTGTTTTCAAACAATTCAAAATAATGTTTTTTAAAGGGGGAGATTATTTCAAATAATACTCTGTCTCTTTATGATGATTTTGATGCTCACAAATACCCTTAATTATTTACTAATTATTTCATTGAGTATTTTGCAGGAATTTATTTTATTTATTTATTTCATACAACGAGATTTCATACTTCATTTATTCCGAGATCAATTTTAGCGTGTTCTGGAATCACTGTAGCGCGAGATCAATTTTAGCGTGTTCTGGAATCACTGTAGCGCGAGATCATTTTTAGCACGTACTGGAATCACTGTTCATACCCTATGTTGATGAACGTAACGTATGGATGAAAAGTTTACTTTTTATGTTAAAAGAAACGTATGGTTAAGGAACCTTACGTTATTTTGAAACGTATGGTTAATGAATCTTACGTTGTTGAAATGTATGGAAGAAGAACATTACGTTTGGAAGGAACCTTACGTTTTCGTTGTTGGACAAGTATGGAAGAGAAACCGTACGTTAGTTTTCAGTGTTGAGTTTGTTTTTCAAAAGTATGGATCATCAACCTTACTTTTATAATCAACCGTACATTCTTTGGAGAGTTGAAGCGAGACAAAGTATGGATGATCAACCCTACGTTTGAATGCTGAAGAGAAAGTATGTACGTTCTGAACCTTACGTTTGTGAACCTTACGTTTGTGAACCCTACGTTTGGAGCCACGTCATCAACCCTACGTTTGGCGTCGGGATATTTTTGACAGACGATATTTCCTTTTGCATTGGTCAAACAAGCGGATTATTAAGCGGATTTCGAGCCGATTCTTAAGTACGACTTTGACTGAATCAAAGACGATTTTCAACGGATTACTGATTGATTTAAACGGAGCTTTTTATGCCGATTCTTCAGGGGAGTTACAACGGCTCTGTTATTTCATTTAATATCGCGAATCTAAAGGAGATTTTCATGGATCTATTTATGCGGAAGATTTTCTCAGATTTGAATATATATGTTCTATCTTGGAAACTTCGGATATATATATATACACAGGAAAGTGTGTGAAATATATAGATTGATCTTTTAACGAGCAAGAAACATTGACTGTGTAAAGGCGTTCTTTTCTGGTGATCGAGAAGAAGTGTAAAACCTTTATTACCGAAGGAAGATCTTGATAGCAGATTCTCGTGTTCTACATCGACTATCTGTTGTGAATCTATTGCTGCTGAAGTTGTGAAGTTTCTGGTAATATCTATTGCAACTGGATCGACTCAGAACTGTTTTGATTACAGATATTTATTTTCTGAAGACAACGATCTATCTACTGTCAATTGCATTCTGTTGCAATTGTGAAGAACAACTGGAAAAGTGTTTTCTTTATCGAAACCCTTTTTATTTTTGAGTGATCAGCTTCTCGTTCTAAGCTGTGTGGGTTCGTGTTTGAACCAGGAAGGCTGTGTTTGCCTGAATCTTGTAAAGGTGTCAACTGCCTGTACTCAGTTGTGAACAGGTCTGTGGAAACGAGGACCAGATAGTGAAAATCGCCAAGCTCGTGGATTTGAGCGTTGGTGGAGTGGACTAGGGGCCTTCTGTTCCCCGAACCACTATACATCCGTGTGTTCATGCTTTTACTTTTTCCGCTGCATATTTAATCGTGCAAAAGCATAGTGGACAGAATTTGTCTAAATTGAAGAGATTGTAATAATTTTGAAAAGACACAATTCACCCCCCTCTTGTGTGTAATCTGTAGATTCAGATCCAACAATTGGTATCAGAGGAGGAGCTTCTTATTTTTAAAGTCTTATCAAGCTAGAAGTATTTAAAGATTATACATAGTGTATCATGGCTGATATGAGAGAGGGAATGTCAATGGTCAGATCACCTTACTTTAATGGAGATAATTATGGCTGCTGGAAATCACGTATGATTATTTATCTGAAAAATCTTGGTTACAAAGTCTATTCAAAGATTCTGACTCCCTATGAAATTCCTGAAAATCCCGACACATGGAGTGCTGCTACAGAGGCTGAGTATGACATAAATTCAAAAGCTATGAATGCAATCATCTGTGGTCTAGGACCAGATGAATTTAACAGAGTATCTCAATGCCCGACTGCATATGAAATGTGGCAAACAATAGCTGTTGCTTATGAAGGAACAGATAATGTAAGACAGATGAGATATGCAACTGCTAAGTTAAAATTCGATACTTTCAGAATTATTGAAGGAGAGAGCATCACTCAGATGAATGGAAGATTGACAGAAATTGTCAATAATATAACAGCTCTAGGAGAACCAATCAAGCAGGCTGATCAAGTGTTGAAGGTACTGAGAGTACTTCCTACTCGATGGAATGGAATCTCTGCAGCAATCAGACAATCAACTTCTGTTAAAGATCTAACTATGAGAGAACTGATTGGTACATTGATGATGTACGAAGCTGAAATGCAAGATTAGGTAAATGAGCATAAGTCTACATAAAAAGGGAAAATACTGCTTTGAAAGTGACTTCTCAACAAAAGGATAGAAAGATGAAGAACAGAGAAGTAAGTGCTAAATCAGAAAGCTCTGATTCTTCAAATTCGGATGAAGAACTGGCTCAGCTAGCCAGAAAATTCAGAAAGTTCTACAGTAAGAAGAAAGACTTCAAGAAATCCTTCAAAAAGGATAGAAAGGAAGTGAGATGTTATGAATGCAAAAAGATGGGACATATCAGACCGGATTGCCCAAAATTGAAAGATGCAAAGAAGAAGAAATTCTTCAAAAGAGATGATTTTGAGCAGAAAGACAAGAAAGCTATGAAAGCTACTTGGAGTGTTTCTGAAGACTCAAGTAATTCTTCTGAATCAAGCTCAGAGAAGGAGGAAGACAATTTAAAAGTAAATATGTGTTTCATGGCTGAAACTGATGAGGTACACTCATACTACTCCTCTGACTCAAATAATGAATCAAACTCTGAAACAAGCTTCTCAAATAAAAAACTTGCAGCTTACTGCAATATGCTTGAAGAAAGGTATGACTCATTATTTAAAAAATATAAATCTATAAAGAACTTTCACAAAGCTATTTCAGATGAGAGAAATACTTTTCTAAAACAACATAAGGAATTAATTGACAAATACAACTCTGCTGACTCAAATAAAATTAATTTTGAATCAAAAATAAAAACTCTACAGGATAAAGTAGAATCTTATAAAAAGGCTGCATTAGTTTTTACAAAAGGAGAAAACACCTTAAATGAGATACTTGGAAAAACTGTAATTAAAAAGGAAAGGTTTGGAATTGGAAGTAAAGGAGAAAAACCTAAGTTATACAAAAATTATTTTGTTCCTAGAACTAAACAGGTTATTTGTAACTTCTGTGGAACAAAAGGTCATATAGCTAAAAACTGTTTTCTAAGACACCCTCAAATATGTGGAATTAAGAAAGATTATATTTCCAACGATCTATATGATTCAATCAATTTTAAGAAAACAAAGAAAATCTGGATACCGAGATCACTGCTTGCTAACACTCCTGGACCCAACAAAATATGGGTACCAAAGCAATTTGTTTGAATGTCTTTGCAGGTAGCAGGTCACCAAAGAAAGAAAGAAATATGGTACACGGACAGTGGCTGCTCAAGACACATGAGTGGAACTTCAGCTAATTTCTCTTCTCTTACTCGAAAGGAAGGAGGACTTGTCACCTTTGGTGACAATGCCAAAGGAAAGATTATTGGTATTGGAACAGTTGGAGATCCAGAGACAGTCTCAATCAACAAAGTACTTTATGTACAAGGGTTAAAACACAATCTGATAAGTATCTCTCAACTCTGTGATGATGGATACACTGTTTATTTTACTAACAATAGTTGTACTGTTTCTAAAGATAAACTGTTTAAGTTTAGAGCACCCAGAACTGATAATGTTTATACTTTGGATTTGTATTCCTTGTGTAAACAACAAGTAAACTGCTTAACTGCTAATATAAGTGAATCCTGGATCTAGCATAGAAGACTTGGTCATTGCAATATATATGCTTTACATAAATTATCTAAGAAACATCTAGTTTCTGATTTGCCTAGTCTCAAATTTGAAAATGAAAGATTCTGTGATGCATGTCAGCTTGGCAAGCAACACAAATCATCATTCAAATCTGTTAATAAAGTTGCTACAACTAAACCTCTAGAACTTATCCATATGGATTTGGTTGGACCTTCAAGAGTAGCAAGTTTAGCTGGTAAATTATATGTTTATGTATTAGTTGATGATTATTCTAGATTTACTTGGATTTTCTTTTTGAAATTTAAAAGTGAAGCTTTTAGTTTATTTGAAGGTTTTTGTAAATCTATTCAAAATGAAAAAGGTTTTAATATAATCTCATTGAGAAGTGATCATGGTGGAGAATTTGAGAACCAGGAATTTAATTCCTTTTGCTCAAACATGGGTATTAAACACACCTTCTCTGCTCCAAGAACACCTCAACAGAATGGGATTGTAGAAAGAAGAAATAGAACTATTCAAGAAATGGCTAGAACTATGTTAAATGAATGTAGCCTACCTATATATTTCTGGGCAGAAGCTGTTAATACAGCTTGTTATATAATGAATAGAATTTTAATAAGACCTATTTTGAAAAAGACACCCTATGAACTATGGAATAACAGAAAACCTAAAGTAAATTACTTTAAAGTTTTTGGATGCAAGGTTTACATCTTGAATACCAAATATAATCTTGGTAAATTTGATCCAAAATCGGATAAAGGTATTTTCTTAGGATATTCTGCAACCTCCAAAGCTTATAGAGTCTATAATAAAAAGTCAAGGATTGTTGAAGAATCAGTTCATGTGAAATTTGATGAATCTGATCCTTTTGAGAAAAGGATAGAACAAATAGATGAACCTGATTCTAATGAAAACATGAGACTTGAGAATTTAAAGAATGATTTTGAAAATGATATAAAAGAAATTCAGTCCAGTCCAGAAGAACATGACACTGAAGAACCTTTGAATGTAATGCCTAGACAGTCTAGAACCTTAAAGAATCACCCTTTAGAATCTGTGATAGGTGACTTAGAGACTGGTATTCAAACTAGAAGAAACTTTGGAAACATAGTTGAATTCTCTGCTTTCCTATCCCAACAAGAACCTAAGACCATAGAAGAAGCCTTAGATGATGAGAGCTGGGTAATAGCAATGCAGGATGAATTGAACCAGTTCAAGAGAAATAAGGTTTGGGAATTAGTTGAAAGACCACATGATTATCCAGTAATATGAACTAAATGGGTCTTTAGGAATAAACAGGATGATCAAGGGATAATAACTAGAAATAAAGCAAGATTAGTAGCTAAAGGATATAATCAAGAAGAAGGAATAGATTATGATGAGACCTTTGCACCTGTAGCCAGGTTAGAAGCCATTAGAATCCTTTTAGCCAATGCATATTATATGAATTTTAAATTATTTCAGATGGATGTTAAATCTGCCTTTTTAAATGGTTATTTAATGGAGGAAGTTTATGTTGAGCAACCTCCTGGTTTTGAAAATTCTCAAAAACCAGATTCTGTTTTCAAACATACTAAAGCTCTTTATGGCCATAAACAAGCACCTAGAGCTTGGTATGAAAGACTAAGTTCTTTTCTTTTGAAAAATGATTTTACTGTTGGACTAGCAGATCCAACACTCTTTAAGAAAACTGTGAAAAATAATGTTTTGTTGGTTCAAATTTATGTTGATGATGTAATTTTTGGATCAACCAATAAAATTCTTTGTCATGAATTTTCAGAATTATTGCAAAAAGAATTTGAAATGAGTATGATGGGAGAATTAAATTTCTTTTTGCGTCTTCAAATATTTCAAAAAGATTTTGGAAATGTTTTAAATCAATGCAAATACATTACTGATTTACTTAAGAAATTTGGACTTGAAAACAGCAAGGCATTTACAACTCCTATATGTACTAATATAAAACTTGATTTGGATGAAACTGGAAAATCAGTGGACAACAAGTTATATAGAGGTATGATTGGTAGTTTGTTATATCTTACTGCTAGTAGACCAGATATAATGTATTCAGTATGTCTTTGTGCTCGATTTCAATCAAATCCCAAATAATCCCACTTAACTGCTGTTAAAAGAATTTTTAGATATTTAAAAGGTACTATTTATCAATCTCTGCTTTATCCAAAAACCTCTGATTTTAATTTAATTTCATATTCAGATGCTGACTTTGGAAGCTGTAGATTAGATAGGAAGAGTACTTCAGGAACATGTCACTTTTTAGGAAAGTCTTTAGTATCATGGTCTAGTAAGAAACAACACTCAGTTGCCCTGTCAACAGCCGAGGCAGAATATGTGTCTGCAGGTAGTTGCTGTGCACAGGTGTTGTGGATCAAAAACACTCTTATGGACTTTGGATTAAATTTCAATAATACACCTATTTTATGTGATAATACTAGTGCAATTAATATTTCAAAAAATCCTATTAGTCATTCTAGAACTAAGCACATTGATATAAGACATCACTTTTTAAGAGATCATGTGTTTAAAAAGGATATATTTTTAGAATTTGTAAATAAAGAAAATCAATTAGAAGATATTTTTACTAAACCACTTCCCACGGCAAGGTTTGAATTTATTAAGGGGGAGTTAGGTTTATTTAATTTTAAATTTTTTTTAAATCTTATTTTGTTTTTGAATTCTGCTTAATTTCTATTTCCCGCTATAAGTAATTTTATTTTGTTTTAAATAAAATTAATGATTAGTGATTACACGGGAATCAAGGCTGTCAGAACCGTTTCACCTTCTAAACTGTTTCACCTTTTTCGGAAACCCTTTCGAAAACCTAAAACCGCACATCTGCTCTAAAACCCTTTTCTGAATCTTCAAACCCTAAACTTACGAACCTTCAGAAATAGTTGTTGAAATGGCAAAGACAAAGCGTCCAGATGAAGCTGAGAGCAGTGCTGCAAAGAAACCTAAAGTAGTTGGTCGGAAAATACTGCAAGGTAAAGTCATAGATTTAGAATGGCTGTTTGAAACTAATTTACTGTTGAAGCAAGCGTTGTCGTTTCAAATCCTTGGTCAAGCTTTTAATAGTGAAAATTCTGAGTTTCTATATGAGGCAGAAATGAGACATTTCTTTAGAACTGTTCAGTTTAGCCTTGGAGATACGGAGGATAGTTTATTGGCTCAAATAGAGGATAAGGACTTTTCCATATCATCTGTAGAGATAAGTCAAATTCTTAACTGCCCTCATGAAGGAGTTTTTCATTTCGATTTACGGAATATTGGAGATTCTGTACATAAGTCTGAAGACATTATGTCTTTTCTGTTTGGAACCAGAGTGATAAAGAAAATGTTTATTAAAGATTTGGAGCCCGATCAGAAAATCTTGGTAAAATTTGTTCAGACTGGTTTAGCACCAAGGATGGATGAGATGGAGAAAATCCTATACCCTGACATGTACATAATGTATCTTCTGATGTGTGATATTAAGTTTAATTTTCCTCGGTTTATGATAAGATATCTAAGATACTGCTGTCATAGTGAAGCAAGAATGACCTTTTTCCCTTATGGAAGGTTCATTTCTTTGTTTTTGTATAAAAGAAGAATGATCAGATTGGTAGATGCTAGGGTGAAATGTCACCACAGTAATGTTTTTAATGCTGGAACTTTGAGGAAAGTAGGATACTTCTGGAGCACAATTAAAGGAAAACTCTTACCTGTTGGAGCTGAGGAAGACTCGGAGAGTGCTCAGGCTCAACCGACTAAGTCCAAGGAGGGACAAGCAGAATCAAGGGTTAGTACAGTGGCATGGAGAATTCGCTTTGAGATGGAGGAAGTTGAGGAAGAGAGAAGTCAAGAAGGACTTCAATCTAGAAGGAAGAGGTCAATTGATGAAGAAATTATCTCTCCTGCCTTGAAATCCTCTGAACCGGTAATTTCTTATTCATTTGTGAGAGAAGCTGTTATGGAGCAGACTGCACCGATAGAGGAACCAACAGCTCAACCGGAAATCCAAAAAGAACCCCAATCTGCTGCTGTGGCTGTTGAAAAAGTAATTCCACAAGAACAACATATGGAGGCAGTGCCTGGTGAAGAAGTGGCCCGACCTCAAGATTTACATGAAAATATTGTTCTTGACCATTCAGTAGAAGTCAGAGAGACTACTGTTCGTGATGAACATACTTCTGAAGCTAATACAGAGGTACTTCAGGAAGATTTTTCAGTGGAAGAGTTTCAGGCTTCAAAAGCTAGTTCAGTGGATCAACCTTGTCAGGACAAGGACAAAGAACAGTCAGCTGCAGATTCTTTACCACTTTCCCTGCCTCATCAACCTATTTCTGGACATGAGAATAGAGCACAGGGTGTCCCTGATTCGAGAAAAGAAGAAGTTGTTGAGTTGTACAAGCGTATCTCTCAATTAGAATCTGAGAATGTTAGTCTCAGAAATTCTCTGAACTTAGAGCAGTTGAAATTTCAGAAGCTGAAAGAATCTACTGTTTCAAGACAGGAAGTAGATTTGTTCAAGACTGATATGATGCATGCTGTTGATCAGTTAAAATCAGAGATGGTAAAGAAAGATGATTTGTCTGAGAGGAAGATTTACATGGAGAATAAATTTGAGTCTATTGCAAACAATGCTGTGAGTGGATCAGGCTCTTCACCTGATTTGATTCGGAGATTTCAAGCAATTACTGCAGCAATGAGCAATATGAGTGACAGATTACACGATCTTCAGTGTAATAGTGCCCCTTTGTCAGTTTTTCTAGATAATCAGAAATTTTTAGTGGATCAGTTGACATCTGGAGAGCAACCTATTAGGATTCTTTTGAATCAGTTATCAGAGAAACTGGCTCTTTTTGTTGAAAAAGAAGAAAGAATGCATGAGTTTTTCAGAGTTAATTTGATTGAAGATATTCATATGACTCAAGAGAACAGAGATCTTATCATCAAGTTAGGAGATGGGATGATGAAGAGGCTCAGAGAACAGTTTACAGAGATCAAGACCGCGATTCAAAGGAGATATACACCTTTTTTTTCCCTGTCTTATCTATGAACCTTGATTCCTCTGTATATCACAATCGTTTATATATAACAGCTTGTGAATGAAAATTCTTTTCTTACTTTTTTTTTGTTTTGTTGTTTATTGATTTATGATTAAGTTAGCCAGTATAACAAATTCACTTATTCATATACAGTTAATTATAGCATTTACTTATAGTTCAGTGCAATATTGAATGTGTTCAAATCCGTAATTTTTCATTCTTTTAGATATCACAAAAAGGGGGAGAATTTGGATAAACACAACATTTAAATTCATTTGTTTCCTATGAATAAATTTGGATATATGGGAGAAGACATTTATCTTTTATCTATTTTTTAGCTGAAAATTTATTTTTATGGGGGAGAAATTTTATTATAGTTAAATATTGTTTTAATCCTTTCAGAATTCTAAAATTTTATAAAACTAATTTTTCAATAAAGATTTCAATTAAATTAGTTCTATTATTTTATGGGTTTTGTGATCATCAAAAAGGGGGAGATTGTTGAGCAATGTATTGTTTTCAAACAATTCAAAATAATGTTTTTTAAAGGGGGAGATTATTTCAAATAATACTCTGTCTCTTTATGATGATTTTGATGCTCACAAATACCCTTAATTATTTACTAATTATTTCGTTGAGTATTTTGCAGGAATTTATTTTATTTATTTATTTCATACAACGAGATTTCATACTTCATTTATTCCGAGATCAATTTTAGCGTGTTCTGGAATCACTGTAGCGCGAGATCAATTTTAGCGTGTTCTGGAATCACTGTAGTGCGAGATCATTTTTAGCGCGTACTGGAATCACTGTTCATACCCTACGTTGATGAACGCAACGTATGGATGAAAAGTTTACTTTTTAAGTTAAAAGAAACGTATGGTTAAGGAACCTTACGTTATTTTGAAACGTATGGTTAATGAATCTTACGTTGTTGAAAAGTATGGAAGAAGAACATTACGTTTGGAAGGAACCTTACGTTTTCGTTGTTGGACAAGTATGGAAGAGAAACCGTACGTTAGTTTTCAGTGTTGAGTTTGTTTTTCAAAAGTATGGATCATCAACCTTACTTTTATAATCAACCGTACGTTCTTTGGAGAGTTGAAGCGAGGCAATGTATGGATGATCAACCCTACGTTTGAATGCTGAAGAGAAAGTATGTACGTTCTGAACCTTACGTTTGTGAACCCTACGTTTGGAGCCACATCATCAACCCTACGTTTGGCGTCGGGATATTTTTGACAGACGATATTTCCTTTTGCATTGGTCAAACAAGCGGATTATTAAGCGGATTTCGAGCCGATTCTTAAGTACGACTTTGACTGAATCAAAGAAGATTTTCAACGGATTACTGATTGATTTAAACAGAGCTTTTTATGCCGATTCTTCAGGGGAGTTACAACAGCTCTGTTATTTCATTTAATATCGCGAATCTAAAGGAGATTTTCATGGATCTATTTATGCGGAAGATTTTCTCAGATTTGAATATATATGTTCTATCTTGGAAACTTCGGATATATATATATACACAGGAAAGTGTGTGAAATATATAGATTGATCTTTTAACGAGCAAGAAACAGAGACTGTGTAAAGGCGTTCTTTTCTGGTGATCGAGAATAAGTGTAAAACCTTTATTACCGAAGGAAGATCTTGATAGTAGATTCACGTGTTCTACATCGACTATCTGTTGTGAATCTATTGCTGCTGAAGTTGTGAAGTTTCTGGTAATATCTATTGCAACTGGATCGACTCAGAACTGTTTTGATTACAGATCTTTATTTTCTGAAGACAACGATCTATCTACTGTCAATTGCATTCTGTTGCAATTGTGAAGAACAACTGGAAAAGTGTTTTCTTTATCGAAACCCTTTTTATTTTTGAGTGATCAGCTTCTCGTTCTAAGCTGTGTGGGTTCGTGTTTGAACCAGGAAGGCTGTGTTTTCCTGAATCTTGTAAAGGTGTCAACTGCCTGTACTCAGTTGTGAACAGGTCTGTGGAAACGAGGACCAGATAGTGAAAATCGACAAGCTCGTGGATTTGAGCGTTGGTGGAGTGGACTAGGGGCCTTCTGTTCCCCGAACCACTATACATCCGTGTGTTCATGCTTTTACTTTTTCCGCTACATATTTAATCGTGCAAAAGCATAGTGGAAAGAATTTGTATAAATTGAAGAGATTGTAATAATTTTGAAAAGACACAATTCACCCCCCTCTTGTGTGTAATCCGTAGATTCAGATCCAACAGTTAGACTATCTTTTTTAATTGGTATTAAAGTTTAATTATATTATATGTTTAACATTTAATCCAATGAAGATCATTTGAATTAATTTCACTATAAAATTTGACATAAACAAGTGTCAATCTTTTGAAAAATATTGTTCGTTAAAAGCATACTATTTTTTTTGACAACGGGAATTAATTTTAAATTAATTAATGCAACTCCTATGTTTTTAAATTTGTAAAATAGACATCATTTTTTAATTCGGAATATCAAAAACATCTATTTTTGATGAATAGTGAAACCATAAAGTAGTAGTTTAAAAACTGACCTTTTCATTTAAATGAAATTTTACAACTTCTATGAATTGAATTTTTAAAATTAAAAATATATAGTTTTTATTAGTATGTAAAATTTTGTTGAATATAATGAAAATAAATTTTTGGTGAATAGTAACTTTTGACTTTTATTTACCACGGTTAAAGGTAAATACAACAATTCAAGGTAAAATGTAAATTATAATAATAAATAATTACCTAAAAACTTGTATGCACCTTATTGGATGAGTAATTTCCGAAAATGGGCATCCCTAGGTTGATTTCGGGACCCTATGGGACCTCTTAGGAGTAATAATTACACTTTAGATTAATTAATTTAATGTAAAGACAGTAATGACATAAAAAAATATCATTTTGTAAATTATTTTTCAGATAGGGGTTTAAAAATTATCATTTAGACTATAAAAATTCATTGTAAATATAAAAATATTTCCTACATCATGATATTTTTTTTATAATTTTTAGACATAATATAAAATAAATTATTTATGACACAATAATGATGTAGTATTTACCTCATTAATAAATTATTTAAAGAAATTAGATTATATATATAAAAATAACATCCAAAATCTATCCAATTATAATTGTATGAACATTTTTAGACCACGAGACATCTTTTCTTTAACCTTAATGAGTTTCAGACCTTTAGAATCTGAAAACCATTATATAATAAAATAATATTTTTTCACACATTCCTAAGGAACCCCTCCTTCCCCTTATAAAAAGTCATCCCTTATAACCCATTCCTCATACCTCTCAAGCCCCATTGGCTGGTACAAACCCTACATAAATAATCTCTCAATATCCCTCTCTTCTACCTATATGCCTCACCATAGTCAGAATGCACTTCAAGAAATCTTTTTGGATAAAACCAAAGGGAGTTACCCAAATTAATGGTAACAGTTTCTCTTAAATTCTTTTATTTTATTTTATTCTTGAATCACTACACTATTTTATTTCCATCATTTTATAATAAAACAATATCCTCAATATACTAGGATATTTTTATTATATTTATTAAAACTTGACTTATAAAAACGTCAATCTAATGGGTAACGAACTTACATTTTCTATGGACGACGAACTACTGCCTCACGAAACGATGATTGTTCAAATATCTATTATCGCCTATAATGGTGGCCATTATGATGGAACTATATTTATATATGATATATATATATATTATGTTTATTTTTTTATTACTTATTTTTTCATTTATAGAATACTGTTATGGTTTCCATTATGGGTAAACGTGATAATTTCATTTGAGTATGTGCAGACTACCGCCCCTCAAAGTGATATGACTCATTCATACCATATTATGGACATATAAAGGATCAATTTATTGACATTATATATGATATTATACTATAATAATAATATAACTATGTATCATTATGTTTTTATTCAATTAAAATACAAAATATAAATGGAAGTAGCGTTCATTCATACGTACGACTTGTCGTCTACTTGAATGGTGCATTTAATTTTTTATCTAAAAATTTTATGTAATATTATAAATAAATGTATATAATGGATATATATATATATATGATATATATGATATCTAAATCATTAATATCATTCTGGGAAAAATGAATATTTGACCACACTATCCACTTGTAATTATAAGAAGTGCATTTTTGACTCAAGTTCCAAATTTCGACAAAATGACCGTTATTAACATACATGATTAAATAATTTTAATAACATGGTAATAATTGATATAAAAGGAATAATAAACTATAAAAATCTTAATAATCAATTAAATGGTAACTAATTTTTATATGTCAGAAATAACAATGGTCAAACGAGTCATGTCGGACACATGGTAACTGGTTTCTAATCTCATAAAAAATTTCGTGAGATTTCAATTGTTCACCTCTAATTTATTTCATGTGGTGTATTGTGTACTGAAATTTTATATATATAATCATTATCATCGATATATTCATGTTATTCGTATGAATAATTTTTTTGTTTCTATCCTTTGGTCAAACGTCTTGATTGATTACAATGTGTTATGGGATTTTCATCTCACTTTTTATTTCTATGAGATTCATGCAATATTTGACACTATTTCATTTTTTGTGGTGTATGTACTTCACATAAGTGTATTAATTATGTAATATACATCAATTTATGGGTATCTACATCTTCATTTTATGATCCTTATTTCATGGTTTGTATGTTTCGTAAGTTACAAAATCGGTAAAAGAACCTTTTAACCCAATTTCCATTCCTTGGGTTAATCTTCTAATTATTAATTATGTCAAGATATGATTTTGTTTTGAATCACTATTTTTTATTTAGGTTGTAATTTAAACTCCATTTTGTGTGGATATACTTTTGATACATATAATAACTCCATTTATATATTCTCAATTCATCAATATGAACTGGATAAGAGTAATGTTAACTCAATTTCTATTCATTGAGGTAAACAAACATGTAATTGGTTTTCTCTTAAAAAGAACATGTGGGAATTTATTATGAATGATTTACACTGAATACACAATCATATTGATTGTATTTTTATTTTCCACCCATTATTATGAAATTTATTTATCCTTAATCTAAGGATTCTGTTTATATAAGGGATTTTTTGTCAATTTACATTTCATTGAGACATCATTGTCATTATGCACCAATTCAATTTTATATGGTGTATATACTGTCCTTTGGAATTTTATATCCTGAATCCCTTTATTCTCATGATATTATAATGTTCTGATTCAATAGTATTCCTCAATTATTTGTATTCAAGTGTCGCTCATTTTGTTAAAAACTCTTTAACTGAAATATCATTTTAAATGATTTAAAGATTTATTATTCTAAATATTTATCAATAATGTCCATGTTTTCAAATCCGTTTTGGGGATTTATTTATATAGAGATTAATGTTTTCAAATGATAATGTATTTAAATGTTTCAAAGTGGTATGAGACACTTTGATTTCAACAATCTCTTTATTAATAGTTTTAAATGGTTTTGAAAATGGTTAGATAAAGAATTGTTTTTTTAAATATCGTGATTTGAAATATTATGATTAGATTATGGAAATTTTATCATTAAATTATGATTGTGTTATGTGATATTATTATGTTAGGATTGATTGGAATTTTTTTTACATATATGGGTGGTTCCGTGATAAACCTAAGGCGGGTGAGCCTGAGATAGCTCTGCAATGAATTAGGTAACATGACTGAGGTAAATGTTAATGCTTCTCCTAATAGATTTAGGGAATATAATGTAATGGGAATTCCTAATCTGACTCCCTTTGTAGTTTTGATTACTAAAATGTATGTATGTTTTGAATTCCATATGATACATTTAGGATTTTTGACTTGTGTGTGTCATTCATAAATCTTATGATTTTGTAAGGTTTGTTATGATTGAAAAGTATGGTTTCATTGATTTGTATTTAATGGTTGAATAATGTTTTTGTTCCTTATTTTATAACCCATACTGAGATTTTTATGCTCATCCCATATTTTTTAAACGTTTTCCATAGTAAGTAAAGATGAATAGGGTCAAGGATGGGATCAAGGAAAAGTCATGATGTCTAAAACATGGAAGTAAAAATGTTCATTTTTAAGAGTTTTTATTTTATGAAAAAATGGATACCGAACAGTAGTGTCTACAAGTAATATTCAAGTTGTTATGTAATAGTTATGGCCTACTTCTCTAAAACTCTAAACATGAAAAGATCCTTAATTTTAAATCATGACATAATTAAATATTATGTAATGTTTAAAGATGTCTCCTTATAGTTGGTATCAGAGGTCAGTTTAGATAAATTTAGAGGTTAGGGTGTTATTTAATCATAAGTGACATTACCATAATTGTAATCATATTAAAAAGACCCAACATTATTTTCGATAAAGTGAATGAGTTTAAGATGACATGAATATGAATATCTTAGTATTTACTCTCCTAATAAGATATTATATAATGATTTTACTGATATACCCACACTGACCTTTTAGGTTTTAGTAAATGGCTATATCATGATGGCACCAAAGTAATAGTGGATGTAAATAAAATTTTGATAGCTTTCTGAATGAGATACTGAATGAAATGGGATTTTCAATGGGAACTCTTGTCTTTATCCTCAACAAACTATCGGGAATCATGGTTGACCACCTCAACCTTGGTTATTTTTATAAGGCATCATATATGTGAGAAAGAAATTCCTATAGAAGTTTAGGTAATAATCATAAATGTAAGTATGTTCAAAAGCCTATGTGTCAAGAATGTATGAAGGAACACATAGGAAAATTCATCAAAGCGATGGGAAGATGCTATATATGTGGAAATTAAAGTCATAAAGCAAGAACCTGCCATGGAAAAAGGAAGCATCCAGTTGACTCTAGCAAAGGGAAAGAAGTTCATTCTGAGGGATCAATTTATTGTTTTAAATGTGTGTTGTATTTTCATTATACAAATATATGTCCTATGAATAACGTTCACTAATGGGATCACCATGATCATATAAATATATTCTTACCATTACCTAATTCCATTCCAATTGAGGATGAGGAAACCAACAATGACCATTGAAAGGTATTGATTATTTCTTAACTGATCTTTAGACATTATTGAATATTAGGATACGACTCGTGATTTTGTTTGTAGGAAATAATTATTTCAGAATAATTTTGAATGGAACGGTAAATGGATCATAAAGAATTTATAATGGGAAAGAAGTCAACATATAAGTGATTCAAGTGTTATGGTATATTTTATGATGGTCAAATGCTTAAAAGTATTAAGACTCTATTGATGATTGGATTACATTAGAAGAATATTTATAGTATGTGTAAACCTAAAGCTTGATTTATGAATGTTTAGTTCAAGGAATAATTATATTTTCTTTTGTGGATTTAGTTATAAAGAACAAATTGTGTTTATATGATCCTTAAATTTGAGGCAATTACAGGTTAATACATTGTGGGATGCAAAATAAAAGATATTAGATAACCTTTGTGGTTAAAATATGTTAGGTTTATTTTTGATGAATTTATATCTTTTTTTGGAATGTTATAAAGTTATATAGTTTTTGAAATAGGAAAAAATAGAGACCACATGACAACCTGTCACGTTGGACAATGTTGCGGGAATAGAACCCACAACCAAATTGCGACTGGGATTTATTTCCTACCACTGGACTATATGAAGTCCCTAGTTAGTATGACTTATTATTGTTAGTTATAAGATTTTATGAATAAAAAATAAGTTGAGTTTGGGTTATCTATGGAAATGATTGACCTATCATAGATAATACGTGACTAGGTTAATATTTTTCAATATGAGACATTAAGAGTAACTAATGTTATTTGGAGATAAGTGTTACAATTTATCTTGGAAGAATATGTGATTAAATCCATCTAAGATTTGGGATTCAATCTTAGTTTGAATTACATTGAAGAATTTTATGTACAATTGTTCATTGAATGGTCTTTGTTGAACTTTGGGTAATTTTTTGACCAATTTTAGAGATTAAGAGTAATTTTTATTATTGTAAAAGATTATCCTTTTTGGGGATCATCTGGTCTTATAGTAAAATTTTTTTTTGGTTAATGTCTAAAGATAGGGAAAATATATAGTTCATCTTTTATTGATTATGTGATTCTCTAGACGCTAATTATAGATCTTTCAATGTGAAAAAGTCATCTTGAATAGTCATCATTTGAAGAAAAAAATGAGTTTGTGGTAAGAATATAGTATAGGATGAAAGTCTAAATGACCAAGAAGAATGTCTCCATAAATTTTTGTTAAGCTCATAATTAAATTCATAAACATTATGAAAATTATCTTAAAACAAAATCATTTTATGTTAACTTTTAATACTGGGGAATCAAAGACAGTTTAAACCATGACATGTTTGTGATTTTTTGGTGCTTAGCGGTCTCCTAATAATGTTTTATATCACTCTACATCAAAACGTGATTGTTTGTTCATTCTTCAAATCCAATGATTTCCTACATGTAATTCTAGTATGGGTTATATCTGGTGACCTTTTACTTCTCTTTATTTCATTTAAAGTTATATTTTTACTGACTCTTTTCTGATGTGGGACATTAAATGATGTTTCCATGATATGTTTGAAAATTACAAAGACATAATTCCCAAAATGGGGGAGGGATGTAACATCCCAGGTAAATAATGAAAATGGAAATTTTCATATTTATGTATATTTTTGAGTAAAATATTAATTCTAAATTAAATGGGATGCTATGTTTAATGGCATACTTGATACACAACAATGGGTTTCATTGAAATATTACATTTCACACTAATAATATAATATTATTATTTTATATGGTAGTTAACGCATAGACCTTGTATTGGAAGGAATGAAAATAACTAACTAAAATTTTATTTTACATGTTAGTAATTATTTTACAAATATCCAATAAAATTTTGATGCTTAAAATAAGAAAAGAGTTCGATTTTAAGCATGAATACACTAATATTCACTAAATGGTTGATTTATAGCCTTTCTATGGAGATCCCCAATTAAATATAGTTTTGTAATCTCTTATATGTTCCATTTGTAAGAATAAAATTCTTTTTTATAATTGGGACATCAAAATGTATTTTGGGTAAAATTTTTGTATTTTTCTGATTAAATGCATTTTTTGATTAATAGTGAAAAATACTGTATTTTAATTCAATACTGCCTAATTATCTAATTTAATTATATGATTATATTAACTTTTTTAATTGGTTCTAATGCGTAATTAGATAATATTTTTACCGTTTAATTCAATGGTGGTCATTTGAATGAATTTCACTTTGAAATTGGACATAAACAAGTGTCACTCTTTTGACAGATATTGTTTCTTAAAAACATGCCTTTTGTTTTGACAACAGATATGAATTTTAAAACAATAAAGGAAACATCTATGTTTTCAATTTTTTAAAATTGAAATGATTTTGGAATTCGGAATATCAAATATATCATAGGATGATTTTTTGGTATTTTTCTAAAAAACATCAATTTTTTATCAATAGTGATACCACTAAGTTGTAGTTAAAAAACTAACTTTTTCATTTAAATAATATTTTAGCGATTCTGTAAATTTAATTTTGAAAATACGACATAAATGGTTTTTATTAGTAAGTAAAATGTGGTTCAATAGGCTAATTTTTTTTCTGAATAGTAACTTTTGACTTTTATTCACTATGGTTAAAGATAAATAGGGTAATTCAAGGTTAAATGTATATTATAATAATAAAAAATTACCTTAACACTTGTCCTAACCTTATACTATGAGTAATGGCCGACCATGGGCATCCTTGGGTCTATTTTGGGACCCCATGGAGCAACTTGGGAGTAATAATGACACTTTAGATTAATTAATTTAAAGTAAAGACAAAAATGGCGTAAACAAATATATTTTAGTAAATTAATTATTACACAGGGTTATACAATTTATATTTTATACTAAAAATACTAAATGGAAATATAAATAGATTTCATACATCAAGGTATTTTTTATAATTTTTAGATATCAAATTAATTAAATTATTTATGACACAATAATGATGCAGTATTTACCTCATTATTAATTGATTTAAATAAATATGATTAAAAATTTTAAAATAACATCCAAAACATTACCAATTATAATTCGATGAATTTATTTCGACCATGAGTCATCTTATATTTGATCATAATATTTTATGGAACTTTAGAAACCGAAAATCATTATATAATAAAATAATATTTCCATACATTCCTAAAAAATCCCTCATCCCACTTATAAAAAGCCCTCAATTATAACCCATGACACACACCTATAATTCCCCTTGGCTCATCCAATCCATGACCAAATAATATCTTAATATGCCTCTCTTCCACGTAGGAGCGTTACCTTGGGCTGAAGGGACTTCAAGAAGTATTTTTGGTTCAAACCAAAGGGAGTTACCCAAATTAAAGGTCACAGTTTATCTTAAATTGTTTTCTTTTCTTTAACTTTACATCCCCTAAACTCTTTCTATTAATTTTTTTTATTACAAAAACAGTATCCTCTATATACTAGGATGTTTTTATGACAATTATTCTAACTACACTTACACACACGTCCTTCTAATGTGTAAAGAACATATTTTCTCTGTGGACGGCGAAGTACTACCTCACGAAACGATGATTGTTCAAATATCTTCTACCGCCTCTCGTGGTAGCCATTATGATGGAACTGTATTTATATATGATATATATATATATATAAATTATGATTATATTTTCATTATGCTTCTGTATTTTATCATTTATTTCATTCCATTATGGTTTCTATTATGGGTAAATGCGAGAATTTCATTTGAGGAAATGCGGACTACTGCCCCTCAATGTGATATGAATTGTTCATTCCATTCATGGGAAATATAATGGTTGGGTTTATTGAAATTATATATATGATATTATACTAGAATTATAACATTACTATGTATCATTATGATTTCATTCAATTAAAATATGAAATAGAAATTGACGTAGCGTTCATGCGTACATACGGATCACCGTCTCCATGAACGGTGCACATCCTTTGTTATCTCCAAATGTTATGTACTATTATAAATACATGTATATACTGGACATATATGATATATATGATATCTAAATCATTAATATCATTATGTAGACAATGGATATTTGACCACATTATCAACTTGTAATTATAAGAAGTTCATTTTTGACTCATGTCCCAAATATACACATAATGACCGTTATTAACTTAAATGATTACAAAATGTTTATTACATGGTAATAAGTGATGTAAAAGGAATAATAAACTTGAAAAAGGTTCTTAAAAAAGTACAAATTTACTTATGTTTATTATTCTAGAATAACAATCAACAAATGAGTCAATTCGGACGTGAGGTAAGGGTTTTCTTATCTCACTTTTAATTCTGTGAGATTCCCATTGTTCGCCACTAATTTATTTGAATTTATTTATTGTTTACTAACATATGATATATATTATCATGATCATTTTTCTAATCATGTTATTCTATGAATCATTTTGTGGTTTTTAACTTTTGTTCATACGCCATGATTGATTACAACGTGGTAAGGGATTTTCATCTCAATTTTTATTCTTATGAGATTCTTGAAATATTTGCCACTATTTCATTTTGTGTAGTGTATTTACTTCCCAGGAGTGTATTCATTGTGTAATAAACTATAATTTATGGGTATTTAAATCTTAATTTTATGATCCTTCTTTCAAGTTTTGTATGTTTTGTATGTTACCAAATCTGTAAAGGAACCTTTTAACCCAATTTCAATTCCTTAGGTTAATCTTATAATTCATATAAATGTCAAGCTATGATTATGCTTGGAATCATTATTATTTATTTATTTTTTAATTTACACTCCCTTTTGTGTGGATATTATTTTGATACATATAATCACTCCATTTATATATTCTCAAGTCGTCGATATGAACTAGATAAGAGTAATTTTAACTCAATTTCTATTCATTGAGTTAAACAACCAAGTAATTGGTTTTATCTTAAAAAGAACATGTGGGAATTTCCTATTATTGATTTACACTGAATAAACAATCACATTTAGTGTAATTATATTTGTCACACATTATTATGTAATTGATTTATACTTAATCTAAGGATTCAGTTTTTATAAGGGATTTCATCTCAATTTACATTTCATTGAGACATCATTGTCATTATGCACCAATTAAATTTTATATGGTGTATATACTGTCCTTTGGAATATTATATCATGAATCTATTTATTCTCATGATAATATAATGTTCTGATTCAATGGTATTCCTCAATTATTTTTATTCAAGAGTCTCTCATTTTGATAAAATCTTTTTAACTAAAATATCATTTTAAATGTTTTATTGATTTATTCTTCTAAATATTTATCATTAATGTCCATGTTTTAATAATGATTTTAAGGATTTATTTATATGGACATTATTGTTTTCAAATAATAATTTATTTAAAAGTTTCAATGTGGTATGTGACAATTTGATTTCAAAAATATCTTTTTTAAATGTTTTAAATGGTTTTGAAAATGGTTTGATAATGAATTGTTTATATCAACATACTGATTTCATATATTGTGATTATAATGTGGAAATGTTATCATTCCATTATGATTATGTTATGTGTTATGATTATGGTATGACTATTGGGCATTTTTTTCGTATACGGGTGGTTCTATGATAAACCTAGGAAAGGTGATCCTGAGATATCTATCCAATTCAGTAGGTAACATGATAGACGTAAACATTTATGTTTCTCCTAAGAGATTTTGGGAATATAATGTGATTGTTTTTCCAAATGTGACTCCTTATGTAGCTATGATTGATACAATGTATGTATGTTTTAAATGCCATAAGTTAATTTTATGATTTATGGTTTTTGTGTGTCATTCATAAATCTTATGATTTGGTAAGGTATTTTATGATTGAAATGTATAGTTTTATTGATTTCAATTTAATGGTGAGATAATTTTTTTCTTCATTATTTTATAACTGTTAATACGCTTTTTATGCTCAACCCCAGCTTTTGAAAATTTTTCCACAGGGCTTAATGATGAATATTGTGAAGGATGTGATCAAGGAAAAGTCATGACGTCTATAACATGGAACTAGACATGTTTCTTTTTTAAGAGTTTTTATTTTCTGAAAAAAATGGATACTGATTAGTAGTGTATTTTTGTATTATTCATGTTGTTTTTTAATAATTATTACCTAATTTATAAAACTATAAACCGGAAAAATCCTTAATGTCAATTCTTGACAGAATTCAAGATTATGCAATGTTTAAGGACGAGTCCTTATAATGGACCTTTCCGTTCCATGGATCCCCAGTCATAAAATATATTGGTGCATTGAGATTCCTGAGTATTTTGTGAGTGTAAGACCATATATGATACAACAAATAGTTCATATAATATGTTTATTGGATATGCTATTGTATTCCATAAAAATAAACTACTCCCATATATAAAATAATTACAAAGCATTATCACAATATATATATATATATTAGGTATATATATTATATCCTTACTATCTTTGTCTCTACGATAGAAGGAATATCCACCTCCCATTTATGAGAAATCCACCAAAAAAGGATATATCAGAAAACACATTTGACACACATAGTCATAATAGAAGACCCTTGTATGTGTTAAAAATGAATAAAATTTTCCTCTTATAGGGATAGACCATTTTCCACTTCTTGTAAACTACTCTTCATGAAACAATGGAAGTATACATTTCTTATATATATTGATTTTGACAGATCAACAAAAACATTACATGAATCCAGATCAATAGCCATCATAAATATATATGTGATAAAAGAAATATTGTTCCCATTATGTTAAACATGAACAAATCATGTAATCAATAATTAAAAATGTGTTTATTGGGATACAAAATTACACAAAATAATCATGCGGAGAACCCATATAAAACTTTTCTACTAATAATGGATACATACCTTAGTTAAAATGTTATTTTAATTAGAATGGGTAATGTTTGACATTGATGAAACTACACTCAGTCATGGAACCATCCTTAATACATTAATATTAATGTTATGGGATCATAATTATTGATAATCATTACAAAAATATTATACAAGACCAAACTTAATTGATATGAAATTAAATTCATATTGGTTTATAATGAAATGATGTGAAAATTATAATTCCCTAAATAATTGTGTTGATTCTATCCACAATCAACAATTCCACTAATACACCATGTCAAACCTATTATAAACCATAAATACTTCAACAATATATTTTCTTATTACCATGTATGAAAGGATAGGATTGATCTTTATCATGATAAAACTCAACATATTAGAATCACATGATCAAACTATTGTTTCACCGTCAATAGAAGGATATTGAATGGGAGGAGAGTTACCAAATTCATAAGAAGAGTGATCCTAGTTTATATGGGTTCATGGAAGCTCTCATAGAATGGGAGAATATGAGGGAGAGTTGTGTTTTAAAAAAGATATACAAAACATGGTGTTCTATTTGGACCATGATTGATGAAAGCTATGACCTCATAGGCTCAACCATCTGGTCTATGAAAGTTAAGAAGAACAAATTCTCCCCATGAACCCCACTATAGGAATTATGGTTTATAGTTATAATTTATTCTACCATGTTAACCCACAAGTATTCTAGTGGGATATTGATTATTTCTAATGATCATGTATACTCCACTAGTATATCCCACTATCTAGTCAGTGGTACTATAATATCATTTTCATTATATAGCATTCCCACCATCATAGTTTCATTTCATTTCCAACCTATAAGACACAAATAATCGTACTCAAATCACTTTAAAACATATTATAATGTTATTAACATGATAAAAAGTGGTTCACATTCATTATATGGTATCAAAAGGAAGATGATATCCTTATCAATCATAATTTGAATTTAAAAAAATCAAATAGAATTGGAACTGAGATCCTATTATATAAAATAGATAGTGATTCACATTTTTACAAAATTTAAAAAAATGTATTTTCTATGTCATTTCAGAATTAAAACTAATTCATAGATAATTGTATCCTGCTAACTATAATATAAATGAGAGTAAACCAATTTCCCAACATTATTTCAAAATGGGACCTATCAATACGATGTCCAAAAAGTTCACACAATATCAACTCTTATTACAAGAATTAATTTCAAGAAGATAATCATTTATAATGATCCATTCATAGGAAATCTCTGTGAAGAAAACAATTATACCACCACAATTTTTTTATTATTTTAAATTGTACATTTTTATTTAAATTTAGAAAAATATTTAAATTCATTGGTTTTTGGTATGTCATATATTAAATGAATGGTTCATAAAACAATATATTATAATAAATAAAAAAATACAACCAAATTATCCATGGATTTGAACTAATATGGGGTAGTTCTTGTTCATGTATAATATTATTTATCTATAAAATATTTAATATAATGTATGTTTACGATCAAGACTTACGAATATATAATTTTTTATTAGAAAACCCCCTTTATATATCTTATATATATGCACTTATATACTATGAAAATCCTATTAAATGGATCAACAATTAAGTTTGTTTTTCCTTCTAGAAATAATATGTGAATATTTTTTTGGAAAATAACACTTAAATAAAATAAATTTATTATATGTCAAATATGTATTTTAATAATTAGATAAAGTCATTATATTTGTGGTTGTAAAAGGATGTATCAATATTACAAAATCTATGAAAGAAGTAATGTAATCAAGTAAACAAAGTTCTTTTTTTGAATATCATTTTCCTAATCTCATAATTGATGTAGCATCATTAGGCTTTTCAAAAGAATAATACCCCATGAAGATCAAGAAATTATAGTTCTTATGAAACAATCAGTGTGATAAATTCTAGATCATGAAAATTTCCACGAGGACAATGTTAGTGGAATCACCAACCTCAACTTCCATAAGATCATATGTAACACCCCATGATTCCATGATATGATTCTCTTTGAATAATACAGTAGCGTGTGTTGTATGCAACTTTGAGATTCTAACACACCACGACCAATCAAAGTACCTTTTATGAATATTAAAACACACTTTTTGAAATTTTATAAAATTTATCTCTCATAATGGACTTCATTTTTGGATTTGGAATATCAAAATTAGCCTACGGTGAAATTTTGGTACTTTTCGGATAACTTTTCTATTTTGATGAATAGTGAAAATTATTAAATTTAAATTAAAAATAACTTTTATAATCGAAATAATTAACAGTGATGAATTTTTAATTTGAGTGTTTTTAATGTATATTTAAAATATATTTTTACCATTTAATACAATTTTGGTCATTGGACATAATTTCATAATTAAACCGGGCATAAACAAGTGTCAATCTTTTGATAGTTATTATCTCTTAAAAACACGCTTTTTGTTTTAACAACGAGAATTAATTTTAAATTAATTTCTGACACTTCTGTGTTTTGAATTTGAAAAAATGGATTCTATATTTGGAATCAGGATGTCCAAATTTGTAAATAGGTAAATTTTATTTTTATACATTTTGAATAATTACTTCGGTAAATATTTTATTTACCACTGTTAAAGGGTAAATTCGGTAAATAAAGGTAAAAAAAATAATATTATAATAATAATAAATTACCCTAAAACGTGTCTTAAAATTAATTCTTGATACATGTCCGACCATTGGCATCTTTGAGTCGATTTTGGGACCCCATGGAGCCACTTGTAGGTGATAAGGACACTTTATATTAATTAAGTTAAAATAAATACAAAAATGACATAAGCATATAACTTTTAGAAAAAAAAAATTTACATAGGGTTATATATGTTGTATTTTCTAATATAAATATTAATTAGAAAGATAAAAATATTTCCTAAATAATGGTATTTTATTTATAATTATTATACATTTAATAATTAAATTTATTTATGTTGCAATAATGATGTCGTATTTTCCTTATTAATGAAAGAATCAAATAATTGTTATTATAAATGTTAAAATAAATATAATTTGAAATTTTTGATGAAATAAATGAATTTTATTGCTTAATATGACATGATATTATTTCTTAAATGAATTATTTTCGAAGTAATAAAGTTGTTAAGACTAAAAAAAATCAATTATTGAATAGTGTCAAAATTGACATAAAGAAGTTTTTAAAACAAATATTATATTATTAATTTATATTATATTCCTAAAAATATAACGATCAGAAAAAGGACTTATATCATGATATTTGTGTCATTAATTTACCACTTGGGAGTCACTTGGATGTATATAGTATGTTTATTAACTATATAATATAATAATACAAAGTGACAAGGTAAATGTCAAACTAATTAACCAAGAGTTAAAACTAAAAGATATGGTTAATATATTGACCCAAAACTATATAAAATCTTCTGGTTGAAAGGAGTTCGACCCATCCCTACCATATAATTTGAATAATCAACTTTGGAGCCATTATAAACTGAATATGAATTTATTATAAAATAATATTTCTAGCTTTTCCAAAGATGCCCCTCACTCCTCTTATAAAAGGACACCACTTCAAACCAATTCATCACAACTTCATATCCTTTTGGTTCGTCCAACCCCTGCCCAAATATCCTCTCAACTTCCCTCAATTATTCCTAGAGGCCTTATTTTGATCCGAAATCCAACCTAAATATCCCTTTTGATCAAATCAAAAGGAAGAACCCGAAGAAGAGGTAATGTTTTCACCACACTCTTCCAAGTTCCTTTCTTTTTGAATATCTTCTTTTTTTGATATTAACATTATAAAATAAAAACTCTAGTATCCTCTATATACTGTTATGTTATTATAAATATGGTACAACTATATTCAATATTCGATCCATCCTTTGAATGACATGTCACCATACGTGCGTACGTACGGCTTACCATCTCTACATCATGGTGTAATTGTTATTCAAAACATTATTATTTGGATGGTTATAATAATGATGTGTAATTCAGGAAAATAATAAATATAACATCATAATGATTCTATATATAGGATATACCATTCAATTATATGTTATTTTAATATCAAAAGAGTGATATTGTCGCTCGTGCATACGTACGGACGACCGTCTCCATGAACGCAATGAGATTCATCCCCCATCGTATCCATTAAAGTATAATTCTCATATGAGGATTAAAAATAATGTTTAAGTACATTATATCATTCTGGATATGAATAAGATACAACATATCCATAATAAACATGGCTTATGTAACAAAACATATAAAAGAAAATGTGTAAGTTAACACTCGAAACGACAATAATACTATGATATTATTAACAAAGCAATGTTAAAAGATCATATATGACATCATATTAATGTATATAATTATTGTATAACTCAATAACTATTATTTAACCATTATAAATAAGTTTATCCAACCCTCAAACAAGGAAAATTACAAGGTAAGGGGTTTTCATCTCACTCTTTATTTCCGTGAGATTCATGCCATATTGCCACAATTACCTTTTGTGTGGTGTATGTACTACCCATAATTGAATTATTAGTGTAATACACATTAATTTATGTGTATTTAAATATTCATTGTATGATACCTCTTTAATCGGCTGTATGTTTCGTAAGTTACAAAATTGGTAAGGGTTTATTTCACAATATCTTTATTATCTGAGATTTTTTATACGTGATTATCTACTGGGATCTCTATATCATCCAAATCCATGTTTCTTAAAAAAAGTATTTCAAATAATTATTAATATATTATAGACTATGGTTTAATTTCATTTTTACCCTTGTTGACTTCATATAGGAAGTTTATAATGGAATCTTTCTGTCGTTTTCCAAACAAGGTCCCTTTTAACCTTTTCGACGAAGTTATGGTAATAATGTATTTTTTAACATATACGGCGTGTGTGGATTTTTTCCACCATTATAAAATCTTCAAAGCTTCCCTTAAAAGCTAATAAAGATATTTTCAAACTAAATGTTTTATTTTATAATTATGTTATTTTTAAATGATTTCAAAAAAGATATATTTCCCTCAAATAGTTTTGATTTCATCTATGTCAATATCCTTTGTTAAATTTTACACTTATTTGAGGTTGATTTATTATGATAAAAATCATATATATTTTAGGAAAGGTTTTGTGATATGTTAGACTATGGATGAGTTATTTTTATGTCATTAATGGTTTATGATTAATGTTTTAGAATTTTGTATGCTAGTTTTAATACAAATTTTTATGTTATATTTCATCCTCTTCAAAAGATGAATGTGTTGGACTAGTTTGCTCCGGTTTGGGGACCGGTAAAAGTAAGCCCCCCGATTTGGGGTCCAGTTACAGGAGACCCTCCGGGTTGGTGTCTGGTTATTAGAGGCACTCCTGGTTAGTGTACGGTTTTTAGAGGCACTCTGTGATGGTGTCCGGTTATTAGAGGCACTCCGGGTTGGAGTTCGGTTATAGAGGCTCTCCGGGATGGGTTTCGGTAACAGTTATCCCTTAGGTCCTGGCACGAGGCCTTGACACAGAAATTAATGTTTGGAATTATTCATTCCATCATTATTAAAGTGGTTATTAATATTTCATGTGATTATTGGACTAGTAGAATATCCATGTGAATAAGTAAATGAAATTATTTCATTTTCTCTTTTCCATATTATTCTGAAATTCATGTTTTAAAGGTTTTTGTTTTAATTATACATTTCCTAAAATGTTTATGCTTATTTATTAAAGCTTCTGCTATATTTTTATCCTTAATGAGCATCTGAGCTCTCCCCTTTCTATATTTTATTTTTCCCAGGATGTGAAGAAATATATTATGACTAACCTACAGGGATAGTCTAAAGGGGATATGAGTGTGGAATATGGTGACTATATTATTGTAGTTTTTCACTTTATGATGTAATGTAATCCTTATGAAATTATCTAGTGATTCCAAGGATACTAAACTAATCGGTCATTCGAGACTTGATCTTTTGTGATAATGCCATTGTTATGTAATAATGCAACGACTCTAGGTAACTGGGGGCAGTGCATTGCTGTCGGTATCATAGGATGTTTAGTCAAAACCGTGGAAGCTCGATATAGATAAAATCTGAATAGATCACATAGACCTAAGATGGACTTTTAGGATTAGTATAGAGTAACTTCCTAGAATTTTGGTATTGTAGAGATTTTGTGAGTTTTCCGAGCAATACATCCCCGTCTGGATATGAGAAAGTAGAGGTGGCTCTGGAACAGATGTACCTAGGGGTCAAAACCGAAATCACCGCTTTGAGCTAGACTCGAACGGGAACTGGTGCACGATAATGGGATTTGCTACACTCTTGGTTACGACACTCCTGGGGGATATGATTAAGATAATTCTCATTTTCTTTACAAACAATTTTAAACAGTTTATGAGTATATACTTCCTCAAAGAGTTTTTTTAAAGAATATGGATTATATACATAAATAATTAAATTTATGTTAAGTGTTTTACAAGTGTGGAATTATGTATTTTGATTCATAAACTTATTTAGTTTATGCCATTTTTTAGAAATGGTGTGAAGTGGATGAAATGGAAACCGTATCAATGCGCGCACTCCATGTAGGGATTCCCCTCCTGCTCAAGATAATTATAGTGGAGATGGTGATGCAACTGGTGTTGATTTGCTAACCACCATACTGGGACAACTCACTCAGGTTATGAATAATAACCATACCCATATGGAGCACCCTGACCCGCGGTGTGGAGGATCAATGTTAGATCACTTTCGGAGGCAACATCCACGAACATTCAATGAGAGTACAAATCCCTTAGTAGCTGAGCAATGGATAAATTCCATAGTGAAAATATTCCATGCCATGGGGAGTAGTGAAAGGGAAAGAGTTTTCATGTCACTTTACCACCTCACTAGAGATGCTGATCAATGGTGGTCATTGATTCAAAACATGAAGGAAGATTATGAATTATCAATCATGGAATGGAGGGAGTTCAAAGAGATTTTCATAGAAAAATACTTTCCTCGTGACCCTCGAGCAGATATGGAAAGGCAATTTCTGAGTTAGAGACAAAAGGTGGATGATAATGTCGCAAAGTATAAGGCTTACTTTACAATGATAGTGAGGCATGATACGGATTATATACGTTACCCAAGAAGTAAGATTGATCATTTCTTTGATGGGTTAAAACCATTTCTTCATCGAGCATTAGTCTTACAATCTTTCAAAACATACAAAGATATAGTATCATGTGCTATCAAGACAGAAAAGGAATTATCTAAATCATATGAAAATAAAGTAAATCAAGAGAAGAAGAGAACAATGAAGCAAGATATAGATAAAGGGAAAGAGGGAAATAAGGATTTTACATTGTGTGAAAATTGTGGGAAGAAACACCCCGATACTTACCTAAAAGAAATGGGGGTTTGTTACAAATGTGAAGAAAAAAGTCACCAAACTCATGATTACATGGGAAAGAAGGAGGCTTTCAATGTTGAATCATACAATTGTAGAGAAATGGGGAATTATGCAAATGAATATCCTAAGAATCATGGAAACATACATCAGAAAAGGCCAAGGGATCAATGCCAAGCTTATACTGTTACTACAGTTGAAGAGGAATAATTAATGTATTTGTGTTTTTGGACTCAAGGATTATATTCTGGTTATGAGAATAACGTGATATATATAAGTATTTTACTAAAATACTTTTTGTTTTCATTAAAGTTTTAATATGACTATAGTAATCATATTTTTAGTATGTGCCAATAAGAGAAACTTTACTCTATTTGGAGAATATGATGTTGCCATTGATTTTGGAATTTAGATACCTTTTACAGAGAGTCTAGACAGAGGTATTTGGATAACTATAATGCTTTAGAATGGATTGAGTTGATCTTTTGATAGTATTGTTCAAGGTTAAAACATTTCTTATGAATATTTTTGGAAAATTATGATACTATAGTTTTAGGACAAGGACAACCTGCAGGTCGGGCGATAACCTGTTGCGTCAAACAAAGATGTAAGAATCGAACCGAAAACCATAGTGCAACAGGCCTTTATTACCTAACACTAGCCTAAAGGAAGTCTCTGATTATTACAAAATATATTTTCATTATAATGGTATGTTTTAATTTTTGTAACCATATACTATTAGTATAAATATAATATTTTTGAGTTCTATTATCTTTTGGATTAAAAGATGTGTTTGTGGTAGAAATTAGTTGAAGGATGAAAAATCAACTTGTCAAGATGTATATATATATTTATATTATTCTACGAAGAAATTAATTCTTGAACTTTAGGGAAGGGATATTAAGACCCTAACACCTTATGTTTCATTGAACTAATGATATTTTAAATCATCATAGATTGATGGCTTTGAGGCCCTCAATTCTACAATTGTTTTAGATTGATGACCTCAATAAGTCCCTATAAATATTTACATTTTTCCTCAAATTACATGTCTATAATTTCCACCAACATTCTCTTATTCAAAACCCTAATTTGTTTGTGACATTCTCATTTCCCTTTCCCTCTTATTAAAACTAAATTTTTATTAACCTTATTTACGATATGGGTTTTCCACAAAAGTATTTTCTATTTTCAACCTATTATTTTCAAAGAACAATTTCCAATTTATAGGATGCAATTATTTGAAGGAGGGGATAATGTAACACCCCAAGCTTCCACGATACGATTCTCTTTGAATAATACAGTAGCGTGTGTTGTACACAACTTTGAGATTCTAACACACCGCAACCAATCAAAGTAGCCATTATGAATATTAATACCCACTTTCTGAAATTTTATAAATTTTATTTCTCAAAATGAAATTCATTTTTGGATTTGGAATATCGAAATTAGCCTAGGGTGAAATTTTGGTATTTTTCAGATAAATTTTATATTTTGATGAATAGTGAAAATTACTAAATTTTAATTAAAAACAATTTTTTTAATCAAAATAATTAACAGTGATAAATTATGAATTTGGGTGGTTTTAAAGTATATTTATAATATATTTTTACAATTTAATACAATTTTTATCATTGGAAAAAATTTCATAATTAAATCGGACATACACAAGTGTCAATCTTTTGATAGTTATTATCTCTTAAAAAAACTTTTTTTGTTTTAACAACAAGAATTAATTTTAAATTAATTTATGACACTTCTGTATTTTGAATTTGGAAAAATGGATTCCATATTTGAAATTAGGATGTCAAAATTGTGTAAATAGGTATCTTTTATTTTTATACATTTTGAATAATTATTTCGGTAAATATTTTATTTACCATGGTTAAAGGGTAAATCCTGTAAATAAGGGTAAAAAAATAATATTATAACAATAATAAATTACCCTAGAACGTGTCCCAGCATTATTGGTTGATATTTTTCTGACCATGGTCATCTTTGGGTCGGTTTTGGGACCCCATGAAGCCACTTGTAGGTGATAAGGACACTTTATATTAATTTAGTTAAAATAAATACAAAAATGACATAAACATATAACTTTTAGAACAACAATTTTTACATAGGGTTATATATGTTTGATTTTAGACTATAAAAATTATTTATAAAGATAAAAATAATTCCTACATAATGGTATTTTATTTATAATTTTTAGACATCTAATAATTAATTTTATTTATGACACAATTGTGATACAATATTTTCCTTATTAATGAATGAATCAAATAATTGGTATTATAAATGTTAAAATAAATATAATTTGAAATATTTGATGAAATTAATGAAATTTATTTGTTAATATGACATGATAGGACTTCTTAAATGAATTTGGTCGAATTAATAATGTTTTTATTACTTTAACAAATATCAATTATTGAATAGTTTCAAAATTGACATAAATGAGTTTTTAAAACAAATATTATATTATTAATTGATATTATATTCCTAAAAATCTAAGGTTCGTCCAAAGGACTTATATCATGATAGGTGTATCATTAATGGACCCCATGGGGGTTGCTCAGATTTATATAGTATGTTTATTAACTACATAATATAAAAATACAAAGTGACATGGTAAATGTCAAACTAATTAACTAAGAGTTAAAACTAAAAGATATGGTTAATATAATGTCCCATACCTATCTAAAATCTATTGGTTGAAAGATTTTAGACCCATAACCAGAATATACGTTTAAAAATCAACATTAGAGCCATTATAAACTGAATATTAATTTATTATAAAATAATATTTCTAGCTTTTCCTAAGGTGTCCCTCACTCATCTTATAAAAGGACACGACGTATAACCAATTCTTAATGCCTTAAAATCCTTTTGGATCGGCCAACCCCTACCTAAATTTCCTCTAAACTTACCTCAATTCAACCTAGAGGCATTAGATTGATGAAAGAGCCAACCTAAGAATCCCTTTTGATCAAATCAAAAGGAAGAACCCGAAGAAGATGTAATGTTTTAACCACCCTCTTTCAATTTCCTTTCTTCTTAAACTTCTTATTTCATTGTTATTACCATTATAAAATAATAACTCCGATATCCTATATATACTGTGATGTTATTATAAATATGGTAAAACCATATTCAGTATTCTATCCATCCTTTGAATTACATGTCACCATACGTGCATACGTACGGCTTACCGTCTCCATGTCGTGGTGTAATTGTTATTCAAAACATTATTATTTGTATGGGTATAATAATGATGTGTAATTCATGAAAATAATAAATAAAACAAAATAATGATTTAGTATATATGATATACTATACAATTATATATTATTTTAGTATCAAAAGAGTGATATTGTCGCTCGTGCGTAGGTATGGACTACCGTCTCCACAAACGCGATGAGATTCATTCCCCATCGTATCCATTTAAGTATAATTCTCATTTGCTGATTAAAAATAATGTTTAAGGACTTTATATCATTCTGGATATGAAAACGATACAACTTATCCATAATAAACATGGCTTATGTAACAAAACATATAAAAGAAAATGTGTACGGTAACACCCGAAATGATAATAATACTAAGATATTATTAGCAAAGAAATGTTAAAATATCATATATGATACAATATTAATGTATATGATTATATAATAATTTAATAAAAATTATTTCACCATTATACAGGAGGTTATCCTACCCTCAACCAAGGAAAATTACAAGGTAATGGGTTTTCACCTCACTTCTTATTCCGGTGAGATTCATGCCATATTGCCACTATTACCTTTTGTGTGGCGTATGTACTGCCCATTATTGTATTATTTGTGTAATAAACATTAATTTATGTGTATTTACATATTTATTGTATGATACCAATTTCATGGGGTGTAAGTTTTGTATGTTACAAAATTGGTAAGGGTTTAATTCACAATCTCTTCATTATCCGAGGTTGTTTGTACGTGATTATCTACCGGGATCCCTTTATCATCCACATCCATGCTTCTGGAAAAAAATAGTATTTCAAATCATTCTTAATATATTATAGTCTATGGGTTAATATCATTTTTACTCTTTTTGAATTTTTAGAAGAAGGTTATAATGGAAACATTCCGTCGTTATCCAAACAAGGTCCCTTTTAACTTTTTCGACAGAGTTAAGGTAAGAATGTATTTTTTAACTTATATAGCGGGTGCGGCTATTTTCCACCATTATAAAAGCTTCAAAGAATCCTCTACAAGCTAATGAGGATATTTTCAAAGTAAAATTTTTATTTTATAATCATGTCACTTTTAAATGATTTCAAAAAAGAGATATTTCTCTCAAATAGTTTTTATTTCATCTATGTCAACATCCTTTGTTAAATTTTACACATATTTGAAGTTGATTTATTATGATACAAATCATCCATATTGTATGTAAAGTTTTCTGATATTATTGACTACAGATGAGTAATTTTTATGTCATTAATGGTTTGTGATTAATGTTTTGGCATTTCGTATGCTAGTTTTAATATGAATATTTATGTTATATTTCATCCTCTTTTTAAGATGAATGTGTTAGACTAGTATGTTTTGGGTTGGGGACAAAGAAAAGTAAGCCCTCCGGGTTGGGGTCTAGTTACAGAAGACCATCCGGGTTGGTTTTCGGATATTAGAGGAACTCCCGGTTGGTGTCCGCTTATAGGAGGCACTCCGGGTTGGTGTCTGGTTATTAGAGGCACTCCGGGTTGGAGTCTGGCTATAGAGGCTCTCTGGGTTGGGTTCCATTACAGTTATCCCTTATGTCATGGCACCAGGCCTTGACACAGAAATTAAAGTTTGGAATTATGCATTCCATAATTATAAAAGTGGTTATTGATATTGCATTTGATTATTCGACTAGTAGAATATCCATGTGAATAAGTAAATGGCATTATTTCATTTTATCATTGCCATATTATTCTATAGTTAAAGTTTTAAAGGATTTTTTTTAATTATACATTTCCTTAAATGTTTATGCTTATTTATGAAAGCTTCCTCTATATTGTTATCCTTATTGAGCATCTGATCTCACCCCTTACTATGTTTTATTTTTCCCAGGATGTGATGAAATATATTATGACTGACCTGTAGGGATAGTATGAAGGGGATATGAGTGTGGACTATGGAGACTATATTATTGTAGTTTTTTACTTTATGATGTAATGTAACCATTTTGAATGTATCTAGTGATTTCAAGGCTACTAAACTAATCGGTCTTTCAAGACTTGAACTTTTTTGATCAGGCCAATGTTATGTAGTAATGCACCGACTCAGGGTAACTAGGGTCTGGGCGTTACATCATATCATATTATTAAATATTATATTGAGATCATAAATGGATATGTAACTATAAAATATAATGATATAAAAATAAAATTGGTTATTGAAATAAGACATTTAATATAAGAATTATTCTTGATTTATATTTCATCTCTTAAAGAAAAAGGAAGTTTATTTAATATAAAAATGGTATTAATAATATTTTTTTGTAAAATAAAAAATTTATAAATTTATAAATTTCAGTTTGGAAAATATATTTTCATTTTTGTATTTATAATTTCAAATTTTTCATAGTATAAATATCTGAGATGTCTCAAAAATCATTGGTTTTTAGGTGAATAGTTAAAATAATAGCAAATTAGCAAAAAATTGTAACTTTTAAGGCATTATGATCATACAAGAATGAATTATATTATTTTTAAATATTTTTATATAAATAATATATGTTTATTAGAAAAATATATATTTGATTATTGCTATTTTTTATTTTAGAATCCCAGGTATATCATTTTGGAATCAAAAGTAATATTTTCCTCTAAAACCAAATTTATTAAATTTTGCTGAAAATTTGTATTCATCACTTTTAAAAATTAAATATAAAATAGATTTCATAACATATAGAATCTTAAAATACAATTTAATAAATTTAATTGAATTTTGGGTCATAAAAATTTGGCTAATATGATAAATGTTAATGACCTTGATAATGGAGATACTATCATCATCATAAAATTGTGTTTATAATATTGTATAATTTTTATGTAATTAAATTAATTAATCACTTATAAATAATCATTACAATATTATATTTAATCCTTAATATAAATATATTATCACACATTCAATTAGTAATCAAAACTAAATATTATTATGAACACTTATTTAATACAATATCCATTTTCTATAATTTTTTTTTATTTATATATTAAATGATTTAACATAAATGTAATGTTTATCTTATTTAGGAATTGAGTTAATTTTAATTGATATTAATTTTTTTAGAAATGAAATATTTGTAATGATGGTTTATTTTATATGCTTGCTGAATCATAGGATACTTGAATAAAAAATAGTTACCTCAATAAAAAAATTAATTGAAATACAACATATTTAAAACATGGGTGGTAATTATGTTTTTAGGATTTATCAGAAACAATTCACCCAAAGTATATTATTAGAACCAAATAGTAATTTTCCCATTAATAATTTATTGATATCATTCATATGTAATGGGATTTTTAAAAAATTTACCATTTTCACTTATAAAATGGGATCCTCACAACCCTTTATGCCACACCCGTTTGTTCAAAACCAATCATAGAAATATTCCATTTTAATTTTAATTTTTTTATTGTTATTAGTCAAATGGTCCCAATTAAATATCCAAATCAATTTATTTATATAAAAAAATTCATTAGAAATTCCATTGTACCAATGTGATATTATACACTCCTTATGTTTTGTTCTTAATCATTATCTTCCAGGAAAAACCAAACCAATGTAATATGATAAACCAAATATTATAATTATTTTGAAGTGTTAGTAGATTTATTTAGAAAATTTTAATTATTCATTTTATTTATTAGAGATAAAAAATAAATTTAACCACTCATTTTGGAGATTGCCTCCTCTATGAAGTAATGTTTTTCATTTATCATCTTGATTTTATATGTTAATACAAACCAATTGAAATAAAAATAACCATCTTAAACAATATAAATAATATAACTGTTATTCCATTATAATGATTTTATTCACATGTTCAACATTATTCTTCCATATAGATATATTGTGTTCATGTTTGGGCTAGTTTAACAGAACTCTTGATGAATTCAATAAAACAACCTGATGGATGACTATGAGAACATAACTAACAAAATTATTATAAGTTAAAAATAAATTTAGGGTTGGTTTTCCCCTTAAAGGTAATATTAATTATTTATCTTATTAATAAAATATTATCATTGATTTCTAAAATCACACAAATATGCCGAAAATAACTCCATTTTCACCTAAAAATAAGAAAAAAATATATATTATAAAAATATATTACGATAATAAATTTCATAGTTTAAATTTAAAAATGAATAATAAGGTTCCTAATAATGTATTTTATAAACATACCATTATTTTTCATGAATATTGGTGCATTCATAGAGTAAATCTATAATAATACATGGGTTTATTCAAACCCAATTTTCTTTAAATGAGTTAGAATATTTCTTATTGACCTCAATTATTCATAATTAGATTCATTATTACTAAATAATAAAAAAATTATTTTATTTCTTCAATTTTTTTTGGCTTTTATAATTATTCATTCTAAAATCATAATCAAATGATTCATACCTCAATTATTATGTTACTCGGAAGGGTTAGATGTCTCTATTTACTCATATAAGAGTTGTATATATTATAATATATCATGTTTTCCTTAAAATGGTGTTTCTTTTACTATTTAATATTTTTAAATCATTCCTCAATTATATTTCATAATGTTCAATGTTCTACTCAATTTTATTTCATGTAAGAACATGTTTTTTCCTATGTGGTGGAGAGACTATTCGTTTTACTTTATCACATTAGTTTTCACTTAATAGAAATGACCAGTGAGGGTATGGTGGAATGTGGGATTCTCTTCCTTGTTTAGAGCTTAGAACACCATTTGGATCATGAAACATCTCATCCTCATAGTTAGTAGAAACTATGCCTCCTAGTATATATAATTTTCACAAACCATATTGGATGTTTCCATTAGTAGAAGAGGTCACACATTATTCCTAATTTTTGAGAACCAAGCCACAAAACCCATCCAAAACATTTCATTTTTTAGAATAGACAATATTCCTAGTTTTCACATGGTTTCCAAAACTAAAAACATGAATGATTAGGTATCCCTCCTTGGATATTAGGCCGCACAATGTTGTCACATGATTTGGCCGACCATGCATCCAAAATAGATGACCAATGTATATTGGGTAAAATTATATTTTTTGACATATATTATTATAGGTAAACCTATATATCATATATCATCATCAATAGTAAAAAATTACTTTTTCTCCCATGAAGACATCTCATGCCCCTCCCATGTTAGATCATTCATTATTCTTCTATTTGGACTCAGAATGAAGATCTTATCAAATCATTGGTTTTCTTTTTGTATGTTATTTAATCCTTGGGTTTTGATTTTATTATTATTCTTATTTATATAAATATTCTATTGTAGGATCATATTCCCTAATTTATTGATGTTTATACATTATTTCATTTTCTTATGATTGAGTAAGAACTATCGGATGAACTTGATGAGCTATTTATTATAGTCATAGTGAAGGTGGCCTACGACTCTTCCCATAATGTTTTTTAAGAAAACTTTTATTCTCTTTTGGGAAAAATAGTTTCACTAGAAATTTATTATTAAAATTCATATACATTTATTTACATATTTCTATGTTCTATTATAGACCAATATTGATACCTATTGATAGCGTCAAAGGTTGAGACCTCAATGCTAGACACCAATTTAAGCTTGGTTAATTATTAATGCCTTGTAGAACAATGTTGATTATAAATGGGACACCATTTGGGTTTGTTCCACTTGACTATTAATAAGTTAAGTGCATAATGAAAAAAATTTATTATCAATTTAATTTGATAGTTCTTCAATGTCATTAATTCTTGATATCATTTTTAATAAAAGTTATTTGAATGAGAATATTAAATAATAAAATGGAATGAGTATTATATGGACATGATTACATATTATATAAGTAGAATTAGTATAGTTTTTCTATTTCCCTGATTCATTTTCTTCTTTATTGGAGTGGTCAATATTTATCCATCATTAGATTCACAAGAAAATTCCTTCAACACTTAGATGATGTTATTCTGATTCATTGAGCGAATTATCATGGTTGATACCAACCATAGAGTATAGATATTTTATTCTTACATGAATGCATCGAAATTGTTTTAAATATTCTATTGACATATTTTTTTATATTTTTAAAATCATTCGATACAGTCATTGGATACTACTCTAAATATTTCGACACATGGAACCGTGGAATCACCCCATTGGTCCCAATAAAACATAGAACATTATTACTATTGATGGAAATAGTGGACTCGTATATTATAATTTAAAGTGGAATTACTTGTGTATGTCTTATGGATTACACTCATACTCCATATATCTAGACAACATTAATTTCCACTATGAGATGGTTCAACCCCATTGATGAAGGATTACATGGTTTCAACATGAATCCTCATCATCATTATTATTATCTATTTCATTATTGATGAGAACATCAATTGTTCTATATATATAATCTAAAACATAAATTAATTAAATACATTTTTAATTTTTTAGGCCCTAGTTTACTATAAAGATCATATGTGTTGTTTCTATTTAATTTAATTTCATTTATGTATAAGTAGACAATTTATTTTATATTCATATCCTTGATTTGTATATGAATTGTTGGTGTTTTCCAACAGATTTCTATCTCACACATGATCTGGGATGTTTATGGTATCTAGGAAGATTATGTGATCGCATGTTAGGGAAAGAGGATCTGTCTGTCTTTGGGTACCTATCCTTTTGGATTTTGAATGGGATATTAGTAGCTGATGATCTAAATAGTGCATGGGATACATAGATTTTTTTCCTTTTTAATTACTTTTTATAGAATGTATTTAATTTTTTTCTTTCATAAAAATATTTCTTTTTTTTTCTACATACATTCCATTAAATTATTATATATGATATTTTTTTATAACTCTGGAGTTTTTTATTTCTGCCAAATATGCACTTTATTTCTTTCACTACCATCATTATTGTACTCTTTCCCTTGTTTATCATTCTATATCACTGTTGTGCTGCACTTCAACTTGAGGTAATTTCAACCCACATAAAAACCCTAGGAACAAAATTATAATTGGAAGCATATGGAATTTGGGTAGGCTTTCTTGAAACAATATGGAAAACCAAGTTCGGTTACCTAGTATTTAACAGGGTATGGGATGAAACAATGTAGCATGGAAGAATATTTATATTCATAACATATAATAATTAAATTTAAAATAGTGATTATAAAAATCTTGTAACAAAGTTTTAAATCATTCCTTGGAGTAGCTAACCCATGATCAGGATAAATTCTTTGATTCATGAGAATATGAAATTGTTGTTTTGGTCTTTTTCACTTAATATTGATGATATTAATTCACCATTTTTTCTACACATGAATTATGTTCCACAATAATAAACATATATATTTCACCTTTTCTCATCATGGAAATAATCATTGTCAGAAGAATCATCATAAGCACATATGATTCACCTTTACTATACATGTCATGGAATATTGGTTCATTTTATTCCTTCCATTTCTTGTGTTTCATGTGGTTGTGGAATGTTCTTTTGTTATGATAAATACATATACCACTAACATATTTTAATTTTTTGGTAAATTGGTCATTTAAAATGTCAGAATCAATATAAGGTGTGTTTTCATATAAATTTTAATATCAACATATGAAATATCCAATGATAACCCATATAATATATACACACATAATTACATGATGTTCAGTTTGAAAGTTTTTTCATGAATTCCAATTTCAATTTATAAGATGTATATTCCCATAAAAGTTTGAATGTTTAATTAATAAAATTCAGGCCAACATATTTTACACATTACATATTGAGACAGAATGTATGGGGGGATGATTGTTATTAATTTTATATCGATTTCAATTTACAAATCGAACCTTGTTCTATGTATAAAATAAATTTTGATTTTAAAGTATGAATTCCAAATTATAATTGATATGAATTCAGGTAAATGAAGAGGACATGTTCAATTTAATGAGTGCTTCCCATCTTAAATTTTAATAGAACAAAATGTACATGAACCCAGATAAATAAAAACATTAACACTATCATATACCCTTTCTTTCTATGTGGGTATTTTGATTTCTATGTAGGGTAGTGATACCTTATTCTTATGTTTCTATTTCCATTTATTATCCGATATGTTTTTAAATCTTTTTTGGAGGTCTGTTTTGGGAATTTGTAGAGCTATGTCACCATGATATCCTCATGTCGTGCGCTGGGATGGTGGTTGGGATAACGCTCCTAAGATGGGGGTCCCACAACCACATGTTTTATCACTATGAGTGACACATTAAGAACCACCTAATATTCCTGATCCTAAAATTTATGCTCACCTTCAAGAGATTTTTTGGTATTTGATGTAGTGTATGCTGGTTTCTCAATGACATGGACCTGCAATGTGTAGTCTAAATAGTGAGTTCGAGTAGCAACATAATTTTATCTTCTTAAGAGATAGAGATTGTTGGCTATTGAGTAATGAATATAATCTATATAACTTAATTTTGATCATCTAAAGATACCACTTGATAGGATGCTCATTATTTCAACATACATGATGTCTCATCAAACTAGGAACTGGTGGGATGTAATTACTTCGGATTTATGTCTCCAGGTCATGGTATATGATGACATTTAGACTTCCTTCAATGAATAATTCATCACTCAAAAGCTAATTTCTTTCAATGATAGAGTGATTATGCACCTGGAGTAGGGTTATTTGTTTTGTAAAGACTATTTAGCAAATTTCCAATAGATTGATCATTTTATAGTACTTAATTCCAAAGATATATTATCATATGAATGAAACATCCTGGTTTGGACCAATAATAGAGTTTGATTATAGGTGAATATTTTTCCCTATCTACCATTTTATATATTATGAATTAGCCTCTAATGACATAACACATCCTGCTATAAGTTTATAGTATGGAGAAAATGGTTTAGTGTCGTGAAAGGGTAGTAGTTATTTTGTAGAGGGAATGGTAGACTTGAGATTTCTCATCAGATAACTAGAGACCAGAGTTCCTACACTAGAACCACAATTAAATTACATTAGCATGGATGGGAGGGGCATGCGAATCTTCAGTATGTCAAAGACCCTCTAGAGTGTTGTGATTTTTTTTTCAGAAGGGTTTTCTTCATTGGTTCTATCAGAATATTCAACCTCCGTCTAGTAAAATATGACCCACACCTGCTCCACCATCATGAGTAAAATCAATGTTTTCACATTAGGAAGTAATATAGAGTAGTAGAGAACAATCATACCGAGGAGGATTTGTCATTAGAAAAGATAGAATTATGACTATCAATATTCACATAACTTTACTACTTAAGGTAGTCCAACTATAGATCAATTGATTAGGTTAATTTAATGAATTATAGAAAATACATGAGATTCAGAGTATATAGTCATTTAATGAATATGGTATTATTCTATTAGCCTCATATATCATATCTCTTTATTTGATATAAGTGAATATAAATAATTAATATAATTATTGATTATGGAAATTCTCATCTTCTAAATTGCATATTATTGTGGATTGGAATACCTGGAATCATGATTGGTTATGTTTTCATCGGTTATTGGACAATTAAAATACATCCCCTTGAGGAATGAAGTTATTTTTTCGTATGAAACAACTTTTTCCTTGATATTTTTGGATATAATATCATTATTCTAATGGAATGGTTGGTCCCCTATAAAACATATGTGGATGAAAATCATTTGAGGGTATCATTTACAAATCTAGAGGTTTATTTTTATTATTAAAAGGTTGAGTAGAATTTCCATGATGGTAGAACTAGAAAAGAACAATGTCGACTTGGTGGAGTGATAGCTCATATTTTCAGACACTATCTCGGGGAGAAGGCAATAAATATAACTCATTTTCCAATAGTGGTGGATCATTTTTGGTATTTTTTCCCAAATAAATTCTTTGCCATACCACTTGGTATAGTTTTACAGTTTAAAATTTATATCATTCTATGTGTATAACTTGTAATATCCCATTACCTTTATGTCATATTTTTTCAATCGAATGATAAGATTTTCATTTTTATACATTATTTTGGTAGGGATGATAACATATTGGGAGGATACCTATAATAGTGAATTCATAGATTTTTTTGGTTCTCATAATTAATAGATCATTTATAAATAAACCTAACTAAATTCATGGGGTGTAATATGGTTACATGTCTTGAAATTCATAAAATGAAAATAATTTTTTTTTCGAATGTGACATCATGTTTTCTAATGGCTATGAAAAGTACCAATTATATAATGTGTAACATAGTTTCACGTCATAAAATACCAAAAGATCTTTTTCAAATAGGCTCATAGTTTAAATTTATATTCCTCTTTTCCATATTTTCTACTGTCAAACCAAGATTCGTCACCATGAAATTATGAGGGCCTCCAACCCCTATGGAAATTTTCATTCGAAAATTTAACGTTATGATGATCACAATGTGTCTTTATGGGTATGAATCCTTCATGAATCATTATCCATTTCTATATTCCTCCACTGGGATTTGATAAATCACAATGAAATTTATGTAACTAAACTTTTTTATGAATATCATTTCATAGATGAGTTCCTAGATCATTTGTGCATCCATTATTGTTGTTGGGTTCCATTGAAAACATTATGTTCCATAAGGATGGTATGTGTAACTATCCATTGTTTCCAAAATAATAAAAATTTAAATTTCTGGATTTAAATTCATTATAATTAAAATTTAAATTGATTAAGTAAAATAAATATCATTAAATAATTTTTTAAAAAACTAATTGTACTGAATTGGGGTATTGGTTCTCTTTGGCAAGAAATTTGGGAAACCCCCAATTCTAGTGAATTGGGATTTTGGTATTCTAATGCATGAAATTTGGAAAACCCCCAATTCTAATGAGTTCTTGTGTGTTTGTGGGAAGTAATTTTTTTAGAAACATTATGTTTTTTAATTTAATTGGGAAATGTTTATTTCATGGAAACGTATGAACAAACCCAAATTCTTGTGGGTGAGTTTTTTTATGTAAGTAATGAAATTTTATTTAAAAATAAATTGTTTAATTTAATTATAAAATTGGATAATAAAATTGCATTAATTATAATAAAATAATTACTTTTGAAAAATTGATTAAAAATAGTTTTGGTGGAATCATTTTGGTTTCATAATATTAAAAATACATGTTTTTTATTAACAAATAGTCATAAATTTTCCGAAAAAACGTGTAATTTTTGAAATAGGGGATGGGATTTAATTTTATTTTAAGAGCTCTTGAAATTAATTTACCATCAATGTTTGCACATGATCACATTAAATCCTTAGGTATATAGTGTGTTTTTTAGACAAAAAATTATGATTTAAATCATTCTAAAACATCATATCATCAGATCCCATTAAAAATGTGATGGAGGTGAGTCCCCTTTTCCTTAGTCTTAGAGGGGCATATGTACATATTTTTCGATTCATAGTATTGTGTCTCTATAGCCTGGAACTATCATACCTATTTGGCACATTACCATGTTTCTCTCTTTTATATATTTGTAATGTATAATATATTATTTTAAACTATTTTACATGTCTCGGGAATTTATATCAACTATTTTATATACATGTGTTTATTAAGAATTTTTTTATAGTGATATTTTTGTAAAACACCCTTCGATTAATGGTAAATTAAATTTTTTAAAGTATATTTTCATCATTTGAAATGTGTTAAATCAATTTCTAATGTATTTATATCTTTTAATTTGCAATCCATTATGTGTTTAAATATTCTTGTTCATTTTCCAAACCTGTTGATTTGAAAATTTAAAGCGCCGTTTTTTTAAATTTGATATTTCCATACTGTTATGGAATATTTGGCAAAATGATACAATGTTTTTGAATGGACCGTACATGTTCCATAAATTTGTTGTATATTTTCACCGTATTTGTTTGAGAAGGGGAAATGATCACATATAGGGGGATCCGGCTAATAAACTACAGTCTTAGTGTGTACTATCCTTAGGGACATTGGCAATTTTCCCTCATTGGTAATTTGGTTGTTGTACAATAAGATTTTTTATACATTTCTGAATTACGATAAATTACTCCAAGTAGAGTTTAATGTAATATAAATAATATATTGTTTCATTTACTTCATCATGATTAGTGAAAAAATAATTATCACATTCATGTTATATGATTCCAGGTGATAATCGCTGACCCTTGGTGATTGAGAATTCCTTTCTGGCTATGTCATGATTAGATTAGTTATTGGGTTACCAGGGTATCTGGGATAGTTTAAGACAAAGTGGTATCATAGGAAGGCTTTGGTTGAGCATTTTTCTTTATTTTATTATGAATTTGTGAAATAATTTTAGGCCATAGGAGGTAATTGTGATTGAGTGCATAGATAGATCTCACCACAATAAACCTTAAGTCACTCGGGGTGGTTATAGAAATACATCATGTGGATTAGTTAAAGTTTTTTACATTTTTATATTTGAATAGACACAAATCCAAATATTGTTTGTTATATCATTTTGGATTAATGTATCATTACTCTATTTTAAGATTAATCTAATGTATTCTTGTTGTTTGTCGATGTTGTATAGAATTATGCCTCTATGAAGACCTAGGAATCAGACCGTGAATGATTTTTATTTAGAACCTTAGTGAACAAATCATCTTTTGGACCTGAATCGGGTTTAGGTGAAAATGCACGTTGTCCATGCTCTAGGATAGGTACCGCCTCTAATTCCAATTCATGTTCCAACTGTGGACCATAGAGAGACGTCCTCGTAATTATATCTTAAGTTATGATTTTTCTGAATCTATACTCCTTCAAAGGATATAATTTCCCTCAATAGGATGAGGAGTGGTTGAACATAATGTAGAACATGGTTTTGTATTTTTACACACTTGTGGAGAATAATGTAAGGTGAATCACATTCAGGGTGGAAGGATTGAGAAGAATATGGTGGGATACTATGGTGAGAGTGAAAAGAATGAGGGGTTAGATTGGAAAAAAATCAAATTCATTTTTACCAACCGTTATCTCTATATTTGATGCTATAATAAAAATTTACAATGTATTCCAATATTGAGAATTTTAATAGGACCATAACATAATATATAAACCATTTTACATAGGTAGTTCATTTCATAGATTATATGGTATCAGATGAGAGGATGACAACAAAAAGGATCAGGATGGGACATCGTCAGGATATTCATTCTTAGGTTTTCATGTGGAAATTTAATTTTTGTAATGAGGTATTACATAGAGAAATTATTGGAGGGATTGACATTTTAACAACCCATGGTTTCATAGTACATTATCTCTTTAAAGTTATTCAATAGCTTGTACCTCACACAACACTGAGTTTGAGCGCACGAAGACTTACCAAACTAGCTGTTCGAAAGCATTTATGAATAGTATTAACTAAATTTTGAATTTTCAATATTACATAATGTTTTAACATCCATATTATGTGTTTCATAGACATAATATAAGAAAAAATTCATTTACTCAGATAAAGGAAGTATTTTTCAAAAAATAAAAATTTACCACCTTTTAATGGAGAACCCTTTTTAAATCCAATATTTGAAAATTTTATATATTCAATTTGACAAAATACACTTTTTATTTATAATCGGGACATAAAAATCTAGTTTTAATAAATTTCTCATGTTTTTTGGTAACAATCATATTTGGGTTAATAGTGAAAAATAATAAATTTTAATTGAAAACAACATATTTAATAAAAAAAATTATAGTGTTTAATTATACATTTTAATGGTTTTGAAGCCTAATTAGTTTATATTTTTACCATTTAATCCAATATTTGTTTTTGGAATTAATTTTACTTTGATATTATACATAAACAAGTGTCAATCTTTTGATAGTTTTTGTTTTTTAAAAACACTCTATTTGTTTTGACAATGAGAATTAATTTTAAATTAATTAATGTAACATTTATGTTTTGAATTTGGTGAAATAGAAATAATTTTTGAATTTGGAATATAAAATATTGTAGAAGCTGAAAATTTGGTATTTTTCTGAAAAACATCAATTTTTGCTGAATAATAAAACAACTTAGTAGTAGTCACAAAAATAACATTTCATTTAAATGTAATTTTACTGCTTCTTTGAATTGAAGTTCAAAAATATGAAACAAATTGTTGTTATTAGAAAGTAAAATGTGGTTCAATAAGTTGAAAAATAATTTTTGCTTCATAATAATGTCTGACTTTTATTTACCATGTTTAAATGTAAATAGGGTAATTCAAGTTAAAAAGAATATTATAATATTACCAAATTGCCTTAACAGTTCTCCTAACCTTATTGGATGAGTCATGGACGACCATGGGCACCCTTGGGTCGATTTTGGGACCCCATGGAGACACATAATAGTGATGATGACACTGTATTATAATTAACTTTAAGTAATGAAAAAATGACATTAACAAATATCTTTTAGTTTAGCAATTTTTACATTGGATTATATAAGTCATATTTTTTACTATAAATAATCATTGGAAATCTAAAAATATGTCCTAAAATTATGGTATTTGTTTTATAATTTTTAGTCATAAAGTAATTTAAATTATTTATGGCACCATAATGATGTAATATTCACCTCATTAATAAATGATTAAAATAAATAAGATTATTAATATTAAAACAATATCCAAAATCTTTCCAATTTTTTTAGATGATTTTATTCGAAGATTATTCATTTTATATTTTACATTAATTAGTTTTGGACATTTTTAAATACTGATAAGTTTATAAAAAAATAACATTTTCAAACATTCCAAGAGAGCCTCTTCTCTCTCTTATAAAAGAACACCACTTCTAACCCAATCCTCACACCTCTCAAGCAACTTCGCTCGTCCAAACCCTTCCAAAATAATCTATTATTATCCCTATTTTCCACCATGAATCTTTACCATTGGTATAATTCACTTCAATAATTCCTTTTGGTTCAAACCAAAGGGAGTTACAAAAATAAAGGTCATAATTTCTCTTAACTTATTTTCTTTTATTTTACATCTCCAACCCCTAATCTCTTTTTATTAATTTCTTTTATAACAACACTAGTTTCATAAATATACTAGGATTTTTTATAAGATTAATTCTAAATACACTTACACACACCTCCATCTAATTGGTAAAGAACATAAGGTTTTTTTGGATGGAAAACTAACACCTCACGAAATGATGGTTGTTCAATTATGTCTTACCACCTCTCATGGTGGCCATTAAGATTGAAATATCTTTATATATGATATATATTATGTTAACGTTTTCTTTATTCTTATATATTTTTCATTTATACTATACTTTTATGTTTTCCATTTTCTGTAAATGCGGTATTTTTATTTGAGGAACTACAGACTACCGCCCCCTCAAAGTGATATGACTCGTTAATTCCTTATGTGGGATGCATAAAAGATGGATATAATTATATTATATATGATATTAAATTTTAATTATAATATAACTATGTATAATTATGTTTTAATTCAATTAATATACAAAATAGAACTAAAAGTAGCTTTCATGCGTACATATAACTTACTATCTCCATGAACGATAAATTTTCATTTCATAACTCCAAATTTTATGAACTATTATAAATACATATATATATATATACTCGATATAATATATATATATATATATGTGATATCTAAATCATTTATATCATTCAGAAGATAATGGAATTTTGGCCTCATGGACAAATTTTAATTATAAAAGTTCATTTTTGACTAAAGTTCCGAACATCGATAAAATATCAAATATAAACTCAAATAATTAACTAATTGATATAGCAAGGTAATAAGAGATATAAAAGGAATAATAAAATTCAAATAATTTTATTAATATAGTATAAATTAACTTATGTTTTTTATTCACGAATAACAAGGAACATACAAGACAAGTCGGACTTGAGGTAAGGGGTTTCTTATCTCGCTTTTAATTCTGTGAGATTTCCATTGTTCACCGCTTATTTATTGAATGTTTTGTATTTTGTACTTTAATTTGATATATATTATCATGATTCTATTTATATTCTTTGTATTATGTGATTAATTTGGTGGTTATTAACTTTTGGTCACACGACTCGATTGATTACAACATGGTTTTCATCTCATTTCTTATTTCAATGGGATTCATGCTCCATTGCCACTATTTCTTTTGGTGTAGTGTATGTACTACCCATGATTTTATTCCTTATGTAATATTAATTAATTAATGGGTATATAAATATTTCTTTTGTGATCCTTCTTTCATGGGGTGTATGTTTCATAAGTCACAAAATCGGTAAGTGAATTTCTAATTTCGATTTCCACTTTTTGGGCTTAATGCATACATCATTGATTATGTTACTCCAAGATTATGCAAGGAATAACTATTTATTATTTATGTAGTAATTTCAACTAAACTTTGCGTAGATATACTTTTTATGCACATAATAAATCCATTAATAATATCTCATTTCATTAATATGAACATGATAAGAGTAATCTTAACTCAATTTCCAATCATTGAGTTAAACATCAGAGTCATTGGTGTTGTTTTAAACAGAATATGCTAGAATGTACAATGATTTATTTACACCAAATATCCAATCATATTGAGTGTATTTATATTTTTCACACATAATTATGTAATTAATCTATTCTTAAACAAAAGATACAGTCTTTATAAGGGATTTCATCTCAATTTACATTCCATTGAGACTTGTTTGTTTTTATATGCCAATTCAATTTTATATAGTATATATAATGTACTTTGACATAGTATATCATGAATCCTTTTATTCTCAGTATATTAAAATGTATCGATTACATCAATTATTTTTATTCATGTGTCACTCTTTTGGTTTTGAACTCTAACTAAAATATCATTTTTAATTTTTCAAATATTTGTTCTTCTAAATCGTTCTCATTAATTTCCTTGTTTTAAAAATAGTTTTAAGGATTTATTTATATAGAAATTAATGTTTTAAAATTAATTTTAATTTTAAATGTTTCATTGTGGTATGGGAAACATTGATTCAAAAATATTTTTTAAATGGATTCTTGATAAATAGTGAGAATTTTAAATGTTTTCAAGAAAAAAGGGGATATTTCTCTCATATAGTTTTGATGATTATTTTCATCTATGTCAATATCAGTCTTTATTATCAATTGAGGTTAATATATTATAATACAATATTTGATATTGTATTGAATGAGTTATTTTTTATTGTGGAGGTGCTATTTTTATACCATTCCTTGTTTGTGGTTAAAATGTTGACATTTCATATGCTAGTTTTAATAATAATGTTTACATTATAATTCAACCTTTTTGTATGAGGAATGCATTGGACTTAGTAAGTTATGGGTGGAGTCCGCTATATCTCCTCAATGCATAGGTATGTCTCATTAGACAAACTAGTGTCTTGGCACAAGACATTGAAAAAATATTTTTTATCGTCTAGGAACAAGGCCTTGACTATGTGTTTATAATGTCCGACATTACACATTCCATCATTTTGAGATTAGATATTGATATTCCATGTGGTTGTTAGACTAGTATAATATCCATGACTATGTTTCATTATAGAATTATTTACTCATCTAATATTCGTACCATAATGTGTTCATTTTTATTATTTTTAAAGTCATGTGTTTTCAATTATTCACCGTGTATAATGTTTACGTTATCTTCCGCTATATTGATTACTTGTACAAAGAATTTGAGCTCGCCCCTTTCCTATGATTCATTTTCCTATGATATTATGAAGTTAGTTAAGAGTGAATTGCAAGAATAATCTAAGATTCTTAGAGTTTTTTAGCGGAATAAATTATTGTTGTTTTTATTTTTAAGTTGTAATGATTAAATTATGTATTTATATTGTTTCCAAGACTACTAAATTGATCGGTCCTTCGGGAATCAATTCCTTGAAATCATTACAATGTTTTAAAATCATGCTCTGACTACTAGATTCTGGGGTTGGGGAATTATATTTTGTATTAGAGGATATTTAGTAAAAACCATTGAAAATAGATTTAGATAAACTCTCACTAAAGCACATTACCCTAAGTTGGACTTTCATGATTAGTATAGAAGAACATCCAATAATTTTGGTAATGTATATATTTTGTGTATTTTATAAGAAATATATCCCTATCTAGAAATGAGTAGGTAGAGGCAGCTTTGGAACATATGTACCTAGGATTGAAAACCCCAACAAAGAGTTTCAGGCATGACCCAGGGTATCCTAGTACATGTCAACAGGCCTTGCAACACTCTTGGTTATGACACTCTCGGGGGTATGGTAAATATAATTTACATTTTCATTACAAACCGATCTGATGGATGAAGATGATAATAAATGAACATGGTTAATACTAAGGTGTTTCAAATTGAAAACATGGTGTCGTGATATTCTCTATATGATTTTATGACTAATGTTACTCAAATAATGGTTTATAGTTTTAGTCAGTGGTTGGATTTCAAGGAATTCATTGTAACATTGAGCTTGATGTACTTGGTGAGAATGGTGGTGGAAATGAGAAAAAAATGGAATTTTTATAGGCATAAAATATATCATGTTCATACCGAATCAGTTTTTCAAAAAAATGATCAACAACATATATATTTGCCAACTCTCGAACTCATCAATGAAGAGAAAATCCATGAATAATAAGATCTATAGTAGTGGAGACCATGGCTAAAAGAAGCATCATTTTCCATCATGCAAGAAATGTGGAAGGAGACACACATGAATGTGTCTCCATCGAACAAAGAAATTATTTAGGTGTTGGAATGAAGAACATAATGTTAATAATTTTGAAGGAAAAATGAAGAGTACTGTTGTTGAAAATAAAAACGTTCCCAAAAATACATTTACAGCCATTTTCCAAAAATGTAGGGGACCAGGCCATTACCCGGGTGAATGTTCTATTATATATGATATCTTATTGGTAAAATATTAAGATATGTAAAAATAAATTGTTGCTAAAATGTTTAAAAGTATTAGAGCTAATCATTTATTGGTTTACTTTGGAAGAATTTTTTCTTGTATGAGTAACCCTACAATTTGTCAGGTGAAAATGATATTTGAGGAAGAATTATCTTTTCTCTTTTGGATATAGTAATAAATAACCACTTGGTTTTTTATGATCCTTGGATTTATGGAAATTACATGTTATTAAATTTTTTAATCAAAATCTAAGGTATGAGAAAAAATTTGTGGAAAATTTATGTTATAGTTATTTTGGGAAATTTGTCTCATTTTAGTAATGTAATTAAAATATATTTTTTGAAAATGGACAACACACATACCGTGTGACAACTCGTCGTGTGGGACAAAGCTGTTGGAATCGAACCCACAACCGGAGTGCGATTGAGATTTATCGCCTACCACTAGACTATGTGATGTCCCTAGTTATTGTGAATATTTATTTTTGGTTAAATTATTTTATTATGTTGATTTAGGACATTATGTATTATCAAATGGATATCTTTAGATTAGGAAAATAATTTGGTGTTTATGTGATAAATGATATTTTAGAAGACGTTCGCTCTATTCAGAACACTATATTCCTAAGGAACAAAGAATACTACAAGATTTCATTTGAGGAGTAATGGTGGATATTTTTTAATGTATTTATTGTGGATTTATAGTGATTTGGGTTATTTATGGAAATGATTAAACTATCATAGATAATATGTGATTAGGTTAATTACACTTATGTATGTGACTTTAATAGTAGTCTATGTTATTTGGAGACAAAATTTAATGTGGAAGACTATGTAATCAAATTCTTTTGAGTTTTATGTTTCAATATTTGTTTGGATTATATACAAGGATTTTAAGTTCAATTGTTTTTTGAATGTTATTTTTTCTCCATTGTTTATTCTTTGTTTAAATTTTGGAGATTAAGATTAATATTTCTTTCTATTAAGGATTGTTATTTTGGGGATCATATGATCTTGTACGAACTATTTTGGTATTGGTTAATGTTTAATGGCAAAGGAAATATATAGTTCATCCTTTATAGATTATGTGATTCTCTATAAGTTGATTGTAGTGCTTCAGGTGTAACCAAGTCATCTTTAATACTCACCGTTTGGAGAAAAGATGAGTTTATGGAAGAAATTAATTAATGGATGAAACTATACTTGTAATGAAAGTATATATCTTCATACCCTTAGTCAATCTCATAAATAAATTCATCAGCATTATGAAAAGGAACTTAAAACAAAAATGTTGTTTGTTTACTTTTCCTACTGGGTAATCAAAGACCATTCAACCCATCATAGGTTTAGGGCTTTCAGATCGTTAACATCTCTTACTAATATTATCGATCAATATCCATCAGAAAATGATGATTAGTTTTCTCTTCCATATCCATGTTTTCTTACATTGATCAATAGTATGTTTTATTTTCTGTAACCTTCATACATACCTTTATTTAGTTTAAAATTGAGGCCTCATTAATCCATTTTCGATGTGGGATATCAACTAAGATATTTTGAAATGTAAAAACCCATGTTTTCAATCCCGATCTTAAATTACAAGGAAGTGATTTATTGAAGTATGGGAGAATGTAACAGCTGAAGGTTTCATTGTACATTACCTCTTTAATGTAATTCAATAGCCTTCATCTCACACAACATCGAGTTTGAGCGCACGACGACTTACCAAAATAACCTTTCAAAGTCATTTATTAATAGTATTAAATATATATGGAATTTTATATATTCTATATAATTTTAACATCCATATTATGTGTTTACTATAAATAATATAACAATAAATTCATTTTTTCAGATAAAGGATGTTTTTTTCAATAAATGAAAATTTACCACCTTTTAAGTGAAAACTATTTTTTAAATCCAATATTTGACACTTTTATATATTTAATTTGAAAAAAATAAACATCTTATTATGAATCAGGACATAAAAATTTAGTTTCAATATATTTTTGGTGTTTTTCTAATAACTTTTATATTTGGGTCAATAGTGAAAAATACTAAATTTTAAATAAAAAGAACATTTTAATCAAAATAAATTTATAGTGTTCAATTATACATTTTAATGGTTTGGAAGTAAAATTAGATTATAATTTTACCATTATATATAATGTTGGACATTTGAATTAATTTCACATTGAAATTATTCATAAACAAGTGTCAATATTTTGATAGTTATTGTTTCATAAAAACACGCTATTTGTATTGAAAATGAGAATTAATTTTTAATTATTTAATGAAAATTATATGTTTTTAATTTTTATAAATAGAAATAATTTTTGAATTTTCAATATCAAATATATCTTAGGCTGAATTTTTTGTATTTTTCGAAAATACATCAATTTTTGATGAATACTAACACCATTTATTAGTTGTTAAAAAAAGGAATTTTTCATTTAAATGAAATTTTACTACTTCATTGAATTAAATTTTGAAAATCTGAGATGCATGGTTGTTATTAGAAAGTAAAATTTTGTTCAATAAGATGGAAATAATTTTTTGGGAATAGTAACTTTTGAATTTTATTTACCGTGGTTAAAGGTAAATAGTGTAATTCAATGTAAAAGGAATATTATAATAATACAAAATTACCGTATCACATGTATTAAAATTATTTAATGAGTAATGGACGACCATGGGAATCCTTGGGTCAATTGTGGGACCCCATTGAGCCACGTAAGAGTGATGATGACACTTTATTTTAATTAACTCAATGTAAAGAGAAAAATGACATTAACAAATATCTTTTAGTGTGTCAATTTTTACATGGGGTAATTTAATTAATATTTTCAACTATAAATATTCATTGGAATTCTAAAAATATTTAATATATTATTTTATTTATTTCTAATTTTTAGAAATCAACTAAATTAATTTATTTATGACACAATAATGATGCAATATTCACCTCATTAAAAAATGTTATTAATAAATATGATTATTCATATTAAAAAAACATCCAAAACCAGTACAATTTTTATTGGATTATTTTATTTAGAACATGATTAATCTTATATTTGACTTTAATGAGTTTTGGACCTTTTGAAACCGATGATACATTTATAATAAAATAACATTTCCATTTTTCCAAAAGAACCCCTCCTCTCCCTTAGAAACGAACACCATTTATAATGCATTAATCAGTCCTCTAAATCCCCTTGGATCTTCCAACCCCTTACCAAATAAACTCTCATAATCCCTCTCTTCCACCTCGAGGCCTTACCTTATGCAGAAGTCACTTCAGGAAATTCTTTTGGTTCAAACCAAAGGGTGTAACCCAAATTAAAGGAAATGGTTTCTCTTAACTTCATTTATTTTATTTTACTTCCCCAAAGCCCTAAACTCATTGCATTACTTTTTTTTATAAAAACAACAGTATCCCCTATATACATGGATCTTTTTATTAAATGAATTCTAACTACACATACACACACCTCCATCTAGTGGGTGATGGACACAATATTTCTGTGGATGGAAAACTAAAGCATCGCAAAACGATGATTGTTAAATTATCTCCTACCGAATCTAATGGAGGCTATTAAGATGGAACTGTATTAATATATGATATATATTATGTTTATTTTTTCTTTATTCTTCTGAATTTTTAATTTATTTCATACCATTATTGTTCCCATTATGGGTAAACGCGATAATTTTATTCGAGGAAGTGCGAACTACCGCCCCCTCAAAGTGATATAACTCATTAACGCCTAATGTGGGACATATAAAGGATGGAGTTAATTATTTTATATATGATATTATAATGGAATTATAATATACCTATGTATTATTATGTTTTAATTCCCATAAAATACAAAATAGAAATTAATGTAGCGTTCATGCGTACGTACGACTTACCGTCACCATGAACTATGCATATCATTTTTATCACTAAATGTTATGTAATATTAAAAATGAATATATATACTAGATATAATATAAATATATATGATATATAAATCATGTTTATAATTCTTTATATAATAGAATTTAGACCACATGGATAAATTTTAATTATAACAAGTTCATTTTTGACTCATGTTCTGAACATCGATAAAATATCCAATATGGACTCAAATAATTAACTAATTTTTATAGCAAGGTAATAAGTGATATAAAATTAATAATAAACATGAAACAATGTTCTTAATCAAGTATAAATTAAAATATGTTTATTATTCAGGAAGAATAAGGAACATACAAGACAAGTCAGAGATGAGGTAAGAGATTTCTTATATCACATTTAATTTCGTGAGATTTACATTGTTCACCTCTTACTTATTACATGAAGTGTATCGTGTACATAAATTTGATATATATTATCATTATTAAATTTATATTCATGGTATTATTTAGTTTATTCAGTGGTAATTACCTTTTGGTCATACGACTAGATTGATTACAAGATGGTTTTCATCTCACTTCTTATTTACGTGAGATTCATGCTATATTGCCCATATTTGCATTGGTGTAGTGTATGTACTTCCCATTATTGTATTCCTTATTTAATATAAATTAATTTATGTGTATTTAAATTTTTAATGTATGATCCTTCTTTTAGGGGGTGTATGTTTCATAAGTTACCAAATCGGTAAGGGAATTTCAAATTTAAATTTCCACTATCTGGGATTTACGAATAAATAATTGATTATTTTACTCCAAGATTATGTGTGGAATAACTATTTATTATATATATATATATTAAATAATTTACAGTCCCCTTTCCTGGGATATAATTTTGATAAACATAATCACTCCATTTATAATTCGTCATGTCACTGATATGAACTTGTTAAGAGTAATCATAACTCAATTTCCATTCATTGAGTTAAACATCCGAGTCATTGGTGTTGTTTTTAATAGAATATGTGTGAATGTGAAATGATTTATTTACACTTAATTTCCAATCATAATGACTGTATTTATATTTTTCACACATAATTATGTCATTGATTTATTCTTAACATAAGCATACAGTCTTTATAGGGGATTTCATCTAAATTTACATTCCATTGAGTCTTCTTTGTTGTTATATGCCAATTCACTTTTATATGGTGTATATAATGTTCTTTGACATAGTATATTACGAATCAATTTATTCTCAAGAAATTATAATGTTTTCACTACCTCAATTGTTTTTATTCAAGTGTCTCTCTTTTGCTTAGTTACTCTAACTAAAATATCATTTTAAATGATTTAAAGATTTATTCTTCTCAATATTTCTCATTAATGTCAATGTTTTAAAAATGGTTTTAAGGATTTATTTATATGGAAAATAATTTTTTCAAAATAAAATTCATTTTAAATGTTTCAATGTGGTATGGGACACTTTGATTCAAAAATCTGTTTTAAATGGTTTTTTGATAAATAGTGATACATTTAAATGTTTTCAAGAAAAAGGAGGATATTTCTCTCAAATAGTTTTGATGATTACATTAATCTATGTCAATATCATTAATTATTCTTGATTGAGGTTAATCTATTATAATATAATCTTCTATATTGTATTTAATGACTTTTGATTGACTGTGGATGTGTTATTTTTATACCATTCATGGTTTGTGGTTAAAATGTTGACATTTCTTATTTTAGTGTTAATATGAATGTTTAGATTATGATTAAACATTTTCATATGAGGAATTCATTGGTCTTAGTAAGTGACGGGTTGAGCCCGCTATAGATCATTATTGCATCGGTTGGTCTCATTAGAAAAACTAGTGTCTTGGCACAAGGCCATGAAAAAAATCTTATTTGTAGTATTTTTATGAGGCCTTGACTATGTGGTTATGATTTCTGTCATTATAAATTCCATCATTATAAGATTAGCTATTGATATTTTATATAGTTATTCGACTAGTAGAATACCATTCACTATGTTTTATTATTGAATTATTTACTCGTCTCATATTCCTTCCATAAAGTGTTCATGTTTATTATTTGTAAAGGTGTGTGTATTCAATTAATCACTATGCCTAATGTTTATTTTATCTTACAATATATTTTTACTTTTATTGAGCATTTGATCTCACCCCTTTCTTAGGTTTCATTTTCCCAGGATATTAAGAAGTTATTTATGAGTGACTAGCATGCATAATCTATGATGCTTGGATGATTCTAATGGAATAAATTAGTGTTTTTTTACTTTTAAACTTCTAATGTGGAACTTATATATGTATCTTGTTTTAAAGACTTCTAAATTGATCAGTTCTTCGGGACTTGATTCCTTGTAATCATGCCAATATATTTAAATAATTCACTGAATCCTAGATTCTCGGGTCGGGGGGTTTCAAACATGGCTAGAATGTATTTGTTATCAAGAGTTTATTTCACTCAAAGTGTTAGAGTGAATTCTTCTTAAGGGAAAGAGAAAGCGTGAGATTCTCATTATGGTTAATAATCGCAAGGTTTTTCTAAACCACCTATAGTTACAAGAATTGGTTATTTTTTTATTACTAGTGTATAAAGATGTCATATTCAAATAGGGTTTTCATTGAGGTAATATAGAATTTTTGTTTATATAGTCTTTTAGGGAACATTTTTGAATATTCCATTTTTATTAGAATCTACATTATAAAAAGAAATCATCTAATCCTCATAAATCTATAGGGTAATTTGATGGTTCAAGTGAAATCAATTTCCATCTATAGGAATCCATAATGAATCTTCTTGACAGAGTGGAAGATTATCTATAGGATGTTGATATGGTCCTAGTGACCGTGAGGGGTACTAATACTATAAATTTATCATTAGTGAATGCTCTATTTCATACTGTTTCATCTGATTAGTTATTCTTATACATTGTTTTAAATATTTTTAATCTTCATATGGTTTTTTTATCATGTGCATTGATATTACAACAACCCTTAGTACAGAGAGATAATAGGGTATCAACTATCACTCTTTTGTATTCTCTCTATTAGATGTAAATAATTCTTATAGTTTTCATGTTCTCTACATGAAAATGATTTAAATCATATTAAAGTTGAATTGGATTAGTTATAAAAAAATTTGGATTGTTTTCTTATCTTTGACGTGCCTCCTTTACTACACCCTATGGTGTGTGCCATGTTGTTTATAGAGAATGGGCCAAAATATCAATATGAGTGAGACCTTAATATCCAAATTATGGAATTGTAATATTGGTGTTTTTCATTGATATGGGGTGGGAATAATTGAGAAATGATCTCCCTCTAGTCGTCATTCACCTTCTAAATGTGTTTCTTTTGGAATTCTCTTATTTACCACCAGTAATAAAGGTTGTGTTTTCTATTGACTTAATGCCTGGTACATGACATATTTTTATTCACTCATACCATATTAAAATAGGTAAAATGAAATATTTTAATTACCAGTTAGACAACCATATCGACAAAGAATTTACATGCCTAAGTGTATCAATTTAGGCGGTACCAATTCTCATTTCATTGAATGATGACTGTTCACTTTGGCTAATAATTTATTATTAAATAATCAATCGAATTAAGATAAATAAGATGTATCATTTTCCATATATAGATAATCTATTTGATTAGTTAAGGGGGTGAAGTGGTTCTCAAAGATAAACCTTAGATCCAGTTACCATAAATTGATGATAAATGAATCTGATATTTAGAAATATCCTTTTGGATCAGGTACATTCATTATGTGTACCATGTTATGTCCTTTGGCATAACCAATTATCCTGTAGTTTTCATGGAATTAATAAAGAATATTTACAGAAGTATTTTGATATTTTTTATCAGTATTTTTGGTTAAAATACTCATTAACTCTATGTCTGAGGAGGATCATGTAAATCATATATGAACAATTTTCAAATTTATGAGAAATATCCAATTTTATGTACTAATTTCAAATTGTGATTTCAATATTCGGGAAGAAAAATTCCTGGGAAATGAAATGTCATAACACATAATATCAGTAGACCCTAAGTTGGTGAAGGCTCTTACAACATGAGATCAACCATAAAATATCATTGAGATTTGGTGCTTCATGGGCTAAGCCGAATAATATCACTAGTTCGAGAAAAACTTCTCAAAGATCTATACTCTGATTACTACTCTAAGATGGAAGGGGATGATATTTTATTACCATAATAAGTGTCATAATTTTTTTATGCTTAGAGTTATTATCCAAACTACACCGATGTTGACACTTCTAGTTTTTGTATAGGGATATTTGTTTTTTTGCATCAGGTTCATGATAGGTTTGTGTTATTATGAATAGAGATCATGTCATTCCATATGAATCTCATCATCATAGGACATGTGATAAATATTCTTTAACCCATGAGATTTAAATCACAAAAATTATGATCACATGTAAGAGATAGTGGAATTATCATATTGTAAAAAAGATTACTATGTTTTATGACCAAATGAACAAGATTTATATAATGTATCAAATCAATTTGAATCTCCGTGAGAGGTGTTGGATAGAATACATATCATCCTTCAAATTTGACATTTCCTATACCCAAGGGAATGAGATGTTTCATTGAGAATGATTTGTGGTGGAATCTTCTGACCAAGACTGTAGAAGAATGAACATGTGATTAGAATTATATGGAACAATTTACATAATTTAAAAATCAATTTTAAGGGAAAGGGGATTAAATTTCATTAACTAATTTTCAAATGATATATTCTATTCATGAATTTATTCTGTAGGAGTAGAAACATGATGATAAGTTTCATAGATTTAGATAATTACTTTATGGTGGGGATGTAGTTTCCTAGTGGTAGTTCTCCAATGAGATAATGCATTGCTATGAGTATTGAATTATGGTACTGTCATCGGTAAGGATGAATATAATGGGGTGTTTTCATAGTTCAAGTGGGAAGTGACCTAAGGAACCATAATGTTGTTGTATTATATACGGATTAAGTTTTGGTGGCTAGGAGTGAGGGGATGCATTTTTTATTTTTTTATCATTGTTATATATGTGATTAGGTTAAGGGAAAGCCCCATAATCCTTCATGTTTGCTTCAACCACGTCTATTCTCTACTTGGAAGGGGGTTGATATCTCAATGGAATTTTTTGTTGGTTTACTACATACCTAGATAATGAATAATGCTATATGGATTTTGATCGATAGGATGATGAAATTGTATAAATTTATAACCATTCATGACACAACTATTGTTGAGGATTTTTAAAATATCTACGTGCGAGATATTTTTCAATTCCATAGAGTTCAATAGTTTATATCGTCTAATAGAAATCATTGGATAACTTCTCTCTTTTTGAGTGGACTTCAAGAGGCACTGTTATGTCATTTCCATATGATTATGACATATTATCCATAGTTAGATGACCAGAAAATAATTTCTATATATATTCTTGGGGATATTATTCATGATTGGATTCTTAACATTGGTGGAGAATGTGATGATCATTCAGGGATGGTATATTATTCCTAAAACAATGATTTACTTGTCTGAAATCATGATAACTCATTTTTTGGCGTTTTATGATAGGATTAGTATATATTTGTTGTGTTGGTCCATGATTTTTCAGAGTTTCTTGGATTGAAAAAGATTGGAGTAAGAGACGACAACAAAGAATTAGTTTATTCTCCAGAGAATGTTTATGGAATGGAGATGATATATGTCTTATATTGATCATCATCATAGAACATTGGAGTTATTTGTTATTGGCCAGGTGTTCTTGATGGTTTTACCCTAGTTGGGTCATCGATGGATTGGGAGGTAGGAGAAGAATTCTCCTTATTTCATTGGACCTTTTTGAATATTATGAAAATGTTGGTAACTTTTCATATTTTTTAGCACTAACACAATAGGTGAAAACTATAAATAATGTGTTCTAAGTATCAACACATTTAACATATTTATCTAATCTGTACCACCTTTTAAACATGAGTAATGATGTTGTTAAAGATAATTTCTCTGGGACTGAACAACTAGTCATCATTGTTGATTTTGAAACTAAACTACTTCATGTGAGGATTATACCTTTAGTTCATATGATACGGTATCATGGTTCTTATAATTATTGGTTATGGAAAATAGAGGCATTGATTAGAAGGAACATGGCTTATCTTTTTTTTTGGAATTGAAGCTTTCTCATAGGTTTTGGGGGATATAAGGTTTTTATATTGGGGAGGTTGTAACATCCTATTTCCGTGGAATCTAATTGTTTCTAAAACATGTTGTTAATTTTTTTCGGGTTGTGTATAGAAGGTATCAGGAGGATACCTATTATTGTGAAGATGGAGATTTGTTGGGATCTCATATTTGACTTGTCATTTCGATAGCCTTCTAAAAACAACTCATGGGGTGTAATATGTTTACTCATAATTTAATTTATATAATGGAAATATCTAATTTTGAGCAATAGGTGATGAGTTTTTCAGTAGATAAGAGAATAAACAATTACATGACATGTACGTAGGTAACATGTCAGGTAATACCCTGAGCCTTTTTATGAAAGAGGATTCTTGGATGAAATTTATTTTCCATCTTTTCTTGATATCAAGATATAAATCGAATATCATTAACTATGATATTTTCGAAGCCTCCAACCCCTTCATAACTTTTAATTTAATGATTTAACATTTTGACGATTTCAATATTATTTTATAGGGAATAATCCTTCTGCCTCTCCATATCATTCTCTATTCATTCATTCGGGTTTGACGTATCTTCTTGTAATTGATCGATGTAAACATTTTGTTGTTGATTCTGATTTATAGATTGAGTTCCTATATATTTTTTACCTTTATTATTTTTGGATACTTTTGTTGCAAATTGTGTGTTGCTTGAGGATGGTTGGTGATTCTGTATTTTGTTTCTAATTCAATTATCCTTTAAATTTCATGATTTAAATACATCTTGATTTAGAAATAAATTTATTAGATTAAAAAATATTCATTCATCCATTTTTTTAAAAACCCAATTCCACTGAATTGGGGTTTTTGTTCTCTATGGAATAAAACTGTAAAACCCCATAACTCTAGTGAATTGATCCTTTTTTGTTGTAGGATTAATGGATGTTTTTTTGATAATTATAATTTTTAATTATATTTTTGAAACATGATTTGTTGGAAAAGATTGAAAAAACCCCATTGTAGTGAATTAAGGGTTTGTTATCAAATTGATGTTATTTTTAAAAATTAAAATATTGAAATTATATATATAATTGGATTATGAAATTGAAAGTGTGTGTTTTAAATCCTTAATTATGAAAAATGTATTGAAATTGTTTTGGTGAAAACCCAGTGGATTCATCCTTTTGAAAATAAAAGTTTTTTAATAGAAATCTATTATGTTTTATTAATAGATTAAGTGACATATATTAAATAGGGGATAATATGTATGTGTATTCTAAATAGTCTTGAAATAGACTTCCCATCCGTGTTTCTACTTGGTCACATGCATACATTGGCTAGTGTGTGTGTTTTTAGAAAAAAAATGTTATGATTTACAATGTTCTAAGACATCATATCAATATATTCCATTACATAGGCAAAGAACATGACTCCCCTTTTCCTTAGGCCCATAGAGGCACATGTACATACATTATGTTTCATAATGTTGGGTCAATATAGCCTAGAACTATCAAACCTATTTGGAACATGACCATGTTGCTCTCATGATTCTATTTCAAATGTATATTTCATTGTTGTGAATGATTTTTAAATTCCTTAATAATTTATATAAACTATTTTATAGAAATGTTTTTATTTTATACATTTTTTGAAATATTCTAGTTGTGTAAATCACCCTTTGATTAATGTTATATTCCATAATTTGAAATGTATTTCCATTATTTGAAACATTATAAATGAAATATTAATGTATTTCCTTATTTTAAATTATAATGAATGACTTTCTCAAATATGATTTTTTAAATTCCAAAACTATTTATTTTAAAATTGAATTATCAAGTTTGTTTAATTTAATATTATCCTCTTTTTATGGAACAGTTGGGGAAATCCTATTAGGCTTTATCTCAAACCCTAAAAGTGACTTTAGCTTGAAGTAGATTATCACCATTTATATTTGAGAAAGGGGAAATGATATGTTGGAGGTGTATCAAACTATTGAACCTAGTTCTTGGTGAGTTTTCCCCTCAGGGGATTTGGTTGTTTTCCCAATTTGGAACTTGGGTTATAGGAGATATATGTACTTGTCGTGACATATATGTACTTGTCGTGACATAAATTATACGAGAGATATTTGGAGATTATACACAACCCAAGAGACTCAAATATGTATGTAATTGTCGTGACATAAATTTAATGCAATGATTGTGGTTCAAAATCCTTTAGTCCTTTTCCTTTGATCATGCATATACACATGTAATGGGAAATGTGGAATTTAAATTGAATAGATAGAAAAATCAACCAAACACCATTCAAGATGATAGTGACGAATGGAAATTGATGGCCCTATTATTTGATTTTCATCTAGAGTTTCATGATAGAAACAAGCATCCCTTTCTTTTATCCATAGTAGTTATCTTTTCTCTCATTTATTGAGTGAATAGAACATAGATATCCTATCATGAAGGTTTGTTTCTATGTGAGAGTGTTTACAGTGATGACCCAATATCATATTGGTTTGTTGATGGAGACAACTTCGTACATATACGTGGGAATATATGGCTTCCAACAGACATGTCGTATTATCTAATTTGATAGTCCCATGATTCATAGTGGGTAATCAATACATATATCTCAATTATTTCTCTTTATATACATTAAAAGAAATGGTGGTATGTGATGAAATGTTATATTTTAGGTTTTATCACTTGGTGTTACTCTGTTTGTAGGTGATGGGGGAGCACCAGTAGTGGTTTGGCTCTTCAAAACCATTTACAGTCCTAGAATTGAAACAAGATGATTTATTGATTTATTTTTAGGTTTTATTAATGTGGTTGTATTGAATTTGAAACATGCTTTGGGTATTAGCAGATTGACTAAAAAAGAAATCCCACATGCTTCTTTTACAGGAGAATTTATCCTTTGATGAGCTCGTATTATTGTATGTCCCTGAGAATATAAATACAAACAAGTTTCATCCTACTATTATTTTTGATATGGATTCTCATTTTACATAGAGGATCTTGGAATGGTTACAGGATGATTGGGTTATGCAGGCTCTTCTAAGCACACATTTTTCACATAATAACTGATTTCCAGTTGGAATGGACTATAAAGGTTTTGGAGGACATTATATGAGCTTATGTACTATATTTTTGTGGTTCTTATGAGAAACATGTCCATATCATTAAATTTTTTACAGCAATATCATTCAGGAAATAAGTCATATGGATCTATATGAGGCCTGATATTGTATTCCTTGTCAGTCACCTCTATGATGGATATAGGAAGGGGAGGTAGTGAAACTAGGTCCTTGTCTAATTCCAGAGACATTGTATAAGGATTAAATGATTAAGAAATGTATGTTTACCCATCATTCTAGACCAAAATAATATTCCAAACACCGCCTCCATTGTTCATGTTCAGGGATAATGTTTTATTGTAGGTATCTCATTGACTTGGGAATTGGAAAATAAAGAGGTTAGGTATGATTTTACCTCATCTTTTGGATCATTTGACATATTGGATAGATTTAGAACGGTACCATATCATTTTTTTATTACCTTACAGGTAACATTCCATGTATTTCATCTTATAAATTTCAAAGATTCATTATTATCATGAAATACCAAATCATATTTTTTATATATAATACTTCAAACTAGATGTTGATGCTTCTTTTGAGGAGTATATGATACACATCATTAATTAGAGAAAAAATTATCTTTGAGACTGGTCTATCCTTATAGTAGGGATGTCATGGAAGCACAAACATGTATAAGATATTTCATTGGATCGGGTGGTCGATGTACATACTCTGTGCCTAGGGTATTTCCTAGAAAGAATTGTACCACCTTTTGAAGGGTAACACTGTGATGAGTTCCATTATTGAGGGATGAATATATGAACAATGTTTTTTCTTCTGATTTACATATCATTTTTTTCTGGTTTAAAACTAGAGATTAGACCAAATATTAATTAGTAGTGAGGATATAGAGAAAACATGGGTTTTTATGTGTTAGATGCCTATAACTCTTATCACTATAAAAAACAACTACGCCCCATGTTAGTAGAAGCTGCATCATCCAATCAACATGCTTTATAATAACAATTAATATTGTTATAAAGAGAGGTATATATCACATGTATTTCCATAGTCATGTGACCTAGGATGCAATATTGTGAAAACACTCATCAATTATTTGTAGATGAAAACAAACATGGGTTCTCCTTGGTTTCCCAAACAGTGCACATGATCTATGTGATCCCCCCCTTGGAATGTGAGTCCTACACAATCAGGGAACATTTTCCCAACAGTGAGATAAAACCTAACACACTATTATGTTGGGTAAAATTACTATTTTCTCTTAATTTCTTATATCTTAAACTACCCATCATGTTTCCTCCTACAAGAGAAAAAAAATTCTTTTTCTCCTATGAAGATTTATCAATCTCATTTCACCTAGTTTCATTGATAATTATTCCTTCTTGATATGGAATCAGGATCTGATTGTCTCTTTGGATTCTTCTCAGTAAGTGCTTCAATCCATAAGCTCATTTCTTCCTTATTCTTTTTTATTTATGGTTTAATTTTGGTGTAGGATCGTATGTTTTATTTTTATAGAGATTATATATTATTCTATTTAGTTTCAATCCGGGCCATACAAATGAATGATACTTGAAGATCCATTTCCAACATGATTATTGTATGACTTCTACGACTCATAAATTATATTCCCCCATCTATAAATTTTTTTGGTTGATCAATCATATGTTTCAATGGTCATTTCTTTTTAAAATTAGTTTATTACCATTTATTATTTTCTAGGTTTTATTATAACACCTAATAGAAATGTATTGATGCCACATGATGTTGGGACCTCAATGTTTACCACTAATTTATGGTGATTTCATAATTTAATCCTTGTTGAACTATATCATGATTAAATGTGACACCTATTGATTTTATTCCACATGACCTTTAATAAGGTATGTTATTAAATATAATTAATGATTATGGAATTTAATTGACAATGGATTAATGTGCTTAATTCACATTGTGATGTTTAAGGATATTTAATTGAATGAACTAATAAATTGATTACACATATTGATAATTTCATGTATATGAAACATATGATATAATAGGGGAAGAGACCTGCTCATTATAATATTGATCCTTTCAAAATGATCTTCTATATTATTAAATATGAGAAGACAATGAATCCTTATAACTCTAAATTTAATAATGCGGTTGTTTCATTTTGGTTATAAAATGAATCGTTAAATTATTTACATTTATAGAATCACTTAGGATAGGCCAATTTTATTTCATATGTAAAATAAAAATTTATTGGATCCATATTAAAATATGATTTCATTGGTTAGATATTTTTATAAGATAAAAGTATAATTATATGTTGAAAAGTTTATCATGAATTTAATTTTGGTTTTCATATACTAAAATATTTTTTCTCTTGGAAAATTATTATATAATTTTGGTTAAAATAATTTTTTTTTTAATTAACAAGAAAAAACTTGAACTGATGATAATTTTTATGGTAACCAATTATAAAAATTTATATTCAAATGTTAAATAATTTTTTTTTATATATTAATTTTACCTATTATAAATTTATATAACTAATGATAATTATCCAAATATTTCACATAGTTCATTGACTATTTCAAATAATAATTTGATTAATATTAAAAATATTTTTGAATATTGATGTTTCTCATAAACATTAAAAAAATTAAAAACTCAAATAGAATGTTGATAAACTTATTGACCGCAAATGAATATATTTGAAAATTCAAATCAAAATAAAAAATAAATTAGTTAGATAATATATAAATCTATCTTAGTTCATAATTTGGATGATAATTAATATTATTATGATCATCATTCTAATTATTATCATGAAAATCTTATATAGTGGATATAGATAAATTTTTTCCTCGTACATAAATTTGTAAAATCATCAAATAAAATTTACCAAGGAATGAATTTTATACCAATTTTAATGACATATATTGATTTTGGAATTAATTTCATAAATTTATTGATTATCCACAACAATATAAATTTATGTTAAAATGATTATTTGTATTTTTAAAATAACAAGGTGAAAATGTAGATAAATTTAAATATGAGTATGAATAAACTTGTTAATAGAAGAAAAAACTTGCACGAGACATTGATTAGATAACATAATAAGAATTATTGTCTTCTATCTATTCAAAGAATCATAAAGTTCTCAATATATATATCATGGAAATTAAGTTATAAAGATATAAATATTTTATCAATATATATTAACACTAGAGAAAACAATTTCAATCATAAACCTCATACTCCATAATATATATGGTAAAAACCTTATAATTGAATAAATATAACCTATCATAATTATTATAATAACAAATTTACCTTACACCTCACCATGACACCATGTTAAGGAAACCTATTTTGATCTAGACATATTTTAACTGAAAAAATAAATGCTGAAGATGGATATAATGGAAATATGTTTCGTTCTTATAGGATTAATTTTTAATAGGATATAATGGTAATTAAAGAATCATAAATAATTATCCATCATCATACTATGAAAAGGATTCATATATATACATATTATTCTACCATCCAAATGACACAAACACCAAAACCAGAAACACAAAGTCTTGGAAAGAGTCCAACATCTCCTCATGTGGGTATCCACAATCAAATATGATTGTGACTAGTGGTGGTGTCTAAAGTAATGTCATGAGGAGAATATGGCATATGTATAATATAATCAAAGTATATAAAGAAGTTAAAATTACACAATTTTTCAAATAATATATAAAAAGTGTAATCAGGTAACATCATAAAAGAATTTAAAAAAACATATAGTAACATTATGTAATAACCTCCGCACAACATAAACGAAAGAAAGGATTCCAAGACAATTTTTATAAATTTTAAAAATTAAAAATAAGATATAAAATATAAAATATCCCAGATTTATGCCTATAAAAAATTTTCACCAAATATTCTATTCTAACTCAACAGCCCACCAAAATGCACTTTCTCATTAGTGCATCCCTATTCATAAAATATATAGGTACACTAAGATACCGGGGTAGGGTGTGAAGGTGAAAAATCCTGAAGGACTTAGTTCAAGAATATAGTCCCCGGATGGATTTGTGGTCAATTATTTCTCAAAAATAAAATGGGTTCTCATAGAGTTGTTCTTTTATGAAGTGAAGGTCAAATTTAAAATAGATCCTTCTCCCAAAGCACTCAGACTATGCAGTATAATGGGTTTCACATAGGGTCTAATGAATTTATTAGATGAGTGGAATTTTTTCTTGAAAAGCCAATATATGGGGAAAAATCCATCTTGTTATGTTTACAAAAACTATGATACAAAAAAATAATCATCACACATTAATGTGAGAATATTATTTGAAGTGATTCAGGACAATAATAGTTTCTTTGTAAGAAACATTAGGCAAACATTAGTGGAGAGAGAAGTGATCAATCAAACTGTGTTTGGTTGTAATCTAGAAGAGATATTTCTTCCGATGCAAACCATGTATTAATGTTGACATTCACTTGATTTATTAAAGAACATTTTCCCTTTTTTTCTGTAGATATAGACCAATGATGGTGAACCATGTAAAATTTATTTCCCTATGCATGTTTAAATTCTAATATTATACTATGATATAGGATGGATAGAGAAGTTTATTCTATTTTATGATGTAACGATATCAAATGGGATAGTTGTTTTAATCAATTATAACCTAATCATCCTTCTCACGGATGGTATTTATCCAATGTAGTGAACATATACCACTAAAAATCCTCAAAACATGTTCATAGTAAATGATAAATTATTCAATAAATATAAATTGAGCACAAAAATGAAATAGATAGATCAAATTATTATAATATATAAACATTATTGATTCTTTGAGAAAATCCCAACATACTTTGGTTCCACGATTGATGTAATATCCACAAGCCATGTTTGATATCACGTCCTTTGAAAGGATATCATAAAAATACATTTGACAGAACCTTCTTGAAGGAATAGTCTTTATTTTTGTTGAGTGAATTGGTGTTTTGGTTCTCCACAGCATGAAATTGTTAAAACCCCCTACCTCTAATGAATTGAGCTATTTGTGTATGATCGACGAAGTTTTTTTGAAAAATTAAAATTTTGAATTAAATATTGGAAACAAGATTTATTGGAAAAGATTTAAAAATTATCATACCAGTGATGTGGAGGATTGTTATCAAATTAATGTAATTTTTTTGAAAAATAACATATTGAATTTATTTATAAAATTGTATAATGAAATATAAAGTGTGGGTTTGAAACTCTTATTAAAAATGTACTAAAATGGTTTTTGTGGAATTCTAATGGATTCTTCCTTTTGAAAAAATCTGTTTTTTATTAAAAACCCATTATATGTTTTTAAGAGAAATGTAGCATTAATTAAATAGTGGATATGATGTTATTGTATTTTAAATAGTCTTGAAATATAATTCCCATCAATGTTTCCACTTGTTCACATGAATTCCCTAGCATGTTAGAGTATTATTTTAAAAACACATTATGGTTTATAATGTTCTGAGACATCATATCTATATATTCCATTAAGTAGGCAATGGTGATGACCCCCATTTTCTTTAGGCCCATAGGGGAATATGTACATTATTTCTGTTTCCCAATGTTAGGTCACTATAGTCTAGAACTATAAAACGTATTTGGAACATGGAAATTGTGCTTGCTTATTTTTATTTATAATGTATATTTCATTGTTGTAAAATATTTTAAATTATATAATAATTTATAAAACTGATTTATATAAATGTATTTATTTAATCCATTCTTTGAAATGTTACATTCCTGTAAATCACCCTTTGATTAAAGGTAAATTCTATCTTTTGAAATGTATTTCCATCATTTGAAAATTTAAGAATGAATTTATAATGTATTTACATCTTATACATTAAGATGAATGATTTTATAAAATATGATTTAGTGAATTAAAAACCTATTTATTTGAAAAATGAAAGAACAATTTTTGTAAATTTTATATTATCATCTTATTGTAGAATCTTTGGGGAAATCCAACTAGTCTTTATATCACAAACTAAATATGATGTTTGGTTTTTTTAGATTATCACAATTTAGATTTTAGAAAGGGGAAATGATCTCTTGGTGGTGGATCTAACTTTTGATCCTTGGCCTTGGTGAGTTTTACCCTCTGGGAAATTGGTTGTTCTCCCTATTTAGAACTTGGGTTGTAGTACTTTGTCCTTGTTTTTTATGACTTTTGGTATATTCCTCAAAATTGATTTTATTCTTATATTAAAGTAGTATTATTTGGTTTACATTTTATTTGTTAGTGGAAATTGTTTCCCACATTCATATTATATGATTCAAGGTTCTAGTCACTAACCCATGGGAATTGTGAATTCCCTTTAAGATATGTGAGGTTCGGGTTGGTTATTCGCTTACGAAGGTATCCCGGATGGTTCACAATAGAACAAGTGTCTATTCCTCTATACAGTATGACACCTAATTTTTTCGGGGATCTCAAGAGATAGTTAAAGTGTATTGAATATAATGTTATTATATGAGATATTACTTCATCTTAGGGTTCACCCTAGATGTTTTTCAATATGGATGATGTTAACCATAGCCTATTTGAATAGTATGAGTTATTAATTTAGATTTTAATTATAAATAAATATCATTTTCCTTTAATAGATGATATCTTAGAATATCTATGAGGAACCAAGGTGTTAATGAATATTGACTTTTGATCGGGATTTATTCAAGTGTGATTTAGGCCTTTAATCATACGACATATTCCATTTCAAAACTAGTATGGTATATATGAATATTGGGTAAAGTAATTCAGTCTTATGAACATGGCACCACAAAATATTTTTTTTATTCGGATAACTCTGTTTATGGAAACGTGGGAAACTTGTCATGTTCTCAAAGAAAATCATGAAACATAATAAGTCATAGCTGAATCTATGATTTGTTGTTTAATCCTTTTATTGACTTTACCTATGAGGATACTTCATTGAAGGATGATAAAATGCTCATCCAGATAATCTTTGAGTAGGATTTCAAAGTTATAGACCATCTTGTCCCATGTTCATATGAGCTCTTCCATATTGATCGGTAGCCCGTTAAATCCAAATTCCATTATTCCATGTTTTTATGGGTCCAATCATGCTGCTCCTTGGAAAAGTTTACCTTAATGTGCATCCTATTAATCCTTTGAAACACATTATATATAGTAATGAACTCTAGAACCTTGTTTTTGACTTCCTCATTTCCATATATGATGACTTCCCACTCATCACAGACCATAAATTCCTTCTTACTCCAGAGGATGTTAGATTCTGAAAGATCCTTCTCAGCATACATCAGGTTGAAGATAGGAGGTTCCCTTACTAGGGGTTCTAGTTACTTAGTAGAATTTTCTTCCTCATTATTGGTAACCCTCACAGGGATCTGGGATTTTCTTGATGATCTAGTAACCAGAGGGCTCAGTATAAAATAATTGTCTTTTCTTCTCCATGACCTTTGAGAGTGCTGAATAAACCCATCTGCATCAATGATGGTGTTCTTCCACTTTCTATAAGAGGATCTTATATATTCATCTAAAATGTCCACTTCATTGGACTCAATATGGGAATCTGAATCAATATACTTATCCTCCTGATAATCCTCCATCTCATCCCTTTCCACAGACGCATGACACACTTCATTCCCCAACACTGCAAATCGATTTTCAGGCTGGATGACCATTTCCTTAGATTACATTGTATCAGCAAAGGATGGCTTATCCAGCAAGTCCAGCTTAAGAAAATATGAGCCTCTATGCCATAAAATACCATGCCCCATAAATTGGGGTTTCTTATTAGTGACCTCCCAAATCAATCTTTGAGGATGTTTGCCCATACCTGGAGTATTAAAGACATCTATGCACACACTTACATTATTGAAACAACTAGTAGAGACTACATGGCTAGCCGAAGTAGCATCCATGGGGGGTTCCTCACCTCCTACCCAAAATCTATATATGGAGAGGAGGTCAGATCCATGACTTCACTAACATACACCGCCTCCCCTGATCTTCATGCAATGGGGTAGGAAACCAAATCACACCTCACATGGGAAAAAAAATCAGTGACCGTCAGCTCCAACACCTTATAATTTTCATCCTTCATAGTGGTTGAAGATAACCCTAACTCTAGAACCAACTATGCCTCCACATCTAAACCCAACTCCGAAGAGAAATCTCTACACAATAGTGTTTTCATTAGGCACAAAAGGGTTTTTATTAGGCTTTTTCCCAAATATATTTCATGGGTTAGGCTCCATCTCTTTGTAGTGCCCTGTGCCCACAACGAAAAGCTTAAATCTTGTGTTATTACCATTGGCAGTTTAAGAAAAATGATTTCCATGATCAAAAAATCCTCGACTACTATAATATAAATTCTTCTACTATAAAAATCCAAATCCATTCCACCAGAGGCTTGGAAACATCAACATAGATAAAAATTTGTGGGGACATCGGGTGGTAAACAGCAGATGTTTTACTCTTAGAACACAAATACCGGCCTACCATATTCCCGAAAACACAAATAACCATTGGATTATGGAATTAAAAAGGATTATCTAGAAGGCATACCCATTAGGACGTAGTAGGCACATCGTGGTTCATGATGAACTCTAAAGATCATTGAAGGAGTTAGAAGAATCATCCATTGAGGGAGCATGGAGAATAGGACTAGGCCGAGATTAGGTCATCCTCCAAAGAAAATAGAATTATCATGTGCCTCCTATCAAGAAGTCCAACCACTGTCCATTCTTAGGGACCCCTAGACTGAGAAATTTTTTTTAATGGAATCAATTGATGGTCGACGGTTCCAGAAGTGTATGAAGAACATCAGCCTATGATGATCTGAATCTTCGGGGAATTTTTCATGAAAATCGCCAGCTGCGGCAAGCAATTTAAGATGTCTGGAACTTTTTGGCCAAGTAGAATCGTAGTAAAAGGTGGGGGAGAATCATGGTTAGTCAATAGAAGAAAGGGTTGTGGCCATGGAGAAGAGGGGTGAAGAGGATCGACATCCCCTCCCTCCACCAGGTAGGGAGGGTCTGGAACAGCAAACGTCCCTAATTCATCTGTATTATGAACTTTCATTTTTATCTTCATGGACTTAAAGAGAAGAGTTTTATAACCATACATGGATTCCATTTTAATGTTTTTTTGGAAGATATCGTTGCATGTTTTCATACTCATATAAAACATTCAAAAACATCATGAGATCATTTTGAATACACTAAGATATAATTAGTTATAATTTATGCTCACATATCACATCATCTATATTGACAAGATTCACATCATCTGTAATAATTTCTCATAATCAAAAGTATTAGTTGAACTAGAAGAGATGATAGCTATGGTTTCCTAAGAGAATCACATTGTTGTGTTTTATATACAGAGTTTCATTGGTATATATAAATATTAATGGAATTTTATACTTATCTTATCTCAAAATTATGAACCACAATATAGTATGAGTATGTTGGGCCTAATGTTCATGTGGTCTAAATCGTTTGAGAAAGACCTTTATGTGTAGAAAGTATGCCTTTCATCAATATTGATTCCGATTATTCTAGACCGTGAAAGATAATATAATCTTTTTTCTGACGAATGAAGAATTAGGAGGTGTACAATACATATGTTGGCAGTAAGATTCATTTCATACAAGTCTCCCTATTTGATTCCACATGAGAGTAATTACCTGACACATGACCTATAACCTGTAGTAGGAATTCATGCCATGTGTTTAAATAGGAAATATATTATAGGAGAGATATTTGGGTATTATACACAAAACAAGGGACTCAAATATATATTTACATATCATGACATGAATCTAATGCAATGATTGTGGTTAAAATGCCTTTAGTAATTTTCCATTCACCAGGGATATACAAATGGAATGGGAAATGTAGAAGATAATGTGATGAGCTAGAAAGATCAATCAGAACCCATTAAGGATGATAGTATTGAACAGAAATATATGTTCCTTTTATTTGAGTCGTATTTAGAGTTTCGTGATAGAAATGAGCATCCCTTTATTGTATCCATAGCGGTTATCTCTTCTCTAATATACAGAGTGAAGAGAACATAGACTTATAATCCTGATGGTTTGATTCTCTGTGAGAGTATTTCTCGTGATGACCAAATGCCATATGGGTTTGTTGATGGATAAATCCTCATACATGTACATGGGAATATATGGGTTCCAACAAAAATGTCATATGATCTGATTTGAGTGTCCCCTGATTCCTAGTGGGTACTCAATCAATATAACTCCATGGCGGCCTGTGATGAAATGTTAGATTTTAGGATTTATCAATAGGTGTAACACTGTTAGTAAGTGATGGTGGAGCACCGGTAGTGGATTGGCTCATTAAAACCATTTCCAGTCCTATAATAAAAATGGATTGTTTTATTGATTTATTTTTAGGTTTTATTATTGTGGTTTTATCGTAGTGGAAACATGGTTTGGGTGGTTTTAGATCGACTAAAAAAAGTATCCCACGTGCTTCATTTCTAGGAGAATTTATGCTTTTGATGATCTAGGATTAATGTATGTCCCTGAGAATATAATCTCGAATAGGGTCCATCCTACTATTATTTTAGATATGGATACTCATTTTACATTGAGAATCAAGAAAATGATACAAAATTATTGGGGTACACAGGTTCTTCTGAGGACAACTATTTCATCCTCTGACTTATGGCTAGTTGGAATGAACTATAATGGTTTTATAGGGTATTCTCTGAGCATGTATACCTGATTTTGGTTGTTCATAGGAGAAAAATGTCAATCTCATTGAGTTTTTTTATAATAATATCATTCCATAAATTTGTCATATGGATCTATATAAGGCCTAATATGTTATTCCTTGTTGTTCACTTTTGTGTTGGATATAGGTAGGGGAGGTAGTGAATCTAGGTCCTTGTCTCCTTTCTAAGACATTGTAGTAGGATTAAATGATTAAGAAATGTATTTTTACTAATCAGTCTAGACAAAAATAACATTAGATACTCCATTAATGACCTCTATAGTTAATGATCTTTGATCATGCTTTATTGTAGGTGTCCCCCAAACTTGGGAATTGACAGATAAATATGTAAGGTGTGTTTTCACATCACTTTTGGGAACATTTGACTTATAGGATAGAGTTAAGATGGTACCCTGTTATTTTATATTAACTGAGAGGTATTTTTCCATGCATTTAATCTTAGAAATTTCATAGCTTCTATGTAATGATGAAATCCAAAATCATATTTTTATACATAGGATTTAGAAATATATGTTTATTCTTCTTTTAAGGATTATCTAATACACATAGTTGATGAGAGAAAAAATGTCTCTCTGAGGCTGGTCTGTCCCTATAGTATGGATGTTATGGAAGCAAAACCTTGTATAAGACATGACATGGGATTTTGTGGTTGATGTATATGGTCAGTGCCTGGAGTGGTTCATAGATAGCATTATATCACCATTTTTAGGGTAGCACGGTGATGAGTTCCATTACTAAGGGATAAATATAAGAACGTAGTTTTTTCTTCTGAGGTATATATCCACTCTTCTTGTTTAAATCAATTGTTTTGACAAAATATGACTTAGAATTGAAGATATAGAGAAAACATGGGTATCTAGGAGTTATATGCTCATAACTCCCATCCGTAGAACTAACAACTATACCACATGTTAGTAGAAACATTATATCCAAATCTGTGTGGTTTCTACTAACCATTAATATCATTTTAATAAGAGGTATATGTTTCATGGTTTTCCATAGTTATGTGACCTAGGACACATGACCATGAAAAAACTTATTATTTATTAGTAGATGAAAATAACATGGGTTTCATATGGTTTCCCAAACTATGCACATGAATTTTGTGAGCTCCCCCCTTGGAAGGTGGGCCATTCGCGGTTGGGGAATGTGTTTTCCAACAGTCCATAAAAACCACGTGGCCCTAGTATGTTGGGTAAAATTACTATTTTATCTTCATTTCATTTAACTTAATATACATATCTTGTTTCCTCCTATATGAGAAAAAACAATTTCGCTTATGAAGATTTTTCAATCTGATTTTACCTTGGTCCAATAATTATTCTTCCACCCGGCCATGGAATCAAGATCAGATTGTCTCTTCGGATTCTTCTCAATACTTTCCTCAACCCAAAATATCATTTCATCATTATTCTTCTATCTATGGAATAATTTTTATGTAGTATTGTATGATATATTTTAATGGATTTCATATATTATTCTATTTTATGATGATCTAGGGCAAAATAAGGATTGATACTAGAAGTTCCATTTACTACAAGAATATTTTAATTTTTCTATGACTCACCAATTAAATTCCCCAATTTATAAATATTTTTGGTGGGTCACTCATCATTTTCAATCTTCATTTATCCTTAAAATTAGTTTATTACTATTTAAGATTTTATAGTTTTTATTATACTACCAAATTGACATTTATTGATGCCACTAGATTTGGGACCTTAATGCTAACCAATGATTTATAGTGATTTCATTATTTATGCCTTCTTGAACTATATAATGATTAAATGGGACACATACTGGTTTTATTCTACATGAACATTAAAAAGGTATGTTTTTAAAAATAATTATTGATTATGAAATTTAGTTGATATTTGATTCATGTAATTAATTCATAATGTCATGTTTAAGGAAATTTAATGGAATGAACTATTAAAATGATTCAACAGTTTTAAAATTACATGTATTTGAAAAATATGAAAGAAATGGAATACAAATATGGTGAATATTTCCTTGTAAAATTTTAAAATTTATAGGATTGGTCAAACCTGATCCAGACATGGATTTCAGAGATAATTCAATGGTCACTCATAGGATTTCATTTTGATTCACTGATCCAATTTCTTCAGATGATATTCACCAGGAAAACATGTCATTTCATAAATATGTGAATGAATCAATTTCATATTAAATATCCACATAATCAATTTTTTATAAATTTAGAATTGCATCAATATAATTCTCATATACAACTTCAGGTATTTTGATTCACGACCCCATAGATTCACCAAATTGGTCCGTGTCATGATTGGATATAGATTATAATGGACGAGCTCCAAGGAATTTTTTAGACTCTATTCTAATGGAAATCATTGGTTGTACCCAAGGGATAATAGTAATAAACCATATATAGAGACAAAATGAGTTACTAATATAGTATAGACTGATACTTATGGTCACGAATGCCATTATTTCACCTTGGATCGTCATTATTATTATAATATACTTTTTCATTGTATTTGACACCTTTACGTATTCTAACTATATATAATTAAACACGAAGTTATTATTTAAATAGTTACATGGTTAGACACTAGATAAGGGTGTTGTAGGTAACGGTGGTTTAGTTTGTACTAATTTACATTCATATACATTCACACTGTTCAGTTTATTCCCATAAAAGAGATTTTAAGATATGTTATTGGAGGTATCCTACTAAGATTTGTTTGACACCCTATCCAAGACACTATTATTACCCTACAAGAATAGAATATCATAGGTGCAGACGAGGGCATATAAAGCACATTGGACACTAAAATTTCATTATTTATTATTTGATCATGGAATTGGATAATAATTCTAGAGCCAATGATTCTTGGTTGGTTTTTGTTTTGTATTATTATTTTATATGGAATTTATTGATTTTATTCGTGATTCCATTTATTTATAATTTTATTTTATAGAGACTTGAAATAGTCATTTTTTATATAACATATTTTATGGATCATTTCTTTTTATTTGGTCAATAGATGTTCATTATTACTTCTTCTACCATGTTCATTATAGATCTTTTTTTTGTTTTTCCTTGTTTTTCACCATTGATCCTTACTCTGGATTGAGGGAATAGTCTCCCCAATAAAACACCTTAGGCCCCCATTTATAGTTAATGGTTTGTGTTGTACAAATATGTGAACACGAGGACATGTTTCCAAATGGGGTTAGGGACATGGGATTTAATAAGGCCTGATACATCCCATTTCACATATCATTTAAAAAATAATCATTTTCAAAACTAGTAATTGTTTTCATTTCTATCACACTACATTATGGACTTGATTAATTCTATCTACTAATATTTATTTGTGTGGTGTAACTGTAACTCTTTCCTTCTAAAAAAATAATTTTTTTGATTATCAAAAAATAGACCCAAATCACACTATATTATGATTCAATCAAAAAATGATATATTTTTTAAAATAAATGGTGGTTTCACAACTCAAACAACATTCATGATTGATAATTTTTAACCATGATTTTTATCATTCATTTCACAATGTATTACTATTAATTTCATCAAAAAAAGATTTTTTTAAAATTCATTATTATTGATTAATTATCTTAGGTCGTGGTTGTAAAACTTTGTTAAGAATAATTCTCATCCTCTTAAAGGATGTTTTAATATCCGTGTCCATGTTTCCCTATTCTTTGAAATGGATTCCATTAATACCTAGAAAATCATGAATTTGATTACTCATATTATATTCATAATTCCCCTAACCCAATCTAAATATTATTATTCTATATTGTTTTGAGGATGCAATTTTTCAATAAATCTATGAAAGGGGGTTTTCACCAACTTCATATTCAAATATTTTTCTTCAAATCTACACATACTCAAGATAAAACATTATGACACATTAAATTATCCATTATTATTTTATTTTTTAATTATCAATTTTTATAATGACAATTACTTCACCTTTTTTGAAAATGAAATTTAAAAATGACTATAAACATTGTCTTTTATAATAACAGTTTTTTAATCTCCTTTGTATTTTTATTTCCTATTTACAGATTAATTTCTAAAAAAAATTCGGCTCATAGGAAATGTTTTTTTATTTACCCTGTGATTTAGCTGATCACATTTTCATTTTTAGAGAATTTAACTCATGATATCAAACAACCCCAATACTTAATCTCGTATGTGGTACTATTTGAAGAATTAATTTTTAATGGTGTTTTTTCATCTATGACATCATTCTTGTATATTTATTTTATTAACTAGAATTAATTTAATTTTCAACGATCAACATTATTTCACTAGATGGTTACTGGACACATTTTTTTGTAAATATTCATGAAACTCATTTCCTTCTAAGTATAATATTACATTAAATAAATTCAAAATGTTTCATATATGAAAAAATTATGGTTAAAAATAATATAATGAGATGGGTGAATCCATTATTTTATATCCCATTAATTCATTGGGTAAAAATTTATATCTCATGATATGTTCTATATGAGATTAACGATTGAAAAAAATCCACCATGGTAATTTTTTCACAATGTATTGATGATCTTGGGAGTGAACCCTGACTTATGTAAATGATTTCTGAAATTATATAATGTCCATAATTGTATGATTCAAGGATCCATTGATATAAACAATGATGTCTAATTTTTCATGATATTATTATTGGATCAACATCCATGTGTCATTAGATATTAATTGTATTTTTTATTATTTCATTCATTGCATATATTCTCATCCCTATATTCTTATCTTATAACCACTGATTAAATTTAACTTTTATCAATTAGGCTTAATCTTATTGAGAGTTTGATCTCACCACTTCTTATGATTCCTTTTCCACATGTAATGAAAGAATGTAATATATTTGGAATGTCTATATGATTAACATCTATAGATAATTAGTAGGAGATTTGGAATAATTATTATTGATTATGTATTCACTTATATAGTTGGGAAAATTATATTAGTTCATAAAGAAATCATTTTTTTAGTTAATGTTTTATACTAATTCTTTAAAACTCTAAACCATAAATAAATTGGGTATTTATTGAAATTATGTATTATGTTCGAGTATCTTAATTGGATTATCATGTTGACCAAGCAATTTTGTTGGTATCGTTGTACAGTTGATATAAATTTTGTGGGTTGGATATTAATTTTAGAAATTTTAACAGTAGATATGATATGATTGATCATAATTTAAAAGAAATAGATACACCATTAGGTTAGTTGTTTTAATATATTTTATTTAAGTGGATATGATGACAAAAAATTAGTGAAACTTCAACAGATGTTTATAAGAATTATATAATATCATAGAATTCTATAAAGGTTTTCGTATACTGTTTTCATATAAATAAAATATCAATTTTACCACAACATGAAGATAATGTAATTTTTTAATATATAACTTGAGGTAAGTAACTCAAATGTGTGGATTTGGTATTAATTTAATCTTCACCTTGTTCATTAAAAAGAGCATGAACAGAACTCCTATTTTTACACTTTCGGGGGATATGTTTTGGAAAGTCATATTCACTTTAAAAACCAATATAATGGATTTATTACCATTTTATTTTAATGTATTAGTTTAATAAATACATGAAAACTCAATTTTATGTTTACTAGGACTAATTAATAATGATATAGGTGGATTTAAAAGAGATATAGGTTGATGTAAAAGAATATTAGGTTAATTTTATAGTACCATAATGTAATACATCCTGAAGTAACATTTTAACAAGTATCTTTATGATAATAATGTTATCTCATTATTTATTATCCACTCGTAATAATATATTATTGTTATAGTAATCACTAGAAATAGAAGAAATGATTGTTAAGATGTATAATAACTATATTACCTTAATGTAAACCCCATTAGAATAAATGATTGTGTGAGAAACATTATTATTATGTCAAACTATATCTTGTAAAATAAGATTAAAAATGTGATCATAGATGAAGTCAAAAATACACAAAATATAATAATTATTGTGTCCCAGAGTGTTAATTTGATAATTATAATGAAGAATAGAATAATCAATTCTTTACATGCTAGAAATGTATAAAGAATAATGGGTTAAATTTCCACAGAAGATAATTGATGTTCTATAATGATGGATTTTAATAATATAAAATTTAATATGTAATAGAAAGAGGGAATTTTATAATATATATTATTTAATTTAATATAAAGTGGAAAATCAGAAAATTATTTTCATAATATAAGGGTTAATATCGAAAATAGGCACCAATAATCATATAAAAAGTAGAATAAAGAAATTCCTATGTGATAACTACTATTGAAGTAGAAAGTTATTTTTCACTTTATTTGTGTATATATTATGTGGTGTATAATTAATCATATAACATATTGAAATATTAATATTTAATTTTCTTGGATGATTATTTTATCTATATTAAAATAATTTTATTCATTGATTATGGATAATACTTCTTATTGGGTTTCTATTATGAATGAGTAAGAAATTATTATAATGGACTCATATTAAAATGATTATATGTAAATATCACTTCATATACATAATCATCCCCTGATCAACAACCTGGTTATATCTAATTAGGAGCTACCAATTTAAATAACTTTCATAATATGAGTGTTAAAATTGTCTAGACTTAGTTGGATTAGAATTATAAAATGTCGTGAAGTTATTTTTCATTAAGTATTTTCCTTGAAATATTATATTAATATCTTTTTCAATACAATAAATTTAACAAAAAAATTGTATATCTATGATAATATTTTTCCATTTTAGGGTAGCTACTAAATTATCATTTATAAAACGAAGTAACATATTTTGAAATCAATGGAGGAATGAAATAATATTTCATTACAAAAGATTTTAGTATGTAGAACCATTTTCACTGATAATAAATGAATTATGTATATTATTTTTTCTCCAGACCAATCCTATGTAAATATTGTATAATTATGGTATGAGAGAAAAAAAATTTAAAAAAATTATACCTCAAGGAAATTATTAGGAGATCATTGTTTTTGGAATCAGCACCCTTGATAGACACTGGAGAAGACCTTTTTATTAGATCATAAATAAAGAGATTTTAGAGACATGTAAATTGAAACAATATAATATAAATGTTCAATTATTATTTTAATATGTTATTTATCATATGTAAAATTCAAATTTAACATTTTGACTTTAAAAAAAGTAATTAATATTAAAATTGTTTCATTTTTATTTTATATGTAAAATATAAAATTATAAATTTTGGTATCTAAATGACCTTAAAGAAATTTAATTTTTATATTTATAATATAATAATTAGTTATGTATAAATTAATGATATTTTTATTAATGAATTTTTAAGGGATTACAGAAAAATACCAATACTTCTAAGACTGACATGTTTCTGGCACCATCATCAATAAAAAATTACATGAATATTAATTTTCAAAACAATTATATATATATATTTTTTTTAAGTAAAATAGATCACTAAAATTAATATTATATATATATATAATGTATGTATATCATTTTGGAAACATAAGTAATATGTTACCCAAAAGATAATTTATTTGATTCGATTCAAAAATATGTTTTTATCACTTATAGAAATCAAATCAAACAATAAGGACTTAATATTTTACCTAAAAATGATAATAATTTGAAAAAATATCAATTTTATTTTTGGGAATAAAATATGATTATTGTGATAAAATTTAATGACCTAGATAATGGATAAACTACTATATTCAAAGAATTATTTTCAGAATATTTTAATTATTATTTAATTAATTATATTTATAAATTCTATAAAAGAATTATAATATAATTTTTTAACCTAAATATAATTATTTTAACACTCATTCATTTAGTAATCAATTAAAAATTTAATTGAAAACACTTAATTGTGAAAACATCATTTTTCTACCAAAAAAATCATTATATATAAAGTGTTCTAATGTAATAATTTTTCTATCCAATTTGGAAATTATATTAGGTTTAAAATGTAATAATGTTTAGTTTTATAATTTCAATATTTTAAATTACATTTTATTTTACATTTTTATAAAAACCTACGTTAGTTGTGTAATAATTAGTAACCGAGATAAAAAAATAATGAACAAAAAGGTAAAACACACAAGAAAGAATGACTTCAATCATGTTGATCATTTTTGAATTCTTATATAAGGATTTATAAACCATATATCTCCCACACTAACATATTTTGAAATTTACGAGTCATTGAAAGATGAATAATGTTATGATATCATAGAAAAGTAAAGGGTTATTCACCAAAGTACTTGTTTAAACACATATTAAAGAGTACACTTCCACAAATTCATTCCCCACTTATATAAAAATATAACTTTAATATCTATAAATTTTCTCCTAATGTAATTGCATATTATGTTATAAATCACCAGGTCTCAATTATTTATCATATTCCTTTTACATCCAAGTAAATATTTAAGGGATTGTTCCTGGTACCAAAGTGAGTATTACATTCTCTACACATTTTCATCTAATCTTTTTAGTATAAAACTACCAATAAAAATGTAATATTATTTACTCAATATGATTATTATTCCAAAGGGTTATATTATTTATTGAACATATAATTAAAATACCATCAATTTTCTATAAATTTACAAAAATAAGGGAGAATCGATTCAATTCCAACACAAAATAATAAAAATAAATATAATAAATAAATAAATAAGGATTATAAATGGATAATATTGAGTTAAATATAGAATACTATTATTGTAACGAAGTTATATACTAATATTAATATGTTTTTTTCATGAAATTTTTTTCAAGAACAAAAAGAATTAGGAACTAGGTAAAGGTTTATACTGACTCAATTTTATACATTGGGTTACAAACATTCCTATTATAATTTTTTATTCCATTATTGATTTTTAATACCTTATAAATACTTCATATTTAATTTGATAATCATTTTCTATGGTTTTACAATAATTCATTATAACCCCATTATAATGTCAATTCACACATAAAGTACTAGTTTATATGGAAGTGTTTCTAAATTCAATGTTCACCCACATGAGACTAATTTGTTATTATACATAATCAGTATACATTTTAATGGTGTATATACCACCGTTTAATATTTCATAATCATTATTCACTTATATTTGATGATGTAAGAAGTTCAATTCAATTTTATTTCTCTTACATGGGTTTGAAGTTAATATTTAAAAATTGGTTAAGTTTCCCCTCTCTACATTTTTTAATTGATTCAAATTTAGATAATATGAACAAATATTATTTTAAATGTATAAAATAAAGCCTATTTAAATTTAATAACATAAATTATTGTGTATCATTTAAAATTATCACCGATTCATGGTCTTCCATTCTTCATAATTTCATTGATATATTACTTAAAACATAAGGTCTTTTTAACATGACTATATTTCTTATGATATAATAGTTTTCACTAATATTAATCATTAATATAAATTTTATAAACCAATAATATCATTTTTAATCACATTTTTTTCAAAATAATTCAAAATGATGAATTATATTCCATCTAGTAAATGCAACTATGTTAAGAATAATTCTGATATTCCAAAATAAAAGTATATTATAAATGATAATGTTATATAGACACATACAATGTTTTATAATAATGTTAGTAGTAGAAACAATATTTAAAATAATATTCCAATCATAAATATAATTACCCCATTTCAAAAAATATATTTTTATTGATTTCGTGTTCTTAGTTTTCAATAATGGTACAAGATGGGTTTTCCATCCACTTCATAATCAATGGGTACTTTATACTCTAAACTTCATCAAGTCAATATTTTATATCATATTAAATACTCCATTATTTTGGTTTATTTTTTAAAAAATTATTATAATGTATTTCAGTTTATATTTTTAAAAAATATAACTTGAAAATGACCCATAAAATTGTCATTTATGGAAATGTTAAAAGTATTTTCTAAAAACACATTCACATTTTCCAACAATAAACATTTTCATTTTCAAAATAAAAACCCAAAGGCACTTCTGTTTAATTATTTACCACGTAATTTTACTAGAAATATTTTTTATGAATTAATATCATGGTATTAGATAAAAGAAATTATTATTCTCTTATGTGGTACTATATGAAGAATTATATTTCCAAGGTTGTTTTTTCATCTATTAAATCATCCTCCATATTTTTTTATTAATTTGCGATATGATACTTTCCAACAATCCAAATTATTTATATGGATGGACTATAGTAATGTTTTTGGATATTATTATGAATCCCATTTCTTTTTTTAGTATTTATTTGATGAAATTTGGAATATTTTCTATAAGGAACTCTTATTAAGGAACTAAATTGGATTTTATAGGTGTTCCCAGAATTAAATAACCCCCAATTAAATTGGGTAAAGAGTTATATATCATGAAATATTGATTTTTGGATTAGGTATTGAACCTATTGTATCATGATACATTTTTTTATGTGATGATGGTCTTCATTGTGAACCTTAGATTATGTTTATGATCTTATGTATTTTACTATTGTCGCAATATCAAGATTAATGATCCATTGATATTTTTTTCCTTATTTTTAACTATCACTCTAATATTCTAAACCCACAATCCATGTGTTATTAATTTTGAATTATATATTTGTCCTTCTAGTTAAATTATTACATTTTTAGCCCATATGTGTACCTTAAGTCACATTCGATAACTGATTATTATTACCCATGCATTCCTATACTGGTAATTTGATCTCACACATTATTATGTTTCTTTTATAGGAGGTTATAAATAATTTAATATGCAAGGTATATCAAAACTATTATCCTTTACAGAAAACTCAAGGGATATTTTTTTAAAAATTGATGGAATAAAAAGTCATATATATATAGGAGATTTTGTATCATTTGAGAAAGACTTGATATTTCATTGTTTGGTTTTTCCTTATTTAATTAAAACTAAAAACATAAATTATATAGGTTATTTATTGTAATGAAATATTTTCTTTAATTCATGTAATTTGATGGTTACATCCTCAGGGTGTTGTATCCATGGATCTCTTAGTCTATTTAACTTGATTTTTATCCTATTTTTGGATATTAGTTCTATTATTGGGTGTTAGAGTCTCAAATAAATGGGTTGAAACTCCTAATCTACACTATTTTTATTTTTTACATTTTAAACTCTAAAAAATTCTATATGTGGTGATTTAGAATTAATATAAAATGTGTACATTGATAAATTATAGTGTTATTATAAATATATACTTAATATTTCATTAGTGTTTTTCTTCTATTTCAGAAGAGTCATACTTACCATTAGAATTTTCTTACCATTTTTTACTCTAAATAAGTTTCAACTTTGTTTAAAACCTATATTTTCATTATGTTATTTTGGTGTTGATGTTTTTCATGGTAGTTATAGGGATGTATGGTTGTTTTATATGATTCATTTTTTTTATAAATTTTTGGGCCAGTGTTTCAATACAAATAAATATTGTTGGAATAATGGTAAAAATATATTTGATGGTTCTACTATTTTGAATAGAATTAAATAATGTTTTATATTTATTTACAAACTATTATTTAAATTAATTGGCCTATTAAGGTTATAATTAAACTATAGGAATTGTTTTTCACAATGAGATTAAAATGGATTAATAGGGTTATAAGGCAATGGTTGAAGTGGTTAATTGATTTATATTCTAAAATTTACAAGGTGAATATAAACTTTTAATACTATTATTATATCATTTAATTTATATTGGGGCTTGAATTTCATTTATAATCACACTATCATTCTTATATATTATATATTATGATAAATGTGTTGAATCGATTATAATATTCAAGTGAAAACCTACTGTTGGGAGAGGTGGTTTTGTGTCCATGAATGTAATATATCAATTTTTTTATACATTATTGATTGTAAATAAATACAAATTAAATTTTTATTTTGACATATTTATTTTAATTTAGAACATTTAAATTGATTATGTTTATCAAATATATAATAGTGGGTTTCAAATTTTTTGATAGGGACATCACTTTTAAAACATATTCAAATATTTAGTTATTAAATTTCATAGATTTCAATCAAATCATACATTAAAACACATAAAATAATTAATTTATTTTACAATGCACAAGAATCATTTACATTATCTTAGTGATATCTCAAATGAAATATTTTAATAACCCATAAAATGAAATCCTTTTCCATTTACATAGAGAAAATGTTTTCGAAGGTAAGCTAGTTTGAGGAAAAATTGTTTATCTATCATGCCCCATGGTCATTTTGATGGACTATGGAAGAGGTGTGGAGAACTAGTGTTTCAACATAAACCGTAACTTGGATCATATAATTATTTTATAACATTATTTGGATATATAATTCTTTTTTTATTTTGTTTTATATAATTATCATGGAAGTTGATTTATTTATATTGTTGTTTCATATATATTATGGTAATTATTGATCAATTCAAAAATTGTAATTGTTTTAATTTTTTAAATAATTCAATGTATTTTTAAATGTACATTGTGAGACTATTTTAATTTAATAATAATGTATGATTTACTATAAGAATAAAATAATTAAATTTACATTATGTTACATATTTATAATTTGGATAAACCATTAATTTTTAACATAGTGTTAAATACATATATTTAGAAGATCAGTTGTATTTTATTTTATCTACCCCCAATGGTTTCAAACTAACATGAGAAATATTGTCTAGAATTTAGTGATCTGGTGTTATTCCTATGGTTATATGATATTCATGTAATGACTTTGGATAATGTACCAGGGTATTTTTTTACACTAATAATTGAATAAAAAATAATTATAAATTGATCTAGTGAACCCTTGATGGATATATGGCTGTAATATTTAAATATATTGTTCATGAGAATAGTAAATACCCTTATTTAGTTAGTGAATTATGTTATGTTGATCAATCAAAAATTATCCCTATCCAATGCAATTATTCAAAAATTATTATGAAAACTCATCTGACATATAATTGATATAAATCAAAAATGTCCATGATAGAGGGGCACTTTTATTTTCCAATGGTTAAATAAGATTTTTATTGGTTTCATTATTTATCCTTTTTTTATCCCACACATCATTTAAGAACTCATTTCTCACCATCAATCAAATATACCACTAACACAATGAATTTCATCATCCTTATTAGTATTAATAATGAGTGATTTTTAACTCGTTTGGGTGTATCAATTCAACTTTAATTTCGTGAATATTGAACAAATCATTCTCATATGAATTTCCATAAAAACCTATGAAATTATTTCTCTTTTCTCTTTTATATATCCCTAAATAATTAATGATCCATGATCCTCCCTCCCTTATAGAGAAAAATATATCTTCTATTTACCTCATGAAAATCACCAGATTTCTCTCTAGATAAGACTTTTATTATCTTTATTAAGTGGGAAAAAATAATCAAACACAATCATTATAACCGAGTCAATATATATAAGTTATTTACAAAATTTACCTTCTAAAATTAATAAAATATAAATTAGTAATATGATGATTCGACACTATCACGGTGTGACTACCACTATATTGGTGTGATATATAATTATATTATAATGGCATATTTGAACTCATGATCATAAATCACATGAAAAAAAATTACAATTTGTAAATAATATTCATTAAATTCGTTTTCTCACACCTACAAAAAATTTCATACCTTTAATTTCAGTATTCTCCATTTACATTCACAATACAACATGACCTACATCATCACAGAGTTATATCCTATACACCGAATTTTTTTTCCTATTCTTATCAATATTCCATGATGTGGAACTCCACAACAATTTACAAACCAATAAAAATAGAATCATAAAAATCATCTTCATTCCCTGGATATATCCCCCACTAAATGAGAACTACTTCACCAGAAAATAATAAATGAAAAAAACACAAAATAATATTTGTACTATCTCATGTGTTATTCAGTATTACTAGAACAAATACTATGAAACCATGAATATTAAAATATTTTTATCTTAAATTTCCCTCTATATCATTATGTAGACTCTCACAAAGTGGTTCAAAATTTATCCCCATTTTGATATAACCATTTCTCGAATATCTATCTTATGAAATTGTTTCACCTTATCCATTTTCCCACTGTCTCGAAGAATCTATTCCTACTTATGCGATCCAAAATTTTATTTTTATTATTATTATATTGAAAAAAACCCATAATAAAATTTCATTCAATGTTATTAATTTATTTTCTATTTTTTTATAAATATGGAATTTATTTTAAAAATTCCATAAATATTGATTAATAGTGTTTTATTTAAATTGTTGATTTGTTGTCAATCAATAATTTTAGTTTTATTAATGGAATTTAACTATATTCAGGTTATTTTACTATTTATTTTATTTTTTATTAAGTTTTTAATTAATATTATAATTTTCACCCTAAAAATGTAGTTATTATTTTCCATGATCAACCACACATTCCTCTAACTAATCAAATGAATTGAGCCTAAGTAATATTTCCATTCAAGAGGCTATACTAGAATATTTTTATGTACTATAGTCACAACACACAAGTGACAACATGAACTCACTAAATGACTCTGTGACTAATTACATACCATAAATATTTCAACCAACTATGATCCTATGATTCTAACTCAAGGTGAATGTACCACACTACCTCTTGGTGTTTAGTCATTGCATTTACCAAAGGATGAAAAGTTATGTCACACCATAAATATTTAACCACTAGGGAAATGAACAGTGGCCACAAATCATAGTAAAAATTGAATCCATTAATGAAATGTTATTATTAATTAATTTTTTAATTCATATTAATATTAAATAGTTATATATTACATATTTGTTCATTATAATAATATTATTTTATTTTCAACTAAAAAGTTGAATTGTTTAATTATTACTAATATTTTAATTTATTATATAGTTCTTTATAAAAGTTTTATCTAAAAATATATAATTTTAATATGAAAAAAATATATCATTATTAACATTATAATCATAAAATTATTTTACAGTTATTTTTATATAATATTCAAAAATGATTTATTATTCGATGAATAGGAAAAATCACAAATTTTTTTTAAAATTACCTTTTTATTTTGTGAATTTATAATGTTTTCTTTTTTTATTAAAATGATTTCAATGTAAAATTAGTTCAGTTATAATTATAATAATTTGAATATGGTATTTTGAATAAATTTTATATGTTATTCTAGGATAATAAATATTTTAAATTAGGATGAAATTATTTCTAGAACAATAATTTTCCTTGCATTTGGAAGGTTTAATTTTAAATTATATTCCATAATATTTAAGAATTTAATTTGATAAAATATATTCAATATTTGGAATTAAAATAGTATATATTGTGTAATAAGATCAACATAACATTTTCTACAATGAATAGTAAAAATGATAAAGAAATGTTTAGTAAAATTCATGGTAAAATAGGTATACAGGGGGTGGGGAGGGGGGTTAAACATAAGTTATAAGGGTTAAAATGACCAATAAAAATGTATAAATTCTATCTTGTGGGTATATTTTTATATATAACATCGAATATTTAGAAATGGTGTATTTTGAGATATTTATTTGTAGTGGTACTTTAATATATTTTAAATTTTTTTAAAACTCAATTTTATTCCTGTCCCCCACCCATTAAAGGACACAATATATCCTCTTTTACTCACACATAAAAAACATTTTGTCATATAAAATCCTTTATCCAATCCCTTCCTTAAAATGTTCATCACATTCTAGTGTCCATTTTTGGATTATAAAAATAACATATGAATGAATTAGGTATAAACCTAAATAGGTATTCGGAAGAAGTGGTATAGTTCATAGAAACATTTTAACTTTATTTACTATATTACCCCCTTCAAATTTAATTAAAAATTTATTAAATAAGAAAATAAATATCTTCCTTATATTTATATGTTTTAATTTTGATTTAATAACCTATATCTATTTCTTTCTTTATTTTAAATGATAAATCAAGAAATCATTCATTTGTTTAGAGGGTTACTTCCCCACAAACTGATATAAATAGTATTTGATAACTACATCTCACATATTGTAATAATGGTGGATTTAATGTATATAAGTTATATTCATGATATACATATCATTAAAAAAATATAAAATATCTTTTACATTTTTAGCTTTCTATCAAATGAAAAATGAAAAAGGTATTCATGTTTATGTGTCGATTTCCACATCCACAAAGTGATATTAATAATTTTTAATGACCACATCACATTAATGGTATATAAAATTATACATATTGAAATAATAGTATATTTATGGTATAATACAAATTGTTTAAGGATAAAATAATACATATCCTCCATATACCATGTTCAATGAAATTTGAAAATGTTACTAATGACTTCCAATGAGCCACTATCTCTATGATTGTAACATAGTTCATTATTCATAGTTCTCATTCATCATTTTTTTCTTAATGAATATAGATTAATGACTTTTTTTCCATTTCCTTCATAATAAATTCATTTTAGACATATGAATCAATAATTTTCTAAACGTCTAATGTGAACATATTTAAATAACCTTTTTTTATAAAAAATGATATTAATTAAATTAAAATATATAAAATACATGATAAAGGTTCACTGGAATGTAGATATTTAACTAATATTTATTTATACCAAATATAAATAACCTAAGTTTTTAATCAGACTCAAGGTAAGGGAATCATTAAAATAAAAACCAATTTTAATTATTTTATAGGACTACTTTCTAAATATTTTTATTGTACATCCATATTACAAAATTATTTAAGGTTTTTATTTATTTGGGAATAATGTAATTTCAAAGAAAATTTTATTTCATTTTTTTACATTCATTATATGTATTTCAAATAGAATAATTTTCACATTTTGTAAGGAATATTTCGACTGTATTTATAAAAGGTAAATGGAATATTCTAATTTAACATATAAGGAACCGTCTGATTTTTATATCTTAATATACATTATTTGATGTTTTTATACCTTAATAATATTTCAGGTTTTCTTTAAATAAAACTCTCATACGCATGTATGGGATTTTTTGTTTTCAAAATATTATTTTGAACAAAAGATATATATATCAATATCCCAAATATTATTACTTATGGGTCAAAAGGGATACTGTTTATAATTATAACGATAAAGAATAAATATTTAATGTGTTTATTCATGATATATTACATGGATAATTCTTATTTTTTTAAGGGTTATACTAATATAGATATGATGACGGGTGATACCAATATATCTCTCCACCACATTGGTTATTGAATATGTTCTCTAGAGATTTATGATAGAATTTTACTGTATTTTTTTTACACTTGTAATGGTTATTGTAACTATTATATAAACATAATTTCCAAGAATCCAATATTAATTATTAAATATTTATAATGTTTATTAATGGAATTTTTTTAAATTAAAATATAAGGATAAAAATATTTTTTAAAATAATGAACATTCCCATTAAGTATAAACTGTTTTGTTTTTAGAAAAAAGTTTTGGAATGGTTATCATGTTTTATAAGAAAGCCATATGATTATTATTTTTCCATTATTTAATATTATAATTTGATTCATCAAAATATTTGGGTATTAAAACTGATGTCATGTGTATGTGAATTATTAATTTTTCTCAATGTTTATTTTAATATTTTAAAACAAAAATTTATGATTACATGGTTTTTTATTTGACTAACATGTTTTTTTCTTCGATTTTATACATCAATTACTGACATATATATTCTCATATTATGTTTCGAATTAGTTTTCACAAGGATAATGGTTTATTTGGAACACTATAAATTTCTATCATTGAATTATAGTGATTCAAATTAAATTAAAAGACATGTTTTAATGGGATAATATTTTAGATTTAGGTATCCTAATTTTTTGGATAAATGGATATTGTTTGCAATTGTCCCCTTTATATTAAAACAGAGAAATATGTTTGTTTATTCTCAAATTACCCAATATTATAAATATAAATATTCCCAAAAAAAATGAATGAATATGAAACCATTATTTTGAATCCTGTAATTATGGGCTGAAAAGGTACATGTCATTATTAATTGTATCAATGGAAAATTTTATATAAATTTGGATATTAAAATTTTTTTAGGTTATGGTAAAATAATAATAATGTATACCACTTTAATTTAATATGTTTATTTTTCTCATCTAATAAAAGTCATAGAAATTACATATTTAAGTTTTTGTGATGGGATTTTTTGGTCATTAGTCATAATTTTGAATACTTTTTTGAAAAGTTCTTGTGGTACATATATCAAATATGTTTAACATCTACTTTAATGAAACATTTATTGGGGAAATAATGATTTTATATATCATGGATATAGTTTAACGTTATTGATAACCATTAGGTTCAAAATGACCTTTGATTTGGATGTAATTATTTTAAATTGGGGTAAATTTTCATTATATTTGTGGAACAAAAGTTTTTTAATATATATAACAATGGGATTGAAAATTGATTTCATGCTTATGTGATTAATTGTTTTTTTTCATAATTTCAATATTTTAGAATCATTTTTTGATTATAGAAAATGGGAATACATTATAATAAATAGGATATTATTTAAGGAATAAATGATCAATTATATTTTGTATGTTTATATATTTTTATTTTGACAATACTTTAAATAATGTTTTTTATTTACCTATTTTTATATTTTTGAGATCATATGATTAATGAATATATTTTTTTGATATTTCACTACTGGATTGGTTGATATTATTTTGAGATAAATTTTATTTTTATTATAGAATAATATATGATCATTAAAATTATTGGTTTTCAATTTAGTTTGGAAATATTTTGATGATTTGTTATTTTAGTTATTTATAGTTTTCTTTAAGCTTAACTACATGTTTTATATGTTAATCATTTGGATATTAATGTAGTATTTATTCGTATTAGAATTTATGTTATCAAATGCTCACCATTTTTTAGAATTATTTCTAAATACATAAGTAATGAGTAATTATCCTTTTATAGATAATGTGATTAGTTGTAAGTTTATTTTGGTCTGTCAAGAAAAAAATTATCTAAAATAATATTTTCACATAATATTATATGTGGTAGAAGTGTAAAATAACTGAATCACAACCAGTGGATCAAATTGTTCTTAAGAAATGGACTAAAAAAATTATGTATACTTTATAATGATCTGAATCCTGATAAAAATGGAACCCAAAAATCACTGAAAGGATCTAGAAATAATTTTTTTTTCATTCATGAACATTTGTTATTAGTTGATGGTCTCCCTTTTTTACCAAAATGTTTTATGTTATCTCATAAATGGATATGTTTAAAAGGTACATTTATTCACTTCATTATAATGTTATCCTTGGGTAGAAACTAATTTTTTTTATCAAGATGAAATTTTAATTTTAATTTCTATATTTTCTAAAATAAATTTTATTAACCCTTCTTATGTTGTGAGTTTTCATTATAGGTATTTTCAAATTTTGAATCCATATTTACCGATCTCTAGATTAATTTATGAGAGAGAAATTTTAAAAAGGGTATAAATTTAACAATATTGATATTGTTAATAGTAAATAATTTTCATCTATTATTGATATTAATTAATTATATTTTATATATTTACATTAATTAACTGATATTTTAATAATTTTTCAATCAATAAACTAATGGTTTATTTCATTAAAATTTTAATTTTATGTATTATATTGTTTTATTTAAAATAATTATTTTATAATATTGAATTTTAATTTCAAAAAATTATATTTTTCTTTTCATATGAACATGTCAATATTCTCTTCAGTTTTTTTATGATAACTTATGAAAAGATTTATTTTTTATGAATAATGAAAAAACTTATTTATTTGAAAATTTTTATTTCCTTTATGGTATTTAAAACGATATTTTTATTTAATAATTTACTAATGTATAGTTAGTTCATTAATATTTTTTTTATTCTAGTTATCATATTTTCCATTTGTTTTATAATTTATTTGATTATAAAAAACATGTTATATATTAGAATTTATTTTCTGGAAAACCGAACTTTATCATGTTTTTTGGTTAAATTTTAAAATAAATTTATCCACTTAAATTAATTGACTTATATTTATATAATTAAATATATTGAATAGTAATAATTTATAATAATTAATAATTTATCATTAAATTTTTATCATAATCAATTGAAAAAATTGAAAAATATCAGTTAACACGGTTATGAATAAAAAAGGATAATCAAGGATTAATCATAAGTTATAAAGGGTTAAATTACCTATAAAATATTAAAAATTATATTTGATTTACATATTTGTACCTCAAATTATTTAATAATTGTAACTGGTCTATTTTGGATGCATTTTTCATGAGTAATATTTGTTTTTTTTTGTTTTTTTCAAATTTCCTTGGGTTTCCCCTCCAATATTAATTGAATAAAACCCCTTATAATATGTTCTCCACACTCAAAATCCATTTTCTTCTACAAATAACTAACCAAAAAATATTTATTAAATCCCTCCCCTTGCTTTATAGTACAAATTACGATCATAAAACCATCATAGCGGGTCTTAGCTGTAATCCTATATAGCCTTTCAGAAGATAAGGTAAAGTTCATAACATATAATTTTAATTTTTTTATAAATTACTTAAATATTTTTTTAATCAATATGAAATAATAAAAAAATTTGGTTAAAAATATATTTAAATTTTTGTGTTAATTTTATAACCCACTATGTAAAATATTGTATCATAGGTCATATTTCATAACAATCTATCATGGTAGGAATTAAAAGAATAATTAATGTGTTAAACTGACTATATTCCCATTATTATTATTATAATGATAATTCAATATTTACTTTCATGACCATAGTCCATATACCAATGTAATTATGAGAAAATGTCATTTATCTCATCGAAACATCTGAGATTAACTTAATTGATTATGTAATTGAATAAATCTTGGTAATAAATAATAAAAAAGGAGTAATAAAAATGAAAATTATTTTTAATAAAGTAAATAACTAATATTTGTTTAATAATAAGGATGATAATGAATATATATTATGAGTTAGATTCTAGGTTGGTGATTCTTTACATTAAAACATCATTTTGAATATTTAAAATATTTATTTTTAAACTCTTTTTGTTCCACATAAATATTCAAAAAAAATCATTTGTGGGTATATTTGTAACATCCCAGGTAAATAAAAAATAATATATTTTCCATCTTATTAATATTTTGTAATTAATATTTATTTTACTTTAAAGATGACTCTATGTTCGATGGAATACATGATACCCAAAAATAGGTCGCATTGAAATCTTACATTGCACACAAATAAAATAATAATAATATTTTTAATGGTAGTTAACTCCAAGATATTTTACTAGGGGGAATGAATATAACTTACAGCAATATAATGATACATGTTTGTTAATTGTTTTTACATTTATCCAATAAAAGTCTGAGGCTTAAAATTTGAATGAATCCAATTTTAAGAAAAAAACTCTAATATTCATTAAAAGGCCAATTTACTACCTTTTAAAGGATAAGCATTTTTAAATATAGTTTTGGACACTTTTATACATTCTATTTGAAAAAATAGAATTTGTTTAGAATCAGTGACATAAAAATTTACTTTGGAATAAATGTTTTTATATTTCTGATAAAAATAATTTTTAATGAATAATGATAAATATTGTATTTTAATTTAAAACTACCATAAAATATAATTTATTTATAAGTATATATGATCTTTTTAATTGGTTTTAAAGTGTAATAATATTACTTTTTAAATATTTAATCTAATTATGGACATTTGAAGTAATGTCACTTTGAAATTGGACAAAAATAAGTGTCAATGTTTTGATAATTATTTTTTAACAAAAACAAACGTTTTTTTTGATAGTTGGAATAAATTTTATATGAATTACTACAACTTTGGTGTTTTGAATTTGGGAAAATGGAATACTTTTTGGGAATAATGAGTTCCAAATTGTGTAAATATGTAACTTTTTTAGACATTATGAATGTTTACTTCAGTAAAAAAATTACTATGGTTAAAGGGTAAAAATGTTAAATAGGGGTAAAAAATTATATTATAATAATATTAAATTACCCTAAAATGTGTCATAATCCTATTGGTTGATACTTTTACAACCATGGGAATCCTTGGGTCGATTTCATGACCACATGGTGCCACTTGGTAGTGATAGGGACACATTATATTAAATAACTTAAAGTAAAGAAAAAAAATGACATACAAAATATCTTTTAGTAAATCAATTTTTACATGGGGTTATATAAATTTTCTTTTAAACGATAAAACGATAAAAATATTTCATAAATCCTAGTTTTTTTATAATTTTTGGACACCAAATAAATAAAATTATTTATGAAACAATAATGATGCATTGTTTACCTCATTTATGAATGATTTAAATAAATTGGATTTTAAATAGTAAAACAATATCTCAATCCTATCAAATTCTAAATAGATGATTTTATTTTGAACATGAGTCATCTTATCATTGATTTTATAGATATTTTATCCTTTTTTAATTGATGATATGTTTATAATAATATAATTATTTTAAACTTTTTTAAAGAGCCCCTCCTCCCCCTTATAAAAGGACACAACTTCTAACCCATTCCACACACCTCTCAAACCCCACGGCTTGTCCAAAATCTGACGAAATAATCTCCCAACCTCCTTATCCTCCTCCTAAAATGATTACCTTAGGTTGAATTCACTTCAATTATTCTTTTTGGTTCAATCCAAAGTGATTTTCCCGATTTAATTGTAATGTCTTCTTTTAATATCTTTCTTTTATATTACTTCTTCCACACCCTAAAATCTTTTTAACCACTTTTTTATAATAAAAACTGTATCCTAAATATACTAGTTTTTTTATTGGATTTATTCAACCTACAATTACACACACCTTGATCTAATGGATACAATCTTATTGTTTCTGTGGATGGTGACCTACTGCCTCACGAAACGATGATTGTTCAAATATCTCCAACCGCCTCTCATGGTGGCCATTATGATGGAACCATATTTATATATGAAATATATTATGTTTATTTTTTCTTGATTCATTTTTATTTTCTATTTTTATCATACCGTTATGGTTTCCATATTGGGTAAATGCGATAATTTCATTTGAGGAAGTGCATAATACCACCCCCTCAAAGTGATAAGACTCAATCATGCCTAATGTGGGATGTATAAAGGATGGAGTTAATAAAATTATATATTATATTATACCTGAATTTTAATATACCTATTTATAATTATGTTTTCATACCATTAAAATACGAAATATAATTGAATGTAGAGTTCATGCGTACGTACGAATTACCGTCTCCATGAATAGTTCATTTCATTTATTATATCCAAATGTTATGTAAAATTATAAATAAATATATATTAGACATATATGATAAATATGATATCTAATTCATGAATATCATTCTTGATAAAATAGAATTTTGACCACGTGAACAATTTATAATTGTAACAAGTTCATTTTTAACTCAAGTTTCGAACATCGACCAAATGAATGATGTGAACTCAAATAATTAACTAATTATTATAGTAAGGTAGTAAGTGATATAAATGGGATAATATAATAGAAAATGGTTTTTATGAAATTAGAAATTAACAAACATTTATTATTTAGGAAATTAAATAACCAATGGTTCAAGTCGGACACGGGGTAAGGGACTTCGTCTCAATCTCTATTCATTGGTGAATTTTTTGTTTCATAAATGAAATAAATTTATATGGTATATACACACCACTGAATTTTCATTTCAATAAAAAGGGAATCATTTACTACGAGGCATTTTACAAAATGCCAAAAAATAGAATTTCTTAACCTAAGCATTGACGACGACCTTTTCCGCCGCCGCGAGTATTATTTGATTTATGGCTTTCATAACAAGCCGTAATGTTTTTAAAAAGAAAACAAATACCATATACTTATTTACGTGTTATGGTATTGAAAATGGTTTTGATAATGGATTTTATTTATTTCAATATATTTAAATGATATATTCCTATTGAAATGTGGAAATGTTATATTTCCTTTATATTTTTTCTATGTGTTATGACTTCATAATGGTACTTGGACATTTCATGAGTGGTTACGTGATAAACCAAATTACTAGTGGTGCCATGATAAACCAGGATGGGTGGTAATGGTATATCCTCCAATGCATTGGATATGGAAGTCGGTCATATGGATATTTCATTTAGTGATATGTGTGGAAGTTGACTGTATGGTTATTCTATTTATATGTGCATATGTCCAAAGTTACCTTTATATGTTAAGTGTTCTTTATATTAGTATTATGGTTATATTTTGGATAAAAATGGTAGGAAATGATCATTTATTCAAAGGCGATTATTTAATAAATAAATGAGAAGTGTATTAATTATGATAAGGAATTCACGGTTTACTTGTTGTTTTGAAAAACTAACAGTTTTCCTTATTTCTGTATCCCTTACTGAATTTTTTAAGCTCATACTATGTTTTTGAAAATTTTTTCATAGGACATAAAGTGTAACATGGCAAAGGATGGGATAAAGGAATTGCCATGCTGTTTATAAAATGGAACTAGACATACCTCTTTTTTTCAAAGAGTTTTTATTTTTATGAAAAAATTGGATACTCATTAGATGTGTCTACATGTAATATTCATGTTACTATGTTTATGTTATGACCTATTTCTATAAATTTCTAAACCTGAAAAGGCCCTTAATGTGAATTATTAACATCATTCAAGATTATGTAATTTTTTATGTCGGGTCCATATAGTTGGTATCAAAAGTCAGTTTAGATAACTTTAGGTGTCAGAATATTTCTAAATTAATTTATGGTAAGAATTAAATGATATAGAATTTACAGATCTCAGTTTTTTCTTCGCCTAAAATATTTCCATGTTTAGAATAGTTTTCAGCATAGAAAATGGGGCAACTATGTTGTGAAGGCCTACAGAAGAGAAAAACCTTCCAAATTAGAAACCTGAGATGGTCAGAAAGGAAAATAAATAGTTTTTTGTCGCGATGGAATAGTTGAACCATGATATAAACGGTTGAGGAATCTATGCACAAGATCTTCTAGATTAACCATAGAGTAACTTGTCCGTAGTGGAGAATTTCATGTGGCAACACCCCCATCATTCAGAGGATATTCTGATATTATGCTAGATGATGGTGGATTAAAGCACAAGAGAATATTTTTGATGTCATGGGGTGTTCAGAGCATCAAATAGTTACTCTCGATGTTTATTGTTTTTAAGGTGAAGCTGGTTAGTGGTGGTCGATGGTAAAATATATCTTGTATAGTGAGGAGATTGATTCTCTTTATTGGGATGAATTGAATGGTATGATTCGTGAGAAATATTTTTATAAGGTGGTTCATCTTAGGATAAAAAACAATTCTTGTAATTGGGGAAGTATGATGACTCAATGGGTACATATGATGCAAAATTCACTCGACATTTAAGGTATGTTCCAAATTTCTTCTAAGATCTTGATCGTAAGATATGCCGACATTACACAGGACAAAAATAGTGATATCTAAGACCATTAGCTTCTCATGAATTAAAAATCAATGAATAACTTGTTAGATATATCGAGATGGTAGAAATAGTTTTTTTAATTGATCAGGTGTTCTAAGAGAGAAAACAAAAGAAGAGGTCCAGTTGGAAGGAAATGAGAAAAAATTCATCTAATAATCCTGGAGGTAAGAAAATTAAATATCCATCTTGAGAGAAGTGTGGAAAAAAAATTTGGGGAATTTTTATCAATGAATGGAATGTGATTCTGGTGTGGTAAGTCTGGTCATATTGCTCATAACTGTAAGGAAAATGATCTAGTGAAAAATGAAAAACCAACAGTAAGGTGTTTTATATGAAATGAAATGGGTCATTATGGAAATGAGTGTCTAAAGAAGAATTCTACTGAGGGAAATAAGCCAGACTGCTTGTAGAAAGGGGTGGTGAAATCCTTTGCAACTACTTTAGAAGAAGTTGGGCCATTAAATTAAGTAGTATTAGGTACAATGTTTGTTTGTTCAGATTATGCCAATGAGTTTTTTGATTCAGGGTCTACACATACATTCATTTATGAGAAGTTTTCTAGTAAATTTGGAATTCTATATCAAGATATGAATCATGAAATTATGGTAAAAACAATGGGGGAAATGTTGAGAGAGAATGAAAACATACAAACCATATTATCCTTGTGTGCGGAAAAAATATACCTGCAATCCTTATTGTTTTTCCTCTACTAGAGTTTGATGTTATTTTGGGTATGGATTGGCATTCTGATTATCATGCTCTGATTCACTATAGAGATATAGAGATTTATATTCAGAAGGAATTTCATTCTATGCAAAACAATGAACCATTACTTTTGAAAACATATCATGAAGATGAGAAACTAGTAAAAGATTGAAATGAACGTTTCCTTGATCATATTTTTGAAAATAAACGAGCTGTCAAGAAAAATGATGTTCTAGTTGAAAATGAGTATCTTGATTTTTTTCTTTATGAGGTTCCTAGTATTATACTTGATTGGGAAGTCAAATTTATAGTTGACATAGTTATTGATTCTATGCCAAATTCTAAACCCACTTATCGAAATTCTCAAATTGATATTTTAGAGTTAAAAAAGAAATTGCCAGATTTATTAGATAATGGTTTCATTCAACCAAGAACATCACAATAGGGTGATCCTATATTTTTTCTTAAAAAGAAATATGTTACAATGAGACATTTCATTGATCCTAGAGCATTGAATAACATAACTATTAATAATAAGTATCTTTTACCTCATATCGATGATTTGTTTGATCAGCTCTAGGGAGCTCAGTATTTATCAATGATTGAATTGAGTTCCAGGTAATATTAGTTGAAAATATATGAAACACACATTTTGAGGACTGCGTTTTTTACTATATATGACCATTATGAATTTTTAGTGATGCTTTTTGGGATAACCAGTACACCTATTTTATTCATGGATCTTATGAATAGAAAATTCTATGTGTTTTTGGATAATATTGTGGTTGTGTTTAGTGATGATATTTTGGTTTATTCCAAAAGTAAAGAGATAAATTATAGTCATTTAAGGGTTGTACAGCAATCCTTAAAAGAAAAGAAACAGTTTGGGAAATTCAAAAACTTTTAGTTTTGGTTACAACAAATTTCATTCCTTAGTCACATAGTTTAAAAAAATGGCATAACTATTGATCCTACTGAAACAAAAGTTATTGAAAAATGGCCAAGACCCACTAATATAACTGATATCCGTAGTTTTATTAGTTTAGCAGGTTATGACCAGATATTTGTTGAGAATTTTTCACGGTAATCTATTCCAATGACTAAGTTAACATGAAAAGGTGTTATGTTCATTAGGACAAAATAATGTGATGATTGTTCAAAGTAATTGAAATGAAGATTGGTGAATGATCAATTTTGGAATTACCTTCCAATGATGGTGAATTTGTTATCATTAGTGATGCTTATGTTAAAGGACTTGGTTATGACCTTATGCAGAATGATCATGTAACTTCTTATGCTTCACGTCAGTTAAAACCTCATGAGGTAAATTACCCTACCCATGATTTGGAATTTGCTGCTGTTGTTTTTTCTTTAAAAATTTGGTGGCATCATCTTTATAAAGTAAAATGTGAAATATATACTGAGCACAAAATATTGAAGTATATGTTCACTCAGAATAAATTTTACATGATACAGAGGATATGTCTAGAATTAATCATGGATTAGGATTGCACAATCCTTTACCTTTTTGGAATGGAAAATAAAGCGGCTGATGCTTTGAGTTGAAAATGTATTACTACATTAAGCATGCTATATTTGGACTAAGAACCTTTGGTTTTGGATTTGATGTACATTGGCATTGAAGTTGTTGGTGCAAGAAATTCCCCTGTTTGGTTTTAGGTGTTAGTGAAATAATTTCTATTGAAGAGAATAAAGTAAGAATAGAATGAAAAAAATGATTTATAGAAAAAGGTATATTGGGTTTATAAGGATAAGTTTCCTGAATTTAACATTGAAAATGATTGTGTTTTGAGGTTTGGGAAAAGATTAATCATGCCTTGTGATTCAAAATTGATGAATGAGTTGATATGTAAAGCTCATAGTTCTCCATTTTCAAAAATTCTTGGCAGTAGTAAGATGTACATAGATTTTTGGGTGTATTATGGATAGGATGGAATGAAAGGAGATATTGCTGACTTCACTGTGAAGTGTTTGAATTTTCAATAGGTCAAAGAGGAGTGGCAGTTAACGAAATAAATGCTTCAGTCTTTACTAGTTCTAGAGTGGAAAGGGGAAAATGTATCTATGAAAATCATTTTGGGATTACTGAAGACATCTTGAGGTAACAATGTAATATTAGTTATTGTTGCTCGGTTGACTAAATCAGCTCATTTACTTTTTATTCGATATAATTTGTTCTAGATATACCTTCTTTGTTGTATGTTAAAGAGATAGTCAGGTTTCATGGAGTTCCCTTATCCATTTGTATCTGATCGTTATCCCAAGATTACCTCTCACTTTTGGAAAGGCCTTCAGAAGTCATTAGGAACTATATTAAATATTAGTACAGCTTTTCATCCGCAATCAATTGGACAGTCAGAACGAAAAATTTAGACCATGGAGAATAGGTTACAGGCTTACTCGATGGATTAGCAGGGATGATGGGACCAACTTCTTTCGTTGGTTAAATTTTCTTATAATAAAAGTTTCCATTCCAGTATACAGATGGCTCCATTTGAGGCATTATATGGGAAGTGATGTCAAACTCCATATTTTTTTGATGAAGTAAGTGAACATAAGTTGATGGGACTATAATTGGTTGAGGAGATGGAAAAAATAGTTTGGATTGATTCAAAAGAACAATATAATATCTTAGAGCAGGCAGAAAATTTATGTGGATAACTGAAATAAGGATCATTCTTTCGAGGTTGATGATCATGTCATTCCCATAGTTTCACCCATGAAAAGTGTGATGCGTTATAGAGAGAAGGGAAAGATGAGTTTGAGGTTCATTTGACCTTATGAAATCATGGAGAAGGATGTATCAGTTCCATAAAAAGTGGTTTTACCTCCATTTTTATCCCAGGTACACAATGTTATTCATGGTTCAATGATGAGAATGTATATGCCAGATCCATTTTGTGTTTTGATCCTAGAGGTAGTTTAGTTGGAAGAGAGTCTTTCTTATAAAGAATAACCAATTAAGATTCTTGATCGAAGAGATCAAGTGTTGTAGAATAAGGCAATTCATCAGGTAATGGTTTTGTGGAAAAAACATATGGTTTAAGAGGCAACGTGGGAAATTGAAAATGTTATGAGGGATAAATACCCCCACTTATTTGATAAGTCGATACAAACTTCGAGGACGTAATTTCCAAAAGTGGGAACGATGTAACATCTCAGGTAAATAATTAATAATACATTTTCATGTATTTTAATATTTGTGAATTAATTATTAATTTTACTTTAATGAGGATGCTATTTTCGATGTCTTACCAGACACACAACAACAGGTTTCATTGAAATCTTACATTGCACACTAATAATATAATTATATTATTATATATAGTAGTTAACACCTAGCCATTTTATTTGCATAAATGATTAAAACTAACTAATATATGATTATACATGTTTGTTATATGATATTACATTTATCCAATAAAAATTAGAGGCCTAAAATGTGAATGAATCCAATTTTAAGCACAAATTATTAATATTCATTAAATTGTCAATTTACTATCTTTTAATGGAGAACCCTCATTAAACCTAGTTTTGGTCACTATTATAGATTCTATATGGTAAAAAAATTTATTTATAGTGGGACATCAAAATTTACTTTGCATTAAATTTTGGTAATTTTTTCATAAAATTCATTTTTAATGAATAGTAAAAAATACTTTATTTCAATTCAAAACTACCTTTTAATATAATTTATTTATAAAGATATATTATCTTTTTAATTGTTTTTAAATATTATTTACATTATGTTTTTACTATTTAATCCAATTTTGGACATTGTATGTAATTTCACTTTGAAATTGTACATAAATAAGTGTTAATCTGTTGATAGTTATTATTTCTAAAAACACACCATTTTTTAACACTGAGAATAAATTTTGAATTAATTTCTCTCTCTTATTTGTTTTCTATTTTGAAAAATGGATTCCATATTTGTAATATAGATTTCTAAATTGATCAAATATGTATCTTTTAATTTTAGTGATTATGAATATATTACTTCAGTAAAAAAAATTACTATGGTTAAATGGTAAATCTGGTAAATAAGGGTAAAAATTAATTTTATAATATTAATAAATTACCCTAACACGAGTCATAATCATATGTTTTGATTCATTTCTTAAAATGAGCATCCTTGGGTCTATTTTGGTACCTCAGGGAGCCACTTGGGAGGGATAAAGGCACTTTATTTTAATTAACTTTTAGTAAAGGAAAAAATTAAATAAACAAGTATCATTTAGTAAATAAATTTTAACATGGGGTTATAAAAATTATCTCTTAGAATATAAAAAATAATTTGAATTACGAAATTTTTTCCTACTCATGGTAATTGTTTTATAATTTTTAGACATCAAATAAATAATATTATTTATGAAAGAATAATGATGTAGTGTTGACCTCCTTAATGAATGATTTAAATAAATAATATTATAAATACTAAAAAAATATCCAAAACCTATAAAATTCATATTGGATGATTTTATATCAAAACTTAGTCATCTTATCTATAAGTTTAATGATTTGTGGACCTTTTTAATCCAAAGATATGTTTATAATAAAATAATAGTTTCAAACTTTCCAAAAGAACCCCTCCTCTCCCTTATAAAAGGAAACCACTTCTAACCCATTCCAAACACCTCTCAAGCCCCTTGTTTCATCCAAACATGGGTATTATAATATTCCCACATCCCTCTCCTCCTCCAAAAGTCATCACCTTAGTCATAAGGCACTTCACGTAAAACTGTTGATCCAAACCAAAGGGAGATACCCGATTTAAATGTAACCTCCTCCTTTAAGGTCATTTCGTTTATTTTACATCTCCAACCGCATAATATATTTCTATTCATTTATTTATATAACAACACTAGTAACCTCAATATAATAGTTTTAAATGAGATGTAATTAAAATACACTTACACACACCTCCATCTAATGGATACGAACATACTCTTTTTGTGGATGGAAAACTATTGCCTCACGAAATGATGATTGTTCAAATATATCCAACCTCCTATCATGGTTGCCATTATGAAAGCACTACATTTATATATGATTTATATTATGTTTATGTTTTCTTTATGCTTATTTATTTTACATTTATATCATACCATTATGGTTTCCATAAGGGGTAATAATGATAATTTCATTTCAGGAAGTGCAGACTACCACCCTCTCCAAGTTATATGACTCGTTCATGATTTATGTGGGATATATAAAGGATAATTTTAATGAAATTATATATTATATTATACTAGAATTAAAATATTCTTATGTATAATTGTGTTTTCATTACATTAAAATACGTCATAGAAATGAATGTAGCCTTCATGCGTACGTATGACTTACCCTCTCCATGAATGGTGCATTTCATTTCTTATATCCCAATGTTATGTAATGTTATCAATACATATATAGTGAAAATATATGATTTATATGATATATAAATCAGGAATATCATTATGGAGATAATGGAATTTTGACCACATGAACAATTTATAATTATAACAAGTTCATTTTTAACTAGAGTTCAGAACATCGACAAAATGTCCTATATGAACTCAAATATTTAAATAATTGGAATAGCAAGGTAGTAAGTGATATAAAACTAGTAATAATCTTGAAAAAGGTTCTTAATCAAGTAGAAATAAATATAAGTTTATTATTCAGGAAATAAAAGAACGAAGGGGTCATGTTGGGCATTAGGTAAAGGACTTCATCAAAATCTCATTTCATTAGGACATATTTTGTTTTATACATGACATTATTTTATACGATATATAAAAACCATTGAAATTTAATTTCATTCAAAGGGAATAATTTTCTATGAGGTTTTTTACTAAATTACAAAAAAAGTTTTAACATAAGCGGTGATAATGACCTTTTCTAGAGACACATTTACTATTTGAACTTTGGCTTACTAAACAAGTTGTAATGTTTTTAAAAGGAAAATAAATTCCATTTACGTTTTTACATATTTTGGTACTAAAAATGTTTTTGATAATGTATTTTTTTATGCCAATATATTTAAATAATATTTTGTTTCTGAAATGTGGAAAATTTATCTTTAATTTATATTTGTTATATGTGTTATAATTTTATAATGGTAATTAGACATTTGATGGGTGGTAACATAATAAACCAAATTATGGGTGGTTCCATGATAAAATAGGAAGGGTGGTAATGTTATAAAATCCAATTCATTCGGTATGGAAGTTCGTTCTATGGCTATTCCATTTTCTGATATGTGTGGGAGTTTACGGTATGGTTATTCAATTTAAGTATGTTTATGTCCCATGTTACTGTTATATGTAATGTGTTACTTCAATGAGTTTTATGGTAATATTTGGGTTAAAAAATGCTAGGAAATGTTATTTTATTCATTGATAGGTATTTACTACTTCATAAAGATTAAATGTATTAATTATGATAAGGTATTCATGGTTTACTTGTTTCCTTGAAAAAATAATTTTTTCCATTCTTTTTGAATACCTTACTATGTTTTTTATGCTCATATAATGTTTTTTATGTGTTTTTACAGGATATAAAGTTGAATAGGGTCATGGATGGGATCAAGGAAAAGTCCTTCTATCTAAAACATGGAACTAGACATGACTCTTTTTAAATAGTTTTTACTTTATATAAAAATGGATACTGAGTGGAAATTTATACATGAAATATTCATGTTAGTATGTTTATGTCATAACCTAATTCTCTAAAGCTCTAAACTTTAGAGGATCATAAATGTGAATTATTTAAATAATTATAGATTATGTAATTCTTAATTTCGGTTATTAATTGTGTTTATTTGGAAATAAATGAGTTAGACATAAAATTTTAATTATATTTTCCTTTTTTTTAATGGTTATCAAAATGAATAATTTATTTATCTTGTAAAGAATGTTTTTAATTATTTTCAATAGGAAAAATCAATTTTAAATTTTAACATATACAAAATCAATGGATTTTACCATCACTATAACCGTTATTTTATGTTTCTATTTCTTTATAAGTTTATATATTTTCATTAAATAATAACACTCCTTTTTTTCTAGGTATTTATTTGACAATTAGTTAAGAATGATAATAGATATGTTAATATGGGAAAATTTGTAACATATGGGTTCAAATGGTTATTTTTTATTAGTTGGATGATAGAAATTCCGGATTTTATGCGTTTTTTACATGTTATAGTCCCTTGAAATTTTTAATTAATGATTGGTGATCATGATATAGCTCTGGGGTTGGGCGAGCCAAATATATATATATATATATAATTTATTGGGTAATGAATATTTTATCTAGAGAATAATGTTGGTGGTTGGCCATATTAGTTATTCTACCTATGAATTTTCCTCTTCAAGTTCTATGAAGATGATATCCCATGAAACATAAATTAATTTTCTTTTATTGATAGAGAGTATTCATTTAAATAATTTAATTTTATAATGTAATCTAATAATATTAATAAAGTAATTATTAATCCCTTTAAGGGTAAAGTTGGTATGTTTTGTAGAAAATTATTTTTTAGGTAATCATGTTTTTTAATAAACCATCGTTATTATGAATATTCCATTATGATTTATGAAAATTTATTTTATTAAAAAAAGTGGTGAAAAATATGACTTCATGTTTAATAAAAATATTATTTTCTCTCATAGTTTACTAAATTATTAGAAAACTCTCTTTTATGATCTATAGGTTTTGAGATGGACTAATGTGTTTCTATATTCCTTTTTATATGAAAATAAATGAGATTTGTTATTATTCCCATGTAATCAAATGTTTTCCATAGGACATATGGATTAAAAATAACTATTTAAAGGTGTAAAATTCTATATTGGTGCTTCAACATTATTGAAGTCAATGTATTACAAATAAAAATAATTTTACCTATAATTGTCTTCTTTTTATGGAAATTGGATATTGAGTGTATTTTATCCCTTTTTATTAGAATGGTTAGATATGTAATTGTATTGAGAAATTGTATAGAACTCTAAACTAAAAATATCAACAAAATGTAAAAATGTTATCAAATTATTATAATTTGACAGCCCTAGGGGAATTTTTAACCCCCTTGGGTTATAGAATTCAAAAATATATAACACAAATAAAAAATCAATAAAAAATACGATATTATATGATATTATTGTCTCATTTTGTACCCATAGAGATTGTGTAACCCCCCAACCCTAGAAGCACTGAGCCAGTGCATGATATATTACCTTTTCATGATTAAATGGAATAAAATCCAAAAAGGAACTATCAGTTTAGTAGTCCTGATGAAAAAATATACATACATGTAACTCATATTAAAATTTAAAAGGTAAAAAAAATACAATATAAAATAAAAACTAATAAAATGAATCCACGAGAAACAAATAAATGGTCTCTTCTTCAAAACCTATTGAATGTAAAAAATTAAAGGGGTGAACTCCAATGCTCTATAATTGTTATAAATAGAAGACATATGAATCAATAATAACTGAATCATAAAAAAAATTGGAATTTTAAATATAGCATGGTGAATAAATGAAACACACATACCATTAATAAAATGAGAATGAAACTATATCCATATATTTGGTTATATTGAAAACCTTATGGAAAGTAATAACTGAAACATATTAAATATAATATTTATTAATTATATTTAATTTATCTAGGACATGATACCACTATATCATCAAAATGTTTTAAGTCTGTATGTAGAAAAACGTCTAATTTTTTGAAACAAACTTGAAGGGTTTGTCACAAACTGATTTGTCTCATAATACATGTCAATGAATCGATGTAATATAGTGAGCCACATCCATAAATTCACGCCTAAATAAATATTTACATATATATATATAATACATGTATAATATTACTTCTCAATATTCTAAATGAGTAGAGGATACAGATTCATCAATATTTCTTTAGTTAAAACAACATGCTAAATAAACATAGTTTGAAAAATAGTAAATGACATAAGAAAATAATCAAATCCATGAAACCAGAATATCGATATATAATATATTAACAAATTTAAAATTAAAAATGATCTGTAATGAGTAGTGGGTACATCACATATTAATTAATTATTTCACAATACCATGTAAATCATAATGAAAGGGAAATCGAAACAAAGTCCCTTACTACGTAGTAATCAATTGAGTCGTGTGACCAAAAATTAATTACCACCAAATATATCACCTAATATCCTAAATATAAATATAATAATTATAATATATATCAATTGAAAGTAGAAAATACACCACATAAATGAAATAAGTGGTGTACAATGTAAATCTCACCCAAATAAACGTGAGATAAGAAACCTGTTACCATATTCCTGAAGGTGTTCTTGATTCATCTTAATGACATGAATAATCAAATTTATGTTCATTAATTAATAATTATAAAACCTCCTCTATTTAAAATTAATTTATTATATATTTATTAGGTACATTTATTTTCGTTTTGATTGGTTTAAGAGGTTAAATTTTATTGTTTTGGATGCATTTTCTATCAAGGTTCTCATGATCAGTTTACTTGTATTCATGAATGGAAGTTTGTTTGATATGTTGTAAAACATACAGAATTTTTATTATATATTATTAATTACATTATGGAGAGAAAAATTATTTTATAATTATTTTTTATATACCATTATGATGGCTCATTATATAAAAGATAACGATAAACGCTGTGATTAAAATGGTTGTTTTGAGCATAATGAACTTTTTTTAGATATTATTATATATTATGAGTGTGTGTGGACGTCAAAAACATATAATAAGATAAATAATATATCTTTCGATCTGTTTCAATGATTAAAAATTATTCATGGACAATCTTGAAGATAGTGATTGAAATTGAAAACCTGTCTTACTTGAATGTGATTAATTACACATCTCAGATGATGTTTTCATTTTTAGTATATGTGGTGCGAGAAAAGAGAGATTATGATGAAATAAACCATCAACATAACAAAATATCAGTTGATTTATTGTATGATAATTATTATATCATTTGGATTAAAGGATGTGAGAGATGGAAATTGAATAATGGAACATGTAAAAGAAGTTGAAACAAAAAAGAAGATATGATCTCCCCTTCAGTACACCACCATGAGAATATCATTAAGGAATTTTTTATTTGCCTCTTGGTGAGACCACTAGATCATGGATGATGGGGAGGGATTGGGATGTGTATTCGGTAGAACATAAGAACTTAATGTCATGATATCATGATATCAACATGTCTTCCAGTGTTTTAGTAGTCTTATCAGATTGTTCTTTGTTTTGGGGTGATAAGTTTTACTCCTAAAAATCACAGTATCTAAATCCTTCTAGAGACTTTTCTAGAATATTTATTTATACTAGGTATCTTTATCAGACACAATCAACATAGGATCAGCATGAATTCTTACAACTTCATTAATATAATGTCTTTCCAGGTTCTCAAGTTGTAAATCCTATCTTATGTCAAGGAAATGTGATGATTTTGTGAGATGATCAACAACTACCAATATTCCCTCATTCCTTCTATGTTCAAATTTTAGTCCAGGGCCATATTCCATCATAATGTCATCCCACATTAATATAGGAATATTTGGAGGTTGTGTGGCCCCTCTTGGATGTTTTCTATCAGACATCAGTTATTGAGAAACAAGACACCTTGACACATAGTCAGAAATTTCTCGCTTCATGTTATGCCACCAAAAATGATCAATTAGAAATTTATACATCGTTGTGATATCATGGTGTGTATAGAAATTTGAGCTATTTTTATTATCTAATAGCTCACTTATATGTTTTTTTATTTATGGAATGCATAACCTCTTGCCTAATTTCAGAACTCTATCCACATATATAATGTCTGCCAATCTTCAATCCTTAATAGGTTTAACATTATATTGTAGATTCTAATCATATGATTGAGTTATTTTACTATTCTCTAGTAAATATGGCTCCGAAATCACTTGAAATAGGAAGAATATTTCCACTATAATAAAAATTTTCATATCCATATTTAGTAGATCGATGAATATTTGATCTCTCTCTATCCAAATTAGGGTTAGAATCCCATGTTATTTATTACTTAATGAAACTACCACCTTATTTTACTTTCTTGGGTGGTAGTGTATTGAAAAATAATAATCTTTGAGTAACTTGATCCATGTCCTTGGCCTCTTGTTGAGATCATTCCATAAAAAAATGTATTTTATAGACTTATGATTCTTATATATCTCACATATTTCACCGTAGAGATAATGTATCCACAATTTTAGAGAAATGATTGCGGCTTCTAACTTGAGATCATTAGTAGGATAATTTTTCACTTTGGTCTTCAAATGTCTTGATACCTAAGAAATGACATTATCATTTTCCATAAGGATGTTTCCTACTCAATTATTTGATCCATCACTATGTATCACAAATCCATCATTTGTAGATGGAACCATCAAAATTAGCACATTGACCAATATTATTTTAAATTCTTCAAAGAATTATGTACATTCATCCATCCATACAAACTTAACCCCTTTATGTGTGAGATTCGTTAGCAGGTTAGACTGTTGGGAAAAATTATGAATGAATCATCGATAGTATCCTACTAATCTAATAAGAAAACATACCTCAGTTTTGTTAGTTAGTGTTGGACATTCTTGGATTGCCTTTGACTTTGTAGAATCCACTAATATTATATCCATAGGGACATTATAGATATCAAAAGAAACTTATTGCTTCCAAAAAATAATCTTTCTAAATATCACATATAATTCATTTCTTTTAATAAAGTTTTAAGAAATCCTCAGGTGATTATCATGTCCTCCATAGATTTTGGAGTATAATAAGAGATAATAGACAAATAAAAAAAATAATTCCTCATGATATTCCAGGAATGAACTATACATTATATCCCTAAAAACAAATGATATATTAGTTAGTCCAAAATGCATTAATGTAAACTCGTAATGACCATAACTTGTTTGAAATTTTTTCTTTGGAATATCTTCCTTCATCACACACATGATATGATATCAAGATCAATGGTAAACCGTCAAAAAATATTGGCCTCCATGACCTTGATTAAATTAATCATCTATGCATGGTGGAGGATACATGTTCTTTATTGTGATAGCACTGATTTCACTATAATCAATTCATTTCCACGTTTGACCATCTTTATTCTTGACAAAGAGGACATGGTCTCCCCATAGAGAAACACTGGGTTGAATAAATACTTTGAGTTTCAATTACTCTATTTGTTTCATTAGATTCACTAACTCAATAGAATCCATTCAATATGGTGTCTTTTATATAGGTATTTCAATAGGAATTAAATTAAAAAAGTACTCAAATTCCTTCGTTTTAATGTATCCATTTAAATACGATTGAAATAAATCTATTTATTATTGCATAATAGGTACATATTGAATTTGAATATTTCATTCCTCACCCATAGATATTGGGTTATCTTTCTCTATAAGAATTTCATTCAGTAGAGCTACTAGGGGTGAATCTGGATAAGAATCATATTATGAGGATTCTGTTGTAAAGAAAAGGGATTCTATATCATTCTTAAAAATCGTAACTTCCTTCTTCATACAATAGATATACACTTCATAATTTGACATCCAATTCATACTTATATCTATATAAATTTCAATCATTGTAATATTTATATGTTTTGAAACGAAGTAATGTTTATTCATTATACGGGGGATAGATCAACACATATTTGTGGCAATGATACATAATATAAGATATTTTTCTGATAATTATTTTATGAAATCAAATTGGAAATGTATAACTTTCATGGAATTATAGGATGGTATAAATGAATTTGATGATCAATAATTAAATAATAAATTGTAAAATTTTGAGGAAACAACTAATTTACCTTCCACCACTTCATTAGGAACATCAACCTATGCAATGGTAATCATATAATCTTTCCCTTGGTCTCATGGCCTTTTCTGTGGAATGTTTTCATTGTGATTAGGAAACTCATTTTCATTGTGTCCCATATCTCTAGAATTACAACATTGAACATCATTAACTTTTCTGTTCCCCTTGAATTTAGTAGATCAATTAACCTTATCTCCAACTTTATTGAAAACTCTCATTCCATTCAAGAACTTCCAAATATGATTCATTCAGAAGTTCTCTCACAACAGAAATTACATCATTCTCTTATTATTCATTGGCACGTCAGATTTTCCATGGTTATTATAATCCCTCTTCTTATCTTGAATTCCCTTGAACAAATTCGATCTAGGAAATTCATTCTCTATTTTGATGGAATTTAATACAATTTCATCAGATGATGAAAATGAATGAGAAGCCAGTACCCTTCGAAAACATGGATTAAAACCTTCATAGTTATGATTAGTTTTGTATTATGAATCACGTATGTAATTTATAGAATACAGGGAAGATATTTTGAATGTAGCCTCAAACATCACAACACTGTCTTCTTCCCATTGTATTAGGCTAATAAATTTACACTTCATTCCAGTTCTTTATTCATGAGGGAAATATTTATCAAAGAATATTTCCTAAACCATTATCCATTACATATATTCTATTTTTTTTACTCCAATTTATTCTAGATCAATAACCACCATTGATGAGCATCAACCATTGTAACACCCCAAGATTTTATAGTATATTATCTCATCAAAGTAATTTAATATCTTTTGTTACATGCAACACTGATTTCGAGCGCATCACAACTTACCAAACTAGCTGTTCAAATAGAAGTTATGAAAAGTATTAACTACATTTTGAAATATTATATACTCTATATATTTTTAACATCCATAGTATGAGTTTCTTAGATATAATATATGAACAAATTCATTTTTTCTTAAAAGAAGAAGTATTTTAAAAAAAATGTAATTTTAACGTCTTTTAATGGTGAACCCTTTTTAAAACCAACATTTGACACTTTCATATATATTAAATTTAATGAAATTAAATTCTTTTTTAGAAGTGGGTTATAAAATTTTAGTTTGGGAAAATTTTAGGTTCTTTTATTATTACTTCCTATTTAGATGAATAGTTAAAAATACTACGTCTTAATTGAAAACAAATTTTTTAATAAAAGTAATTTATAGTGTTAAATTATGAAACTGAATGGTTTTGAAGAATAATTAGATTATAATTTTATCATTTGATACAATTTTGGTCATTATAATAAATTTCACATTTAAATTTTACATAAACGCATTTCAATCTTTTGATAGTTTTATCTTTTTAAAAACCAGCTTTTTGGTTTTAACAATGGGAATTAATATTAATTTAATAAATGAAACTTCTATGTATTGAATTTGGGAAAATGGACATAATTTTTGAATTCATAACATCAAAATTATCTTAGGGTAAATTCATGTTATTTTTCAGAAAACTTTCAATTTCTAATGAATAGTGAAAACAATGCATTATTATTTAAAACCAACTTCTTATTTAAATAATTATTTATTTTTTAAAAAATTATTTTAATTTTAAATAGATATATAATACAAATATATTTTCAATTTAATTCATTTGAGTCATTTTATAGTATAATTAGATGAATAAAAGTTTATTGAACTTTTTAACGTTTTTTACCCACCTTCTAGGAGCATTTGTAAATTTGCTTAAAACATAATTTTACCAGTTCTGTGAGTTGAATTCCAAAAATACAAGAGACACAGTTGACATTAGTATGTAAAATGTGGTTCAATAAGTTGAAAATATTTTTTTTCTGAATCATAACTTTTGACTTTAATTTATCATGGTTAAAAGTAAATAGGGTAATTAAGGGAAAACTGATATCATAATTACCCTAAAAAATGTCCTAATTATATTAGATAAGTATAATTCGATAAAAAACAACCTGATAAATAAAATATTACCCACTTTTTTCCACTAGGATTAGATTAGGATAGTTATTATTATTTTATTTGAAAAAGATTTAAATGAGTTAAATTCAATGTTTAATAACTAATCCCTTTATAATATAGGATTATACACAAAATAAATTCGACTATGAATATTAATTAAAAAGATAAAATGATTTCATAAATAATTTTATTTTATTTATAATTGTTGGATATTAAATAATTTATTTTATTTATGACACAATGTTAATGCATTAATTACCGAATTAATGAAATATTAAAATAATTGATATTATAAATTTCCAAATAAATATAAATTGAGTTTTAGGATGAATTACACTAATTTTTTAGTTTAATATTACATATTAGGGTTGGTGAAATAAATTTTATTCTATTTGATAAAGATTTTATGGATTTTTAAAAAATAAAATACTAAATAGTGTCAAAATTGACTAAATTCATTTTTTTAAAATATTATATTATTAATTGATATAAAATTCCTAAAAATATATGGTTCAGCCAAAGGACATACATAAGGTTATATATATTAATAATTAACCACATGGGGTTCGCTTTTCTTTTTTTAGTATGTTTATTAACCATATAATATGAAAATAAAAAATGACATGGTAAATTTCAAACTATTTAACTCAGAGTTAAATCTAAAGGATAAGGTTAATATGATGACCAAAACCTATCAAAAACCAATTGGTTGAGAGTTATTCGACCCAAAACCACCTTATCCTATAATTAATTTATTTTTGAGCCATTAGGAACTGAAAATGATTTTGTTATAAAATAATATTTCAAACTTTTCCAAAAGTGACCCTCAACTCTCCTATAAAAGGGCACATCCCCTTATCTTAATTTCACACCTCCAAATTCAATTGAATCAGCCAAACCCTACGCAAATATCCTCCCATGTATACTCATATAATATTAGTGGCCATCCATTGGTTTGAAAGACAACCTATAAAACCCTTTTGATCAAATCAGTAGGAAGAACCCGAAGAAGAGGTAAATATTTCATCACCTATTTCATGTTCTTTTCATCTTCCATGACCTCTTTTTTTTGTTTCCATTATAAATTAATAACTCCAGTATCTTCTATATACAATGAAATTATTATTAAAATGGACAACCATATTCATTATTCTATCCATCTCATGAATGAAAAAGTCACCATATGTGCATACGTGCATCTTACCGTCTCCTTGTCGTGGTGTATTTTGTTATTCAAACACTTCATTATTTGGATGGGTAAAATAATTAATATAAATAATGTAAAAAATAAATATAACATTTTTATTATTCTTTATATATGATATACCATCCAATTAGATATGAATTCACCATCAATATAATTATATAGTCGCTCGTGCGTACGTACGGATTACCGTCTCCACAATGCTATGATATTGATTCCCACATTCACCATTCAAAAATGATTATAAAAATATATATTATTAATAAGAATGAAATATATGATATAATAATACTATAAGATATATATATATATATACATACATATATCTTATTCACTTACTTCCATTCAATATGATATAAAAAACAGAAACGACCTTTATGCGTACGTACGGCCTACCGTCTCCATAAACGGTGCCTTCCCATTCATATATCTATATATTTTAAATATTTTTATTCGAAATATATATGATATATAAATCATGGTTTATATTCTAGAATTATTTAAATAATGATGTAAATGATATGATGGATAATTACTAGTTAAAACACGCACGATAAATAAATCATTTATTACCTGAAATGTTAATTTAACATGGAAATCCTTATTAAATAGGCAGTATAAATTCATAAATGAATAATGTATGATATATGAAATATGAATATGGTTCTGGTATAATTTAATAACATACTATTTTCATTATACAAGAGGATAAACATAACCTTGACCAAAGGAAAGTGCAAGGTAAGGGTTAATTTCACAATCATTTTCTTATCCAAGGTTGTTTTTAAGTAACTATCTACTGGGAAATATTTATTATCCATGTCGATGTTTAATTAAAGTGTTTTCAAAGGTATTAATTAAATGGAATTTTTTACAAAAACATCATTTCAAATGTTTTAAATATTTATACTTCTAAATCATTCTCATTAATGGTCACATTTTCCAAATTGTTTTTAAGGATTTATTTATATGGAATTGAATGTTTTTAAAATGTTAATTCGATTAAAAAGTTTCAAAGTTGTATGGAAAACTTTTATACAAAAATATCTTAATATTTATTCCTTTCAAAATTTTGTAAATTTTAAACGTTTTCATGAAAAATGGATATTTCTCTCAAGGAGTTTTAAAAATCATTTTCATCTATGTCAATATCCCTTGATGGATTTTAATCATGTTTGAAGTAGATTTATTATGAAAAAAATCATTCATATTGTATTGAAGTTTTTGTGATATATTTGACTATGGATGTGTTATTCATATACCAATCATGGTTTATAGATAAAGTGTTGACATTTTGTATGCTAGTTTTAATACTAATGTTTACGTTATGTTAATGCCTTTTCATATATGGAATGCATTGGTCTTGGTAAGTGACGGGTGGAGCCCACTATAGCTCCTTGATGCATCGGTAGGTCTAATGAGACAAACTAGTGTCTTGGGAGATGGTTGTGACAAAATCATATATTTTTCCTTGCAAGAAGTCTTTAACTATGTGGTTTTGAAGTTTGGAATTATGCATTCCATCATTATGGAAGTGTCAATTGATATTGCATGTGATTATTCAACTAGTAGAATATCCATTTGAATATGTAAATGGAATTATTTTATTGTATCTTTTCCATATTATAATGAATATTATGTTTAAAAGGCTTTTTTAGTCATATACATTTCCTTAAATGTTTATCCATATTTATGAAAGTTTATTCTACATTTTAATCATTACTGGGCATCTGAGCTCACCCCTTTCTGGGTTTTAATTTTCCCAGGATTTCAAGAATTGTATTATGATTGATAACCTGGGATAAGCTAGGGGAAAAATGGCATTATAAAAGGATAATTTATGTTGTGTTTTATTTTCTAATGTTTAATATACCGTTCTTGTATGTATTTTATTTTCCAAGACTGCTAAACAATTATGTCATTTGGGACATGATTACTTTTAATCAGGCCAATTTATTAAAATAAATCACCGACTCTGCGATATTGTGGTTAGGGAGGTACAGTTGGTATCAAAGGATGTGTAGTAAAAACCATGGAAACATGGTTTAGAAAAACTCTGATTATGGAAAAATACCCTAAGATAGATGATGAAGAATAGTATAGAATAAATTCCTTGAGTTTTGGTACTTTAGAGATTTTGTGAGTTTTCCGAGAAATGCAACCCTATCTGGATACGATCCGGTTGAGGCAGCTCTGGAACAGATGTACTGAGGGGTAAAAACCAAAAACACCACATTGAGAAAGACTCGATCAGGAACTGGTACATGACAATGCACCTTCATGTACTCTTGGTTGCGACACTCCCATGGGATATGTATAGTATAATTCACATTTTCATTACAGGCCATTATGACGAATTTAAGAGTAAATACATTCTCAATGAATTTTTTATTATTATTATGTATTATGTCCATAAATTGTTCAATTTATGTTAGGTATTTGACATGTTTGGAATTATGAATTGCAACTCATAAACTATCCTAGTGTATTCCATTGATTAGAAATGGCGCACAATAGAAGGAATGAGAACTCCAACAATACGTATGATCCAAAAGTAAGTAGGATCATAGATTTCTTGGTATTGAGAAAACATTTAGAAGATAAATAGTCTCCCATGTATTCTGAAGATATGAAGAAATATTATTATGTGTTAATAATATAATTAATTAATTATTTGAGTCCTATGGATTTTAAGGTAAGAAAGAGATGAAAAGAATGGTAGTGAGAAAAATGGATAATGGGAATATGTGAAAGAAGGATTTTCCCACATGTGATAACTATGGAAAGAATCATCCTGGTAAATGCTTGAAGGGAATGTGAGTTTGTTATAAGTGTGCAGAAAAAGGGCATGAAGTACATGGTTGAAAGGGTAAGAAAAAGGATTCAAATATAAAATGCTTCATTTGTACGGAGTTGCAACACTACATGAATCGATGTCCTAGTCATCAGAGTATACAGAAAAAGATTCTATTGGATAATAATAAAATTATGATACTACCATAGATGAAGAGGAATGAATAGTGTTTCTATGTTTTTATTAAATTATTATTTCATTTCAGTGTTGAATCGATGATATACTAGTTATATAAATTATGGAAATAAATACGGATTGTACTGCTGCACTATTTCATTGAGGATTTGAGATTATATGGTTCAATGAAAAGTGAGTCAACAAAAAGTTAATTTTTTTGGAAAATACGTGGTTGGAGGAAAGATAAACCTTAATATTCTCCTCATAATGAGGTAATAATTTTGGAACAATAAAATGGTTATTTTGATAAATTATATTGGATATTCATGACTACCTTGGAAGTGATTAATGGTTTTTTTATTTCATCATTGTTGGAGTATTAAAAATATTTGGATATAAGGAGTATATTCAGTGTTCTATAAGGAATAAGGGAGCATGAATTTATTCAATAAGGTTTTATGGTAATTCAAGGTGTTACAATGTTTTAAATGAATACAAGATGATGTAATTCACACGTTATTACGTGGAAAAAAGGATCTTCATTGTGTTTACCTTCCTTATATATTTTGGACTGTGAGTTTGGAGAGATGTACATTGGATAAGTCTAAAGGTTGGAATACATTATTTTTGACACTAGAATGTATATTTAAGGTGAAATAATTTCTTAATATTATTTTTGGATTGTTATAAAAAGGACAACCTGGTGGTCGGGTGACAACCCGTCGTGTCCAGTAAGGCCGCGAGACTTGAGCCTGCAACCAAAAAACGACAAAGGTGCATCACCTTCCACTGGCCTATGTGATGTATAATATAGTATATTTTTTTTAAATGTTCTGACAGAGAAATTATAAATTCATTTTTTTGGAACCCTATATGATTAAGATATATAGAATAATAATTTTTAGTTATATTATCTTTCTGAGTAAAAGATGAGTTTTTGGAAAGAATTAGTTGAAGGATGGAAATCTACTTGTTAAGTGTGTATATATATATATTCCCACTTATTATATGAATAATTTAATTCTTAAACATTATAGAAGGGATCTTAAAACCAAAAATGTTTTACCATAATACAATATGTTTTCTTGAACCGATGACATTTTACATCATATTAGATTGATGGCTTTGAGGCCCTCAATTTTACACTGGTGTTTCATTGATGAACTCAACCACTCCATATAAATATTTACATTTTTCATCCTATTATGTGACTGTTATTTCCACGAATTTTTTCCTAATCTAGAAAAAAATTGTGGTGACTATTTCATTTCCCTTTCCCTCTAATTAATACTACATTTTACTAACCCAATGTTAGATGTGGGTCTTCCACAAAGGTATTTTTATATTTTTAACCATTTATTTTAAAAGAAAAGTTTTATATTGATAGGAAAAAATTTATTGAAATAGGGGAGAATTTAACACCTCATGATTTTATAGTATGTTATATCATCAAATTAATTTAATAGCTTGCGCTACACACAACACTGAGTTCGACCGCATCACTACATACCAAACTAACCATTCAAAAAGATTTTAAGAATAGTATTAACTGTTTTTTGAAATATTATATACACTATCTATATTTAACATCAATATTATGTGTTTCATATACATAATATAAGAACAAATTCATTTTTTAGATAAAAGAATTATTTTACAAAAAATACAATTTTTCCTTTTTTAATTGCAAAACCTTTTTAAACCCAATATTTTTCCCTTTTATATATATTAAATTTAATTAAATTGAATTCTTTTTTAGAATCAAGACATAAAAAAATATTTTCGACCAATTTTTGGTACTATTATGATAACCTTCATATTTTGATGAATAATGAAAAATACTATGTTTTAATTGAAAACAACTTTTTTAATCAATATAATTTATTGTGTTAAATCATGAATGTGAATGGTTTTGAAGTATAATTTAATTATATTTTTATCATTTAATACTGTCTAGGTCATTATAATTAATTTCACATTTAAATTTCACATAAACACATGTCCATCTTTTGATAGTTTTTACTTTTTGAAAACATGCTTTTTTGATTTGACAACGGGAATTAATATTAAATTAATAAATGAAACTTTTATGTATATAATTTGGTAAAATTTACATCATTTTGAAATTTACAATATCAAAATATTATTTGGGTAAAATATTGGTATTTTCTAGAAAACATTCATTTTTTTGATTTATAGTGAAAATCACTCTGTTATTATTTAAAACTGAAATGTTATTTAAATAATTATTGTTCTTATTTAAATTTATATTAATCATAAATAGAGATATAATAATTGTATATGTTCAAATTAATTCATTGGAGTCAATTTATAATAAAATTAGATGTATAAAATTTTATTGAACTTTTTAAGGTTTTATACCCACCTTCTAGGAGCATTTGAAAATTTGCATAAAACATAATTTTACCACATATGTGAGTTGAATTTCAAAAATCTGAGAGACATGGTTGACATCAGTAAGTAAAATTTAGTTCAATTAGATGAAAATAATTTTTTTTAACAGTAACTTTTGAATTTTATTTATCATGGTTAAAAGTAAATAGGGTAATTATGGAAAAAATTGATTTCATAATTAACAAAACATATGTCCTAATTCTATTTTATAAGTATAATTCGACCAAAACACCCTTAAAAATAATATATGACCCTTTTTTGTCCACTTGGAATATATTAGGACAATTATTAATATTTTATTTAAAGAAGAGTTAAAAGAGTTAAATTCAATGTTTAATAACTAATTTTTTTTAATATTGCGTTACAGAAAATATAAATTTTACTATTAATATTCATTAGAAATATAAAAATATTTCATACAAAATTTTATTTAATTTAAAATTTTTATAGTTTAAATAATTTAATTTATTTATGACACAATGATGATGTAGTAATTACCAAATTAACGAAATATTAAAATAATTGATATTATAATTATCCAAATAAATTTAATTTGAGACTTATTATAAATACCACTAAATTTATAGGTTAATATTATATATTGGGGTTGGTTAAATAAATTTTAGTCTAAGTGATAAATTTTTATGGCTTTCAAAATAATCATATACTAAATAGTGTCAAAATTAACATAATTGTGTTTTTAAAACAAATATTTTATTAGTAATTGATATAATATTCATAAAAATCTAAGTCTCAGACAAAAGAAATTTATATGTTTATATATATTAATAATGAACCACAAGGGGTTCAATTGGAAAGTTACTGATTGTTTATTAACCATATAATATAAAAATACAAAAAGACGTGGTAAATGTCAAACTATTTAACTAAGAGATAAATCTAAATGATAAGGTTAATATGATGACCTAAACCTATATAAATCCTATTGGTTAATATTTTTTGGACCTACAACCACCTTATCTTTTAAATTATTCATTTTTCAGAACTGAGAAATTGAAAACTATTTTTTTATAAAATAATATTTCATGAATTTCCTAAAGTTACCCTCACCTCACTTATAAATGGGCACTTCCACATCTCTTAATTTCACACCACCAAAGCCTTTTGGATCAACCAAAACCTTCCCAAATATCCTCCCAACGTTCTTATATTCATTATAGAGTCCTTATTTAGGTCAGAAAGCCATCCCACTGAGCCCTTTTGATCAAATCAAAAGGAAGAACCTGAAGAAGAGGTAAATACTTCATCACCTCTTTCTAGTTCTTTTATTCTTACACTTCCTCTTTATTTGTTGATTCCATTATAAAATATTACCTCAAGTATATTCTATATTCTTTGATGTTATTATAAAAATGTTACAACCATATTCATTATTCAATCCTTTACATGAATGTCAAAGTCACTATACGTGCGTACGTACGACTTACCGCCTCCACGTCGTGGTGTAGTTTGTTATTCAAACACTTAATTATTTGGATGGGTATAAAAATGAATATAAATGATTTTAATAATAAATATATCATGATAATGTTTATTTATATATGATATACCATCGAAATACAAATTATTTCACCATCAATATATTGATACTGTTGCTCGTGCATAGATACGGATTACTGTCTCCACAATGCTATTAGATTCATTCCCACGTTCACTATTAAATGATGATTATAAAAATATATATTATTAAAAAGCATGTAATATATGACTTTATAAATCTAGTGTGTTTGTATATATATATATATCTATCTATGTATGTACTTACATATATTTCATTCAGTTACTTCCGTTCAATACGATATGAAAATGGAAACATCGTTTATGCGAACGTACGACCTTCCGTCTCTATAAACGGTGCCTTCCATTTCATATATATATCTATTATAAATATTTATATTCTAAATATATATTATATATAAATCATGGTTTATATTCTGGATGTATTTAAATCATAATCTAAATGATACGATCAAGAACAACCAGTTAAAACACGTACGATAAAGAAAGCTATTCTTACCCGAAATGTTAATTTAACATGGAAATCCTTATTAAATAGGTAGTATAAAGTCAAAAACGAATAATTTATGATATAATAAATATTAATATGATTCTGGAATAATTTAATAACATTTTATGGTCATTATAAAGGAGGATAAATGTACCCTTGACCAACGGAAAGTGCAAGGTAAGGGTTAATTTCACAATCTCTTCATTATCAAAGGTTGTTTTAACGTTAGTATCTAATTGGAAATATTTATTATCTATCACCATGTTAAATGAAATAATTTTAAAAGGGATTTTTATAATGTAATTTTTTACTAAAACATCATTTTATATGTTTTAAATATCTATTCTTAAAAATCATTCTCATTAATGTCTATATTTCCAAAATGGTTTTTAAGGAATTATTTATATGAACATGAATGTTTTTAAAATGTGAATTATTTTAAAAAGATTCATAGTGGTATGAGAAACATTGTCTCAAAAATGTCTTTAAATGTATTCCTTTTTATATTGTTTGACTTTTAAATTATTTCATGAAAATGGGATATTCATCACAAATATTTTTACAAATAATTTTTATTTATGTCAACATCCATTGAGGGATTTTAGACATGTTTGATGTTGATTTATTGTAATAAAAACCTTCCAAATTGTATTGAAATAATTATGATATGTTTGACTATGAATGTGTTATTTTTATACCATTCATGGTTTATGGATAAAGTATTGAAATTTCGTTTTCTAGTTTAAATAAGAATATTTATGATGTGTTTAAACCTGTTCATATTAGGAATGCATGGGACATAGTACGTAATGGTTGGATCCCGCTATTAAAACTCGATGCTTTGGTTGGTCTCATGATAAAAAATTATTGTATTGGGACAAGGCCTTGACAAAATCATATGTATAGTCTTGGAATAAGGCCTTTACTATGTGATTATGATGTCTGGCATTATGCATTCCATCATTATGAAAATGGATATGGTTATTTTATGTGATTATTATACTAGTAGAATATCCATGTGAATAAGTAAACAACATTATTTTATGGTATCATTTCAATATTAAGCTGGTGTTTATGTTTAAAAGGCATTTTTTAAGTCTTATATATTGCCTTAAATTTTTATCCTTATTTATAAATGTTTCTTATATATTGTTATCCTTATCGATCATCTGATATAAACCCTTTCTATGTTTTAATTTTCCCAGGATTTCAGAAGTGTATTATGATTGTTAGGAAGGGTTAGGCTAGGAGATTAATGGATTTTTCAAAGGATAATTTATGTTGGGATTTGTTTTCTAATGTGTAATGTAACATCCATGTATGTATTATATTTTCCATGATTGAAAAACTAATCAGTCTTTCAGGACTTGATTCCCTATAATCAAGACAATGTATTACAATAATACACTGACTCTAGGATTCTGGGGTCGAGGCGTCACAGTTGGTATTAGAGGAAGTTTAATACAAACATTGGAAACTAGATTTTGAAAAACTCGGATTAGAGAACACTATGATAAGATAGACATTGATGATTATTATAGAAGAATTTCACAGATTTTTGGTACTATAGAGATTTTTTGAGTATTCCGAGCAATACATCACTGTCTTGATACGAGCAGGTAGAGGTTGCTCTAGCAAAGATGTACTAAGGGGTAAATACCAAAAACACCACATTGATCTAGACTCAAACGAGAAATGGTGCACGAAAATGTGCCTTGCTGCCCTCATAGTTGTGACACTCTAGAGGATATTCTTAAGATTATTCACATTTTCATTTCAATACTTTCTGAAATATTTATGATTAAATACTTCCTCAAAGATTTTTTTTAATTATGGATTATATCCATAAACTGTTCAACTTTAGTTAGGTTTTCCACATGTTTGGAATTATGAATTTAGATTCACAAATTGACATTGTGTATTCCATTGTTAGAAATGGAATACAGAAGAAGGAATGAGAACTCCAGCAATACATTTGACCCAAACAGTATGAAGGATCATATCATTCGTAGAATTAAGCCAATCGTAAAATGTAAAATAATCTACCAAATATTCTCAACATATAAATAAATAGTATCAACTGTTAATAATATATGTAAATAATTCTATGAGTCATATGTCTTTGAAGGGAAGAAAGAGAAGAAAATGATGGTAGAGAGAAAGATGGATAAAGGGAAGAGGGGAAAGAAGTATTTTCCCACATGTGATAACTGTGGAAAGAATCACATTGCTATACTCCTCAAGGGAATGCAATTATTTTATAAGTGTGGAGGAAACAGAAACCATGTACATGATTTCAAGGGTAAAAAAGGGTAAAATTTTAAAATTCTTCATCAACAAGAGGTTGTGACACTACAAGAATCAATTTTCTATTCAATAGAGAATACAAGAAATTATGCTATTAGATAATAATAAAATTATCATACTACCACAGATGAAGAGGAATGAATAGTGTTCTTATGTTTTTATTAAATAATTATTTAATTTCAGTGTTTAATTGATGATATACCAGTTATATGAATTATTGAAATAAATAAGGATTTTACTAAAATACTATTTCATTGAGGATATTAGATTATATGGTTTTATGAAAAGTGACTCAACAACTAGTTAAACATTATGGAAAATATATGGTTGGAGGAAAGATTAAACTTAATATGGTCCTGATACTGAGGTTGTAATTTTCGAATAAGTGAAGGTTGATTGGGATAAATTATATTGGATAGTCTTGACTACCTTGGAATTGATTAACAGTTTTATTTATTTCATCATTGTTGGAGTATTCAAAATATTCGGATATAAGGAGTATATCCATAATTCTATAAGGAATAATGGAGAATGAATGTAATAAATAAGTTTTTTATGGTAATTCAGCGTGTTACAGTGTTTTAAAAGAATACATAATGAAGGTATTCACATGTTATTACATGGAAAAAAGGATCTTTATTGTGTTTACCTTACTTATAAATTTTGGATAGTGAGTTTGGGAAAAACTACATTGGATAAGTCCAAAGGATGGAATCGATTAAGTTTGACATTGGACACTATTTTTAAGGTCAAATCATTTTTACTATTATTTTAGGATTGTTATAAAAAGGACAACCTGTAGGTCGGGTAACAACCTGTTGCGTCTGGAAAGGCCGTGAGACTTGAACCCGCAACTGAAGAGAGACAAGGGTGCATCACCTACCACTAGACTACGTGATGTAATATTTTGTATAATGTAGTTTTTTTTTTGAAATGGTCTGACAGACAAATTATATATCCATTTTTTGGAACCCTATATTATTAGGATAAATAGAATATTTTTCAATTCTATTATCTTTTTGAGTGAAAGATGAGTTTTTGGTTGGAATTAATTGAAGGATGGAACTCTACTTTTCAAATATATATATATATATATATATTCCTATAAATATTATGAATAAATTAATTTTTAATCTTTATAGAAGGGATATGAAAACAAAAAATTTGTACCTATAATACCATTTGTTTTGTTGAACCGATGATATTTTACATCATCATAGATTGATGGCTTTGAGGCCCTTAGTTATACACTAGTTTGTGACTGATGACATCAATAACTCCCTATAAATATTTACTTTTTCCCTCTAATTATGTGTCTATAATTTAAAATAATGTTCTCCTAATCGAGAATGTAATTTGGTGTTGACTTTTTCATTTCCCTTTCCCTCTAATTAGGACAAAATTTTATTAATCCAATGTTTGATGTGGGTTTTCCACGAAGGTATTTTTATATTTTTAACCATTTATTTTTTAAGAACAATTTCAAGTTTTGAGGACTCAATTTATTAAAGGATGAGAGAGTGTAACACCCCATGATTTTATAGTAAGTTATCAAATCAATGTAATCCAATAGCTTTCCCTTCACGCAACACTATGTTCGAGTGCATCAAAACTTACCAGATAAGCCATTCAAAAAAGCGGTTATCAATAGTATTAATTTCATTTTGAAATATTATATACACTATATATTTTTAAAATCAATAATATGTGTTTCTATGAATTTTTATAAGGGAAAATTGAGTTTTTTCAGATTAAAGAAGTATTTTTCAAAAAATGAATTTTTACCGTCTTTTAATGGAGAACCCTATTTATATCCAATATTTGACACTATTATATATATTAAATTTAATGAAGTTTAATTATATTTTAGAAGAGAGTCATAAAAATATAGTTTGTACAAATATTTGGTACTTTTCAAATTACTTTCATATTTTGATGAATAGTGAAAAATACAATATTTTAATTGAAAACAACTATTTTGATCAAAATAATTTATAGTGTTAAATTATCAATTTTAATGGTTTTGAAGTATAATTAGATTATATTTTTATTATTCAAAACAATTTAGTTCATTATATGTAATTTCACATTTACATTTGACATAAAATCATGTCAATCTTTTGATAGTTTTTACTTTTTAAAAACCCGCATTTTGGTTTTCACAATAGAAATTATTTTTAAATAAAAAAAATTAAACTTCTATGTATTGAATTGGGTAAAATAGATATCATTTTTGAATTCAAAATTTCAAAATTAACATACGGTAAAGTTTTGGTATTTTTCTGAAAACTTTAAATTTTTGATGAATAGTGAAAAACACTACGTTACTATTTAAAACCGACTTTTTATTTAAATAATTATATATTTTATTTAAATATATTTTAATCCAAAATAGATATATAATACCTATATATGTTCAATTTAATACATTTGAGTTATTTTATAATTAAATTAGATGTATAAATTGTTTTTTGAACTTTTTAACGTTTTTAACCACTTTCTAGGAGTATTTCCAAATTTGCATAAAACATAATTTTACCCCTTCTATGAGTTGAATTTTAAAAATCCAAGAGATGCAGCTATAATAATTAAATAATATGTGGTTCAACAAGATGAAAATATTTTTTGCTGAATAGTAACTTTTTTACTTATTTACCACGGTTAAAAGTAAATATGGTAATTAAGGAAAGAAATGATATCATAATTAAACTAACACACGTCCAAATTCTATTGGATAATTCTAATTCGACCAAAAACAACCTTAGGAATAAAATATTACCCAATTTGGTCCACTAGGATTATATTAGAACAACTATTATTATTTTATTTGAAGAAGAGTTAAAAGAGTTAAATACAAAGTTTAATAACTAAACCATTATTAATATTGGGTTACACACAATATAAATTCGACTATGAATATTTATTAGAAATATAAAATTATATTATATATAATTTTATTTTAATTATAAATTTTCGACATCATATAATTTAATTTATTTATAACACAATGATGATGCAGTAATTACCTTATCAATGAAAAATTAAAATAATTGATATTATAAATATCCAAATAAATGTAATTTGAGACGTCTGATGAATGAAAATAATTTTATAAAATAATATTAAATGTTATGGTTTTTAAAATATATTTTATTCTAAGTGATGATTTTTTTATGGCTTTCAAAAAAATTAAAATACTAAATAGTGTCAAAATTGATATAATTGAGTTTTTAAAACAAATATTATACTATTAATTGATATAATATTCCTAAAAATATAAGGTTCGGTAAAAGGAAAAATATAAGGTTATATATATTAATAATTGACCACATGGGGTTCTCTTGTCTTGTTATGGTATGTTTATTAAAAATATAAAAAAAATACAAAAAGACATGGTAAATGTCAAACTTTTTAACTAAGAGTTGAATCTATAAGATAAGGTTAATATGATGACCTAAACCTATATATATATTATTAGTTGAGAATTTTTCGACCCATACCCACAATAGACAATAAATAATTCATTTTTTATCCATTATAAACCAAAAATGATTTTATTATAAAATAATATTTCTTGCTTTTTTTAAAGTGACCCTCACCTCTCTTATAAAAGGGAACTTCCCTTTCCCAAAATTTCACACCTCCAAAGCAATTCGGATAGGCCAACCCCCGTGAAAATATCCTCTGAAATTTCCTCCCTTCATACTAAGGGCCATACATTGGTAAAAAATCCAACCTATGGAGCCCTTTTGATCAAATCAAAAGGAAGAACCCGAAAAAGAGATAAATATTTCTTCACCTATTTTATGTTCTTTTCTAATTCCACTTCTTCTTTCTTTGTTGTTTCCATTCTAAAATAATAACTTCTGTATATTCAATATACTGTGATGTTATTATAAAAATGTTACAACCATATTAATTATTCAATCTATCACATGAATGAAAAAGTCACCATACGTGCGTACATACGGCTTACCGTCTCCACTACGTGGTGTATTTTGTTATTCAAACATGTAATTATTTGGATGGGTATAATAAAGAATATAAATAAAGTATATAATAAATAATTTTTTTATTTATTCTCTATATATTATATATCATCCAATTACATACTATATCACTATCAATATAATGACATGGTTTCCCATGCGAATGTACCGATTACTGTCTCCATAGTGCAATGAGATTCATTCCCACGTTCACCATTCAACGATGATTATAAAAATATTTATTATTATTAATAATGTAATATATGAAAAAATAATGATACTAGATATATATATATATATATATAATTATATATATCTTATTCACATTCTCCCGTTCAATATGTTATGAAAACAGAAACAACGTTTATGCGTACGTACGACCTTCCGTCTCCATAAATGGTGCCATCCATTTCATATATCTATCTATTATATATTTTATATTATAAATATATATTATATATAAATCATGGTTTATATTCTGGATGTATTTAAATAATTATCTAAATTATACGATCAAGAATACAACATTAAAACACGCACGATAAAGAAAGCGATTATTACATGAAATGTTAATTTAACATGGAAATAATTATTAAATGGGTATTATAATGTCATAAATGAATCATGTTTGATATAATAAATATTAATATTGTTCCGATAAAATTTAATAACATTCCATGGTCATTATACAAGAGGATAAACATACCATCAACCATAATAAAGTTCATGGATATGGTTAATTTCAGAATCTCTTTATTATCCAAGGTTGTATTTATGTGAGTATATAATGGGAAATATTTATTATATATGTCCATGTTTAATGAAAGTTCATTAAAATGGATTATTTTATGTTAATTTTTTACTAAAACATCATTTAAATGTTTTAAATATTTATTCTTCTAAATCATTCTCATTAATGTCCATGTTTTCAAATTTGGTTTAAAGGATTTATTTATAAGGACATAAAATTTTTCAAAATGTAAATTCCTTTCAAAAGTAACAAATTTTTATGTGACACTTTTATTAAAAAATGTATTTAAATGTATTCATTTTATATTGTGTGACGTATAAATGTTTTCATGAAAATGGGATATTTCTATCAAAGAGTTTACAAATCATTTTCATTTATGTCAACATATTTTGATGGATTTTAAACTTGTTTGAAGTTGATTTACTATGATACAAATCATCTATTTTGTATTGATGTTTTTGTGATATGTTTGACTGTGGATGGGTTATTTTTATACCATTCATGGTTTATGGTTAATGTATAGACATTACATATGCATGTTTTAATACGAATGTTTATGTTATGTTTAATCCTTTTTATATGAGGAATGAAATGGACTTAGTAAGTGACGGGTGATGCTCACTAAAGATCCTAGATGCATCATTAGGTATCATTAGAAAAACTAGTATCTTGGCATAATTACTTGAAAATATATTATATGTATTCTAGGAATAATGCCTTGACTATGTGGTTATGATGTATGGAATTTTGTATTCCATCATTATGAATGTGGCTATTGATATTGCATGTGATTATTTGACTAATATAATATCCATCTGAACAAGTAAATGACATTATTTTATTGAATCTTTTCCATATTATACTTGTTTTTATATTTAAAAGGATTTTTTAGTCTTAAACATTTCATTAAATGTTTATGCTTATTTAAAAAAAATTCTGCTATTTTTTTTATCCTTACTGAGCATCTGATCTCACACCTTTCTAGATTTTAATTTTCCCAGGATTCTAAGAAGTGTATAAGGATTGATCAGTAGGGTTAAGCTAGTGGATTGATAGAATTATCAAAGTATAATTTATTTTGTGTTTTATTATCTAATATGTAAAGTAACGTTCATGTAAGTAATCTATTTTACAAGACTACTAAACTAATCAGTCAATTGGGATTTGATTCCTTGTAATCATGCCAATGTTTTAAAATAATGCACTGACTCTGGGATTCTAGGGTTGTGGCGTTATAGTTGGTATCATATAATGTTTAGTACGTACCATGGATTCTATATTTAGAATAACTCTGATTGGAGAACACTACACTAAGATAGACATTGAGGATTAGTATAGAAGAACTTCCTAAAATTTTGGTAATATAGATATTTTGTGAGTATTTTGAGAAATACATCTCTGTCTAGATACGAGCAGGTAGAGGTGGCTTTGGTACAGATGTACCTAGGGGTAAAACCCAAAAACACCACTTTGATCTAGACTTGAACGGAAACTGGTGCACGATAATGGGCCTTGCTGCACTCTTGGTTGCGACACTCTCAGGGGATATTCTTAGGATAATTCACATTTTCATTACAAGTCATTATGAAGGATTTCTGAGTAATTAAATTTTTAATGAATTCAATTTTATGTTTATGGATTATATCAATAAACTGTTCAATTTATGTTAGGTATATTACATGTTTAGAATTATGACTTGTGATTTATAAACTAACCTAGTGTATGTCATTATTTAGAAATGGTGCCCAGTATAAGGAATGATTACTCCAACAATACGTATGATCCAAAAAAGTATGAAGGATCATATCATTCATGGTATTAATCCAAAATTTATAAGGGAAATAGTCTCCAACATATTATCAACATATGAAGAAATAGTATCCTGTGATTATAAGATAAGTAAAAATATTCTTTGAGGCCTATTCCATTGAAGTGTAGCAAGAGAAAAAAAGGATGGTAGAGAGAAATATGGATAAAGGGAAGAAGGGAAAATTTATATTACCACATGTGATAATTGTGGAAAGAATCACCTTAGTAAATGCAGGAAAGTAATATGAGTTTGATATAAGTGTGGAGAAAAATGACACCAATTATGTGATTTCAAGGGTTAGAAAAAGGTTTCAAATGTTAAATACTTCATCTGCATCGAGATTCGACACTACGTGAATCAATGTCCTATTCATCAGAGTATTCTGCAAACGATGCTATTGGATAATAATCAAATTATGATACTACAACAGATAAAGAGGAATGATTATTGTTCGTATGTTTTTATTAATGAATTTTTTCATTTCAGTGTTGAATTGGTGATATACCATTAATATGTATTAAGGAAAAAAAACTAAGGATTATATTGCAGTAATATTTCAATAAGGATTTGAGATTTTGGGAATATGTGAAATGTGAATCAACAACAAGTTAAACATATTTGAAAATACATGTTTGGAGGAAAGATAAAACTTTATATAGTCATGACACTGAAGTAACAATTTTGGAAAAAGATATGGTTGATGTGGATGGATTATATTGGATATTCTTGAATACCATAGAACTGATTAATTGTTTTCTTATTTCATCATTATTGGAGTATTCACAAATTATGGATATAAGGAGTATATCTAGTATTCAATAAGGAATAATGGAGCTTGAATGTAATAAATAAGGTTTTATGGAAATTCAGGGTGTTATAGTGTTTTAAATGAATACATGATGAAGCAATTCACATGTTATGAAGTGAAAAAAGGTTCTCCATTGTGTTTACCTTCCTTATAAATTATGGACTTTGTGTTTGGACAGATGTTCTTTCGATAAGACTAAAGCTTGGAATCTATTATGTTTTACATTGGATTCTATTGTTAAGGTTAAATAATTTCTTAATATTATTTATGGATTGTTATAAAAAGGACAACCCAGAGGTCGAGTGAAAACCTGTCACGTCCAGCAAGGGCACAAGACATGAACCTGCAACCAAAAAGCGATAAAGGTGCATAAACTACCACTGGCCTACGTGATGCACTATTTTGTATAATGTTGCTTTCTAAATATTCTAACTGATAAATTATAAATTCATTTTTTTGGAACCCTATACGATTAGGATAAATATAATATTTTTGAATTCTATTACATTTTTGAGTGAAGGATTACTTTGTGGTAGAAATTAGTTGAAGGATAGAACTATACATGTCAAGTATATATATATATATACAATTATTTTGTGAATAAATTTATTTTTAAACCTTAGGTATGTGATCTAAAAACAAAAAATGTGTCCCCATAATACGATAGGTTTCGTTGAACAGATGATATTTTACATCATCATAGATTGATGGATTTGTGGCCATCAATTTTACACTAGTTTTAGATTGATTACCTGAGTCACTCCCTATAAATATTTACATTTTCCCTCTAATTATGTGTCTCTAATTTCCACTAATATACTCCTAATCAAGATTATAATTTGGTGGTGTATTTTTCATTTCCCTTTGCCTCTAATTAATCCTATATTTTTTTATCCCAATGTCCGATATGGGTTTTCCAAAAAGGTATTTTCCAAATTTTAACCAATTTTTTCGACAAAAAATTTCAAATTGAGAGGATGCAGTTTATTGAAGGAGGGGATACGGTAACACAAAAAGATTTTATAGTACGTTATCTCAGGATATTAATTCAATAGCTTGTGCTAAACATAAGATTGAGTTTGAGCGCATCATAACTTACCAAACTAGCCATTCAAAAAGAGGTTATGAATATAATTTACTAAATTTTGAAATATTATATACTCTATAGAGTTTTAACATCCATATTATATGTTTCTTAGTCATGATATAAAATGAAATTCATTTTTTTCAGATAAATTAATTTTTTTTTCAAAAAATGCAATTTTAAAGACTTTTAATAGAGAAACCGTTTTAAAACAAATATTTTATAGTTTATTATATATTCAATTTAATCTAATTAAATTAAAATGTAGTATAGGAACAATAAAATTTAGTTTGGTCAAATTTTTTGTACTTTCTGATAAATTCCATATTCTGATGAATAGTTAAAAATACAATGTTTTAATTGAAAACAAATTTTTTAATGAAAATAATTTATAGTGTAAAATTATGAATTTAAATGGTTTTAAAGTATAATTACATTATATTTTTATCATTTAATAAAATTTGGTCATTAAAAGTAATTTTACATTTAAATTTGTCAGAAACGCATGGCAATCTTTTAAAAGATTTATTTTTAAAAAAACTCACTTTTTGGTTTTAAGAACGGGATTTAATTTTAAATTAATTAATGAAACATATATGTATTTAATTTTGTAAAATTTAATTCATTTTTGAATTCATAATATCAAAATTATCTAAAGTTAAATTTTTGGTACTTTTCTAATAACTTTAAATTTTGATGAATAGTGAAAAACACTATGTTATTATTTAAAACTGATTTTTATTTAAATAATTATTTATTTTATAAAAATTTATTTTAATACCAAATAGATATATAATTCTTATATATGTTCAATGTAATTCATTGGATTTATTTAATAATAAAAGTAGATGATTAAAATTTTATTGATCTTTTTAACATTTTTACCCACCATCTAGGAGCATTTGCAAATTTGCATAAGACATAATTTTTTCACTTTTGTGAGTTAAATTTCCAAAATCCGAGAGACACAGTTTACATCATTATGAAAAATATGTTTCAATAAGTTTAAAATAATTTTTGGTGAATAGTATCTTTGGACTTTTATTTACCGCCGGAAAAATTAAATAGGGTAATTAAGGTAAAAAATGATATCATAATTACCATAACACATGTCTTAATTATATTGGACAAGTATAGTTAGAACAAAAACATCCTTAATAATAAATTATTACCCAATTTTGTGCACTGGGATTAGATTAGGACATTTATTATTATTTTATTTAAAGAAGAGTCAAAATAGTTAAATTCAATGTTTAATAACTAAATCCTTTTTAATATGGGGTTACATAGAATATAAATTTGACTATGAATATTTATTAGAATTATAAAAAGATATCCTACCGAATTTTATTTTATTTATAATTTTGAGACCTTAAATAATTTATTTTATTTATGACACAATGATGATGCAGTAATTATCTTATTAATGAAATATTAAAAAAATTGATATTATAAATATCCAAATAAATGTAATTTGAGACTTATGATGAATTCAAATAATTATCTAGGTTAATATTAAATGTTAGGGTTGGTTAAATAAATTTTATTCTAAGTGATAATTTTTTATGGCTTTCTAAATAATCATATACTAAATAGTGTCTAAATTGAAATAATTGAGTTTTTAAAACCAATATTATATTATTAATTGATATAATATTCCTAAAAATGTATGGTTTGGATAAAATACTTACATAAGGTGATATATATTAATAATAAACCACATTATGTTCTCTTGGGTTGTTATAGTATGTTTATTAACCATTTAATATAATAATACAAAAAGACATGGTAAATGAAAAACTATTTAACTGAGAGTTATATATAAAATATAAGGTTAATAAGATGACCTAAAACTATATAAAACCTATTTTTTAAAAGGTTTTAGACCCATACCCACATTATCATTTAAATAATTTAAGTTTTAGACATTATAAACCGAAAATGATTTTATTATAAAATAATATTTCAAACTTTTCCTTAAGTGACCCTCACATCTCTTATAAAAGGAAAAGTCACCTTCTCTTAATTTCGCATCTCCAAAGCCTTTGTCTTGGAAAAAATCTACCTAAATAACCTCCCAAATTTCCTATTTTATTTATATAGGACTTTCTTTGTTCAGAAATCCATCCTAAGGGGCTCTTCTTATAAAATCAAAAGGAAGAACCCGATGAAGAGGTAAATATTTCATCACGTCTTTAAAGTTCTTTTATTCATCCACTTATTCATTATTTGTTGTTTCTATTCTAAAATAATAAATCCAGTTTATTCTCTAAACTGTGATATTATTATATAAATTTTAAAACTATATTCATTATTCTATCCAGCACACGAATGAAAAATTCCCCATACGTGTGTACGTACGACTTACCAACTCCACGTCGTGGTGTTGTTTGTTATTCAAACACATCATTATTTGTATGGGTATAATAATGAATATAAATAATTTAAATTATTAATATCAAATTTTAATTATTATTTATATATGATATACCATCCTATTACATGTGATTTCACCATCAATATTATGATATTTTCGCTCGTACGTACGTACGGATTACCGTCTCCATGACGCGATGAGATTCATACCCACATTCACTATTCAATGATGATTATAAAAATATATATTATTAATAAGAATGTCATACATGAAAAAATAATTCTATTAGATATGTATATAAATATATATATTTTTATGTACTTACATATATCTTATACACTTTCTTCCATTTAATACGATATGAAAAGGGAAACAACATTTATGTGTATATACGACCTACCGTCTCCATAAACGGTACCTTCCATTTCATATATCTATCTATTATAAATATTTATATTCTCAATGTATATGATATTTAAATTAAGGATTATATTCTGGATTTTTTTAAATCATGACCAAGATGATACGATCAAGAATATAAAGTTAAAATGCATACGATAAAGAAAGCGATTATTACTTGAAATGTTAATTAAACATGGAAATCATTATTAAAATATGTAGTATAATGTCATAAATTAATCATGTATGATATAATAAATATAAATATGGTTCTGGTGTAATTTAATAACACACAATTGTCATTATACATAAGGATAAACATACCCTCGACCGAAGGAAAGTGCAATGTAAGGGTTAATTTCACAATCTATTTATTATCTGAGGATTTTTTTAAGTATCTACTGGGACATATTTATTTTCCATGTCCATTTTTCATGAAACTGTTTTTAAATGGATTCATTTAAGGGAGTGTTTTACTAAAACATCATTTTATGTGTATTGAAATTTTATTTTTATAAATCATTATCATTAATGTCCTTGATTTCAAACTGGGGTTTAAGGATTTATTTATATGGACATGAATGTTTTTAAAATTTCAATTCCTTTCAAAAGATTCAAAGTGGTATGAGACACTTTGGTTCAAAAATGTATTTAAATTTTTTCCTTTCTAAATTGTGTGACTTATATGTTTTCATGAAAAATGGATATTTCTCTCAAAGAGTTTTATGAAATATTTTCATCTATGTCAACAAATTTTGATGTATTTTAAACATGTTTGAAGTTGATTATATTAGGATTCAAATATTCCATTTTTTATTGATGGTTTTGTGATATGTTTGAATATGGATATGTTATTTTTATACTATTCAATGTTTAAGGAATATGTATTGACATTTCGTATGCTAGTTTTAATATGAATGTTTATGTTATGTTTAATCATTTTCATATGAGAAATGATTGGACTTAGTAAGTGACAGGTGGAGCCCGATATAGATCCTCGATAAATCGGTAGGTCTTATGAGACAAACAAGTGTCTGGTAATAAGGCCTTGACAAAATTGTATTTGTAGTCTTGGCTCAAGGCCTTGACTATGTGTTTATGATGCCTGGCATTATGCATTTCATCATTATGAATGTAGATATTGATCTTGCATGTGATTATTCGACTAGTATAATATCTATCTGAATAAGTAAATGGAATTATTTTTTGGTATCTTTTACATATTTTAATGAATTTTATATTTAAAAGGCTTTTGTTTTAGTCTAATACATTTCCTTAAATGTTTATGCTTATTTTTGAATGTTTCTGCTATATTTTTATCCTTACTGAGCATCTGAGCTCAACCATTTCTACATTTTAATTTTCTTAGGATTCCAAGAAGTGTAATATGATTGATAAGAATTGATAAGCTAGGGGATTAATGGAATTATAAATGGATCATTCATGTTGTGTTTTATTTTAAAATCTGTAATGTAATGTTCATTTATGTAATCTATTTTCTAAGACTACTTAATTGATCGGTCTTTTGGTACTTGATTCCTTGTAATCATGCCAATGTATTAAAACAATACACCGACTCTAGGCTTCAGGGGTCGGGGTATTACACCCTTTATCAATATACAGTTTATACTGGCATTTCATTTTCATGAAAAATTAATGCCAAAAATATATTTTTGAGGGACATGATCCACTGATCACCTAACACTAGGTCATTATTCCCACTAAAATATGGGGCATATACCATGTTAAATGATCCAGTACAGGTGTAGCATGGCTATTCATCACTGCCTGATAATGTTGTCCCAATATATTATTGATCTAATCTGATCCAACATTAACTGGGTTTACTTGCTCAGTGGGGTAATCCATATATTGCAAATATGTATTTATACCCCTTCTTCCATTAGGCCCCATAACTAATCAATGGTATACACTATATTTAGTCATAGTACATTATTTTTTAAATGGAAAACACAAAAGATTAACTGAAATGTTATGTACAACTAATCTGATAATCATAAACATTGTTTATATTTAATTTTAAGTAATCCACAATAGTTTGTAATGAAAATGTAAATTATTCTAAGTATAACCCATAGGACAGTCAAACAAGGTGTGTAATAAAGAACATTGTGGTGTTCCATGATACAAAAGTTCATGAATGAAACTCTTTTTTGGAGTTTTCAATCTTGTGTACATCTATGCCGGAACCACGTCCACTTTTAGTGTCACGATAGGGATATATTTTCGAGGAAGACTCACATAACCTCTACATTACCACAAATCCATAATGTTATTCTATGATTATCCTCAATTTCTAACTTTTGTTTATGTACTCTATACTATGATTGTTATATCTATTGTTTATTGTTGCTACTAAACTTCTCTTATACCAACTATAATGCCCAGACCCTAGATGCCTAAAGCTGGGGCATTACTTATTACATTAGAGTAATTACAAGGAAAGAAATATCAAATAAACAATCATTTTAGTAGTCATTATTAAACTAGAAACATCTATCAATTCCATATTCCAAAAGAAAAAATAAAAAATAAAAAACATTACAGAAACTATCAAACTGAAATCACGAGATATCAATAAATGGTCTCCTCTTCAAAACCTATTGATGTAATCAAATGAAATTTGTGAGATTAAATAATATGTAAGGGAAAAAATAACGAAATAAAAAATAAAAAATAACTGAATCAAAAAAAAAGTTGGTATTGTTAACATGACGTGGTGAATAAATGACAAAAAAAACGCGCCATTAATAATGGGATAATTAAACTACATCAAACATTTTTCCATAGTGAAAACTCCATGGATAGAAATAACTCAAAATAAATAAAGATAATACATATTAATTGGATTTATTGAATCTATAAAATGATACCAATATATCATAGAAATGTTTTATGAATATGAGTAGAATCCCGTCTAATTTTTGGAAATAAACTCGATTGGTTTACCACCAATGGATTTGTCTCATGAGACATGTCGATGCATAGAAGGGCTATAAAAGGTCTTATTTATCACTGAAAGTCCAACCAATTATTTATAAATTTATTTAATACAATTAAAATATTCCTTCTCAATATCCATATAGTGAAGAGGATACCTGTTCATAAATATTTCAATAGTTAAAACAACATTCCAAATAAACATTATATGTTAAATGGTATACGGATTAAGGAAATAATAATATACATAAAACCAGATTATGTATATATTATATATATACAATTTCAAATGAAAAATTTTCTAAAATGGGTAGTGGATACACATCAAAAGAGTGATTTGGTCCACAATACTGGGTAAATCAAATTGAAATGGAGACAGAAACAATGTCCCTTAACACATTGTAATCAATCGAGTCCTATGAAAAAAAATTAATAACCAAAAAATCAATCAAAAAATAAACTGAATATAAGGATATTTATAATAATATATAATAGTTTATAGTTCACAATACACCACACTCATTAAATTACTGGCAAAAATGGAAATCACACAGAATTAAAAGTGAGATAAGAAACCTCGTTGCATATGCCCGAAGGTTTTCTCGATTGATCTTTATAACCTAAATAGTAAAATTATGCTTCATTAATTAACAAAAACAGAACCTATTCTACATTTATTTTATTTATTATATCTTTATTAGGTTCATTAATTTATTTTTTGAATGGTTTATGAGGTTCAATTTTATTGTTATGGAAGAATTTTCTTCGATGGTTTTATAGATCGGTTTGCTTGTATTCACGAATGGATGATTGTTTGAAATGTGGTTAAACATCCAAAATTGTTTAGTTATATATATATATATATATATAATTAATGAAACTAATGATATATAAATTATCTTATAATGATATCTATTATTTACGATGGGGATGACTCGTTAGATATTTGATAATGATAAATGCTAGGATTTACAAGGCAGTTTTGTGGCAATGAACATGTTTTGTATTATAATTTTATATTATGAGTGTATAAGGATTACAGATCATTGAATAATATAAAATACATATATTATGATCTATTTAAAACTTTATAATGGTTACATGAACATTCATGAATATAGTAGTAGAAACTGATATCATGTCATCCTTGAATGTTATAAATTACACATCACAGTCGGTGTATTTGTTTTTAGTATAAGAGGAGGGTGAAAAGTGATATGATGATGAAACATTACATTAGTATAATAAAATTAAATTTCATGTAATTTAATTGAATTATTACAGAATTATTATGAGAAGAGTTGAGGATAGATCAACAAAAGAATTGAACTTGTAAATGATGTTGAAAGAAAAATGAAGAGAGGTTCACCTCTTAAGTACTCATCCTTGAGAATATACATAAGACCATTGTTTATGGAATTTTGGTTGGACCAAAATTCCTTGGAATTTAAGGTAGGGCTTGGGAAGTGTAATTGGTAGAACAAAGGTATGGATAAAAGCATGAGTGGAGTGGGGGAAAGAGGGGGTGAGGGTGGTTTACATAATGGAGTGGTGTAGGGTTTTCCTAATATTATATTCATTAATTTATTATTTCTACAAAAGGCACAAAATAGTGAGTGATCTATGACCATGAAAATTAATAACTGTATGTGAGTAAGATATTTTGTTTCTTACATCACTCACGAGGCTAGTAATAATGGATTTAAATTATAATATATTTATACCATAAATTAATGTATTTTATACTTCACAAAAAATTCATGTATTTCATAAGAATATAAAAAATTCCACAAACCATTTTTTAAAGTGTAGAATCCAAAAATGAACTCCTTTTTTGAATTTTTTTAATAAATATGTGAAATTTGATATTTAATTAGAATTATCATTATATAAAAATATTCCAACACTTAAAATATTCATCTTCATTCTTACAGTGGAAAAATTTTATATAGACATTCATGTGTATGGTTACAATTTATAATTTTCATAATACAATTCATAAGGGTATGTAACTATTCATAAGGGTGTGTTACTAATTATAAGGGTCAGTTACTATTCATGGAAAATTTAGTTGACTCTATTAGTATCTAAATGTCACCCTGATCAGAACCGTGTATGTTCATTTTTCAAAATTCTAAACACAGAAGTGGAAAATTTTAGTATAATGTCTAGGTTATGAAATTATCCTATAAATAACCATGTTTTGTTTCACAGATACTCAATTAATAATTAAATATAGGCTATCTAATGAATTGAAATCACTTTACAGATACATACAATAAATTTTTTGGGGTGTAATTGATAGTGTTATACAAAATAAAAATTTAATAATAACTACTAAATTATTTAACATATGAAACATGGACTAATTTGATGGAATATAAAAGAATATGAATATTTTTGTTTTATATAAAATATAAAATGTTCATGGAAATTTAAAATTTGGGTTCAAGATAAATTTGGGTACAAATTATGAATCATAAAAAAGTTCTGTCAGGGCTAAATTAGTGAGAACCCAATATTCATGGTAAAACCCCCAAAATAATTAATTTACCCTTTTTATAATGTTCTTATTACATTGGGTTTTCAATAATTATTTAACATGGAATCAGGCTTAAAAATGAGGGCAATCAACCAGATGGTCAGGACGAGCATCTTTCACTAGTCATTATGAACATATCACTCCCTCATTGATCATAAAATCATATTGTATGATTACTAAAAATGAATAGAATTGAGATATAAATGTTATATAAAAATATGTAAATTACATTGAATCAAAAAAATATAAAATAATACAATCGACCCACCTTTATTTCGATCATGTTAGAGAATTTCCCCCCTTATGATAGATATAAGGTGGTAGGAAAATAAAAAAAATTATTTTACATATCACAGTTGTGGAGGTCTTTGATGCCAATGGTGATTCATCCCAATTGAATAATGGAGTGGAACCATGGATATCTATTTATAGTGATCAATTAATTTTTGTGTGGAAATTTTCATCATAATTTTATTCATAATGGAGGATTGGATTCTTTTGATGTTATAATGGCCAGAACATTTTAACTCCATTTCATAAAATATCATAATTGGGAAAAACATAATACATAAATCTTGTGTAATATTTTCATTATTTTATTTTTTCAGGAACTAACAATTTTTTCACATTATATTTTTATCTTGAACATCACAAATTACTTTTAATGTTTCACTTTATGTAAGTTACTCAAGATGTAAGAGGCGTGACATCCATATATATGTGGATCATATCAATCATGAAACTTTTATAACATAAATGTTTTCCATGAAAATATTCATTACTCTTTATCGATTCTATGAGTGAAACTAATAATGTTAATTAAAATCATGATGTAAAATATGACCTTATCATGGTTCTTTATTTTTCATTGGATCTATGGGATATTGGATTCCAGCATCAACATTTTAGTGTCACAAAGCACTTATTCACGTCAGAATAAAATGTGTCCATCATCTTCAAAACACTTATCCATTTTTTTCTTTTAAAAGAATATTTATTTCCTTCCAAAATTCACAAAAGAAGTTAATTTTAAAAACATTTGGTAATATTATTCAACTATTAATAGTAATCAATTTATTTAAACACCCTGAAATATATTCATGAAATAAGTGTATCAAATAAATGTAATTATGGGTTAAAAAATGTATGTGCGAATATACAGAACCTATATTAGCACATATTTCACCAGAATCATGGTGCTCAAAAATGAATATACACCAATGAATCCCCTAAATCCATATTAAACTTCCATGAATACATATTAGAAGGATCATTCACTGATTAACCATGACAATGATTTCATATAGTGAAAATATAATCTATCAGTAGAATATTTTTTTTCTTGAGGAAATTTTGATTTTATTTTTTCATTTCAGGGTCCAATAATGAAAAATGATGGGATCATGACCCTAATAATACCAAAATTTCATGTTATAGGGACAAAACACCTCACTTCTCAATGAAATGTCTCAAACAGATAATTAATTTCAATTCGACAAAAATCTCCCTTACCGTCATCATGTTGATCAGAAGGTATTATAAGCTCATACATGCCACATCAGCTAATCAGGATAAATAAACCCACCTATGAATTGGAAAACCAAATAACAAAAAATAACTAGTTTTATCACTCCACTAATTATACCAAGGTTCTCAATTAAAGTTTCATCCCAAAATTAATAATCTAATGGTCAATGAGATAAACTATCTTTCAGTAGGACATGCTCAAGTACATGAATCATACCAATCCTAAATATACATTTTCAACGCCAAATAATTTCCATAAACTATCTGATTCTAGGATTACATCACCATATCAAGTTTTTAAGACACTTTCTAGGCCCAATTCTACCCCCACTTGCAAGCATGTAGTCACTTCTCTATAGAAACACTCGTCAATCACTAATGAAATGAAGAAAAAACACATCATCCCTAATTCTTTCCAACATTATATATAGCTCGAATTATGTAACATGTAATAATTTGTGACATAAATAATAATATGTGATCACAAAGAGAAATCAAGGAAAGCAAACCAGAGTGTACCAATAATATAGTGAAAACTGGTCACACGTCACTTAATTTGATGAAAAAATCATCATATCATTTTTTTATAAAATAATAAATGGTTTTCTAATGAAGTAGTATAATTTTTTAATAATTCAAAAAAAAAATTGGAATTTTGTTTCCTTACATATTGTGATTATATTAGAATTTAATTTTTATAGTATGCTAATCCAAGAGGGTTTAAGCTGAGGTGACCCCTCATGCCCCCTTATTAGATAATTCCAAACAATAATGCTTTAACTATTCTATTAGACCCCATATAATTATTCCAAATGATTGATGAATTAGAATATTTCCACATTACTTTGAATTTTGAATTCAAATTCCACCATTCATTTGATTATACACATATAACACATAGAATTTATCCCTAGATTATGATCATGTGTAGTTGGTTGATCTATGAGAGATTGGGGATATCTGATTTCTTAGATGGGAATGATTAAGAATTTTGATTATTATTTCATCCTTATGATTAAGGAAAAATAATTTGAGAGGGAATTCAATTGATATGTAACCTAATTATAGAGATAAGAAAGGAGTTAAATAATATAATCATTTCTTAATAGGAGGTATAAGGATATCCAAGGATAATCCTTCTTTTTAAAAACTAAATTAGAAACTATAATAATTAAATAGTTATTTCAAATATGAACTGAATTAATAAATATAAAAATACATATAAGACATTCTCACATGTAGAGAAAACCTAGATACGACTATAACTATATTAATCTGGTATCAAAATATTATTTTTAGTGGCCTCAAAATAATACCTTCATCTACTTGAATTCATTCTTAGGGAGTATTTTTTTCCCAAATTTTGATTAAATTTACATCAAGACATTACTAGGTCTATTTAATCTGACCTAAGTAGTTTTAATCTAGAGATGGAAGTAACATTGTAAGAAATAATTTACAATTAAAGGATCCCTGAATAAGTGGAGAAACTGTTTTTTTCAATTCCATTTAATGTGTCTATATTATTATCTACATCATCCACATGAGTAACTGTAAAAAATATAATCTAGGATTAAAATATTCCCAAATAAAATATGAATTTAATATACTTGTATTCATGTAATTCAAATAATAAAAATAAACAATTTTAAATTAATAATAAATAACATTGTTGGATTTTAGTTGGAATGATCATTTTATTGGATAAATTGTATGGTATTTCTAGAGAATATCCCAATATGCATTTGAGATCCTTTGGAGAAGCTTGCAATGGGCTTATAACTAAAGGATTCATTGAGGATCAGATCACCTTGAATTATTTTCACCTCCCTATTAGAGTATTGGATAAGTTGTGGATCTAAAAACATTTATCTTATAGAAATATCATCATTGGATAAACAATATAAGGAATTACTAGGAACTATTTCCCATGTATCAATGAGTTTTTTTATTGAAAAAATATAAATTTGGTAATAAACAATCTAGTTGGGATGTAAACTATGAATTATATCTGTGATTCATGTTTTTATTAACATCATTCCAAGACAAAACTTATGAAGAAACATATTTCCTAGAGTGTTTTTTTCAAAGGGTTAATTGAAAATTATGTGAACCCACTACAAGATTTCTATATATGGGCACTAACAGAATTGTAACATATAGATTTTAAACAAAATATTGAGGGTATATCCTAAAATTACATGCAATTCAGTACATGATATGTTGAACAATGAATTTGTAAAATTTATTATGGTATTGTTATCATTTTACAATGTTCTATAGATCATAGCTTCTACACTCAATCATGTTTTCCAACTCTAAAAATCTTGTGACTACTACACTAATGGATTCCATCATGTAAAAAAAAGAAATTTTATGATTTCATGTCCCATAAAATGCACTGGTAGAAACAAGTATGTAAACAGTGATTTAATGATGATATTAATACTCAATTTGGAGATGGAAACCAATATTAGAAATGACCACCATTATTGAATGTTTTAGTTTTCATATTTCGTTACTCAAACCATTAAATTTTATATCTATTAACCTAAAAATAAGATATTTACCATATAATTATCAAGAAATATCAATGGAGAAACTATTGAAATATCTTTTTAAGTTTGCTGACACTCGTGATTATGATTTTTAAAGCTTGAAATGAAAATTTTATTAGTTTATATTATACATAAGTGAAATAAAAAACAAGTCTTATGTTAATTCATGCTCAATAAAATCCTAACACTAAATAAAAATTTAGACTTATTTACTTAAGGATTATGAATATACTGTGAAAAAATGAATAATCACATTCTTGTGAAGATTATACAAGAGTTTATCCTAGGGAACCAGAAGAATTTTTTTCTTTTATAAATGTAAATGGTAGATGAAGAACTAATTGAAATACTCTTATTCAAGAAGAATATGGGGAATTAATATATGGAATACATAAATTATCCCCAAACTCGCATCACTAAAATAATAATTCCACTTAGGTTAAATAGTGAGGAAAATAATAACAATAAATTTTGATGATATTAAAAATAATAGAAATATATATTCCCTTTGTAGGAGCTATGAGAAAATCCAATGTTATACAAGGGTTATCAATGTAATATACATTAGAATATAATTATTTAATTATCATGGAAATGTACCTTTAGGTTGAAATTTTTGTTCTCCATTTACAACACAAATACACTTGAAATTAGAAAAATATTTGTACCTTTTCTATCCCTTTCACTATAAAAGATTTATTTTTTTAAATGTATTGTGTAATTATTCTGAATAGTTTATTTTAACTACATACCCTACTTCCACTTCCCAATACAATGGAGTGGTCAAACCCAATCTATTATTTTTATAAATTTCTAACAGATCCATTGCATTCCAATTTGATTTTTTTAGATGATAAAATGCAAAGTGTACTGTGATTTTTTCCATACTGACAACGATAATTTTAAAATGGATGTTGTTAGGGGTATATATTTTTCCCCTAGAATAATAATTATTCCATATATAAAGAATATAATGATAATAAAATTTTTTATTAGCCAATCTAGGAAAAATACCAATATAGGGGGTGAATAATTTTTTGATCAATTAAAATAATATCCCCTTTGGAGATAGTTTTATAAAAAAAACACAATTCCCTCCCATTATCCTATAGATGTATCATAAAAAATGAAAACATACAAGAGAAACATCAATATTACAAGTTTCAACAACTCCAGGATATACCCAAGGTGAATAAAAATGAAATATTAATAGGTAACAAATTAAATAAATCACAATATCGTTATATATATTACAGTGGTCTCACAGTCTATCCTGGTTCTCTACCAATCAAACTTTGAAATATCACTTGTCATTCAATGTCTGTGTGCTCAATTATCCTTTAAAAGATTTATATGTTGATAAAATCTATCAATATTTATTATAAATAATTTGGTACACCATGATGCACTACCATATTATAATTAATTAATATAAATATACAAAATAATTTCCAGGTAACATCTTTTTTTTTCAAATGGTACAATTTCATGAAACCCTGGCACAATTTTCATGAAATTTTAAAATTATTGATGAATATTTTCTCTCTCAAGAAACACACTAATTAGTGAAAAGTTTTTCTTTTAAGAAAAAATAACAATTTTCAATGATCTCTAATCATACTCAAAATACACTGTTTAGGTTGACAAAAAAAATTTCAAAGATATTTAGAGCCATTAAATCATCGTTATAGCTTCTTGCCATCAAAATTAATGGTCAGACACCTATTTATAACTATTTCAACCCTTCAGTGAGATTTTATTTCATTCCACTTCATTTTCATTAAACTCTTAAATCTTATCACGCAACTCATTATCTTCATTAATATGTTTTAAAACACCTCCATTATTGTACAATTTTAGAAAATAAATGGCATCAAGAAATTACATCTCAGAGTACTAAAACATACTATATTTATTGATGTTGTATTGTATGATTTAGAAATATTTAATGAAACATTAATTATTTTACAAATTCCATTCCATTTCTATATTTTCATGATATAGTCCAGGAAGTCCATATTTTGAGAAATTTGTTCCTTTAATATTTTGGACATTAAAAATTACAAAAACACTAGGAAATGCATCATCCATATATGAACAAAAATTGAACATCTTATAGAACTTCCATACCTCCATATTAAATCATTTTGAACATACCTAGCCAATAATCACATAGGATATCCATAACTGACATTGTTAACCTACATCATTAGATATCAAAATCTTCCTAAAAAACACAACACCATCACCATGACAGATTTCTGAAAAAAAATCATTACTGAATAATTTTGACGACTTTAGGAGAATATATGGTGAATTTCAAAATTATTGATTCAAATAAATTCCCTAATTATGAGAAAATTGTGTTTACATTGTACAATATTGAATTATCATACGGTACCGAAAAATTGAAATGATTGATGATATTGTTTAATTCGGGGAAACCCTAGAAACACATTATTTTTCTGATGAATCTCATTTTTATAATAACTCAAATCTATAATTTTTTTTGTGTTCTAATAAAAGTGATTTAGAAGAAATTTTGTTTCACGAAGTACATAGAAAAATCGTTCATATATTTTAAATAAATTATAACGTTTCTAATGTGGTTGATTATAATTTATGACCATTATTAAAAAATCCTTATCATGTATATTTATTAATTATTCCCTAAAGAATAAAATATTTTGTTATGAAGGAAAAAACATTGAAATTGTATTATTTTTTGAAAGTATTAAACACGATAAAAGTAAAAAATTTGAGATATTCTATGACAAAATTTTGAGGAAGTATGTTGTACAATAAGAGGCACTCCAAGGATTATCAATAAAAACAATATGCATTTAATATTTCAAGAACATGAGTCTAAACTTGTGAAAATGAAACACATATAGATATTAATTTATATATTCATTTATAAATTTATATGTTTGATGGTGTGTTATTCAAAAAATACTGAACCAAAATGAGCCACAAACTGTATAATTTTTTTAAAATATATCCATAAAATTCGAATGTCAAATTAGATGTTAATAAATTTTTAAATATGTAAAGATATAAAAATAATACATTTTATCTATACTCTTGAATTAGTATAGGAAACTTGCATAACTAAATAACTAATGAGAGTTGTGTTTTTCATTAATGTGAACCTTTTATAAAATTTAATTTTAATGAAAAACTAAATATAATATATATAAAATGGATCTTGATAGGAATAATTTATTAACACTAATTTATATAAAATAAGAATAATAATAATTTACATTTTGCATAAATATAATTTCCTATTGAAAATAGTTTTTATTAAAGTTGTGCCTTTTTAATGAAAAGTTAAATTCTAAAATTCTAGAAAATAATTTTTATAAAATAAGATTAATTTTTATATTCAAAATATAAATATAATTTTAATATTTTTTAATGGATTTCACTATTATAGGTGTGATTTACGTTAATAGTAAAAATATATTCTTTTATAAACCTTCATATTTTTTTACTATTATAAATGATGGATCGTGAATATCAACAGAAAATATAATTAATGGTGTATTTTTTATTGGGTAATAATATATATTTTTAAATAACATTCTAAATTTTCATAATCAATTTTTGACAATTTAGAAACATAAAACATATTTTTCAATAAAAGAAACGATTTTTTCTGTTATAAATGAATTATTATTTTTGGTAAATTTATTTTTGGATTTATAAAAACAAAACACAATTTTATTTTTTTATAATAAAACTATTTTTTAATTTAAAACCAAATACAATGATATCTTTATCCCAGTCCTACATTTTAAGCATAAAAATACACTTTTTTCAAGAAAAAATGTATTTACATGTTACATGTGAAAATAAAAATATTTATTTTTATTACTGATAGAAATTATTTATTAAATAATTTGATTTTTTATTTTTAATAATTATATCCAAATTTTATAATAAGGCCAATTTAATTTAGGAACATAAAATAAGTAACCTAGATAAATACTACATACCACCATAAATGTAAAGACCTGGAAATTTCAATGTATTTTATGTAATTATATGGGAATATTTTGAGTTTGAAAAATTAGAAGATGCATTATTCCAAGGCTCGGTGTGCACAAAATGAATTTCTGAACATTTTTTAGGTACGTTAAGAAAATGTGGGAGAATAGTTCTATAACATTTTAACTAGTGCCAGGAATTGAAATCTAAGGACACTCTTGAACTCGCAATGCCAAAAATCGCTTAAGGAGACCTTCACCTCAACTGTAGTAGCTCTAGGGCGGATGTGAGTTTTTTAGTTATTCATGGGAGAATAAAAATAAAATAAATAATATTTTATTTTTCATTTCTAATCCTCCTTTTTGAAATGTGGTGTTGGGGACCACATAAGCGTGGCCAGGAATTTAAGGCTAGGCATTAAATGCCTAGTTACACAAATTAGGTAACCACAACTTTGTTTAACTAATAGGGTTCATTAAAACTAAATTAATAAAACAACTTGTTGATAAAGAGTTATTTTATTATCACTTCTTAAGGGAATTGATGTTTGTTTTTCTTTTGGAAAAAGGAAGAGAAGGATTTTTTTAGAGATTCCTCCATTGAAGAATGCCCTCCAACAAAGAAATTTCTCTAGATTATGAATGAGTGTGACGCCTGATCCTGGATCAGAACCATGTTGTGGGAGCGACGGGCGCCGATTTCCCCTTCCTCGACTTCATCCTCTTCCTCACGTCACCTCCAATAGGAAAACGAGGTATGGAGTTTAATTTAATGTATGATGAAATATATTTTTTTTATTCTTCATATACATGATTCTCAAAAACAATGGCCAAACAAACATGACCATCGATTCAAACATTTACCATAACCATTCATATCCGTTCGTCACACGTTCTTCTAGCGTTCTTCGACACCAAATAAATAAGCGTGCTAAAAACACAATGTTTCATTGAGCGCGACATATGGATGTTGAGATCTCAACTCGATGATCATGAATATTTGAATATCATAATATTTGGGTTTGGAAAGATGTTGGGATGGAATGTAGAAGTAGGCGGTGGCCGTCCGCGTGGATGGAGTGTGGCGCGCGTCCGCCCTGCCGGAAGAGGAGGTCATGGCCCGCACACCATCTGGACACGAGGTGCAGCGGTGGCGCATGTCTGCGCCCCATGGATATGGAGACCGTAGTAATTTGGACGTGGTAGAGATTAGAGAGTGACCGACACCCTACCGACTGTAGGGGGACAGCATCGCTGTCGTAGTGCAGGAAGGAGGACCGGCTGGGAATCCGGCCGGGATGCACCGAGTAGGACATGCTCCATCATGTCCAGCGTTCCAGTCAGTCGAACTGTCTGATGAACCATTTGGGAATCTGGGGAGAGTTCCCCCTGATGCGGCTAGGGCGAGCCCCGCCACTATGGATCACACCTAGTTGTGCGGACCGCACCCATCCGGGCAGACCACACACAACCGAGCAGGTCGTTCCCAACATGGGTTCGGTCACTCCCAGTGTGTCGGACCACCCCTTTTCGGGTGGGGTCAGACTGTGGCCCAGAGGCTCAAGCCCACCGCAGCCCAGCCCAACCATGCCAGACCCGCGTCGGGCAAGGTCGGACCACACCGGGGCCCATCCGTACCCAGATACGCCTTTTGGGTCACATCATAAAAACTGCATGTCCGATTGATGAACCATCTACGATTCTAGAATCCTTCGACCGAGATGGTCCATTTGGTATATTCCACTAGAGTTTTGGATAAAGTTTTAGTACAACTGGTTTTCATTAAACCCAAATCCAATCAGGCCCTTGATACTAAGAAGATAAGAACTTACAGACCGAGCATCTGATTGACACACTGTCTATTGCGCTAGGTCCTATATGACGTGGTGTACCTTTGGGATAATTTTTTGTGAAACTTAATGGTAGTTTAAGTATATACTGATAGATTGTGAAGCGTAACCTCTAAGAATCTAACATGATTAGTGCGAGCAACCTGTGGCTAGCAGTACTTGAGTAGTCTCTACATTTTTTGTGGGTCATATTCGGGTCATATGTGGGTTAGCACTTAGTGATATTGTGTGGGTCTATGAAAACAAATCTTGTGTGGGTCATCTCCATATCCAACGTGGGTCATCTCTAGATCATGTGTGGGTTATCTCCAGATCTTGTGTGGGTCATCTTCGATACTATGTGGGTCATCTCCAGATCCTGTGTGGGTCATCTTAGATCCTATTTGGGTAAACAGCAATGCTTCTGGAGGAAGTAAGATGATATACCAGTACAATTTATCATGCATACTTCCATACAAAAGTTATACCTAGTGTGAGCTGAGTCTTTACCTTCGTTGTACACTTCTGTGTGGTGAAGCCATTGTGATATTCTTCTGTGTGGAGTTACCTTTGTGGTACTTTCCTTTTTGGTGATACCTATGTGGTATTATTCTGTGATGTGTTACCTTTGTTGTAATTACCTTTGTGGTTTTACCTTCGTGGCATTATTACCTTTGTAGAACAGTTGAGCTTTTGGCTACGGTTTTGGGCCATGTGTTTCCTCATGAATGAGATGGGTATAATTGATAACTTAGGTATATTTATGGGCATATACTTAAGTAGGGTTGACTGTTGTTTCTATGTGTTGTGGTTTACCCATTGTTGATTTTGAGAGACCATCGGGGCTTTTGGGTCCCTACTTAGTATTGTTATACTCACCCCTTCACGACATCGCCCACACCTTATTTTTAATTGTTCATATGGTGGAAACACTGACTGAGGATGAGGGTACCTAGATTGGAGGCTACTCGAAGGTGGACCTCAGATGAGGTGTACCGCAGAGATGACCATTCGAGAGTTGTACCTACCCTTCACGTAGGAACCTTGGTGGGGGTTCACAGGAGTTGTTTTTTAGTTTTACTTATAGATTCCAATTGGGATTTTATTTCATCCCCTTTACTTACTGTACTCACTCTCTTTACTATATAAATTACCTAATGCTTGTATCTTGTTGTGTTCTTGGATTGTATGAGATTGTAAGTAAAAAAGGAAATGACTTCCCATTTTGTGGGATATTCCTTTACGGTTCTAGTCGCTAGCCCATGGCCTAGAGAAGATAGGCTTGGAGGTAGTCACAGTAAGGGCCCCAGTGGACGGGTTTTGACAAATTGGTATCGAAAGATTTGATTCTACTGAAGAACATGGACTATGATATTTTTATCAACAATAGTGTTACGTGTTATGAGTCTGGTTATCAGTTTGGGGAATCTAGTGTGGGTGCAGTGGTCAAGGTATCTAGACACTAGGACCATGACTCTCGAGTTCTGACTCAGTGCATGAAAATAATGATTACATTGGTTTTTTTGGAAAAGTTTTATTTGTGACCTCTTTGAGTCAACTCACCAGGAATAACTTATTGACCATGGAACACCTGTTTCTTTTAGGATGCCTTCACATAGACAACCATCTGGGGTTCTAGGTAGTGTACACGATGATAGACCACCGAGTGATGAGGATTTAGTGCAGGGCCCCCTTACGACTGTTGTACCATAGGGTGGTGTACCAGTAGCACCACTACCTATTGGGTAGCTGATGCCACCAGCACCAGCAACAGAGGGTGCACACTTCTTGAGCGTGTTGCACGAGTTTCAGTGCCAGATTCCCTTGAGGTTCTAGGGAGAGACTGATCCACCAATGGTTGAGGACTGGATGGAGGCTGTGGTTAGAGTTTTTAGACTGGTAGGGACACCATCTGATTTCATGGTGATTATTTCAACAAGTATTATTAAGGCAGCAGTGGGAAGATGGTGGAGCTTGATGCTCCAGGTTCACAACGAGGTCACTCTCATTCTAGCAGACATCGAAAGCCTTTTCAGGGAAGACTTCATACTAGCAACCTTATGCATAGTTCATATACACGACCTTGTCCACTTTTAGAAGGTTAGCATGACCATGACTCTGCATTCAGTGAGGTTCACCGACCTGTCGCGCTACTTCACTTCCATGGGGCATGACCCTTTCTTTAGGCCTTGGACCTTCGAGCATGGGCTCCGATGGAATATTATAGCTTTTATGATTTTTCTCAGCATTTCAATGTAGGAGGGGTGTTATAGAGAGAACTCTTAGTGGAGATCTTCCTTTATTAGAAGTCAACGGCTGCGAGACCAACCACCGGACATCACATATTTGAGTCATCTTCCGCTAGCAGCAGAAATATTTTGTAGAGGTCCAAGAGGGCTAGAACTATAGTTTGATGACTGCAGGATACATGGTCGGTTGTGCGGGGATCTCAATATAGAGAAGGATTGGCGAGGATGAGGTAGTGTTACTCGTGTGGTGGCTAGGGTCACATGGCACGCGACTGCCAGACCCGCTGTATGGATGACCAGAAGATAGTCGAAGGACCTCCTGGTCAGAGGCTAAGATTTGATTGATGAGGAATGTAGGTAGGAGGCAGGCGTGGCAGATAATATGGTCATGCAATAGGCGGTGGGTGGTGATTCGAGGTTCTACCCCCACCACCTTAATGTTGTCCACCCTAGCAACATGGAGCAGGTGGACCGGGATAAGATCTGCTCCAAATAGTTGAAGCCTATGATCACAGCACTCCGAAGATGATACGAGGTATGATATGTCTCTCCTCCACCTTATATGTAGTACTTATAGACACAAGTTCTAGTCATTCTTTCATTTCCATGACACTTGTTCGGATCTCAGAGATACATGCAGATTTTTTGGCTTGATCTTTACGGCTAGAGACTCCTATAGGAGAGTATTCGATGATTACACACTGGTGAAGGTAGTGTGAGCCTACTCTAGGAGGCGGGAGCATCATCTAGGATCTTCTAGATGTGGTGTCGAGGCCTTACAACACCATCTTGGGTATGGAATGGTAATCCATAGTCTTTGCTTAGATTAACTGTATTAGGCACAAAGTGCAATGTGTCTACATGGATGGGACCTTTTTTCCTTGACTAGTGAGAAGGTAACCATTGTAACACATGATGGACTTACTCAAAGGAGGGTGCAGCCAATCGCACATCAGTTGGCTACCCTTACACATAGAGCGGTTGATGTTGAGAGTCTGAGCTATCCTGTAGTGGTGGATCAGTGCACAAATGTTTTCCCTGACGATGTTTCAGGTATACCGCCTCGCAGGGAGGTAGAATTTTATATCGACTAGTACCCCTAGATGTAACTGATATCTACACCAGCATATTGGAAGGCTCCCATGGATCTTTGATAGTTGCGAGTACTGCTGGAGGACTTGTAGAGCAGGGGGTTCATTTGGCCTAGTGTTTCTCCCTGGGTAGCCCCAATTTTGATAACCAATATGGTGGATGATAGTGTGAGAGTTTGTGTGGACTATCGATGCCTGAACTAGGTGAATGTGATAAACAAGTACCCACTAACGAGTATTGATGGTCTCTTTGATCTGCTGAAGAGAGCACAATGGTTTTCCAAGATAGACCTCAGGTCAGGCTATCACCAGCTCAGGGTATGAGACGAGGATGGGAAGAAGACAACCTTAAAATGTCGGTATAACCATTATGAGTTCTTGGTTATGCCAATTTGTGTAACCAACACCCCATCAATGTATATGGGACTCATGGCCAAGATCTTCCGACCGTACGTCAATCCCTTTCTGGAAGTCTTCCTCGATGATATCCTGATATACTCAGCTATAGATGAGGAGCATGCCTATCATCTACAAATAGTTCTGGATACACTATGAGAGAACAAGCTTTATGGTAATCTCTTGATGTGCCAATTATAGATACAAGAGGTCCACATTCTAGGACACATCATCTCAGAGGATGGAGTTGTGGTATATCTGGAAAATACTGAGGCTATTATTTATTGGGAGCCAACCAGGAGTGTAATGGAGGTACGAAGTTTCCTGGGATTGGCCGGTTACTATTGGAGGTTTGTTCCTAACTTTTCTAGAGTTGTGAAACCCTTATCAGCATTGAAAAAGAAGGTGAAACCCTTCGTGTGCTCGAGGATATTCTAGTAAAGATTCCAAGAGATGAGTCAGAGACTAACGAGTTCCCCCATATTAGTGCCACCAAAGGAGGACGTTGGTTATGTAGTCTACAACGATGCATCAGGGACTAGTCTTGGATGATTCATGATGCAGGAGCGAGCAGTGATCACATATGGTTTTCAATAGATAAACAATCATTAGAATATATACCCTACCCATGACCTGATGTTGGTAGAAGTGGCCTTGTCCTTTAAGATTTGGCGATATTACATGATGGGAAAATGTTTTGAAGTCTACTTGGATCAAAAGAGTCTCATATATATCTTCTCTTAGAAGTACCTAAACCTGAGATAATGATGTTGTCTTGAGTTCCTCCAAGACTATGACTTTGAGATTATCTATGCTCCTGGAAAGGGGAATGTAGTAGCAGATGCACTCAGCAGGAGATCTAGTATACAATTTTTGCATGTGGCGGCATAACAGTTATCCGCTTTGTTGATATACTACGTGGATTGAGATGGAGTAGCATATCATCAATCTATGACAGTCAAACCCCCACTCATTTAGCGAGTTAGGGGGGGACAACTTGGAGACACTAACTGTAATGATTGAAGTGCTAAAATATCCATAGGACATGCACTTGATATATTTTCTTGAAGGTGTGCAGCACGTCATCCTCTTCAGAGGACATATTATGGTACTAGTGGTGCTACATAAGGAAGTGTTGAGGGAGTTACCTACATTCCCTCTATCGGTACATCTAAGAGTGGAGAATATGTACCAGGACCTTTGATGTCAACACTGGTGGCCAGGAATAATGAAATCAGTAGTAGGGTTTGTCTAACTGTGACTCATTTTCAGAAAGTGAAGGTAGAGAAACATGTTCCAGTGGGCTTAGTTCAGCCACTAGAGGTGGCCTAGTGGAAATGGGATGGAAATTACATGGAATTTGTGACAGGACGTCCACACATGTCTAGGGAACATGATTATATATGGTTGATCGTTGACCGACTCACCATGTTAAACAACTTCTTACCTATTAGAGAGTATGGTTCAGTGTAGGTATTGGGACGCCTCTACGTGCATGAGAATGTGAGACTACATAGTGTACCATCTATGATTGGCTCTGATCATTATGAATGTTTTTCTTTCTAGAGATGGAAGGGGTTTTAGGAGGAATTCCGGACACAGCTTCAGTGGAGCACCACCTTCCATCCCCACACAGATGGTCAGACATAGCAGACTATTCTGACCCTCGAGGACATGTTTCATTTATTTGTCATTGATTTCAGCCGTAGTTGGGATGATCACATGCCATTGGTGGAGTTTTCATAAAACACCAGTTATTACTCCACTATCAGTATGAAACCATTCTAGGTGTTATGAGGTCGACCTTGTAGATCAACACTATGCCGAACTGACCTAGGGGAGTCATCACTCATGGGACCAGTGATGGTACGGGCTACCACAAAGAAGGTTCAGATCATCCAAGAGTGAATGAATACTTCACAAAGCAGACATAAGTCCTATGTTGACATGATATGGAGACAACTTGAGTTCAAGGATGGTGAACTTGTATTTTTATGGGTCTCAACTCAATTAGTTTTGTGGAGAATTGACTGGTGAGGCATGTTATCTTTGAGGTTCGTCGGATCCTTTTAGGTCTTTAGCAGAGTAGGCGAGCTGGGATAACGCTTAGCTCTTCCACCTCATTTGCACCATGTGCATGGAATTTTCCATGTATCTCAGTTGGGGAGGTACGTGCATGATCCCTCACACATCATTGATTGGGGTGAGCTAGATAGTAAGGATGGGGAAATGTTTTCAGAGGATCCAATAGAGATTAAGGATTGACATGAGAGAATCCAACGTGGGTGATCGATACCACTGGTGCATGTACATTGGAAGAATAAGAAACTCTAGGAGATAACATGGGAGTGGGATGACCAGATTCGTGGTTAGTACCCCACTTGTTTCCCTAGTTTGTGTTTTGGATTTCGGGGACGCAAAGCCCTGAGGTGGGGAGAATGTAAAGACACGGAATTTTCTGTGATTTGTTTTAATTATATGGGAATATTTAATGTCTGAAAACATTGACAGAGCGTGATTCCATGGCTTAGTGTGCCCAGAATTAATTTCATAACATTTTTTAGGTTCGTTCAGAAAATGTGTGGGCAGCGTTTTGTAACTTTTGAGTCGGCGCTCGGAATTGAAATATGAAGACTCCGTTGAACTCGCAATGCCTATATTCTCTTAAAGAGACCGTCACCTCAACAGCAATATGTCGAGGGAGGATGTTAGTTTTTCAGTTTTTTGTGGGAGAAGAAAAATAAAATAAATAATAGTTTATTTTTCTTTTTGAAACCGTTTTTTTTTTGAATTCTGGAGGTTGGGACCACATGAGGGTGGATAGGCATTTAAGGCAGGGCATTAAATTCTTGATTACAAAAATTATGTAACCAAAAATCTCTTTCACTAATATGGGTCATTAAAACTAATGCAATGAAACCACTTGTTAATTAAGTGTTATTTTATTAACTCTTCTTGATGGAATTGAGGGATTTTTTTTCAGTTAGAAAAGTGAGAGGATGGCTTTGTTGGAGAATCCTATGATGATGAATGTCCTCGAACAATGATATTTTTCTGTATTAAGAATGAGTATGATTCCTGAGACCGAATCGGAAACATGTTGCCAGAGTGATGGGTGTCAGCGTCCCCTTCATCGACTTCATCTTCTTCCTCACGTGACCTCCAACATGGAAACGAGGTAGAGGGTTATTCTGAAGTATGATTAAATATATTTTTTTGATTCTTCATATAAATTTTTTTAAACGATGATGGACATACATATATGGCCATCGATCTACCGATTTACCATAACCTTTCCTATTCCTTCTTCATGCGTTCTTCATTTGTTCTTCAGCGCCAAATAATTAAGTGTGATGAAAACAAAATGACTCTTTGAGCGCGACATATGGATGCAATGATATCAACTCGTGGATCATGAATATGCAGATGTCATAATTTTCGAGCTTGGAAAGAAGTTGGGATGGCTCATAGAAGAAGGAGAGGTAGGAACCTAGCCGACCGCGTAGAAGGAAGGTGATCCACATCCATGCCACCAGAAGATGAGGTCGCATCCCGTCAGCCACGATGGAGCCAGGGGTGGCCGACAGATCGTTCGGCCATGTGGTTAAGCAGCGGTACATGTCTGTTACCTATAGCTAGAGACCGTACAAGCATGGCCGCGATCGAGACCAGAGGACTGCCAACACCCGGCTGGCCGCAGGTGCACAGCGGCACCATCGCGCAGTTAGAAGGAGGACCAGCCAAGAATTCAACCAACCATGACGTACCAAGCTGGATCCACTCCATCGTGTCCTGCGTGCTAGTAGGTCGAACGGTCCTATGGTACATTTGGGAATCCGGGGTGGGGGGGGGACCCCCCCCAGGGAAGCTAGGGTGGGCCCCACCACGGTGGACCACACCAACCTGAGTGGATTGCACCCAAATGAGTAGGCCGCTCCCAGTGTGAGTTGGGTCACGCCCAGTGGGCGAAGCCACACCTTCACAGGTCAGGCCAGACCGCGGCCCGGAAGGCCGAGTCTGCCGCAGCCCAGCTCATACGAGCCAGACCCCGGTTGGGTTGGGTCAGACCGGACCTGGGCCCATCCAGACCAAGATACGCCTTTTTGGATATATACTATGAACCATGTATCTGATTGAAGAACCATCTATAGTGCCAAAATCCTTGGATTGAGATGGTCTTTTTTGGAATTCTCCATTTAATTTTTGGATAAATTTGGAGTATGGATGGGTTGGATCGATCCCAAATCCAACCAGGAACTCAGAACTAATAGATAAATAACATACAGTATGGGCATTTGATTGAGGCATCGTCTGTTGCGTTGGGTTCAATATGATGTGGAAATCAGTTGGGATGAATTTTTGTGGGACTCTATGGCAGTTGAAGTATTGACAGATGACTTGAGGAGAGAAACCTCCAAGAATCAAGCGTGATTAGTGAGAGAACCCTATGGATGGCTATACATGAGGAGAGTTTATATCTTGTGTGGGTCATCTATGGATCTTGTGTGGGTCAGCGTACAGTGATCCTATGTGGGTCTGTGCCTACCAATCCTGTGTGGGTCATCTCTTGATCTTGTGTAGGTCATCTCTAGATCCAGTGTGGGCCATCTCCAGATCTTCTATGGGTCATCTTTGATCCTATGTGGGTCACCTCCAGATACTATGTGGGTCATCCTCAATACTGTGTGGGTCTAGATCAATGCTTCTCGATGGAGTAATATGATCTAGAAATATTGCTAATCATCAATACTTCCGTACATAAGTTATACCGGGTGTGAGATGAGTATTTACCTTTGTGGTACACTTATGTGTGGTGAAGCCTTTGTTGTATTCTTCTGTGTGGATTTACCTTTTTGGTACATACCATTGTGATACTTACCGTTGTTGTGATACTAGTGTGGTATTCTTCTGTTAGGTCTTACCTTTAGGGTACGTGCATTTGTGGTTTTACCTTCATGGAATTCGTCCCTTCATGGAATAGGTGAGCTTTTGGCTAATGTTTTGGGCCTTATGTTTCCTCATGAATGATATGTGTATACTTTATAACATATGTATATGTATAAAAATACACCTTAGTAGGGTTAAATTTTGTTTCCATGCTTTTTGGTTTATCCTTTGTGGATTTTGAAAGACCTTCAGGGGTCTCAGGGTCCCTACTGAGTATTTTTATACTCACCCCAACATGGGCTATGCCTGTAGCTTATTTTGTCTTACGCTGACAATGGAGAACACTGAATGAGGGCGAGGGTACTAGGAATACAGGATGCTCCAAGGTGGACCTCATATGAGTCGTACCGCAGAGACAACCATTAAAGGGTTGTACCTACCATTCAGGTAGGATACTTAGTGGGTCTTCACTGGAGCTTTTTTTAGTCTTTCTTGCACTTTCCAGTTGTTCTTATATTATAGACCCTATACTTACTGTACATACTCTGTTTAATATATAGTTTATCTTGATCTTGTATCTTGATATGTTCTTGGATTTTATGAGTTTTCAAGTTACAAAGGAAATGACTTCCAAATTTTTGGGATATTCCTTTTCGGTGCTAGTCATCAGCCCCTGGCCTATGGAAGGTGGTCTTGGGGGTTGTCACGGCAGGGGACCCTGGGGACAGGTCGTGAAAAAAAAAATAGTAATAGTTTTAATTATTATAGTAAATGAAATAGAAAACACTTAAACCGTATGTAGAAAATTTATTGTTGACCTATTATAAGCCGTATAACATATCCCACTAAATTATATTCCATTTATAGAGCCACATTAGTAGTGAATCATGTTCCCTCATAATATTATGTTGAAATATTCAAAAAAACGTCATTGTCACCACTTATAAAATAAGCCTCTCACCATCCCTTCAAAATCATTAAATAAATTTTTTTTCTCTTAATATTTACTGATATACCATAAAATGTAATTCTATTTAACCCTTTCATGGTTTTATTAATAATATATTAGTTTATTCTCACCTATTTTAATTATTCTTCCAAGGGAAATCTCATGTCCTCAACTTGAATTCTTTTTTCTCTAACATGTTTTCTTTTCATTCATACTTTATGTAGTCCAATTTCATAATTAATATACAATTGGAAAAATTTATATTTTATAATTAATTTTTTAATTAATAGTGAATAACTATAAACCACATTACCCAGTCTCTTTGAAAAAAAATTATATTATCATTCGTTTGTTGTGCTGACCACCACCTCGACGTAGCAACGTCACCTTTTTTCCACCACCGCCTCAACCCATTGATTGTAAGGGATAAATTGAAGAATAAATATTAAAAATGAAATATATTTGTGATTATTATGTTTAAAATTATAATCCCCCTTTTCCCTTCTCCTTCATTCATAATTTTGAACTCTATTCATATATTTTTCAGGGTATTGCCTAAACAAAGTAATGTATATTATTTTTTATCGAGTTTAATATTTAACAACAAAAATCAGAAAAAAATTATTAGAAACCATAATATTTTCTAAATAAAAAGATTATTCATTATTAATAATGTTATTATGAATAAAATAAACAACATTCATTATCATAATAATTTGTTAATTGTTTCATGTTTGTGTTTGACTCGACGTCAAAACCTACATGGAAAAATCAAAAAATTAATATCCTGGATGAATATAAGAAAAATATTAGAAAAAATATATTATATATAAAAAATTAATTACTTTTATTGTTTTAGTTATATGAGTAATTTAATGCTGATTAATTATGTTACCAATATTCATTCGAGAATGATCCCTGAAACATGTTTATAATTGTTATTATATTTATACAATATAACCAAATGAAATTTAGAATGAAATTATAACATTATAGAAACATCAATGATATAAAATATGGGTCCTTTTATAATCTAGTAGTGATAAACATTGGATGAATAATGACCAATAACACTACTATTGAAAAACCAATTTTAGACAATGAGGATTAGACACACACAATATGTAAAATATGTAATTACATACTAATAAATATATATAGAATTATTATAAATGATGTTTATAAAATTTAATAGATGTTAAAAAATATATGATATATGTTATTTAGATACTTATTTTTTTATTTGTGAGAATAATTTTTTATTAGAATTAAAAAATTAATGTAATGGAATTTTCTAACTCAAATTCATTAAATTGACTCACAAACATTATTATTGATACTATATTACTCATATAATGATTTATTATACCAAATTAAAACATTTATTCTCTCCATATATTCTATAGATTTATAATTCTTCCATATATACTCATTGTAAAATTATTCTCATCTCAATGATTATGTTACTTGTAAGGGGTTTGGCCGTAAAATTTTCATCCCTTGAGAAATATTTATTTTTGTATTCAATATTTTATCTATAATTGTGTAAATACTACCACCATTTATATTCCATATCAGTAATATTTTATTATTTGTATTATTTAATGATTTATTTGAAATCATATCATTAAAGGGAATTTTGAGGTGAATGTTTCTATGGATGTAAGGGTTCATTGTCTGAAATTTTCACCTTGTGATATATTTCATATTATAAACCTTGTATTATTTATAATATTGTGTGTAAATACCTAGTAATATTTTATATCATTATTCTATCACTATTCATGGAAATTGAATCTTTAATTGAAATCATATCCTTTATGTTGTTTTGAATTGAATGTTTCTAAAGTCGCAAGGATTTCATTGTATCATTTTCAATTCCATGAGACATGTTTTATATTTGACACCATCATTTAATTTTAATGGTTTATGAACTACCATATTCACATTAAGTATAATTAATATATTTCATTTAAATATATTTTAATGTCATGAATGCACTTTCATGTTGTTTTAATTGTTATGTTACTTATACTATAAGGGTTTTTTTCATCTCAATTTTGATTCATTAACATATAATTTATATTAACCACTTTTTTCCATTAATTTCATCATTTTATCTCATTTAATACATTTTAAATGATGTTATATTTTTAAGACAATAAAAATACATCCAAATATTTTTCATTCCATTATTATCCTATGTTAATAGAATAAATTTTAATACAATACATTTCATCTCTGAAAAAAATAAATTTCCATCGTTATAATAAAGGGTGTTTAAAAGGATATTATACAATTATTTATTAGAGAAATCATTCACCTAAATGTATAGTTGTTTCAATGTATTATGTTAATTTTAGAGATTCTTACATAGAAAGAGCTTCCATTAACAGATTGAGGATGCATTTAAAATTTTATTACATGTTATTTCAATATAGATATTTATTTATTATTAGTAAATATTGGATATGTGTTATATAAATTATTTATTCAATTATATTATGAATTAATTATACTTAATTAGTGATTACAGGTACCAAAATATCCCCTTTATAGATTTAGAGGTCTCATGTGAGACACAATATTTTCTATTATTGTATAGTCCACCACAAAAAAGAAATTTACCAAAACAAAGGGATGTGTTAAGAACAACATGATGTCTTAGAACATTATTTCATAACCTATGGTATTGAAGTGGCTATAAAAAATTATAAATTTCATTATTAATGATATGATTATTTTTATTCATTAATTCTTTATTGATATGTAAAACATTTATATATTATTTACATAATTTATATTGATTATAAACTTTTTAATTATATATTCATTCTAAATTAATTATGTTCATATTATTATCACTTAGTATTGTTTACTATAATCGCTAACGTCTACCCTTAATGATAATTTTAACTCATTAATTCTTATTCTTCAATTTCCATAGGTTCAAATGAAATTTATTACACATGATATATCATGATGAGTAGAATATGTGGGTAGATTAATGTTATATGATTAATAATTTATATATATTAATTATTTTCATATATAGTGTAAAAAATCCGTTTATGGGAATGAAATGATCTTTTATACTTGAATTAAAATCCTAACTCTCTAAAATTTTAAATATAAAAGTTCTTTAGAATGTATATAACTCATCATTTTTAATCATATTGTAATTAAATTGGATTAATATAGTTTCCCTTAAATTAATCTAAATGATCTTATGTTAAAAATATATTATTCATTATAGATTTTATAAGTGTGGGTCTATGGCATCAATGTTGGTATCAATGAAATGATTATATAACATTAATGCTTTATTTGTTATTTCTGGATAAAATAATTTTTGATAAGTAATTTTCAACATTATTTAATAGTTATTGATACCCCTTATTGTTTTTGGAGGTAATATTTAATATTTTATTGGTTAAGATAAGTGAAGATTAGTGAAAACATAAGAATTTAACTAAGGGGTAATTTTAAGTATTGGATAATAACCAAAACATTAATGTATAGATTATGTGGTTATACTAGAAAATATTTAAAATTAAAGATAATAAATTAGTATATACGAATTGAAAAATATGTAACAATAAGTAACAACTATGAATGGTCAGAGTTGGTATTAACTCAGTCATCATCTAGTTCATAATGAAGAGCCCAAGATACAAATTTTCATTCAATCTCTAATGAGATACAATTTTTTTAATCATACACTTCATATGATCCATTTAATATGTATTTAATAATGTTTTTAACTAAGATGGTTAGATTACATAATAGAAAAATAACCATTGATAATAACGCATTGAACAATGAGATTCATAGTTTGAATCCAAAGTCTCATATGTTAAAAGAATTTTTTTATTGTGGAATGAATAAATAGATTGATGTTTTCATATTATAATTTTATATATTATCATAACCAATTTTTATTATTAAAATTTTGAAATAGGACCAAAAATATTGTGTCAATAATGGAATGTATCTTTAAACCACTATGTCTTATAACTTAATAAGTGAACCTGATAAAAAATATGGGAATATTAGTATATATTTGTTTTAATAGAAATGGTGACATCAAATTTATTACACAAGGTAATATGTTTGGCATCATTATATAAATTAAAACTTGAGAATGATTCCATTTTTTAAGAATGAGTTAAACTGGATGATTATATTATGGTATAATATAAAACATATGTGGATTATGTGATCATCTAAGGATAGGTTATGATGCAGTAAATATGGGACTAAAAAATTTTACTACACTAAAAAAAATTCATTACAATTCATACAGAAGTTAAATATGTTTTAGAGTTTTAGAGAATTAGGATAAAATTTCAATTAACAAAACTCATGTATTTTCCAAATAACCTTTAAATTTTCCACTATATACATAAATTATTAATCCATAAAAATTATTTATAATAAACTAAATATATTACTCAAAAGAGAATATTCTATACATTCCAAATTTATTACTTTCCATCTTTACTTATAGAATACGAAACATAATAAGAGATGCACTAAAACTCTCTATTAGGATAAGCATAAGTGATAACAATCAAATTACATAAGTGATAATAAACTAATGACATGGGTATGTGAATTTAAACAAGGAACGTGACCAAAGAATTTATTATTCATAAACAATAAGATAGAGATCATGATCTTTTAATCATATAATTATCCATGGGAATAAATAAATCAATGATAAATGATCATCGAATCTTAATATTTGGATGATAACATAATCCATGACATCATTCGTGGAAGACATGGTTCACTACCTAGACCATCATCTCCTTGTAGAAAAAGTACCATGGTGGATTAGGTTTACTCCACAATATGATAAATGATATATTCATAAATCTAATTATCTACCCAATACCCTGGATTATTATATAATTTCAATCCCAACCATCACATCCTATTATGTAGATGTATAAGTGTAAAACAAAGAAAATAATCATATGTTTATCAACGAAATATTAACCTGATAAATAAATGCGTTTTTATATTTTATCGATAAATTATTTCCATAATCTATGAAGATAAATTAATTTTACATTTTCAAAAAATCAATTCCTCCGATAATAAAGTAAACATTTATGGATGTTTTCATCGATGGAAAAACAACCTCTTTAATTGAATACAATAAGGAAACCCGCAAAAAAAATAATTATAGTCATTTGATTCCATATTAATAATATGTAAATAATAAAATAGAACCATGAAAATTCCATTGTCAATAATGAAACATAAATTTTGTAATGGTAATTCACATTGAAAATGAAATGAAAATTAGATATCAAATTTAGAATTACTTTCTGAAGACACATTTAACATTTTTGTTAAAGGAAATGTAATTTGTCATTCTGAAAAATTATAAGTGAAATAATTTGTAAAAAATTATTTTAAAAATATAATATAACAATGTTTAATATAACATGACATAAATATTTATCTAGAGTGTGTGTAGATTTGAAAACAAATCATTGATTATAATGTAGAATAAAACCATGTTATGTTCCATTGTTGAATACCCACATCATGAAAACGATTCCATAAAATATTTTAAAAAATGTTTTCAAGGATATGTATTAATGGAATATGATATAAAACATTATATATATATTCCAAACATTAATGGAAATGTTTTTTAATAAAAATAACACATGTAAATGGATGTAAATAGTCATTTAAGAGGACAGAAAATATTTTTGTCAAAGTTACATATCCATTAAGGTAGAGAAATAATAAATTAGGATGGTTTAAAATGAAAATAATATTCTATATATTCAAATGGAGAATACCATGTTAAATGAATAAAAAATATTATGGAGGTACATTAAAACTTATCAAAATATGTTCTGTTATGGACAACAACTTATATTCTATGGAAGATATCAATCATAGTGTAATATAAGGAATATCATGAATGGATGTGATTTTTATATAGTAAAAACTAATTTAATTTATTATAATTAATGGGGTAGTATTTACATCATAATATATTGTTTTAAAATATGAAAACAATCATTGATAATGGTTGATAGTGATTTAATCCCTTATGGATATGAAATATTTTTAGACAAAACGCCAAGAGGGAAAAACATTAAAATGAAAATAAAACATCATGATATATAATACATTCAATATTATTGTATTTCAAATTTTAATAGAATCATAATTCGAATGAATACATGTATAATAATAATAAATATGTTGGATGGGGTAAAAAGTGAGAAAAGAAACTGTTACACATAATGGAAAATTTGAGCTAAAAATCATTTGATAATGAAGCCATATGAATAATTAAAAAAATAGAAATTAATTATGAAGTCAACTACATATTTATCATTTTATAAAAAAATATAACATTGTAAAATAGAGTTTAATAATAATTTTTTTTCACACAGTGGATGAAAATTTAGTAACAATAAGAACATACCATCAACTAAATTCAATCCGTTAGTGTCAATGATTTTCTAAATAAAAAAATTATGTTTATTTGATTCCATATTGGGAAAATTATTCCTCTATGTTTTATTTAATAAATTAAAATAATTAATATTTAATGAATAATTATATAGATCTTGATTATGATTACATGATCTTTTAAAATGTGTCATATTATTTTGGAAATTGTAATGGTAGTATATAATAATTTAATCAAAATTAAAGTATTCAATAAATCAATTCTAGAAATAAAAAAATTATTATTAAATTATAATTTTTTTGTTTATTTTAACATAGTCATCAATGATATATTTTCATGAAATAATTTAATTATGTGATTAAACTGACAAAAACAAAACACAATATTATGATGGTTTAGTATGGTTAAAGAATTGTATAATATCATTATAAGAGAAAAATGATAATATTTATATTTTTTATGTCGTATAATTATATTTTAAGTGGTTTTGATAAATAATTATAATCAATATTAAATTGAAAAACATTACACCATGGAGGATGTAGTTTACACAATGCCTAGTTAATGATCATTTTCTTTTCTAAATGTATGTAACGAAGTATTTAATTATTTTTATAATATGGTAATAATAATTTAGTATGATAATGATATTTTTTTAGTCATATAAATTTTTTATGGCATGGATTGGAAGAGAAATATTATGATGTAATGGTTTGGATGAAGTACTACTCAATTTTGAACATAGTACATTCTCTTGAGAGATTCATTCAAAATGATGGTATTATGATAAATAATTAATATGCAATGCCTATGAAAATGACATATAATTATAGGTGGAGAAAAATTGTAGCATTACATTATTTAATTTTATGTAATTAATGTTTCATTAATGTTTCAATGTTCCCCATTTTATATGTGAAGAAAATTTCACTTTTGTGAATTCCTATTTACAAATCAATGACATCACTACCCCATTCCAATATCTCAACTCTCTAAATGTTAAAAACAATATATTTTGGGGTCATATTGGGTTGGGTACAAGTCATCCATGAATTCCCCAGAAAACTTTTGTTGAGTTGAAAGTCCAATTCTAATGTTTATTTTCAAAAAATGCTTTTCACTCATATATTTTTTATATAAATAATTTTTTTATTTTAAATTGATTATTGTTTTTATAAATAGAATATAGTTTTATCATATTGAGAAATATATTTATATTACATTGATATATATGAAGTATATTATATGGAAATTTTCAATGTACATCATATGGATGTATAAAATTTATATCAGATGGTGGATTATAAGGTTTATTTTTCCATGTTTTATAGTGTCCATCAAATTGAGATACCCAAATTCTACAAAGTGGAAGATCAGAAATCATATAGAATAGAGACTTATAATTAATACAAGAAAAATAATTATTATTTATACCATAAATAATATTTAATGAATTTTAATGAGGTTAAATAATATGAGTATCAGGAAGAGTGTTGATAAAATCAATTATGATGAGGGTGTGTCAATTATTTTTGTTGAATATCCTCAATGTTGTGGTCCTAATTATATAAAACTTAAAATGTAATAATTATACATTTCTCAAGACTCGTTTCAATGACATCAAACACATCATATTCATTATAAAACATATCAACACATTGTATGTTGGTCATCTAGTTTTACATCATCAATATGGTTTTTAGTGTTCCGTATGATATATATAATATATATTCAATATGGTATGTAGTTTTTATGTCAATTGAGTAAGGGTTTTGAATATCTATTTTATATACATTTTATAACTCTAACAAATAAAATTTATAACACACCATCTGATATAATTTGTTTATATATTTATAACATACCTTGTACACATATATCCATAATAAATTTTATATTATTTTTTGATAGATTTAAATTTCTCTATAATTTAAATCATTATTTGTTCTTCCAAAAATATTATAGTTATTATAATATTTTTATAAGTGTTATAAATAATTTAAGAGTGAATAATGATTTTCCAAGGAAATTGTTAAAAGATATATTTACCGACAACAATGTAGTAACAACATCAACCAAAGAATACTAGAGAATCACTCAAATTTATTACATTATCAAAAGATATAAGTAATGATATACTGAAGGAATGACTAATTTAGTATTATTAGTAAACTAGATACATACATTAGATGTGCATTACAATCAAATAAACAATTCATAACAACTTTTTTTGACTGTATCATTATTCCCTCTAGCTTTTCCTTACATATAATGGTTACTACACTTCTCGTTTTCCATGGAAAGGAAAATAATAAGGGCGAGGACAGATTATTAGTATGATTTATATAATGTTGAAGCTATCATGACTAGAAAAATAATAATCAATAAGGAATAATCAACATGGGAAGGAAAATGTATGAACAAACATATCATTTATTCAATAAATTGACTGTACTGATTAGATATAGAATAATCAATATATAATGTTAAATAAATCCACACATATTCCATTAAAATAAGTTTTATATGAATACTAGAAAAGGTATAATCAATATGGAAAGGTAAATAACCTATAACCATTTCCATTTAATTGATAAAATAATAATTAAAAAGAACCTACATATAATAACATTCTTGAAATGTATTGCATAATAATAAGTAAATTGTAAATGAAATAAATTCATTATTCATTGAAGTCAAGGACTCAGGAGTGATGATACCATAATAATTAAGACCTTTTACAAAATATTTTAAAAGTGATGGATATGTATACACAAGAAACCCATTTAACTAGGTATAACAAACTTGTTTGTCTAATCAGAATACCAATGCATTGAGGGGAATTTTATGAATGAGTCACAATATTATTTTCTTTTCCAAAGCATTCCTTGTAAAACTAATAGTGAATTTTATCAATTAATCAACATTCATTATCATCAAATATCATTATTGATTAATGTATACACTTTTATAAATATTTATCCACAAAATCAAATAATTTTAAACATAAAACACAATACGTATAAATGAGATATTGTCTAATAAAAAACATCATCCATGAATAATAATAATGTTTTTTATAGTAAATTTATTGTCCATTGGTCATATAAATGTTAACATTTCAAGGGAATTTATTATCTACAAAAATGAGTAAAGAAAGATAATTAAAATAGCTTCCTTGCTCAAAATTATCCTAAACTATACATTGAATTGATAATGATGGAATCGATACAACATATCCACCATGGAGTAGAATTTTTTTTCTTATCATTGATGAATAAAAATAACCTAAATTGTTCACAAAAAATATTTGTATAGAAAATATCTTTTAAACATTGAATATATTTTTTATTACATAATTTGAAAACATATTTGGAATGTAATTAACTTTGAAAATAAACATTAAAACTTATAATTTTATCTTTTAATCATTTATTTACCATGATAATGGGAAACTCCATACATTCCATACACATTTTGGAAATGTATATTTTAAAAGTTTTGTTACATCCAAACTAACATTGTTTAGAAATAAACATCAATATTCCTTTAAAAAATTTATTAAAAACAAAACCTTGTGAAATATTTCAATAATATATTATATTCATATTTATGAAACGATATTTCCAAAAAAAATTACAAAACATTTTTTTGGAGAATACTAATTTTTGGCCAAATAAGGAAATAACGTTGGATTTCATTTAAAACATTTTCTCATTTTTTAGTTATCAAAGATAAGTTTTTGATAATATTATTTGAAAAAATAATTAATAACTATATGATAATGAATTTTAATTATTTTATTAGACTAGTGTCTACTAATTACTCTCAATGGGAATTCAAATATAAACAATACAAATTTAAATGAGATTCTCAAATAATCCCTAAGAATGAAAATAAATTGAAAGGTAATTAATCAATGAATCAATGATGTTTTTATTATATTAATCTAAAAAAAATTAAATAAAAAATAATATTTTCAAATAAAATACCAATGTAATCTTATAATTTGTAACACAATGAACAAGTCATATAACCCAATGAAATGAAATTGATTTTTGAAATTCCATTCCACTTGGTAACATTCATGTCAAATCATTTGAGATTGAATAATTCAAATTAAAACTAAAAAACCATTATGTATGATGTATTCATGATACTAGATGAAAATTAGTACTATATACAACATATAGGATAAATAGGGTGTATAAAAATAATATATGCCTCATTGAAGGGAAACTGAGATCAAGCCACTTGCAATGAACACAACATTAAAGTGAGAATTGATCAATGAAACACATATTTATATCAAATATAATTCTAAATTAAAATAATATAAATAAAAAATTATTCAATGGTTTTTATTCATATTATCCTAAAATTATAACGATATGAATAATTAATATAACCTAATTAAAAGATTAGTATTGAAATTCATTACTGTTGGGTAATTATCATGTAATATGACATTGGATGAAATAATTAAAATTGAAAATTAAAATACAATTAATTGTATTGTAATAATGATACTATATTTAAAATTTTAATTACATATACCATATAATAAGAAATATTTTCATATAATTACAATATGATTCAATAAATGAAAAATTGAGATGAAGTCCCTTATCTGAAAATTAATTTTATTTAAATTTCATTTAACCTCTGTTAGAGCTTGTCTAATAAATATAATATTTTTTAGAAGAACCATATTTATATTTATAATATCATATATGATCCTTTTATATACTTTTGTTATTCCTTCATTAATAATATTTCATTATTACTATGGTTTCCTTTGTTAATTTTATTGTTTTCTAATTTGTATTTTGTCATGAATGTTTAATTTATTGTGCGTATTATAAAGTTACAACATCTATAAAATAATATTAATATTTTAAGTAACATTATAATAATTAATTAAAATTTTATATAAATTTTAAAAATTAGAACATGGATAGTAGATCACATCCCTTCAGGGAGACAGAATGATGTACGTATGCATTGGAGACATTATAATTTCATTAATGGATAAATGGGTAAGGATTTAGTGATATATTATTTTTTAAAAATAAATATGATCTAATATATAACATAAATTTTTATTTGGATAAAAATTATTATAATCTATTTAATTATTTATCGAAAAACTAACAACATCCGTTCGGGAGGTATTACTCTCTAGTACAGACGTTATCATATTTGAAAAGAGTAGAGTGTGATAAGTTATATGAGATATTAAAATTATTGAATTATAATAATATCATAAATAATATACATATATATATAGACACATTAAATATATCATTATATACAATCATGATAAGAGTTGATGGAATACCAGTTACATCAGTTCATGAGACGGTAGTCTGTCACACACAAGATCAACAATATCATTTCCCATTTGATAGAGGAGGTAATTGGTAAAATATATTTAATTAAAATAACAAAATAATAAAACATGTTATATACAATATTTATTATAATATAAATTTTTACAATATTTTAATGATGTGGAATAATTAATAGAATAAAATGACTCATTTAGGAACATTACCTCTTCCTCAGAAAACGTCTTTTGATTTTCACTCAAATCACCATTGTGATTGGTTTTTAATCAAAACATTCGTTTAGGATATTTTTAGTTAATTAAATATGTTATATTTGAAGGGATTTGAAAAACCAAATGTCTTATTATGCATTCATAGCAGAGGAGGCGTGGTGACCATTCATAATTGGGAGAGAGGACACACATTGATGTTTCAAAAATACACAATGGCACCCATGTTTTAATCGATCCAAAAGAAACTAAAATTGGTCATTATAATCATTTATATGTGATACAGTGTATATATGACCATACAAGTAGTTTTTTATAATTTTATAGTATATTATAAAACTTGTATTTTAAGAATAACCACCCAGTAAATCATTTTTTACCTTAACCGTGGTAATTATTTATTTATTATTTTACTATTCATAATGATAAAAAATTATACTTTACATATTAAATAAAATATATTATTTTGGCTAAAAATAATGAATATATTTTTAAAATATATATTCATATCAGTAAAATAATCCAATTTATGATTGTACCCATAAACACATTGGGGAATCAGGTTTCGAAAGTGAAATGTCAAATAAGTATAGAATGTTTAAAAAAAATCAAAATAGGATTACAAGAATGAACTAAATTTGATAAATTTTGGGTTTTATGAACTATTTTTACTTTATTAAAATAATAAAAATACAAATTAATTTTGTAAATTATTTAAATGGAAATAATTTTTCATTAAAATGATTAATTTTCACTATTAATTATAAAAATAATTAATTCATAAGATTATCTATAATTCAGATAAGGATAAATTTTAAATTTAGATTTAAAAAAATTATTTCATTTTAAAAAAGTATTTTAAAAAATTGATGAAGTTATATTTCTTGTAATGTTCATAAAGAATGACTGCACATCATTTAAATAAATAAATAAATATATATATATATATATTTAAAAAATAATTTTATATTTAAAATAATATTTATTTATTTTATAATCAATATATAACAAATGATTTTGTTTTTAAATGTTAAAAAAATAATTTGTTCATAATATTTTTAGCATGACTCGTTGCCAGAAACATGACGATTATGTTATAATGGTCACAATTCAAATAAAAATATTATTATAAAGTATTGTGATTCATTTAAACCCAGTGTTATGTGCATAAAAAGATATCAATGATATTGAATTTATATAAAGTTTATATGTGTTTTAATGTATCAATGTGTTATATTCTCATCCAGAATTCATGTATCATTAAATATAATATATAGAACATGTTTTTCTTCTTTTAAAATAACAGGTTGTTTCATTCTACCCCTTAGATAAATTGCATTAGAACTATTTAATCCAGATTTAATAAATCAAGGATTTTACATTAGAAGATAACTTTTTTTAATACCACATACTAAAAATGAATAATAAAACACCCACATAATAAGAGAGAAAGAGATGTTTAAATGTCATCTGGAATAATAATAAGTGGTTTTCAAATAGGATGAAATTTCTAGAAATTGAATAGATGGACATGAATGGAATTAATAAAATATTTTTAGATAGTGATAGAGATCATTGATCATAATAAATGGAATAATAAATGGAAATATAAAGACCTGAAAAATAAATTACTGTAATTATTTAAAAGATGATTTGATTCATTTTATAAGAATGCAATTGGTTTATAGTTTTCATCCCGCATCCTTTTTCTCAATGTTGAGTAATTTATTTCCATCATGACATTTAAAATGAGGAAATATACGTACTCAATATCATTCAATTTCATAATCATAATTTGATACATAGATTGTGCCTCAATCATATTCCACTGCATCTCGTACTCAATAAATTTAAGATTAAAAAAATGAAATTTTATTTATTGGAACAAAAATGTTGACATTCAATAGACCAAAACATCCATTATAGAGTGGGAAGTCCTTCTGTATGACAGCAATTGTTTTTAAATTAATATAGTTATATCATGATATCCAATATAATATATTAACATACAGTCATCAGTATTAATACAAAACGTTCATCATTAATATTTGTCTATCAAGTTATTTAATTAAAAAAATTATATATATAAAAACATGATGTAAGAAAAGGGTAGGTATGACACTCTTATTACCAATTGGTTGTTGGTTCAATCCCCATGGCATTAGAAAATGAATGTGTTTGTAAACTAAAATAAAGGTAAACATTTATACTAAACCATATTACTATAATTCGAATAACATTACAAAATTTTAGTGACCAAAATCATCTAAAAAATAAAATATAATATTTTCATTAACCCCTCCATACAAGTTGTACACTACCTTGGCCTGCAATAGGAGAAGAAAAATAGTGACCCCCCGAGTCAATCCTCAAGTAGGCCCCATGTTGGAGACTAGCACCGAGGTTATAATAAACACGTGAATGAGTGGAATTACCCTCTAAAAAGGAACACTAATTGAAGAGAGAGATATGATCTTCTCATACCAAATCTTGTTTAGTCTAAAACATAAAAGAAGATCCATTTACACATATTTTATATCATGAAGGAACTACTAAATCCAATAGGGAAAACTGAATGTATCGAATGAAATTAAACCTAACAACGACAATGATGCCCAAATAACTCATGTGGCCACAAGCTAGTTGTAACCATCTTAATCTACAACCTAATCCATCTGATGTGAATAAAAAAATTATAGATATGTACTGTGAGTATAAAAAAATACGTATTAGAAACATCCCTAGAGATTCTCGTGAAAATGAAAATAAAATCTTGGAAAAGAATAATTACCAATTAGTGAAACTAAATTGTCACCTAAACAAGAATATTATGTTCCCTACATAACCATTGATAATCTCGCCATCTATCACATACAATTGCTTATATTATAATAAATAAATTCATGTGTAACCTGTTACCACTTCCCCACTAGTTTTCTTCACTTCCCCCAATATCACATGTCCTTAGATTCTCCCTTGAAAAGGCAATCATGCATACACGGGGGGTGAAGCACCATAACATGCATCTCATGCCTCACACCAACATGACCAAAAAACCACAAGTTACCAAGTACTTTTAAGAAGACACCAAAACTCACATAATGTCTATCATATGCTTGTATTGTACCTCAAGCCATCACAACCCATACCCAGAGTAAGAATCCTCAAGCAGTTATAGTCTATATACATTACGCCTATATTAGTACTTTTGAAACAATATCTTGAATATAACGGTGTAAAATAACCACAATATATTAAAAATCTCTATACACATATATGGGAACAAATAACCATCGTGTAATCCAGAAAAAGCATTACCCAGATAAGAGACTAGGGACAATGATGGTAGGAATCCTTCCTTCTTCCAACTGTGATGTTAGGGAAAACACCACCTTGGGCTCAGAATCCACAAGCTCTCAGTATCCAAAACCAAAGGGTAGAGTAGCTAATAAAAACAAAAATAGTATATGACATAATATATATCACAACCACTCCAAGGTCATATAGTAGTCTCAGACACAATAGAAACCAACATCTCTCAGATTCCAGTTTCCACTACTAAGATGTGATTGTTTCGGTGCGGATGTGCGTCAGGTTTCTGTTCCGACGCAGTTCCGCCAGGATGCGTTCGCGCGTGCGCCCGTCGACCCGAGGGGATGGGAGCGCGGCTTGTGGCCCCGCAGTCCCGCTTTCCAAAGGAGGGCGGAATCCGTCCCTTATTCAGGGACGTCTTCTCCTTGATCGAAACCGGGATGATGGGATGTCGGCTCCTCCTTCCATGGACGTCTCCTCAGAACTCATCGCCTAATCCGGGTCTCCCTCATAGATTTAAGAATGTTCGTGAATCTCGTTCCCGGCGCCATATCTTCATGGACACCGGTTAATTACGCTGCTTCCGCCCAGACGCTCCAAGGAGTCTGGTCAGGGCAGCAACCTGCGGTGAGGAGACCAGGTAGCTCTGGGTGTTGGGGGCGTGTCTTAACACTGTGGCTCTGCATGTCTGCCTTCCGTCCCTAATAGGTCTTCTCGAAGGCGTGATGTCCTGAGGCATCCCACGCTGGGTGCGGGGAACTGCGTTACTTGAGGTTTTCCTCAGCTTCCCATGTTTAACACGTGGTATGCCGCGAGTTTAACGTCCAGCGAGGACGGCAACGGATTGATCAACACGAGGAGTGGATCAGATGACAGAACCCCTTGCGGGGAACCTCCAACGCTGGGGCCAGCACATGGGCGGCTTCCCGAGTGAAGTGGAGTGGAATGAAATGGCATGACCCCACCGGGATGTGGCGGCCCGGGTAAGGATCAGGATGGATGGTGGAGTGAAGAGCTTGGACCCCGTAGAGGCTTCCTACGTACCGCGCATTTGCGCGGATCAAAGTCAGCATAGTTCGGATATATAGTTTAACGTCATGATGGACGATGGCAAGCCGACTCATGAGGAGGTCGAGGCTGCCGGGCGGAGGATTGAACCGAACCACCTCGCACAGAGGGGGATGAAACGGCCGGGTGGATCACAGTTTCACGTCATTCTGGATGATGGTGTTTGGGGCTTACACTCTAAGGAGGCCCATATGCGGAAAAGCTCAGTTGGAGAGGGACTTGGGCTGAAGGTGAGAGACACCTCGATCCCTGTCACGCCCTCTACTGGATTCGGCAGTGGGAAAGCACAATGGAGATACACACGTGCAGTCTCCCACAAGGGCGGATTCATAGGTGAATCGACGCGAATGTGAACCCTGGAGGGGTCCACTGATGGACGAACCGACGTGAATACGACCGGGACGACCAGGTGGTGGGCTTGAACCTCAGGGAGGCTTCCTACGTACCCTGTTTAGGAGACAGGGATCAAAGTCCACGTAGTTCATTCTGTCAGGACTTATGCACTGAGGCAACCTGAGTGAGGCAAAGCTCAGTTGAAGAGGGACTTGGGCCGAGGGTGAGAGACCTCGATCCCTATCACGCCCTCTACTGGCTTCGGCAGTGGGGAAGCACAATGGAGATACACATGTGCAGTCCCCAACAAGAAACTAGGGGTTTGTAATACCCTACCCCCGTGGGCGAAGGCCACTCCAATAAATCGTCCCTAAAGAGGGGCAATCCCGACATCCCTGCAGAGACGAGCGGGTGGGGGCCACATCCAAACCGGGAGGGGGACCCTGCGTGCGAGGCACGAGATCGGGTGATGCGGACGGTTTAACGTCCTGCCAGACGAAGTACAGTTTAACATCGTGTGTTGAGGACGGGGCGGACGGTTTAACGTCTTGTCGGACGAAGTACAGTTTAACGTCATGTTGGACGAAGATGCTTGGCAGTTTAACGTCTTGCAGCGCGGACAAAGTGCAGTTTAACGTCATGCGGGACAGATGCAGTTTAATGTCGTGCGGGACGAATGCAGTTTAACGTCGTGCGGGACGAATGCAGTTTAACGTCGTGCGGGACGAATGCAGTTTAACGTCGTGCGGGACGAATGCAGTTTAACGTCGTGCGGGACGAATGCAGTTTAACGTCGTGCGGGACGAATGCAGTTTAACGTCGTGCAGGACGAATGTAGTTTAACGTCGTGCGGTATGAATGCAGTTTAACGTCGTGCGGTATGAATGCAGTTTAACGTCGTGCGGGACGAATGCAGTTTAACGTCGTGCGGGACGAGGTGTTGCCGCCGATGGGTCCGTGTCACTTCGCGCGAGCCTGGAGGGCCGCACGGGAAGACAACGCATGGTGCGGGCACCCGGGATGAAGATCATCGGGCGCCACACAGGCGGGTACCCTCAGGGGGTCAAAGGGGGCGGCCTCGGTGGTTTGCGCGCAAAAGAGGAGCTTGGCACACAATACCGCGGGTCGGCGCGCAATTGGGCGGGCTGGCGATCAATTGGGCCAGCGCTTTGCGCGCGGAAGACGAAGATTGCACGCACCGGGCCTCTGATAGCGCGCGGGGGCAACGGTCCATTCTTTAATGAATGTCCACTTAGTAAGGGGGTGCGTGCAATCGGGCTGGATTGCATGCACCCAGGGGGCAATTGCGCGCAAGAGGCTGCTTTTGCGCGCGAAGGCCTTCGGGTGAGGGATTGGTCAAAGGAAAGAAGCCAAAGGGTTGCGCGCGAAGGCGATCCCTGAGGCTGGCTTGCGCGAAATAAAGGAGGTTACCTGAAGATCGGCATTGCGCGCGGAGGGGGTGGGATTGAACGCACGAGCGACGCTTCGAATTCTGGCATCCTTCAAAACGTTGGGGGTCGCCTTGTATTTATAGGCAACCTCGGGCGCGCAATTCGGTTTGCGGGCGCGCAATTTGGCTCGGGCGCGAAATAGGGGCCCGGCGCGCAATAGGGCCGCGCCCGGGCGTCGGGCGCGGAAAATTACGCGCCGACTCGTCCCATTGTGCGAATCCCGGAAGGATTGCGCGCGCATAGACAATATTGCGCGTGGGCCTCCGATATTTCGCGCAAGGCCTTCGGGCCTTCCGAAACATGCTTCTGACTCCAAATATGACCTCGCCCTCCTTACCCGGAACTTCGTTTGAGGAGAAAAGGACTTTTCCGGCGTCTACAAAAGCCCCCCCTCGGAATCTGATCGGCGAGAGGTCGCAACGATCGGGTTCCGAGGGCGACGCCGGAATGGCGATGTCCTGGGCGGTGCGGGACTTTGGCGCGCAAAAAAAAGGCGTCAGGCGCGAAATTCACTGCCGTGGTCGCGCAAAGCACTTTCCGCGCGGAGCGGACACCCGGCCTCGCCTATAAATGGGGGCCCTGGTTCCCTCGTGCCGTACACAAGCTTTCCGCGCAACAAGCTTCCAAGCTCTCGTGTGTGAAATTGCCATTGACGGCGCGAAATTCGCCCGTTCGGCACGCAAACCCTTCCGGATTTCGGCCTGTTTTGCGCGAATACCCGGGGTTTTACGCGACCGACTTCCCAATTGCGCGCCGTCCACTAGGATTGCGCGCCAACACCCAAATTTCTCTACCAGCCTCCTTCGATCCTGCACACCTCTTCCCTTAACCCACACGACTCCCGAAGCTTCTGAGATGGCCGCGAATCAAGTGAATCAGGGGGATGCCGCCATTCACAGAGCTGAGATGGCGGCGAACGAGGAGGTCTACGGAGCCAAGGAGATTGTTTCCAACAATCAAACCTTGTTCGATTTGCTGACGCCGGCCCAGAAGACGTATCCGTTGTCGGATAACCTTCCACTCTGGAACTACGGCATCCTGGATGAGGTACCGGTGGCGGGGTTCGAGGTTGATGCGCCACGGACCTGGGTGACTCAGGAGGACGAGCTTCTCTGCTACAACATCACCAACAACGGGCATCCTGCGAGGGAGACCAGGCACTTAGACGTCTATGTCCTGAACCCGAGGACGCGAACCATTACTGGGAGAGAGCCTACTGCGGAGAACTCTCCAGCCCTCTACTCGACCACGTATCGCCAGATTGTCACTGACGACACCAGGGGCTGGCTGAAGGACTGGGACTTGCGGTCTGGTGGCAATTTGACCAGTGAGTGGGCCTAGGCGTTCTGGGTACGCCACACTTGCGATCACTTCGCGGAGGAACTGCGGTACATCGGCCTGTTTGAGGCGGTGTGGACGTCACAGTTCCACTTCTACCAGCAGCCCGAGCTCGGGCCGGAGCTGTTCACCCGCTGGTCCCCGGATACCAACACCTTCCATATTCATCATGGGGAGGTCAGCATCGGTCTCTGGGACATCCACTGCATTTGTGGTATCCCGCTGGAGGGTTACCAATACGATGAGTTCCTGCCTCCGATGAACACCTGGGGCGACAGGTCACGGACTCCCATCCTGACATGGCATCTACTGGACTTGGCTACGCAGCGGCTCGAGGTCAAGGACTTCCACAAGGACATAGCCTACAAGGAGTGGTTCAGCCAGTTCTTGGAGCATGACCCAGCGGTCAAGATGCCAGGCAGGGGGAAGTGGTGCCTGACCGCGGCTCAGAGGAGCCGGAACGGGTCATACTGGCGGGTCCTGGAGACGGGAGACTACCGTTCATGGGGGTACCGCGTCATCGAGGCCCGGGACCCAAATGTCCGGTACGCGGCGTTCCTGGCCGCCTTTCTGAGTGGGTGGCTCTTGCCAGTGCGGGACGCGAGGATGGGCGTCCGCCCGACGACACTGGTGATGGCGGGCGCTATGGCCGCCAACAAAAGATACAACCTCGGGGTCCCAGTGCTGGCTAAGTTGTACGCCATCCTGGGACGCATCTCGCGAGGGGGTCACCACGAAGGATCTGTGGGCCCTTTCAATTCTTCCATGGCTGGGTGGCTGCTCACCTCGGTGGGTACACGTTTCCGAACGCCGTCATTCCTCCGGGCAACGGCCTGCGACCCTCCCTGCTGAACATCGCGGGGGTCGCTCCGATGACCCTAAATGAGGAGGGCGTGAGGATTCGGATTGGAAATCACGCCAATTTCAACTTCAGCCCGTTCCCCACTCCCGTTGTCCAGATGATCGACAATGGGCAGGGTCTGCTGGAGCAGCACGAATACTTCCTGAGCATGCTGGGCGGGGTGCTCGTGGCTCGGATCGACGGGAAGGTGATCTGCGAGCCCTACGTGCCAACCCGGTTCGCCAGGCAGTTCAGGTGCCTTCAACGGATGCCGAAGAGGGTATTCGCTGCTGTCCGGGAGGAGACGAACCCTTGCGTCCTTCGCCAGATGTGGCTAATGTTAGCCGCTTTCGGATCTGGCGATGTCATCACTCTCCCTCCTACCGGGGTCGACGCAGGCTTGGCAACCGAGTACGCCGAACACTGGGCCATCGCGTACCCCGAGGGGCTTCTACGGAAGCCAGTTCGGCGGCTCGAGGTCACCTGTGCGGAGACCGGGCGTCAAGGAAGGAGGCGAGGCGCCGCTACGTGGGGAAGAACGGAGGCGCGCCAAGCAGCGGAGCCGGCGCGGGCAGGGACTTCGGCGGCGGGCACATCGCAAGCTGCCGCCACGACTTCAGCGCCCAGAGAGGGGGCACATGCAGTGGTCGGGGAGCGGCCCAGGAAGCAGATACGGAGTCTGCTCGAACCCTCCCACGATGCAGTCTTCCCAGCGCTGTGGTCGGCCTGGATGACCCTGCGGCAGTCACTGGGGAACGAAATCATCTGGAAGAAGATAACCAGAGAAGGGATCCATCTGCCAGAGGTCGGGCGCCTTCAGGTCGACGACAGGGTGAACTTCCACCGGCGGTATGCGTATCTGACGGCCATGGACGAGTACGCGCGCCAACATGGTCAGCGTGCGGAGCCGTCCCTTCTGGTGAAGGTGATGCTCGGTCTAGAGCCTGCTCCAGAACAGATGCCGTCGGAGCAAGATGATAGTAACGATGACTCCGAGGAAGAGGAGGAGACGGGGGAGGATGAAGGCTCTGAGGGAAGGTCCCATCCGGGGAGCCCGCAGGAGAGCGGCGAGGTGGCCGGCTCTGACAATATCGATATCACTGAGCTCCTTGAGGTCCGCTTCTATCCCTACTCAACCTGCTTCATCCATTCTCTCATGCAGCTTCTAACTCATTTCTTCACGTTCCTCAGGAGTGCACGGATGTTGGTCAGGCATCCTCAGTAGGAGTAGGAGAGGCGCCAGCAGGACAGGGAGGGGGCCAGACACCCATCATTGATTTGACAAGCGCTGAGGGGTCCCCTACTGCAATTTCTCTTGTGGTGGCCGGGACAGCGGAAGATGACGCTCTGGATTCCCGTAAGTCTTCTTACTTTACTTTTGGTGCTGGCTGTTGACGATCTGTGACTAACCACAGCATGCCTTGCGCAGTGATCTTAATACTGGAGGCTCGTCGGGCTGTCGAAACCGGGCCATCCACGAGTGGAACAGTGGCAGACATGCCGCCTTCTCCAGAACAGACTTCTCACACCGAGTCGGCCCCACCAACTGCTGATTAGGGGGCAGCGGACGCCGGCGGTGCTGCCATCGGAGAGAGGTCGGGGGCTGACGAGGGTGTCGACGCCGCTGGGGCGAGAGAAGAAGGTCGCCCAGATGTTGGGGAACCTATCCCCTGTGAGGACATCCCAGGGGCGGACCCTGCAGCAGACCTGCTGGCTGCCTTCCCTGCCTACCGGCCTGCCGACCCCGAGGATATGGACGACTCGGACGCGGAGGCGGTCGAGGAGAGCCGGATAACGTTCCGTAGGGGGTGGAAGTGCATCCAGCGCTTCCTCAAGCGACCCTTATCGGAGTGGCTGGGGCGCATGGGATCACTTCAAATCTGGCTGTGCTTCCTGTGTGTCGGGGGAGCTGATGCTCGACGCCTCCATCTGACGGTCCATGATTTCATGGCCGAAAAGATGCGCGAGAGCCGCCGGCATGCTGACATCGCACAATGTCGGGACATGTCGGAGAACACGCGGGTGCTCCTCGTGGCGGAGCAGGATGTCCGGCACCTCGAAGGGCAGGCGGCAGAGAAGGAGGCCTTCGTCGCAGCGTGCACTGAGCTTGTGGAGGAATTGACGGCCCAGCTGGATGACGCCCAGGTACAGCTGACGGAGGCGGGCAACCGGATGGTCACACTTCAAGTCGAGCGGGAGCGTGCACAGGCCAGGATCGGCGAGCTGCGCGCTGCGACCGCCGATGAGGAGATGGCATGCAGAGAGCGAGAAGCAGCTCTGGAGGCCGCCAGCCAAAGGGTAGCGGCGTTGGAAAGATCCATTCAGCACGCTAATCCCTAAGGGCTTTGTTTTTGCCATTCCCAGAACATTTTTCTTCCGCTACTAAATACTTCGATCCATTTTTATGAACCAATATATTTATCTGCATCGTTTGGCTTAACGTGCTCAAACACAATTCATTGTCTTGCGGGAGCATTAACCAAGCTTCAGGCATCCACAATTGGGCCCAGATTTCCAAGGAAAAGAGGGAGGTGATTCCTAGGACAGGAGACCTCAGACCTAATCAATGTACCATCCCCCCAACTTGTTCCGATACACGAGCGAGACAACGCTAGGGGCGTTGAGATTTTATCCGAACATAGGGAGATGAAAAATGGTGAATCGTGTGTCCCGAATTCAGAAATCCACGATGGTCAGTCTTCCAGGAAATGCCCAAGACGGCAAGCAGACAATGGATCAATCGACCATACTACTGCAATAGATGGACCGAAGGTCATCATTCATGTTGCAGGAGGCGGATCACATGTCATCATCAATACCGCTTTGGGGGTTCCTTCAGACACAAGGTTGGAAATCCGGATCAAAAGGGAATGCGAAGCGTGGGGCGAAGTGATGATTTGTTCAGACAGAATCTAACACTCCCAAAATTGCGCCACCGTGGGGAAAGCGTATTAGGAGGATGAACTAATCTGGCCGTGAATCACCCCAATTCTCAGACAGAACCTCTTTGATGAGGAAATTGTCGCTTCCCATCATTGCAATGGGGCATCCTGAGCTGAATCAGGGAGAATATCACAACCGCACCACTCTACCAGAAGCCAGGCCAGACGGCCGGCGACGAGGAGGGGCGGGACTTAGCGATCCCTGAGGCTGGACCCGAGTCGAGATTCCCGGGAATTCCTACGTTACTCCATCAGGCCGGAGATAAAGCCACACATAGTTCTGAGAGTGCAGTTTTAACGTCATGCGGGACGTAGAACCCCGATTAGGGAGATCTTAGTTTAAAGTCATAGAGCTCGGACCATAGGGGCAGATCTTAGTTTAAGGTCTTAGAGCTCGGACCATAAGAACCTCAAAGTACGCCACATCGTGGTCCTATCCCCTGGATATGCGAAGATGCACTAAGGGATAGTGTCAAGAGTGCCGAGATTTTTCCTGGTCAGAATGGGGGTGGAAAACGTAATGTGAATCATGCGGCCATTCACTCAAGGACTGGGGGCACCAGCGTAATGATATGGGGGTATTGCCGACCGTGGCGGAAAAGCAGCATCAATATCGCACTGACCGTTGATGGAATGAGGCAGCAAACGAGCATCAACCGCTCAAGCGCAGGATTCATATCGATTTGTTGCCCAATGCCCTTGGGGGCACCAGCCCGGATCGGTGGGAGAGCACTGAGGCATTGTATCCAGACCGCTCACGGGGGGTTCCACCCAGGGCGTAGGTGATGGGTCCGAATGAAGGGGAGCATGAAGCCTGAAATGTGGAAGGAACCTGACCAAGCTAAACCTGACCCTCCTGGCAATAGACCAGAGTACTCTTGACACCGGTGGGCCACTGCAAGGGGTCGAAGGACACGCCTTGAGGGTGACCCGAAGTCGTCGGATTCCCCAGAGAAGGGGGAATCTTTAAGTGGTGGGGGGATGGACCCGAAGTTTCAAGCATCCGGGAGTTCCTACGTATCCCATAAGGATGGGAATCAAGCCACACATAGTTCTTGAGGCGCGGCGCGACACAATCGGGCACCGGCGCGGGGAGGGGTGCGGGTCTGGCCCTCGCACCCAAAAGAAGCGGTATTTGATATTTCTTGTTTGTCCTTAAAGGTGGATGTTTTTTCTTTGTGCAGCGAGATGCCTGTGATTAAGAAATCCCTGGTGTCACCACAATAATCAAGACATGAAAGGCATTGATAAATGGCGTGGTTATTAACCAGCGCCCAATGTGAGTGTCCCCTGAGGAGAACATCACGATGCAGTGCCGTTTCTCGTCGGGCAGCCAAGACGATCACAGTTTACGGTCATGTGGTAAGACCAGGCAACACAGTTTAAGGTCGTGTGGCTCGGACCATAGAGGAATCCGCTTATTGCGGTACGACGGACACAGCAGAGGTGGGGACACATCCCAGCCCTGCGGTCATGCACAATTCCATGATAAGGATCCTGGGATAGGGGCCTACATATGTCTATCAACCGAGGGGCAGAGATGCTAGCCTCCAGCTATGCTGGGCCCAGAACGCGATTGTTCGGGCGACTCCTTCCTCCTCATGGGGATGAGGGTCTAGCTACACATGGCCCTTAGGGACGACATCAGCATATATCATTGGTTCTCATATCGTGGGAGCCTCGAATGGCACCATTACCCTGGTTGGCCTGCCTAACGCGTAGAGGTGTACTGAGGGTCAGTATGAAGAGTGTCGAGTTCCCACCACAACGCACTGAGGCGGAGTGTGATAAGGACTGCGCAACCAATGTTCGGAGCCTGAAAGAGTTGACATGGCGATCAAGAACGTTACTGACCATATTCACAACACAACATTCGATCACGTCAGCCTAGGATGAGGCAAGCAAACGAGCATCAACCGCTCAAGCGCAGGATTCATATCGATTTGCTGCCCAGGAAGGCCCAAACAAGAGGAAGCACGAGGCCCGACAAGTAACACAGGACTTGTCGGGATTGAATCCGACACTACAGGTCATAGACCAGAGTACCCCAAAACATGCTAACAGATCACCGGAAAGGGTAGGAGGACTCACCTTGAGAGCAACCAAAGGACGGCAGATCCCCGTGATCAACCAAGAGATGGGGCTGGACCTGGAACACAAGCGTCTAGGCAGTCCTACGTATCCCATAAGGATGGGAATCAAGCCGTACGTAGTTCTTGAGAGGCAGTTTAACGTCATGCGGGACGAGGTGCAGTTTAACGTCATGCAGGACGAAGTGCAGTTTAATGTCGTGCGGGACGAAGTGCAGTTTAACGTCATGCGGGACGATGGAGCATGCAATTTAACGTCCTGCAGCGTGGATGAATGCAGCTTAACATCGTGCGGGACGAAGTGAGTTTAATGTCATGCAGGACGAAGTGCAGTTTAACGTCGTGTGGGACGAATGCTGAACAGTTTAACGTCTTGTAGCTCGAACGTGGTGCAGTTTAGCGTCATGCAGGACGGAGATGCTTGGCAGTTTAACGTCTTGCAGCGTGGACGTGGTGCAGTTTAGCGTCATGCAGGACGGAGATGCTTGGCAGTTTAACGTCTTGCAGCGCGGACGTGGTGCAGTTTAGCGTCATGTAGGACGCAGATGCTTGGCAGTTTAACGTCTTGCAGCGCGGACGTGGTGCAGTTTAGCGTCATGCAGGATGGAGTACACTCAGGCAAAGTACTGCTTGAGGAACCTAGCGTTGGTGGGAGGAGTGACACGCTCACCATCCATAGTTTCTAGGGAGTACGTTCCATTGGGATAGACCTTGGGGACGACAAAAGGTCCCTCCCACTTAGGCTCCAACTTGGGCGGCTTCCGGCCGGGGATCATTGGTGCTCATAGGGCCAGTACTAGGTCACCCTGCAGGAAGGAGAGGAGGCGAACCTTCTTATTGAAAGCTCGAGCCATTCTTCTTTGATGCCTCTCCAAGTTATGAAAAGCGCGAAGCCTATTCTCATCCAGTGCTTCCAACTCGACTAGACGGGTTTCAGCAGCTCTGTCTGGCGCTTGCTGGTCGTAGACCGTAGTGCGCAAGGACTGTAACTGGATCTCGATGGGCAGGACGGCCTCAGCTCCATACACCAGGGAATAATGGGTCATCTGGGTGGAATTGCGAGTCGTCGTCCGATAAGCCCAGAGGGCGTTGGGGAGCTTGTCCGGCCAACTCTTCTTGTTCTGACCAACCATCTTTTGCAGAATGTTAGAGAGGGTCTTGTTAAATGCCTCAATATGTCCATTCGCCTGCGCATGATAGCGAGATGTACGGTTCGAGCGAATGTTGTACTTGGCGTACAATTTCTTCAACTCGGCTGCTCGGAAATTGGCTCCGTTATCCGTGAGGATAGCGTGAGGTACTCCAAATCGATAAATGATGTTGGAGGTCACGAAGTCAGCGATAGAACAGGATTTGACCTCTCTGAGTGGAATCACCTCTGCCCATTTGGAGAAGAAGTCCGTGGCGGTCAAAATGAACCGGCACTGGCGAGCCGTCGCCGGCAGGTAAGGTCCCACAACGTCCAGCCCCCAGACTCCAAATGGCCAAGAATACCTGGTGGTATGGAGAGGCTCCGGCGGCCGATGCACAAAGTTCGCATGAACCTGGCACGCATGGCACTTCCTGGCATACTCGATGCAGTCATGGATCATGGAGGGCCAGAAGTATCCCAACCTCTGAATCTTGTGGGACAGCTTCGGCCCAGTCTGGTTGGCACCACATGAATGAGCATGAACCTCTAGCATGACTTGTGCAATCTCAACTCCTTGAAGGCAACGGAGGAGAACACCATCAAATCCGCGTCTATAGAGGATCTGCTCCAGGCCGGGACTGCTCTGGAGGACAAACTGCGATGCGCGGCGTCGAACTCGCTCGCGCTCGGCCCGATCCGACGGGAGAGTGAAATGTTGGAGGTACTCAACCAAAGGCATCCTCCAATCAGGGGCTGGTTCGACAGCCATATCTGTGGTACTCGGGGCTCCAGGCACAGTGGCAACCGTGGTGAGATTACTTACCGACGGGCCGCGATCTCCCTCCGGGATAACGGGAGCGATGAGCCTGCGGTGCGTCATGCGGATGATCAGGTTGTCCTGTTCAGGCTCCGCGAGTGACGCAGCAAGGCTGGCCAAAGCATCTTCTCGACCGTTCTGCGACCGGGGAATATGGACAATTTCTGGCCGAGAAGGGAACTGGGCCATCAGGAGGAGGGTGCACTCCAGCAATGGCACAAGTTCCGGCTTCCTGACAACATAGTCTCCATTGATCTTCTTAACGACCAGCTCGGAGTCCCCTTTCACACACAGATGGGGCACGTCAATCTCGAGAGCTAACTCGAGGCCAGTGATGAGGGCATGGTATTCCGCCTCATTGTTCGTACAGCCCTCTGACAACAGGAAAGAGTATGGCAGCACGGCTTGCTCCGGGGTAATAAAGACGATACCCAAGCCCACTTTGTTGAGATTCGGATTATCGAGTCTTCTACCGGTGGGGCTCCGGGAGGCACCGTCAAAGTGCATCTGCCAGCATGGATCGGCACGATCGACCGAGAGAACGGCTTCATCAGGAAAGCCCAGATCCAACGGCTGATCTGCGGAGGTTGGGTGAGCAGCCAGAAAGTCTGCCAATGCTTGCCCTTTGATGGCCTTCTGAGACACATACCTGATGTAGAACTGCTAGAGAATCACAGCCCACCACGCTAGACGGTCGGTCAATATAGGCCAGCTCAGGATATATTTCAACGGGTCTACCCGAGAAACCAACTGTACCTCGTGGTGCTGCAAGTAGTGTCGTAATTTCTGTACGGCAAATACGAGCGCCAGGCAGCTCTTCTCGATGGGGGATTACCTAATTTCCGCATCGAGGAGCATGCGACTGAGGTAATAGAGGATATTCTCTATTCCCTCGTTGTTCTTCTGGGCGAGAAGGGCACCAAGGGACCGTTCCAGGGCGGTCACATAAAGGACCAGCGGCTTCCCGGATACAGGCGACATCAGAACCGGAGGTTGAAGAAAGTACTGCATGATTTCCTAGAAAGCGGTCTGACACTCCTTATCCCATACATAGGTGGCGCCTTTCTTCATGAGCCGAGAAAAGGGCTTACACATGCCGGCCAGATTCGCGATGAATCAGCGTATATAGGCTAAGTGGCCTTGGAACCCTTGCAGTTCCCGGATGTTGCCTGGGGGAGGCATCTGGCTAATCACCCTGATCTTCTCTGGGTCAATCTCAATACCCCGGTATCTTACCACAAAGCCAAGGAACTTCCCGGAGGTGACCCCGAAGGCACACTTCAACGGGTTCATCTTCAGGCAGCGAGACCGGAGGAAGCCGAACACTTTCTCAAGATCTTTGAGATGGTCCTCACGCTGGCGCGATTTGACTACCAAGTCGTCAACGTATCATTCCCCCAGTGTGCCGAGGATTGGCTTGAATATGCGGTGCATCTCCTGTTGATAGGTGGAACCTGAATTCTTCAGGCCGAAGGTCATGACCTGGTAACAAAAGATACCTTGGGGGGCCCTAAAGGTAGTGAACTCCTCATCCTCAGGGGCCATTCAGATTTGGTTGTATCCGGAGTATCCATCCATGAAGGAGAGGGCTTGGAACCCTGCCGTGGCGTCAATCAACAGCTCAGTCAACGGAAGGGGAAATCATCCTTCGGACAGTGGCGGTTGAGATCGCGGAAGTCGATACAGACTCTGATCTACCTGTTCTTCTTCCTGACCGGCACAATGTTGGCCAGCCATCTGGGGTACTGAACTTCCCTCACGATGTTGGCTTTGATAAGCTTGTCAAATTCGGCCTCAACCATGGCACCGTGGAATGGGTGCATCTTCCTGGGAGGATGCTTGAACTCACAATGGTTTGCCGGGAGACCAAGGCGGTGGACGGATACCTGAGGATCTAGCCCTGACATCTCATCATAGCCCCAAGCGAACACATCACGGTGCTGTCTGAGGAAGTCCACGTACTGCTGCCGCTCCTCAGAGGGCATGGCAGCACTGACCAATGTGGGTCTTGGATCTGTCTCGGTTCCCAGGTTCACCTGTACTAACTCATCGACCGTGGCGGAGACGCCCTCCTCAAAGGCTGGGGGTGCATATTCCACGTCCTCTCCACTCGGGGAGGGATCATCCACGGGAAAGACTGCGTTGGAAACTGCATTGGGGCTACCAGATCCTGCTGGGCCGCTGGTGATGGCATGGGCGGTCGCGGTCATCTCATCAGGAGACTCACAGGCCGTTGAGACCATGGCTACGTCCAACCGATGGATCGGGAGGACGTAAGCGTCATCCAAACTTGCCCAGGGATCACTTCCAATAGCGACAGGCTCAACCCCACCTGTGAGGATCTGCTTATCCTTGCTCTTGTAATAGTCCGCGTCCAGATAGCGGGCTTCACATGAGGCAAAAGAAGAGGCATCTCCCTGAAGCACGCCTACTTGACCGTTAAGGGAGTATTTAATGCATTGGTGGTATGATGAGGGAACCGCCGCATGAAGATGGAGCCATGGCCTGCCCGTCATTGCGTTATATGCAGTGTCCTGAGAGACTACCATGAATTCGGTGTTGGCAACCAGGTCACCGAACTGGGTCTTCAAACGTATCTTGCCGACCGGAGTTTGCTCGGTGCGTTCGTACCCCTGGATCCTGAGGTCGGAGGGAATCAAGTCATCCTCAGACAAACCCAATCTCCGGAGCGTCTGAGTTGGAATCAGGTTAATGCCAGACCCCGTGTCGACAAGACAGCGCCAGACTTCAAGGCCATTGAACTGGCCAGTAACATACAACGGACGAATGTGCCCCTGTATAGGAGGGTCTTCATCCTTACCAGAGAACGAGATAACTGCCAGACATTCGACGTTCTCAATCGCCTCGGCGTGAAAGGCCTCTGCAGCCGCGACCTCTGTCTCAAACTGGAGGGGGCTTTTCAGGGCTTCAGCGAGCGCCTCGTGCATCTCAGGTGATAGGCGAAGAGCCTCAAGGATGGAGAGCCTTGCTGGGATGTCGGCCAAGTGCTTTAGGACATCATACTTTCTTGCCAAGCGCGAGCCCCTGGTTGCAAGAGGTTGCTCTGCGGTTGGAGGCATGACGGGCCCTGCCGGTTGGACAGGCGGCCGACTGGTGCTTGGCGCATCTCGCTGTTCACTGGTTGAAGCCCGAGAAGTAGTCACTGTACTGGGGCCAGGAGGCCGGGATGGACTCGTGGCAGAACGGAGATGGTCACGACGCGGCTGAGGCAGTTCTGCCTGGTCCCACACCACAAACAGTGGCGGAGGCGAATCCGTCATCCCCGGATGGGGGGGATGCGCGCGCTGAGCTCGGTTTTGAGCCTGCTGCCTAGTCTCAGTGGCGTGCATGGCCTGGCTGGAGGTACCAACTTTCGTGCCCCAGTGACTCATGTTGTTGCGGTTCCTCCGACGGTGGCGACGACTGGGGACACTAGGGAGGTCCACCTGGTGTTCTTCAACATCGGGAACCGAGAAGGGATTTACCAACTCGACGGTATTAACCGAAGCGTACCCAACACTGTCATCGGACGAATCATTCATCACCGGGAGGATCCGAGGAGGGACCCCCATCTCTGGGGGCATGAAATAGCTGAGAGTGTGGGATAGTGGCGGAACTGGCGGGGCGCACTCTTCCTCCTTGCGCCGCCGCCGTTTGCTCTTCTCGGAAGAGGCAGGCTGGGACGATGATGCCGGGGCAGCACCCGCAGATTCTGGGGGCTTAGGTTGATTCAAGCACGCACGAATGATTCCATGGGCGCGAATGATCATCTTGCGGGCCATCCAGTCATTATAATTCTGGGATCCGCGGTCGGAGACCAGCTGCCATTCGTCCTCGTCGCCACTATCGTCACCTGATCCCACGAACACACCCGCCACTTGTGCTGGAGCTGGGCCCAACCTGATTACATTGTTGTTAATCTGGTCTTGGAGCTAGTCCTTAAACACGTAGCACCGCCGGATGGTGTGCCCCAGGGCCCGATGGTAAGGGAAGTAGCGGGGGTTATCCGTGAGATGTGCCTCCTCTGGCCTCCAACACTCAGGCAGTCGCACAATCCTCTGCTCCAGGGCGCTCCGGAAATAACCGGGGACCTGATCCTCGTGAAATGAGTAAGTCAGGTATCGCGGGGCCCTGGGAGCGTGGTCTTGACGAGGGGCTGGAGGGGCCTGCCGAGGAGGTGGAACCTGATTATCTCTCCTGGGTTGTGGCGGTACATTACGCGGAGGGGCCGGCCGGTTCTGGGGCTGCCGCTGCTGGGCCGGGAACTGAGCCCGTGGAGGCGGATTCCTGTGAGGCTGTGGAGCTGGCCTCACCTGCAGCAGCTCCAACTGCCTGGGGGCCTCTATCTGGGAAACAGCAGCGGGCTCAGCCCTGCGGACTCTCCTTGCAGGGATCATAGGAGGCAGCGGGTGTGCCTGACTGGCCTGTTGCAGGGCTTCCTCAAGACGTTGAGCTTTGTTTGAGAAGTCCCTGAACCCTCCGGGGTAATTTTGAGTAATCAAGGAAGGGACCAGCTCGGTCTTGACGTTCCTGACGCACATTGTTAGCAACTGCTCCTGAGTCAATGGCATGTCAAGGAAATACGTGAGACCCTTCCATCGGGCGACGAAATCCGCGACTCGCTCATCAGGCCTTTGCTTGCACTTGAAGAGGTCTGTGATACTCGTCTTCCGGGTCGTGGAACTGAACTGGTAGAGGAACTGTCTACGAAGGTCCTCCCAGCTAGTTATCGACCCGACGGGGAGCTGGCTGTACCAGACAAATGCTGGCCCTTCCAGTGTCTGGACAAAGCAGTGAAGCTTAGCGGCCTCCTGATGCATCGGAGTTCCCAACATAGGCCTGAACCTCGAGTTGAAATGGGCCAAATGCTGTGGCGGATCTCCAGTCCCGTTGAAGGGGGAAAAAGTGGGGTTCCCGAATCCCGGAGGTGCCGGCATGTCATCCACCCATGCTGGGTGTGGCTTGCCATCCGGTGGGATCGCCACTTGCCGAGTCTCCAAGGCTTCCAAGAGGGCGATGAGTGCCGCCATCAGATCGTCCGGACATGGGTTCTAGTCCTGGCGAGGACCTCTAACCATGAGCGCATTGCATGGCTCTTCAATCAGGTCGTCGACCGGGTCGTCGAACTCGGCAGCTCGTGGGATGGTAGGCGGAGCGGCCCTTGGGGCAGCGGGAGGAATCCAAGCGGGGTCTCTCAGGTATCCACGCCACTCGGGAGGGTGTGGTGAAACATACTGCGCCCTCTTGACATATGCAATGGCCTCTCCCTTGTCGGCAAACACGGAATAATCACGGTTGCCCGGGAGAGTCTCGTCGAGGAGCGGTTGTTCTTGTCCCTGCTGTCCTGGCCTAGGATCACCATAGTCAGGCCGCCGCTCTGCAGCGTGCCCGGCGAGGAGCTGGTCAACTAGCTTCTTCTGATCGGCGAGCTGTTGACGTAGCATGGCCTTTTCGGGATCCTCCTCTACCCTCTGCATGGAGGCAGATGGGTCGGCGGGCTTTATAGCCCCGCCGTGCTCTTTACCTTTGCTGACGTTTCGGCTCAACATCAGTGCTTCAGTGGGTGTGGGGAGACCCAGGAGGTTCCTCTGGTGACAAGTAACTCTCACAGATGGATCCAACAATGGCTTGTCTTCGGGGGGAGATCCTCCGTCGAGAAGTTCCAAGTCGTCCCCCTCTCCCGACAGGTCAGCCATATTGACCGTTTCCGTCCCTGGGGATGTACCCTCAGGGCCACCCAGCGAATCGGGCTGTCGGCGAATCGCACTGAAGCGTAGGGCAGCGTACTTCCCCCATCCAAAGATATACATGTGGGGGGTGGCTTCCTTGATAACCTTGCAGAGAACTTGAAAACACTCAACGCATCGTTGTTGGAGGGCCTCGTGGTGCCCAAATGACCCAGGGTGCCGAACCGCGGAGAGCGTGGCCAGGTCGATCTGACGGCACTGCTCACCAATATCCCCCAGGTGTGCTTGACTCCCGGGATATGGCATTTGTAGGCGGTGAAGACAGGAGTGAGTCTCCTGGAGAGTTCGGCGGAAGCATTCGAACTCATCCGGGGTGAGCGATTCTGGTGCATCAAAGTCCGGTCCTGCGACTGGACAAAACTTCTCAGGGAAGTGACCCTCTGCAAGGACGGTCTAGAAGCTCCACAACTCAAACTCGGGACCCAGGTCTTCTTGGTCCCTTTCAGTGACTGAGAATGGACGGGAAACCGGCAGTGGTGCTGAGGCGGGCCGCTGGGCCGGCGGGCTGGCCGGCGGTGAATACGGCGAGCAGGCCGATTGGCCTCCATATCTCGGGCCGCACTCTGAGGGTGGCGGTGCCCCAGCTACCACATCACGATAGGATGGGCCGGCGAGCGAACATCCTGCCGTAGCGTCGGTGCTCGCCGAGGGTGCACTAGATCGTGGCTTGACCGTCGGTCCCCAGAAAAGGTCTCCGGATTCTCCGATCGAGGTAGAAGGCGCTTCCGGAGGGGCCGGTACCAACTGCAAGCTGGATCCTTGGGGGTCTACCAGGCCCTCGCTACTCCAGATATATCTTCGGAGAGAAGCGGGGATCACATCGATCATGCTCTCGGGGAGTACGAGGCTGACGTGCCGCATTCCTACCCCTACCCCTGACTGGCGGGATCGGGGGGAGGGCTCTGTCGCCGAATCATACTCTGCCTCTGTATCAGAGAAACGAACCGGTCGGATCTCTATCCGGAATTCCCTAACATTCCTCCCTCTACGTCGATGCCTCGCCTTCCTGCCCTTGGGTGGTTCTTCGGGGCATGGCTGATCTCTGTCCTGACGTCCTCTGGCTGCACCGGTGCTGGGGCCAAGAGGACTGGAAACCAAGGTGCGAGGAGCACCGGGACAGATATCAAAGGGGACGCGGGGAGAGATGCTTCCGGGCAGGCCTCCGGGCCGGGATCGGAAGGTGGGATCACCCATGCCTCTTGGATCGGCCACACGGAGTAGACCCTGCTGGTGAATAGCGCTACCGCGAGGTGGTCCGCGGTGGCTATTTCCTGTACCAGCAACCGGGAGAGTCAACCCAACCTGCCTTTGGGGCGGTCGGGGCCTCGATCCAGGTCAGGCATAGAAGTGCCCCTGCTCAGGATGCGCAGGGGCCCGGTGACTGGAGCCAGCAGTAGCTTGGGCCAACGCGGCCGCTGTTGCTAGGGCCCCAAGGTGGGCGTCCTCTTCCGCTCGTGCGCGACGTTGGCGTCGGGACAGACGAGTCGGGATTAGCGGCACGGGCAGGTGGAGAGCCCGTTCTTCGACTTGAGAAGCCTGGCGGCGGTGTCGACGTGGCCTGAGAGGAGCCCTTATCACGGATCTCTGGAGCGAATCTCGGATAGGGAAGTCCCGGACATCCTCCACCTCATCCGCATAGGGGAAGGAGCTGTCGGAGCGTTCCGGGGATAAATTCCCGAATCGGTTGGACGTCGAGGTAGGCAGCGGTGCCTCCCTGCGCGGCCCTCGGGGGCGGCGTTGGTGGCGAGGTGCAGCTTCCTCGAGGTCTAGGCGAGCCATGTCCCTGGTGGGGATGACTCCCTCTTCCTCATATCTCCGCACCAAGTTGTTGATCACCCTTCTCTGGATGACCTCCGAGGGGGAGAGAGGGCATGGTTGTCCCGCAGTTGCAGCTGCTGGGACGGCTGTGGAACGGGCGGGACCGCGCGGAGTAGCCGCGTCGGTGTTTCCCCTACCCCTGCGCCAGTGGGCAGGCGGCGATCGGGCACTGGATCAGGCGACCTGATTCCTGAAAATAGGGAGAATAACCCATTAATACTGACAGGAAAAGGAATCGACAACCGATCATTAGTGCCACGACGCCTTCTGTGGGGGGAACCCAGGCCATCGACATCGTGAGACGGAGTGCCCGATTTCCCTTCCCCAGCCGCTGGCGGGTTCCGTGCCCCGATGCTGAATGCTTGGTCTAGCAACATGCTAATCTTCCAACACCTCTGAAAGCTATCGGTCTTCGCATTGAGGAGAAGAGATTCACGTCGGGTTCACCATTTTCTGTTTCGGTGCGGATGTGCGTCAGGTTTCTGTTCCGATGCTGTTCCTCCAGGACGCGTTCGCGCGTGCGCCCGTCGACCCGAGGGGATGGGAGCGCGGCTTGTGGCCCCGCTGTCCCGCTTTCCAAAGGCGGGAGGCATCTGTCCCTTATTCAGGGACATATGCTCCTTGATCGAAACCAGGATGATGGGATGTCGGCTCCTCTTTCCATGGACGTCTCCTCGGAACTCGTCGCCTAATATGGGTCTCCCTCATAGATTTAAGAATGTTCGTGAATCTCGTTCCCAACGCCATATCTTCATGGACACTGATTAATTACGCTGCTTCCGCCCAGACGCTCTAAGGAGTCTGGTCGGGGCAGCAACCTGCGGTGAGGAGACCGGGTAGCTCTGGGTGTTGGGGGTGTGTCTTAACACTGCGGCTCTGCATGTCTGCCTTCCGTCCCTAATAGGGCTTCTCGAAGGCGTGATGGCCTGAGGCATCCCGTGATGGGTGCGGGGAACTGCGTTACCTGAGATTTTCCTCAGCTTCCCATGTTTAACACGGGGTATGCCGCGAGTTTAACGTCCAGTGGGGACGACAACGGACTGATCAACACGAGGAGTGGATCAGATGACAGAACCCCTTGCGGGGAACCTCCGACACTGGGGCGAGCACATGGGCGGATTCCCGAGTGAAGTGGAGTGGAATGAAATGGCATGACCCCACCGAGATGTGGCGGCCCGGGTAAGGATCAGGATGGATGGTGGAGTGAAGAGCTTGGACCCCGTAGAGGCTTCCTACGTACCGCGCGTTAGCGCGGATCAATGTCAGCGTAGTTCGGATATACAGTTTAACGTCATGCTGGATGATGGCAAGCCGACTCACAAGGAGGTCTAGGCTGCCAGGCGGAGGATTGAACCGAACCACCTCGCATAGAGGGGGATGGAACGGCTGGGTGGATCACAGTTTCACATCATGCTGGACGCTGGTGTTTGGGGCTTACACTCTAAGGAGGCCCATATGCGGCAAAGCTCAGTTAGAGAGGGACTTGGGCCGAAGGTGAGAGACGCCTCGATCCCTGTCACGCCCTCTACTGGCTTCGGAAGTGGGGAAGCACAATGGAGATACACACGTGCAGTCTCCCACAAGGGCGGATTCATAGGTGAATCGGCGCGAATGTGAACCCGGGAGGGGCCCACTGATGGACGAACCGACGTGAATACGACCGGGACGACCAGGTGGTGGGCTTGAACCTCAGGGAGGCATCCTACGTACCCTGTTTAGGAGACAGGGATCAAAGTCAATGCAGATCATTCTGTCAGGACTTACGCACTGAGGCAACCTGAGTGCGGAAAAGCTCAGTTGAAGAGGGACTTGGGCCGAGGGTGAGAGACCTCGATCCCTGTCACGCCCTCTACTGGCTTCGGCAGTGGCGAAGCACAATGGAGATACACATGTGCAGTCCCCCACAAGAAACTAGGGGTTTGTAATACCCTACCCCCGTGGGCGAAGGCCACTCCAATAAATCGTCCCTAAAGAGGGGCAATCCCGACATCCCTGCAGAGACGAGCGGGTGGGGGACACATCCAAATCAGGAGGGGGACCCTGCGTGCGAGTCACGAGATCGGGTGATGCGGATGGTTTAACGTCTTGCCGGACGAAGTACAGTTTAACGTCGTGTGTTGAGGATGGGGCGAATGGTTTAACGTCTTGCCGGACGAAGTACAGTTTAACGTCATGTTAGATGAAGATGCTTGGCAGTTTAACGTCTTGCAGCGCGGACGAAGTGCAGTTTAACGTCATGCGGGACGGATGCAGTTTAACGTCGTGCGGAACGAATGCAGTTTAACGTCGTGCGGGACGAATGCAGTTTAACGTCGTGCGGGACGAATGCAGTTTAACGTCGTGCGGGACGAATGCAGTTTAAGGTCGTGCGGGACGAATGCAGTTTAACGTCGTGCGGGACGAATGCAGTTTGACGTCGTGCGGGACGAATGCAGTTTAAAGTCGTGCGGGACGAATGCAGTTTGACGTCGTGCGGGACGAATGCAGTTTAACATCGTGCAGGACGAGGTGTTGCCGCCGATGGGTCCGTGTCACTTCGTGCGAGCCTGGAGGGCCGCGCGGGAAGACAACGCATGGTGCGGGCACCCGGGATGAAGATAATCGGGCGCCATGCAGGCGGGTACCCTCAGGGGGTCAAAGGGGGCGGCCCCGGCGGTTTGCGCGCAAAAGAGGAGCATGGCACGCAATACCGCGGGTCGGCGCACAATTGGGCGGGCTGGCGCGCAATTGGGCCAGAGCTTTGCGCGCGGAAGACCAAGATTGCGCGCACCGGGCCTCTGATAGCACGCGGGGGCAACGACCCATTCTTTAACGAATGGCCACTTAGTAAGGGGGTGCGCGCAATCGGGCTGGATTGCGTGCACCCGGGGGGGCAATTGCGCGCAAGAGGCTGCTTTTGCGCGCGAAGGCCTTCTGGTGAGGGATTGGTCAAAGGAATGAAGCCAAAGGGTTGCACGCGAAGGCGAACCCCGAGGCTGGCTTGCGCGAAATAAAGGAGGTTACCTGAAGATCGACATTGTGCGCGGAGGGGGTGGGATTGCGCGCACGAGCGACGCGTCGAATTCTGGCAACCTTCAAAACGTTGGGGGTTTCCTTGTATTTATAGTCAACCCCGGGCGCGCAATTCGGTTCGCGGGCGCGCAATTCGGCTCGGGCGCGAAATAGGGGCTCGACGCGCAATAGGGCCGCGCCCGGGCGTCGGGCGCGGAAAATTACGCGCCGACTCGTCCCATTGCACGAATCCCGGAAGGATTGCCCGCACATAGCCAATATTGCGCGCGAGCCTCCGATATTTCGCGTAAGGCCTTCGGGCCTTCCGAAACATGCTTCTGACTCCAAATATGACCTCTCCTTCCTTACCCGGAACATCGTTTGAGGAGCAACAGACTTTTCCGACGTCTACAGTGATATCCTATAAGTACAAATCCATCTAAATTGAAACAATAAATTATATTATTCATTTTCATCAATTTCAACTTATGTTAAATAATTATTAACCATTCCTTAACCATTTTCATTTTCTATATTTAATTTCATTATAATTTCAACAAATATCATTCCACTCTAAGAATAATAAAAATGAACCCACATCCTCTTAGAATTACAACATTTTCATTTCATCGCCAAAACCTCCAACCCCTTGGGATTAACCATTATTCATTTTTTAACAATATTACATTCTGTATCACCTGGTACTCTAGGAAAACATTTCACACATCAGAAACACTAGGAGATCAACACTATGAGTAAATAAACTACCAATTCGGTTGTTTCCACCGATATAAAGAGTGTATACACATCAATCCACGAGGATATAAACAAGGGAAGAATTTCCCATACCCCACGCATCCTGACCTTCCATGGAAATAGAGTATCCAAACACATCTATCATCTTTGAGAAGTGGGGAAAGGAAAGTTGATAAACAAAGAACCTAATTTATTGTAAAATAGTAGATTCAACAAGAATCTAGATTTCTTATAAATGGTTTATACCTTAATTGACCCATTATGCCATCTCTCATGTCATCCATGACACCTATATGCACATATTGATGCATCTTTCCACTCCTCGCATCATCTTCTCCAATAATAAATGGACCTTCCTTACCCTCATATGACAACATCCTACCATGCTCAACCATCCCAAGCTCACATCACATTTGGGACTCCCCACCCCTCATAACACAATATCCTTTTAGGCTCATCCATCCTAGGCTCACATCATATCACAAGAATATGGTCACAAACAATGTAAAGGGATCTTAGAAAAGTGTGAAACTGTCATAATAAATAGATCATGGCCCTATGAAATGACATCCATACGTAACACACTATGACCTCTCATGGCTCCAATGCCCATGGAAATCAGACTTTATATGAAAAAAGGAAAATCTAGACCTAAAAAGTAATTATATTTTATCACACACCCACTTGTAATTCAATGGTAAATTAACTGAACAATTATCTTGAATTCAAACAATTGGCAGCAAAAGTGACAAGTGATCAGAATTATCATAATTAATTAAAAAATTAATTCAACATGACACTAAGTCATTTTTTCCACAATAATTTACATATATCACATTCTGTAACCAATTCAATTAGACATGCACACATTCATCAATTTTATTATCATCAAATTACAAATACAATTACCAGATTCATTAAAAATTCATCATTAACTCCATTATCCTATTAATTTTCAATTAATTAAATATTTACATTATTTACTAATATCCAACATGGATTATATTCTATACCATAAAAATAATAAGTATCACCATATTTATAAAATCAAGAGGCAAACTATTATCAAAGAATAAATAAGAACATCACCATTATATCAATACCAATGTATTAATCATGTTCAGGTATTTAAATAGGTTAATATCATTGATATACAATGAGTTAAATCATGTTAAATATACAATCGATCTTTAATAAATAGACTATCAAATAATTCTTACCTTATAAGGTCGTCTACGTTCATCACCCAAGAATGGACCATGAAACAAGTCTTTGATAAATCCTCCATTAAAGAATACATCCATCTTGGGATTCTATAACACTACTACATCACAAAAAATAAATAGATACTCCATTATAAAAATGGGTATGAAACTGCAATATCACAAAGATAATATATGATAGGAATCATGATAAAATATAAAGAAACTACTAGAAAATGAGGGAAACAATCCTATGGATTAAGCTAGATCATGACTGATCGAAGAAAGAAAACACAATGATAAATTTCCACCGAAGGGATATTCAAATATTCAAATAGGGGACAATAGGGTTTCTTATAATGAGAGGTAGGGAAGAAACATCCATTGGGTATGAAAACCTGAATAGTTGGAAAAACAATTATAGCATTACATCATCGAAGTAATATATAACGTGTAATACCCTTTCATTTTTTGTAAGGCCATGAGGTCTGCTTCCAATAAAAAACCTTCTCCATTTGATTTTTTTTAATTTTTCAAACCCCTAAACATTAAATTATTTAACTCAAACTTTCAATTTATGCAACTCTTTATAATGTGAAATCCTTTCCTTATTTCATCCTATAGAAACCTAACTACACCATAGTTCCTCTAATCCTCATCTGGCCCCGCAATCCTTCAGAACATGAAAATGGATCAGTCCATATGGATTTAAGACCTTATATCAGATTCCTCTCAAAAAATTCTCATCCTCAAGAAACCAAAACCAACCCTATGTGGAAATAGAAATAGTAGGTCATCTGAATAGTCAAATCATGTGATACCACTCAATGTTCTCTCTATCATAGGAGCCCAAAAACATACTAAAATAATAAGTGAAAACTTCACAAAAGATCCAACCATCTCCTAAACACTCTCCCATGAGTTATACCACTCAATAGATATCATGCCATATCAATCAAATGTGAAATCCATATTAATACCAGGAGTAATCTGAAACCAAAAAATGAATAACATTACATGAGAAGAGATATGTATAAAATATATTATGTTATTAAGAATGCAAATGTGACGCATATTCCCAGGTACATTCCACTATGTAAATGTGCTAACATAATAAACAAACCAAGTGGATATCATGCCCACAAAACACCTTCTCTTGATGTCCTGGATATCTATAGGATTCTCCCCAATGGTCTCATCATCCTCAACATTGATCTTTCCTCAATCTAAGATGCGAGAGTCATCATGAAGATAATGATGGAGATGTGACATATGAAAAAATAATCAAGCTGGCTCATCTTTTTGGGGAAGTGTTATCCAATATGTGATAACTGCAACTCGAGACAACACCTTGAATGGCCCAAACAAACTAGGGTGAATGCTTACATGCATAACTAATCCTTCAATTCCCATGATGGGGAGTCACCTTCCAAAACACATGATCCACAACATCAAACTCTATTGGTCCCTTCCTATGTTTTGCACAAGATTTTTCACAAACATACATGGTTTTAATTCTCTCATGAATCACCTAAACCATCTATGCCATATTCTATACCAGTTCTAGCATGTTAATTGTAGACTCTCCAACCCCAGTTCATCATAACAGAGAAAAAAGTTATCGAAAATATATCATTTCAAAAGATTCCATACTGATGGTGGAGATAAAACTAATGTTGTTAGAGAACACTACTATGGTCTGATGTATCATCCACAAACATCAATAATACATGACATAGTTGTGCATCACGTCTTCATTAATATGGATAGTCCACTTTATCTGACCATTTGTCTGTGGATGAAATGAATTGTTAATTAATACCATAGAACCAAAATAATGATGGAGGCTTATCCACAACTTTGAGGTAAAATGATGATCTTGATTGGAAATAGATGTCCTCGAGTCACTATAGAGTCTCACCACCAACTCCATATATTAACACGACAAAACCTCAACTGAGTTCGACTACATAATCACTATAACATTGGATAATTTCATTAAATGATCCACTACAACCCAAATAGTGTCACATCCTGACTATGATCGATGTAAACTGGTATCAAAGTCCCTCGATATTTCATCCATCATACACTAAGAAACATAATATGTCTCGAGAAAACCACCAGGATCTTGGTGCTCTGTCATCTCTCTCTGGTAGACCAAACATTGAGACACAAACTCTATAACTACATGCTCCAAACCAGACCACCAAAACTGAACTATTAATGATTGGTACATCTTTTTCATTTAAGGATGTGATTCCAAAAGGGAAATATGGTCATATATAAGAAACATTTCATGCATCTCTAATAAAATGAAAATCATTCCATGAAACAAAACTTAGTTTTTTTATCTTGAGAGAAACCATCATGGGGCTTACAAAAAACAACCCATTATCAAAAGAGCTCCACCTCATGATCCTAGAATTGGGAGTCCTATACCTGTCACACCAGTGATGACTACAACATTAACAGAAATGTTCAAACTCTACCCCTGAATTATCCTTTATCTAGATGAAATGATAAATATTCTTCCATCACAATCCAGGAATCATCAGATTCACTCACTCTATAACTATGCGACTTCTTAATGAGTGAATCAGCTAAAACATTCCTCTTTCAAGGTGTATACGAAATCACGAATATATAATCCTAGAATAAATCCATCCCCTGATGCCAGAGAATATTCTTTTCACATTGGTAGAAAACATACAACAATATCTTATGATCATTGAAGAAAAAAAATCTGTGTTGTTGATGTAAAGTATACACATCTTCTGGGAAAACACTACCATTACCACCTCAAAATAATGGGAGGAAAAGTTTAAATAATGGGGATGTTACTGTTGATAACCAAATGAAATGACCAATCTCCGCTGAATCGGAAAAAAACACATCCGATGACATGAAATATCAGAGAAAACATCAATCTGGACACATTATATTTGCAGACAAATAACAAGAGCACTAACAAAATTCATATACTCAAATATGGTTTAAAACTGATCTGTCCACATGAATTATTGATTGTTTTTTACCAACTATTTCATTGGAGTAGTAACCCGCGAGAAATTTGTGATAAATATCATGTAATAGCATATAAGGCCAAGAAAACCTCACACCTCGACAATTATCTTAAGGTATTACAAATACAAAACTACTTATACCTTCGATGGATATATATCTACTACCTTATGATATATATCATCCCCTATAAAATGGAATTCCCAACCCCAAAACAAGTACTTTAGAGTCATTCAATACTTTTTCTCACAATAAAGAACACCGAGGACATCACATATATTCTCTTCATTATCCTCCTTGGATGTAGAGTACACAAGGATGAAATCAATGGAAACCACCATGAACATATACCAGACATCAAAAAACATGGTGTTCATTAACACCATTAACACAACTGGATAATTAGTCACACCAAATGATATCACATTCAACTCGTAATTATAACGACGAAAATGGATAATAGACATCAGTATATCTTTATCCATTACACGAATGTATTGATATACATACCAAAAATAAATCTTTGAGAACCTATTTTCACCCTTAAGTAAATTTAATAAGTTACCAAACCATCAAAGAGGGTAACAGTTATTCACTATAACTAGGATCCAATGATGATAATCGATACACAATCACAAATTAATATTATCATTATTTATGAACAAAATAGTTGCACCCCATGATGACACACTTAGATTATAAAATCACAAAAAATAGACCATATATCATATATGAATATATTCCAACTAAAAAGGTTCTATCTCATATGAATATATCAATATTGGAGACACATCAGTCTATAGTTCAACACCAAACATGATTTATCGTCAAGGGGGTGAGGCTACAAACTCCAATATAAAGACATAATGCTAATCTTCAATGAAATTTTGAAACATCAATGGATAAAACACTGGTGAACACTGCATTAGCTCAACCATCAAAGATGAGAATCATGGAACATGCTTCTGGCTTATCCCAGGGTCTTGCTCACCATCAAACACAACATGTTCTCCATCCGCATCTTAGATCACAACCTGCCTCCTGAAACAGTACGTGATAGTCTGCATCGAATACAACCAATGAATTCTAAGGAATATTTCATATGATTATATCCCAAACCATAGGACATATCCCAATGTTCTCTTCTTCCCTAACACTAGCTCATTGTTTTTACATAATTCCGACAAGTCAACTCGACCTCTAACTGGAATACTGATCACCAAGGGAACTGGAATCATCTCTACCCTCAAGTCTAAAATCATAGATAATGGTAGGTGATTTTAATGGGTTTCTCTCTCATGGATCAAACAATTCATGCACCAAATTATAAAATAACAAATGGGAACCAAAAATGATGTCTAGATCACCTTCTACTAGAAACACTAAAGAATCAAATTGACCACGACCTGGTGCGTGGACTCTCTGACCGTTCTGACAACCACTTATATAGCTCCACAAAGGTCTACATAGATAGGGAGAATCCTATGGATGTCCTCTACCTTCCCCAAATACTCTCTTCTAATCCTAAACTATAGAAACCTTCTTTTTCTTCCTCAGATGGAACTGCCTCAATGAAAGAACTTAATACAGAACAATGGGTGCATGGTGTCTTCTCTGAAAGGTCTGGTACTCTAACCACTAATGACCTTAGCATCCCCATGAAAAAATATAGTATGATCCTTTGGGGTAGGTTTGATAGCCCCTTCCCCAGAGGAAATGAGACATTCAGGGATATAACATCCCCTTGGAGGATTGGATTATAGTTATTCATGACAAATGGGAAGCTCTAACCATAGATCTACTTGATGAGAACTCCTTAAAACTCCCCTATCATGATGATCTAGTTCTGGATAACATCCTCTCAATGAACTATTATCTTTCATGCACCATGATATACATCTTTAGTTTAAATTGGGTGACATAACTCTAGATCAATGGACACAAATCCTCCTAAAAATGACTCACCCATGACACCTCTTCTGAAAAAAGGTCTATATAATATCATTGAAGGTTCCTTAAATAAATTATAAACACTTACACATAAGATGTCCCCAATTGATTGGCATTTTAGTCCTGGATATTGTTCTCCTTTGTGGTCGAAGAATGAAACTCGGCTCTGAACTGGTATCCGAACTCCTACCATTAAATAGTTTACTCGTAAAAATACATAAGGAATAAGATTCATCATTACCTCATTACCCATAACACATAGTCAATGCTAACAACACACAATTATTCTCCTGATATCAAAAAGAAAGGAAGTCAATATCAACCTCCTCCAATCATTTTTTAGTGATTGTATTTGAAACGGATCCTGCATACCTCTAAGTCTCTATCTCTAAAACTATCAAATTGTCCTCCTCTATGAGTTGTCACCACTAACTTGTACTATGTGGAGATGTGTTGGCCCATCTTGCTGAACATATTATCCATGAACATGAAGATCACATCGACCTGGAGGTACAACTATAAAAGAAAAAATAGTTTGAGATTGTAAACATGGAATATGAATGACTTTAACATTAATTAATTTTTTTTCACTTTTTTTTTCTATGTTAACCAATTAAAACAATGGTTCAAATAAGAATTATTTTTCATCCTTTATGTGGTATCTTTCCCACAACCCATATCAACATGGTTAGTATCCAATGTATGATTGAAGTTACATGCATCATATCATAGGTCCCCTAAATACCCGTTTCTTAGTCGAACTATCATGCGTACATCACTTTATCATTTTAGATAATGTTGTTTCACTACCAACCCATGCAACCTTCTGTATTCCTAACTCCATAATCCATTATGTCCCTCAACATTCCCTTGATACAGATTTTTCTTGACTGCCTACCCTCATGGTCAACCCATCCTATATGGAAATAGGAGATGGTAGATTGTTTCCATAGATCTCCACCTCTAGTAGGCCTCGTTTTGGCCACTATAACAGAGGGTATAACAAACATGCAGATGGGGGACAATACCGCTTAAAAGAAACTCATGTGGAAGAGGGATATTTGATCGACTCCAACCAACTCCATCTCCTAATACAACAAAAATGAAAATAGAATTATAAAAATTCAATGTCATGAAATAAATAGTTTAACTAAATGGGAAAACTATACGTACCAAAAGAATGTAAAGACTACAGTAACCACAAAACCCAAATGTTTCATGCGACAAGAAGCTAGTAGTAACCATATTCATCTCCAACCTACTAAAAATAATATGAAAAATAGTTATTATATATTTAGGGTGAGTATAACAGTATACGTATTTGGATCCACTCCAAATCCTCTCATGAAATAGTTAAAAATAAATATTTATGAATAGTGAACACCAAGTCAAACAAACAGGTCACATAAACATGCATAGTAATTTCTCAACCTATCCTTGGAAACTCTCACCATGTTTTGTTTACAATATGTTATAATATAATAATTAATATAAATGTTTCCCCTACCACTACCCCCATGGTTTAAACTCTCAAACACAATATCGCACGACCTGAGAATCTATCTCCAAATGGATAGCCCACAGACTCTTAATAAAATCACAAAAAAGTATAACTCGTGAAACACACCACCACGTAAATATAAAAAATGTAACCATATAGTTTGTTGGATCCACCACATCTCACATAACATGTGTCATAGGTTTGTTATTATAACCCAATCCAACAAATCCCATACACCAATTAAGGATTCTCTATCCATCAAATCATATAAAAATTATACCTACTGTCATCCCTTGGAAAATATTTCTAGAAAATAACTATGTGTAATAAACATAATACATTAAAACCAACTAAAAATATATATGTGAAAAAATATCTACCATATACAACATCACAAGTAACTACCATGATAATAGAGATGAGACAAAGGGGTTAGTCATCCCTGGACCCTCCAACTTTGATATTGGTGAAAACACCCCCAGGGTTCAGAATCCCTATGGTGTTAGTTTCCAAAACTAATAGGGTGTATTAGAGTATTCAAACACAAATATTTAGTGTTATAATATGCCTCACAACCACATAATGGAATATCCTAGACTCACAAACAACAACAACTAACAACTCTCACTCTCTCAGATTCCACTACTAGTAGTAAATATCCTATAAGTACACACCCATTTAATGAAATAAATTAAAATAAATTATTTCTTTTCATCAGTTTTACATTTCAATAATTCATTTTGACCATTAATTGACTATTATCAGTTCCACATTACATTTTATTAGTATTTCAACTAATATCCTTCTCCTCTTGGTATAACCAAATTTATCCCACAACATCTCATAAATACAACTTTTGCATGGAACCTAAGAAATATCTAACCACTTGGTATAACCATTTATTTATTTGCTAGTGAAATTACTCTCCATATCAATAGGTTCTCTATTAAAACATTATATGATCCCAAAACACAAAAGGATTGATATGGTGAGTAGCTGAATAACCCATAGAGTTCTCACCACCTATAGAAGGATAATAGACTCATCCAAGAATAATGAACTAAAAATAGAAAGAACATGGGATTCCCAAGGTAAAGTTACCTCACATTGATTGAGTGTAACTGAAAACATCTATCTGCCTCATGATTTTGGGGATGAATAGATGATAAAAAACAACATGTAAGCCAACCAAAAAACATATGCAACAGGAATACAAATTTCATATAATTGGATATGCATGGCTTCAACTTGTTGTGTCATCTCTAGTTTCCTCCTTGGCATCTATATAAATAAAAAAATGAATCTTGCCACACCATGTGTCAACTACTGCCACAAAATTTGGGCCACCATTCTCATCATAGAACAATATTGCTATATTATTATCCATCCATGGCTCACATCACATTTTGGTATCCCTGTCCCGTATAGAATAATAACTTTCTAGGCCCTGTCATCCCCAGATATCGTCACATCAAAATCATAAGGAATAAAACACTGAAATGGGCTCTCAGCACAAAATCTGGGCATACATCCTTTACCCACAATGAGATCTCAATGCTCTAATTGACAAGGTACTACCCCTTTATATGAACGTTGGACACTCTGTACCTATAATGGAATCATATATTTTCATACAACCAGTTCTTATTAAAAATTAAATTAACTTATTATCTATCCCATATTTTATCTTTGGGAAACCTAAGAAACAAGTTATCACTAGTATCATAAATTTAAACAATAGTTAATTGAACATTCCTTTTATTATTATTTTCAATAGGAATCAACATGATTTATGTTCTAAAACTAAATTAATTAATCATGCACACATTCATCAATTTAATTATCATCAAATTACAACATCGAAATATATATTCAATAAACATGACTCTTTAATTTTTTGGCCAATTAATTATCAAACATTTCTGGATTTAAATAATTTACCATTTTCCTTCATGAACAAAATGAGAATATTATAAAATAATAGGTATCAATCAATCATGAATATCATGAGTAAAACTATTTTCATGAAATAAACACCAACATCACTGAGAAATCAAATCCAATTCATTAATCAAGTTAAATTATTCAATTAAAACTATTTAATTATGATCAAAGGGGATAAATCCTGATTACTCAAGGATTTGACCTAACTAAATAAAGAATCAATTAATCTGATACCTCAAATGGTCATTGAAATTCATTTCATGAGAACATACCACATAATTGATCTTTAATCACCCCACAGGTAAGAACTATATCCATCTAAGGAATATGTGACACCAACACAACAAAAATTACCAAGGTAAACCCCGTCAAAACTAATAGTATGAAACCTACGATGAATGGATAGATTAAAAAATAAGAAACTTGATCAAACAGATACAACCCGCTAGAAAACTAATGAAAAAACACCTTAGATCAAGGAGAGTCACCAAATATCAAAGATAGAAATGCAAGGATCATTACTTTTCTGAGGGATATCCAAACTACTGAAGATGGGATTGTCGGGTCACCAGGGAATATTGAGAGGCATGCTACAACAATAGGTTTTTACAACCCTAACGGCTGTAATAATATATAAAACATTACAACATCAGGAGATTACAGTCTTGTAATCCCCTATCATGTTTTGTAATGCCTCGAGTGCAATTTCCACAAGAAAAACAATCACCATTCTACATTATTATAAATATAAAAACCTGAATCACTATACGAGGTGAATCCAATATTCACATTGTGTAACTATTCATGAAATGAAATCCATATATGCTTATATCCTCTAGAAACCAAACTACTCCAAACAACCCTCGAGCCTCATCTAAGCCCTGTAGGGTGTGGGAACACACAAAGGGGTCGATCAATGATAATATAGGCCCTTAGACTGATAATCCTCAATTGGTAACAATATATTTAATATTACTTACTTAAAAAATGTAATTTCATTATTCATGAATCTATTTTTTTATACACCAAATTAATGGGTTGTATTCCCGTAAATTTCTTCCAAAATACACATAATCATTTTAGAGTCCCATCACATGAATCTTAAAAGTGGAATTTAATAAAATTAACTTGTGATTATTATTATTCTCATAAACCTATGGTGGTATCCATCTGTATTATTTTTATTATGAAATGTATTCTTCAAAAATTTAACATAATTTATAGATGTCTCATGAAAATTATATCCCAAATTTCTTTTGTAAAAATAATTCCAAAATATAATTATGGAATCCATGAAAATGAATACTTCAATAATTATATTTTCACATAAAACATTATATGGTATAGGGGTTAAAAAATAGAAGTGGGAATTGACATAGATAATTCCCATGATCCCAGAATTTAAGACAATGAACTCAAAATAAATCCCAAATATGAAATTCATTTCCTTCTATATTACTCATAATTTTTACCTATAAATTCATTACATTTTGACCTTAAGATAAAAATATGAATCATTTTTATGTTCCTTTAAAACTCTTTCCTATATGACACTTCCAATATTCCTAAAATGAACTAAAAATTTCATCTATTTAATCCATCAACCAATATCTTATTAAAATCCATTCATAACTTATTTGGTGATTGATTGAGATAGTAATGTATAGGGTATTAGTAACACTTATAGAAAATTGATTATGAATAATCAAATTATCTTTTACTCTATTAATAATCAAATTAGGTTTCCCATAGTCACTACATTTTATATTTTATTTAATATAGACATGATTCCCTTGGATTATGTCCATATTATATAAGTTAAAAACACAATTTATGAAATAATAATCATAATGGGAAAATAATATAATAATTTATAAGATTTATAATTTGTGACACCTTCCATTAAATATATGATACCTTATGTTTAACTCAAGTCATCAATTTTCACCATCAATTCATATCAATCATAATTTTTTTAAATTAAAATGTTAATTTTCTATAGCATATCCCCCCTATAGTATCAAACAAGGTGTTAAGTAAGGACCATTTTCATGTACCATGTAATAATAAAGTTTAGGCTGATTGAAATTTTTTGGCATTATTACCCCTTGGTACATCTATTCCAGAAACTTGTACACTTGTAAAATATAGATTGAGATGTATTCTTTGGGATAAAATAATCTCCGATATAAAAAACCATTATAATGTTCTTATATAATTTTGAATAATGATTATCGTATGGTTTTGTTCCCTGATCTATGTTTACTTTAATCTTGTTCTAATTGTTTCTACAAAACATCATATGATAGAAACTATAATGAACACCATATGATTAACCCATATTTAGTGTCTACATTATAAAATATATATTAGATACATAGAATCACATCCATATGGACTGAAGAGTTCAGTTTTCTTGGTATAATAGATACCAACTCAATTCTTTCATCACAATTCAATACAAAAATTTAAAAATTTATTTTTTAAAATGTAATTATTTAAACTGTCTTATTTGTATATTTCATCCATAGTACATTTCCTTGATACTTACGAATGAAAAAAAAATAATCTCAATTTCTTAGTAAGAGCTAGGTAATTTATACGTTATCATGATTAATTGATAAATAATAAAAAAGTACGAATAAATATGTAATTGTAAATAGTTGAAAAGAATTACTATTTAATATATATCATGAATATTGAAATTATATAACAAATAATAAATATAGAAATTTAAAAAATTCAACATATAATACATTTAAATAAATTTACCACAACAATTAGATAAAGCCTAATCAATGTGGAAAGGTAAACAAATAAAAACACATGCAATATAATTATTAAGAAGAAAATGAAAATGCATCTAGACTTAATATAATTGTAAAAACATTATTGATAATAATAACTAATTTTTTAATGAAGAGAATGATTAATTAGAAGTCATCATGATCCCATTTACCATTGATAACTCCACTGTCAAGAAATTTTATAAGACAATATAAGACGGATGGGTAGGTATACACCAGAAACCCATTTACAAAAGTCTATCCAATTAATTCATCTCATGAGACTAATGAAGCATTAGGGGTCTATCTATAACCAAGACCCACCTGTATTATCATTCCAAAAGAATTATATATATATATTGAATAATATATATCATTCATGAAGACATATTATATATCATTATATCATAAATACCATGTAATTCAATAATTTATACATATATATAATTCTTCTATTTTATAAATAATCATATCATGTTGAGGAGGTGGTATTCCACACATCCATGAATGATGTTATCAATTTATAAGTGTGTGAAGGTGCGACAAAGAAAAAAAAATGTATATATATATTATTACCAGAAATTGAATGATTTCATCAATATTATATATATATATATATATATATTATTTCACATATTTTTATTTAAATCTATTATTGTTAAGTTCTATGTATAGTGTGATCAAATCACATCGCCTTGAGGGGGTGATAGTCCACACTTCCTCAAAAAATGTTATCACATTAAAATAAAATTGATGGAATTAATGGTATGTGTAATTAAATAATTAAATAAGTATAAAAAAATTATAAATATAACATATAAAATATATAAATAGGGTTTTTATCATAATTTTTACAATGAAATGTGGTAAATGAAAATTAAACAATCATTATTTCATGAGTTTGTAGTTCATTTTACAAAGAATATAGTGTTTTATGTGTGAAATTGGGTTTTTCCTTATCTTATGCCTATAAAAATAGTGGATAAGTATTATAAAAATTACTAACTATATAACATATATAATTCATTTAAATAATTTAATATTTATAATTAATGATTTTCATTAATATAAAATTCCTTGGGAATAATAATAAAAATAATATTCCTTTTTATATCCAATTGGATCCTATAATCATTTCTCATTAGTTAGTAACCCATGAAATAATTTTATAATTATATAAACCATAAATTTTCATAATTTAGTTAAAAATATATTTATATTATAACATAATACCTATGATATATCATTTTATATTATATAATAATATTTTAATAATAAATTGTTATTTTGTGAATCTCATTCATGCATGAAACACATGCTATTGTGGAAGGTCTCTCTTATATGAGATACAAGTTAACTATGTGCTTCATGCATTAAAATATATATACTATATTTAATTTTTTTAAATATTAAATATATAGTAAATTCGGGGGATATTATATTCCCTTATGTGCTTGTTTTTGGTTGTCATACACGTTATCGAATGCAATGTTGATCCCTAGAATTTCATGGTATCTAATTCTCCCCACCTTCATTAAATTATGCGCTAATAATATAAATGTGACATTATTAATATATTATTTAATATTTCCTCTATTTAAATCCCAAATTTCAAAATGTTTCATAAAACATCATCTAGAAAAGATAGAATGGGAAGTAAATAGACAACATGAACTAATATATAACAAGGTATCTATGTAGTAGATGTTTATTGGAATGTGAAAATGAATAATTCGAGGAAAATCATATTTATTTATAGGGAGTGATTCTATTCATCAATCCAAAACAACTGAATTATCAATAGAAGGTTCAGTGTCTCAAAGCCACAAATCTTTAATGATTTAAGAGACCATCAGTTCCACATAAAATAAGAAATTAGGATAAAATTTAATTTCATTGTAATTTTCCTAATATTGGGTAAATGTTTTACTACTTAAGAATAACGGTATGTATTCATGATGGATAGGTTTCAATTTAATAAGAATGATATTCTATTTTAGTTGTTAGTTAATAAAATTCCACTGTATTTCATTACTACCAAAGATTAATTACATATAATGAATTTTTTATTTCTACAACACTAAAAGAAACGTTTAGTGGATTGTAAGGCCTATGATAGAGTGAAATGTTTCGCTATTTTTAATTAACTATCTCCCAAAACCAATATGGATCGTATATTAATCTCTCATCCCCAAAATAAATAGTATTGGTTCAACATTAATATTTATACATTAAATTATTTAACATAAAACAATGAAAAATTAACTAGAACACTGCATATATAAGTTTTTTTGGGTGAAATCCTTATCATCCATAGATCAGGGGTTATAGGCCCTTGTACATTCAATGTATTTTTAGATGTCATACATCTTGTAGGTTTTACTTTTCCATGACCATGTTAATTCAGTTTCCAAAATAAGATTAGTCAACATCATTGAAATTAGATTAATCAATAAACATGATTTTAACTAAAATTTTCAATAAAATCTCTATAAAAAAATATTTCATCCATTTATGTCCACATATGTCATTAATTGGTCTATGGATTTCCTATAATATTATTCATAGGATTTATAAGTCATTACACATAATATTCAATCTAAAACCCCTTGATTTAACCAAGTTTATTCATCTTCATTTTCTATTCAAATCCTTCACAATAGTTTTCAAATAAAATTTGAATTATCCCAAGAATATCTCCTAGGAGTGTTAGAAAAGCTGCACAGTAATGCCCATTGTCTTGTACCACATTACCCTAAGTCAGGCTCGGAACACTTTTTAGGATTTATTACTCATAGGTAAATTGGTGAAAGAATGACATCCACATAACATATCTATACTAGTATGTACTACTAGGAAGACCCACATAATATATACCCTACCAAAAATAGAGTATCTTCTTATATAATTATAAACATATTTTATAATAGGTTTATGATCTCAAACCTATTTTTTTAAAAAAATTGATGTTTTTTTACTAGATACGTAGCAATACCATCTATTGTGACCCATCCCCAGATAGCCCGAAGTGGGTGTCTACTATAAATTGAATTTTCATGATTACAATGAATCAATTCTTGAATAATATAAGAGATTAGGTCTCTTGGTAATCTAGATAACAAAATGAGTCTTGTATTTAAAATGAATTCACTAATTACAACGTATTTTTTAACAATATAAATAAACAATTTCATGGATAACTATAATCATTCTAAAATGTCCCTAAATATAATTCATATTATGCCTCATAGATTATTTGGGAATGGAAAATAAAAAGGATGATCTGAAAATATCTGTCAGTGTATGGTATAATGGATTCAATAATGCATCAATGAGAATAAAAATTATTGCATGATAAATAGTATAATACACATACGATGTAATAAAAAAATAATTAGGAAGTTCATAAAAATTTGGAAAGGTAATAGACAAAAATCCTATACCATTGGTTTAGAGGATCCTTAATGGCATCCAAAGGACCCATGAACAAATCTAGGTAGTGGAAAAATTCCCAAGGGTACTATAGCAATACCACATCAGTGGTAGAACTGTAGTAGTGGTGACCCTATAACATAATAGGGTACTGTATCCAGAACTATAGGGGTGGAGGTACTGTATCATGGACTATAACAGAACTGTTACTATAGAAATATGATTCACCGAAGGTCTATTCAGGAAAAAGTCTTTCGGGCCTTGTATTCAGACCACTATGTATTAGGCATATGGCCTATGTAACGGGTCTTTCTCTACTCAGTATGAATTAGGAAATTGTTTTAAAAATGAAAATGATGCTTTTTCCCTAAACATTAAAAATATGTGGAATGGTAATTAATGGAAACCCATTCCATTCAAATAACTAGATATGAAAAAATAAATTTATAAAGGAAAAAATAGAATTTAATTTAATCAACTAAATTAAAATTAAATGTATCCATACATATTTTAATTTATAATATTGTGGATGAATAATAATTAAAACTTGTATTAGGGAGATTCGTAATTACTGAATGTCATATTTTCCATGTACATGGTTCCATTACTATTAATAGAATATTTACATATTCCTATTTTTAAAACTAATTCATCTTAGGAGGCTACTGATGCATCGAGGAAATTTTATTATCTAGCCCCAAACTGGAAGGGCTTGCTTTAAAAATTCATCATCCAGTGTATTGCATTCCCAAATCATTTATCATATTGAATAGACTATGTCACTTAATCAAATATTAGTATTGAATTAAGTATATATATTTAATATTATTTCCCCAAATAATAAAATAACGTTGAATGTAAAATACATAAGAATAATGGTATATAGTTTAGTAAATAATCACATCCATGAAAATTGATTTTGATATTTAAGGGATATTCAATTTTAAATGATCACATGAAATTGAATATTTCTAGAAGACTAAAATGAATCCTGAAATTGAATGTTAATAACATCATTGTACAAATAAATAATTATCAATTCTTAAGATGATTTTGGATTGTATCAACACAACATAACCCATGTGGATTTAAATATATGATATTTTTGATTTAATAATCGAAACATTATATAAAATATTTTTTAAAAACATTTTTTAGTAAAATAACCACTTTGATTTAAAAAAATTAGAAAATAATTTTTTTAAATAAATTATGATTTTTTTCATTACATCATAAAATTGTATACGTTAAAAGAAATGATAACATAAATTATGGTGGGTAAATTATTTTGGTCGTATGAAGAAAAATATCATTTCTTTTGCGCGGTAAAAATGTTTGAAAAATACCTTTTATAGAATGTGATAAGAAAATTTCAATGAAAACATCAGTTAATGATTAAAAGAGTAACAGATTAACTAAAAATAATTTTAAAAATAATTTTTCCAAAATTCATAATAAAAAAAAGTTTTTAGAAGAGAACGTGTTCTCTAACTAAATTGTAAAATAATGTCAGGTTTTTTTATAAACATTTTCTAAATCATTTGCAGAAAGAAAGTGTAGAAAATGGTAATACTATTTGACAATTTACATAAATAACCATATGAGATAAAATAAATGGTTTTATTGAAAAATTAATATTATTATTTTCTCTCATGGAAATACCATTGAATGCTCATTAAAGTTATTATTGGGGAAAATAATATTCGCGCTTTTCAATGTTTCCAATACAACTTTGAAACTTTTTAAATCATAATCTACATTATGTAATAATATTAAATAAATGTTTTAAATAAAATGTAATTAGTTTAATTCATGATATAATATAAAAAATTGAGATGTTTATACATCACGAAAAATAAGTAAGTAGTGAACAACAAATTTTTATCACACGAAAAAAGTGAAATGAAAATACATTACCTTGAGTTCCTTTTCTGGTGAACATCCATTAAATTCATGTATAATATAATTATGTTAATTTTAATTTTTTTGAGAACCTTTTTCTGAATTATTATTACTTTAGTTACACTTGTTACTATTATATATATAATTTCGTTTACATCATGTGTTTTGATCAAATTTTATTTATCTGTCCAAAACGAATTCGGTAGGTCAATAGTGGTCAATGGGCTCATTATAAAACATTTCAAAAACAATAATAAAGACATAAATATAATATTTCTAAATTAATTATACTTTTAAAATCAACAATTAAATATTGATATGAAAAATTAATCAATGATATGATAATGGAGATTATTGGTCTTACATATGCTTGAGTAACACAATCATTTTTCAATGATTGTTATGGATAGAAGGAATGTAACAACCCAAATTATTAGAATGATCATTATATCATATATACGATGTAAATAAATCTTATATAATTTATTATATAATTATTATTATGTAAAAGTAATCACATATTGTTAAGAAGGCATAGTCTACACATCCACAATTGACGTTAACACTTCTTAAAATGGGGGAAGGGTAATAATGAAAATGATATATATATGTATATTATATTTCTTGAAAGGTAATTTTTTCCATAATATCATATATTGATTTTCCATTTCATATATTTTTAGTTGAAATACTCCTTTATACGCTCCATGTATAGTGTGAATGAATCACATCGCTTTGATGGGCTAGTAGTCCACACATCCTAAAATGATGTTATAATACTGAAGTAAAAAAGGAATGTATCAATGTTATGTATAAAAAAACAAGTAAAGATGAAATAATAAATATCATATATCATATATAAAAAAAATTCTATCATAATGTCCACCATGATAGGTGGTAAAGGAAAAACCGAACAATCAATGTTTCTTGAGGTAGTAGTCTACTGTACCCAGAAACACTATATCTGTACAAATTAGCTGTAATTGTGTTTATGTATAGGTCCAAACATTAAAATAATAAATATTTTTTTACTTATTATACTATTTAAGTTATAAACTCATTTAATTAAATAAAATTTGGTTTTAGAAAATGGGAATGAAACTAACAAACTTACGGAATTTGGATACTAGTAAATCAGGTAACTCATTTTGGTTTGAACAATAATCATTCTTTGATTTATTTCAGCCAAAGCGGTGGATTATAAGATGAGGTGATATATTATAAGAATATTTTTTGGAACATATTGATTGATACAGTGTTGCTTCATATATGTATGGAGTTTTGAGATAAGAATGCCATTTTATAGGGGAGGAAGAGTGGCACTCTTCTAATATTATGACAAAATAATCTCATGCCCTTTTTTCATGTTAGGAGTGTCTATAATAATGTTCATATTTAGAGAAAATATTCGATGGGTTCTAAATATGGAAATATAATATGTCTTGGATCTGAATATTGGTCATTTTTGGGAGCAAGGTTAAGTTTTATCCTCTTATTAAACAGAATTTAACCATAATCGTTGTAAATAATTTTCTTCATATACACTAATATTTTTTATCAAAAAAACATTTTCCATTTTAGAAAATATAAATTATTATTATTCAAAATATGGAATTCATTTTTCCAAATTTTAATCATATAAGTGGTACAAATTAATTAAAAATTGATCCTGTAGGGGGGACGAAAACATGATCTTTTAAAGATAAAATGATAAATAGTTTGATATGTTTTGGAATTCAATTTAAATTTTAAATTAATTAAAAACACCAAAATTGTATTAATTTTTAAACATATTATCTAAATTAACAGTATACCCAGTTAAATTTATAATTTATCCTTATAAGTGAATTAGATGATAAAGTTGATTTGAACTATAATCTAGCATTAACTATTCAAAAAAATGATATGTCTATGAGAAATATATATAACTCCCCATAAAGAAACTTTTATGTTTCACTTTCAAATATTTTTTTAATTTGGACATATAAAATAAAAAAATATATCAAAATTAATTTGTAAAATGGGTTCTCCATTAAAAGGTGGTAAAATATCATTTACAAAAATATATTTTTTATGTGTGAAATTCAATTTTTCTTATCATATGGCTATCCAAAATAATAGATGATTATAATTTTTTTTGATTATATTACTTTTATATTTCATTAAAATCATTTAATAATTGGATTAAATTATGTTTATTAATATAAAACTCCTATAGAATCATAAAAACAAAGAATATTTCCTTCTACATCTAACTAGTTCTTATTTCCATTTTCCATTAGTTGGTAACCTTTTAATTAATTTTATATTAATATAACAATGAAATTTTAAGAAGTTATACAATTCTCTTCCTAACCTCTAACATAATAGATCAGTTATATCATATTATATTAAATAATAATATTTTAATATTACAATTTTATTTGCTGAATCTCGGAATTGCATGTAATACATGATATCATGGAAGGTTATTGTTTCATGAAATGCTAGGGAAATAACTGTTTTGTGAATTAAATGTTAAATCTTGTATAGAATTTATTTAAAATATTAATTATGATGTAGCATCTCTGGGATATTATATTCATTTATTCGCTTGGTGATGCTGGTACACACACTATCAAATATAAAGTTGTAATATAGAATTTTGGTGTGTTACACTAGTAACATAGTCCCCCAACAAATCCATGTATGATCTATGTTTTATGTATTCTCTAGTGCATTTCATAGGTAGTGATTTATCTAGTATATAAATTATATAAATTTCCATGATCATAAATTTATCTCTCATAAGATTCATCTCAAACCATTATTATTCAGGTTAGGATTGTGGTTAGACTTGTGGAAACCCCAATGAATCAAAACACATTAATATATTGGTTAAATGAGCGAAAGACGTAAGGCCTAGAATCATCATTGGAATTGAATTCCTTCCCAGATCTCATAATATATTCACTTCCTTCTGTACCCATTAATTTAATATCTATATTATGGTGGTCATGTTTTATTTTATCATATCATGGTTCCATATTTTTTAGGGTTTTATTGTAGGAAAACCGTTTAACAATATATTATTTTAAAGAAAATAAATAATGAAATTTATGTTCGTTTTATTCTTACCCATTATAAAAATTTCTTCCTATTACTTTTAAAATGTATTCAATGGTATTAATTTCTATAATTATATACTAATTAACGATATATAAGTATTTTATCATTGGTTAATTTTAGTTGTAAAGTAAAATATTCCCTAGACACTATTTTATATGATCCCTTTTATAAAATAGAAAATCTAATACAAATAAAATCCTTTTAAGAATTATCTTAAAAAATCCTTGAATAATAATCTCTTACAGAAGATATAATAATTTGATAACTATTTTTTATTTTTAATTCAATATATAATAGGTAGAACCGAAAAACACAAGAGATAATAAAATAATTATTGAAAAATCACATTCAACATCAATTTAATTAATTGCAAAGGCGATTCCATATTAAAAATATCTATGTGGTTATTGGTTATTATTTTTCTCAGTAGTCCTTGGATTATTGAATTTTCTTTTCAAAATTTTTAATTTCCATTCAATTAATGAAACCTATTATTGGAGCTTCTTTATTTCCATCACACATTTGAGTTTGTTGTGCTTCATCTCTATAGTTATATCTACTACTTTTCCATTAAATGATATTTCACAGAAGCTTAATTCCACATTTTTTAAATATAGGGAATTGGATATTCTTTCATTCATTATCACTATAACATTACCTTACAAAATACTCCATCCTTATCTTCTCATCTGTGTTTGGGGAAAACATTATTTTCACAATTTTAATTATATTTTATGGTTCCAATATTTTCATATTAAAAACATTTTATAATTCATCTCCCAATATAAAGGTATTTTCATTAGTTAAATATATTATTTGTCCCTCTCAAAAATAGATAATTATATGAAAACTATTATTAAAAATAAATGGTGTTATCCTAAGTAATGAACAACTAACATTATATGACCACAACTCTATGTGAGAAAATTTAACTAAAATATGTACTGCATTATTATACTATCATGCCAATATAAAGGTGATTTTGTTAAACCTATATCACACTTACTTTCACCTATATCATTTTGGATTCAACCTAGTATGGATTATGTTGAGTTTTCTAATACTTCGTAATATAGTCCATTAATATAAATTGGGAATAAATCATGTATGTTGGTTCATAAATCCTCAGAATATTCAATTGACATTACATTGATGTGTCAAGCATGTTGTACAACTAGACCTCTTTGATGTGAACCTTGTGATAGTTGGGTTAAGACCCAATCTTTTATTTTTGAGGTTATTAATCCTAGGATTATATTTTATGGATCCATTATCCACATATAGTACCAGTAAATTAATTAAATTTATAAAAAATCACATACTAAAAACATTCAAAACCATTAGGATCTTACCATTTACAAAGATACATCCCTAGGGTATTTAATAATTTTACATCATCATGATTCCAAGAATATTAAACATTACCTCAAATAACCTAATGGGTAATCAATAACATGTATATTATGATAAATCATTTTGTATTGACTATAAATTTAACCACAACAAGCAATTAAACTCAACAGTTTTATAAACCATACCCTAATACAAACAATGAATCTCTAAGGAGATGAAAAAAATATTACATCAATTAAATAAAATATTTCATTAAAATTAATTCCTTGATCATTAACAATTAGATTTTATATAATTATGGAGAAAAAATAAATAAAAATTGATTTCATTTTAAAATAACAGAAATTAGCCCACTATATATAACAATACATAATCGATAAAATTTCATAAATATTTTCATCATATATTTTAAAAAATATAATCTTATAAACATAATACACACTCTACGTTTCTTCTTAACTAAGATAAAGGGAAATATAAGAATGGGTGAACTCAAAATATCAGTAATAATAAGCATTGATGATAAAAATATATGATGATAATTTAGCATAATTTAAATATATGGTTATGTTTATTTAGGAAAATAAAATGAAAAACAAATATAGAATTCATACCTAAAAACACATAGAGAACTATTGATGAATCAATGTGTCCATATTTATAAGAATCAAAAAAATTCTAAGGATCATAACATATGATCAATGATACCACAACAAAATGAATGAAATCATTAAAATATATCCATGTCCAATATAAAGACTATCATCTTATAGTGGAAGAAGTCACAAGGTGGATTATGTTAACTCCATGAAACCCTATAAAACATGCCATGAGATTTATTTCATTTCCCAATGTATTTTAGTTCAATATATCTCAAGTCCCACCCATCTCATAATATTATGTTAATGAATTGGTGTTACACATAGAAAATATTTATAATTTCGTCAAATTTATATAAAAATTATAAATTATTGAGTTTCATGATTATTTATAAAAAATTCATATCATTAAACATTCAGAGAAATTATGTGTATCATTTCAAAATAAAATATTCCCAGATAAAAAAATAGAATTATGTTTTTATATATGAAAAAACCCCCCTTTAAGAAAAAAACCATAAAATACCATATAAAATAATAAAAATTGTTTTCATTGGATATAATGACTTTAATTACTCGGAATGAAAATATTAACGTGTAAATCATATGGTTAATCATGAAACATAAATCCCATGATGGAAATTCTTTTATAAATTAAATGGGTGTATGTACACTATAATTTGAATGTTTTTATAGATGAATGTGAACATTTCCTAAAATGATAATGTTACGTGTCATTCTCAAAAATAATTATCAAAATGTGGAATTTAAATAATCTATCAATATTTATTTTAAAAATAAAAATAAATAATTGATACATTCAAATAAAATAATGAGTACCCTTATGGAATTGAAAATTGGAAGATAAACCATTTATTATTAGCTGGGAAAACCCCTTTTATAAAATTAATAAACCAACACAGTATAAAAAAATTCAGAAACACCGTTCTTGAGTAAGGTAGTAGAATTATGATGGTAATAAGAAATAAATAATGATTTTATATATAAAATAAAATCACACCAAAAAAAGAGTCTAAAACTACAAAGTCCAACATGTAACAGAAGCAGGTACTGAGACTCTTGCTCATAGTCATAGGAACACCTCGGCCTGTGAGGAGCTCAGAAAACTCGGTCATGTCGTTGTCCTCCCTAGACTCTTTCAAAAGGATTCTTGTCTGCACAAGACATGACACGTGTGCGAAAAGCCCACGCAATGGTGAATATAACAGTACTCCATAGAGGACCTCGAAAACCATAAAGAAAATACCCAAAATAATGGCACAATAATCTCTACATAGTATATGTCTACTAAACATATAATAAGAGAACACCATCCAGATATACTCAAAACCCAGACTCGTGGTCTAGAGACAAGTCATGAAACCACACACCCCCACTTAGAATTCAGTAGGAAGATCCCACGAAGCACTCGTTCTGAGAGAACTCACTCCACGAGTCTGGTAGCTCTTATGACGTCTGTATGAGTTGTAATATTCGTCGGGAATAGTCACGAGAGAAAGATACACTCGTTATGAGAGAACAAACTCCTACGTGGGAAAGATTGGGATAGATAGATACACTCATTATGAGAGAACACACTTATGAGTGGGAAAGATCACGATACACAGATGATGATCACTGTCAAGTCCATTGAGGATACCATGACTCATCCTGAATCACCAGCATGTTGGTGGATAGACCCCCAGTGGAGTTGGTCACGTCGATCCCTGACTCTACCTAGGGCCAGGAATGGATAGAGGATCTAGCTCCAGGCCTCTCGGAGGGATGCCTGACTCTATCACAGAAAGTCATGATGAATGGATCATACTTTCATAGAAGGAAACGATGCCTAACCTTTAGGGGAACGAGAATAAGGGCCACTATCCCAAATGAAACAAGTTTAGGATACGGTGGACAATAAGACCAACAATTTTCCAAAAAGTACATGTCCTGAATAAAAGTCACACACCATGTTTTCTAACACTAAGTACTACCTATGTAGAACGGCCCGTTTCATAAGGCTAGTAATGAAAATTGAGGCTACGTAGCATGTAAAATATAACACGCCGTGTATAAGTTTCCGGGGTCCACCTCGTGTATGCTATCCATGTGCCCGTACACGGTCTCAACCAATATACGCCAACCTGTGTAACTAGTACACGAGGTGACCCATGCTACTGGATCCGCCTGGCCATGTGGTAGAGTATATGACTGTATACCCTATCTCGTGTATGTGTACTTCCCGAGATACATGTCTAGTCCCGTGTAACCTCCTCTACCATGTAACATTGAGAGTATATTCCATTTCATGAAGCTGTGTCATTCTCCATGTGTCTGTGTATTTCCCAGAATACACACTTAGCTTCAGGGAAGTTCCAACACACCATGTGACCGGGGTCATGCACCGTGTGATACCTGTCTAACTCCCAAAACCCTTACTGCCACCATTGGTACTACACAGTGTGTTTTTAGGAAGTACATGCAGTGTATTCTAGAATTTTCTAGAATCGACGCTTCTCGCCGGTAGGCTTCCGGTGATGCATCGATATTCATTCTCATGGTATAACCGCCACGAAACTCCATATTCTTGGTCGTCTCGACATCCAAACATCGTCTCCGTTGTTTTTGAGCCTCTGATCATCCCCAAAAACATGTTTCTATCCTCCCGTGTGAAGAACGATCGAAGAGTGGTGTCTTTTGATCCGAGCCGATTCGTCATCCACCATGTCCATCGCACCTCCATAGGGTCATTGCGATGTTGGATCTATAGTTTGGGATCATTAAAGGTAAGGATTGGTGTGCAATGTTCTATTGTTCTTCTCCCCATGAAGAACACGAAGAACGCGTGAGAAAATAAGGGGGAAAGAAACCAAATAACATATCTAGGAACGAACTTCCGATGTCGTTCATCACAGCATTGATCCGATCCCGTTAGTAGGGTCAAATCGAGGTGTATCACAGAACAATTTAACATGGATTAATTCCCCGAGATCAACCTGATGAAACCCTCTTACAACAACGCAAAAATATGTGGATCGACTTGTTCGTGGTTTATCCTCAGTCATCGTTTAAATTCATAAATGGGGAAAGGAGAATCGAAAAAACAACCCCAACCTCAAGGGTGGATCGATTGCTGACTAAGGGGTCGTGCTTCCATTATTGATGAGATCCTTCAACATTTATGGCTCAACGATTCATGGTTATGATTCATCGTTGTTCGTCACCGAGTGTTCTCTCCAAGGTTCCTTGATTCTTCCAGAGTATTCTCTCAACATTTTCCAACAAGTAGCATATGATTAACCCATTATAAATGGGAACCACTTTTCATAAATCCATCATTCTATGGTATTAATGAGTCAAAATTTCTATTTGAGAGTGATTATGGCATGGCATTAATTAAGGAAATAGATGCCCTATCGCCACGCTATAGCTAATGTTTCCAAATAAAATAAAATAAACATTGCGAATTAATTTTATTTTATTTTCATAAAAAAAGTATTAAAGTTAACTTTTTACCTCAACCCATGCTAGTTGAGGTTAGACTCATTTTTTTGTCATCATCCGAGATGCAAAGGTGCCCTCATATTTTTAATCCAGACATCCATTTGGAAACTTTCACAACCGTGCACATATTCCAACTCACTTAACTTAAAAAATTTCAAACCACCATTCTAGGATCACCGTGCCTCAGAATGATGTGTCATCTATGTGGGTGGTCTCATAATTATTCCATATAATATTTAAAAATGTAACACATAAAATCTGAGACATTAAACTCAATGAGGTAAAAATATAGACAAAAAACCCTTATAAGTGATATGTTATCATTGGTAAGAATCATTTGGTAATGTACATTTGAGAAAGCATTGTGAAACCAAAAAAATAATGACTAATTATAATAAAAATTATTCATTATGTATAATAGATCAAAATTGTAACAATATAGTTCAATAAAAATGTTTATAACTCATTGGCAGAACAATGCGTTACCACACACCCTTACGATGTTACCGATTAATTAATTCTATATTGAAAAGATCATTAATAATCAAATTAAAGGTATTAGATAACATTTTGATAACAATAATAATTTTTAAAATATTTCATTTGGAAAATTTATTATTATAATCCACATATTTAGTTTATATATTTTTTTATGTATGTGTGAGTATTAAATTATTATTGGATTAGTTTATAAATTTCAGAGATCAAAGATAATATTTTAATAATATATTAAATAAAAATAAAAAATAAATCAACATTAAAAAATATCATTAATAATTTTTTGAATTAAAATAAAAATATTATTTGTGTTCTCAAATTTTTCATGGACAGTGTATTATGGAATAAGTCAAATATGTTGTCAAATCATCAGAAACAAGGAAAACATTATATATCAACAGGTGATTTTGGATAATGAAGTGTATATTATCAATACAATGTAATAAAAATTATATAATTTTTTTTGGAATCATATATTAATTAGTTTGGACAAATAGTGAAAGTAAAGAGGAAAAAAGAAATGTGTATCTTCGTGGAGTTGGAAGTCTCTAAAATATATGATTAAAGTTCATTTATTTTTCAATTTGTATTGAAATTATTATTTAATGGTTGTTACATTAACTTAACAGGACTTCAATATACTATTGATCCTAATGGAATATTATAAATATATTAAGGGTATGTTTGGAAGATAAATATTATGCAAAAATGTATGGAGTATGTAACTGTAACATACCCTACCCTGAATCCACTAAACCAGTGCTCCAAGTCTGGAGGTGTAATAACCCGGTTTTTTCTATGAAAAAATTTGGAATAATCCTGATGATATTCTAGAAAATCTCCTCCAGACAGTGTGCAATTCCGAGCCCTAGTGCGGCCGGAATTTAATTTTTTGTGCATTCACACTGGAAAAGCCAAATAAATTGGATAATTACTAAATGGTGATCCAAAACAGAAACCTGAGTGTACAGATGGGTCCGAAATGGGGTTTTTACCCTAGGAACGACATAAAACATGTTGGTGCGGGACTTTGGGACCCCTCGCTCGCTATCAGAACGTTAAAAGGATAATTAAATTAATTAATTTATTTGTTTATTGGTTAAACTCAGGTATCTCTTAAACGGTGGCTCAGATTGGAAAACTGAGGGCACCGTTGATTTTGGATTGTGTCGTTAACCCTAGGAGGGGTGTAATTTTCGCAGGCATGGGCCGTCTGTGAAATATGGCTCCAGGGGCATTTTCGTAATTGGGAGGCCTCAGGTGTTGAGTTTAATAATTTTTAAACAAGGCCTCGGATTAAAATTCTGAAACCTTCGTTGTGCCCGAGTGGTGGTGTTTTCCCTAGTCACGCTCTAATTTTCAATGCGTTTAGGGTTTCAGATGTGGATTTAATTTGGGATGAGTTTTAATTAATTAAGTGATTAATTAATTTCCATTATTTAACCCATCTCCCCCACTTCTTCCTCCCCTCTCCACATCCCTGGTATGAGCTATCAAGGAGGAACTTCTCCTCTCTTCACCCTCCCCGGTCAGGTGCGACAACTCCGGCGAGGCACGGCAGCTCCGGCGGATCGACGACGAAGCTCCGGGCAATGCCCAAGAGGTAGGATCGTGCATTTTACGTATTTAATTTCCTGCACAACCTTTGAACCCATAAAAATGTGTTGAATTGTTGTTTTATCATCGAAAAAAACACATGAATGCGTAGTATATTCTATGATCTTTCCGAAGCTGGTTACAGATTTGAATTCCGAGTCCCGAGCTGTCCGTAGCGGTCCGGTGATGTTTGTTGGTTTTCCGGTGGTTTGGAGTTTTCTGGCCCGTTTTGAGGGTTCTGGCGGGTTGACAGCAGCGTGAGGCATTGGATTCAGGTGGTGAGGCCGAGCGCGGCGGAGTGGGCTCCCTTCAGCGGAGGCAGTCATGGGATTTGAAGGTTCGGCGAGAAGGGGCGCCGGTTGGGGACAGCGAGCGGGATGCGGGAGTGCGGGTGAGCCGGGGGTGAAGGTAGCTCGCGGTCGAAGGGGCTGGTGAGGGCATAGCGCGCAAGGGAAAGCGGGCTCGATGTGGGCACCAACGGAGGCAGCGACATCAGCATGTGGGTGCGCGGGCGAGGAGACGTCTAGCACCGACCCGCTATTGCCGGTCGGTGCTCGCGAGGGAAGATCGGGGTCTACGGACCCCGGCTGGCTGACAAGGACCCGCACGCTGTGGGTCCTGCTGGGAGGCGAAGACCGGCCGAATGGCCAGTCTGGTTTTAAAAAACAATTATATAAAAAAATGGTTTATAATAATAATAATAATAATATTATTATTATTATTATGAAAAATGATTTATACTTGATAAATCATCCGCAGGGCGTCCGTTTTAGGCACCGTCTACGGCGACGCATCCGTTAATTTGAGACGAATACTTTGAGATGGTTTCTGGGGTTTTTAACTCCTGAAACGGGGGCTTCGTTGGCATGACACGTGCGTTATGTATGATTGAAATTTTTCCAGGGGTTCGTGTTTTGAGCGGCGAGGACGCATCCGACGTTTGATTTGAGCACCGTCAGCGGCGTTGAGACCCTGGTGCCGAGGCAAAGTTTTCTAGTGTGGTTTCGGGGGTTGAAGTCGGAATTGAGGTGTGGGACCCACGACCCGTCTTTCGAGCTGTATGCAGCTTTTTGTAAATTTTTCATCAAACTTCTGTTCAGGGCGTCTGAGTAGTCAATTTTGGGTGTTTTTTCCAAGGGAATTTCATTGGGGCAATCCACCTGCTTTAATTCCGCACGATGGTGCGGGCCCCATGGGGGCCATTTTGGGAGTTGGGGGGATTTCCAGCTTTATCACCGAGTGTCTGTTTCAGAGATGTGATTAGTCTAACTTGTGTACATTTTCGAGAGGATCACAACGGTTTGATCCATTTGTTGTGCTTTGGGATCGGGATGTGGGTCCACGTAACACTCCTCGTGTGTGGTGTGCTGGAATGCATCTTTTTCTCCAGATATCCATTCCACTCAGGTGAGTAGTCCTTTTGATGTGTTTTCTCGAGTGGATTGCAATGGTGCAATTTACCCTATTGTTTTCGGGTCCGAGGATTGGGATCACGGGACACCGTTCGGGCGTAATGTGAGGTTGGAGAATTTTCCGTCAGATATCCGTTGGAGGCGAATAAGTAGAATATCTCGCATGTTTTCCCATGAGGATTACAATGGTGAAATATGTTCAGGTGAGCGGATCCTCTTACACAATCTTATTAATGTAGAAGCATGAACGGTGTACTGGTGGAGGATCATCCTGTGGTGTTTGTAGAGAACCCTTGGCATGTGATCGTGTTCACTCTTAGGAGAGTGATGTGAATGATTGAGGAGATGTGGTTGGTCGTGCCTTAGCCATTGAGGTGGAAAGTTCGTGTTGTTACCTTTACGCCCTTATCTTTGATGTTAGGTGTCGTTTTCACAATTTCCTTTGGGCTAGAGACAGGGAATACTCTAAGAGTATGCAAGAACGTTGGTTGGTACATGTGGATGGTTGTACATGAGAACGTTTTTTTTCTTGGTTGGGGTTGACATGGGGCCACACGTCGTGTAGAATCCATGTGTGTTCCATGTTTTGTTTTATGTACTTTTGACCTATCGCGACGTAGAGGGTTCCTCGGTTCTTGTTTGTTGACCCACATGGTTGAGTTTTCTCTTGGTTCCGTTCTCGTTTGCTGACAAGAAGGGTTGAGTTTTCCCCTGGTTCTTTTCTCATTTGTTGACCAGAAGAGTTGAGTTTTCCCCTGGTTCTATTCTCATTTGCTGACCAGCAGGGTTGAGTTTTCCCCTGGTTCTGTTCTTGTTTATTTGACTTTCACAGTTGAGTTTTCCCCTAGTTCTGTTCCCGATTGTTTGGCCGATAGAGGTGGTTTGGTTCCTCTTTTTCTTTATCTGTGAGGGGTTTTAGTACCGTGCCCCTTTCACCGGACTATGGCACCATTTATGACTGTGTGTGCTCGTACAGCGTGGGTATTTTCCCACTTTCTAGGATGAGTTGTCTTAGTCCACTTCGACAGTGACTTAGTGGATTGGAGTGTGATCTCCCTGAGAGGCCCGGGGAGTTTCTCTCATTCCTTCGTGTTCCCTGGTAGATTTCCTGTCGAATCAGTGTGACCAACACTTTTCATGGGCACTGATCCTCTACCCAGGAGTTTGTTTCCAGCAAGGTTGGCCAGGTGTTTGTTTCTAGCAGGGCAGGCCAGTGTGGTACCACCCAGTAGGGCTGGCCAGAGTAGTACCATCAGTAGGGATGGCCAGTGGGTTACCATCAAGCAGGGATGAACAGTACAACGGTGTTCACAGTGCAGTACCATCCAGTAGGGATGGCCAGAGAGGTTCTGGGATTATCACCATCGGGGCTTGGAAGTGGTCCCTAATGCCAGGTTTACTGCAAACTGGGATGGGAAGTGGTCCCCTATGACGGTTATGAGCCTCCCTCCAGTGAAGTACCCATTTATGGGACTGGGCATTGGGACTCGTCGACGACTTTAGTCGGGTCTCCCTCTAGTGGATTACCCTTTTTCGGGACAAGGCAGTGTGGCCCCTGTCGTCTCTTATCGGGTCTCCCTCTAGGGGGAACCCATCGACTTCTAGGGATTACCCTCCGGCGGGGCTGGGCAGGGGGTCTCCTGTCAACATTATGGAGAACTCTCGACTACGGGGTAGTGACAAGGTGTGGTTTGACATTCCCCCAGAACTCTCAAGTACGAGGGGCTATTTCTCCACCGAGACCCATCCTTGTGACGTGACATAAAACCGTGCGGGAATGTTAGTTCCGCCCAAAGCGGATAGTTTCGAGGGCAGTGATTTGAGCCCCATGACTTGCAGTTTGGGGCAGACGTGCGGGATGCTGGGCATCGATGGTGTTTACTTCTGGGACTGTTGGCTACTCACCTTCTTGGGCTGAGCTACAGGATGTAGATCCCCATACGATATTGTTTGGGCTTCTAGATTGATCATATGAATATGTATATACCTTGTTCTAGTACCCACTTCTTGGGCTTGTTTACTCTGCCTCCAAGAGAGGCGAAGACGCACGAGGAATGCCACATGCCTTCCGTGTCTAGCTTCTTGTGGTTGGACGAGCCTGCTCTCTTGCTATAGGTAGAGAAGACTCAACGAGAAGTTCATCTTCTCACTTTTTCCAGCTCCTTATGTCTGGACGAGTCTACCTTTTTTCTCTTGTTGGGTTGAGCTGGACTCTCTACTTTACTCTTTATTGCACTCTCAGTTGTACTCCTTTAATTTTCCCTGTTTGATCTACTTATCACCCTTTGGTACCTCCATTGATGCTCCCTTGAGCCATTGGGGTATCCTACTGAGTATTTATATTCTCACCCTTGCTTGGGATTTTCCCGCACTTGGTGTGACCTTACAGACGACCGATAGGTTGGTCGTGACTACAGCGAAGGTTAGGAGTTATGGAGCTCGGATAATGTGTGGTGGTCATAGTCGGGTTCTAGGTGTGGGACTATCTCAGGTGTTTTCTTTTGATTATCAGTTGCCGGGTTGTGGCACTTTTCTGGTTGGGTGTGTGTTTTTCCCCTTCTATTTTCTGTTTACCTTCGACACTTTCTTTGTACTTTTAGAGGTCAATGAACATTGTTGTTTATTTATAGTAGTTGCATTTTGCTTTAATTTTTTTCCTTTACTTTGCACTTTTTCATTGAGTGTGTTGCGTGTGTGTGTACAGGTATATAGGCAATGTCCTCCATGAGTTGTTTAGCCTTTGGCACTGGTCGCCAGCCCCTGGAATATGGAGGCAGGCTTGGAGTAGTTGTGGCTCAAGCCTGGGTAGGGTTGGGTCACATAAAAGTGGTATCAAAGGTGGTTCATTCCTTGGGACATTGTTCACAAGTCCCTAAAAAGAAATTAGTTGCGATTTTGGGCAACTATGTTAATGTGTCTTGAGAGTGTCTCTCAGGCCAGGGAGTCCAGTGATGGTGCGGTGACCGACGTATCCCTTCCCCAGGACCTTGATAACCCGCTTGTGGAATCGGCATGTTGAGACACCTTTTGGAGGTAAAATTGGTTTGTGCATCACATAGGATTGAGTCTTTGAATTTCCATCTTGAGACAGCTCCCCATTGTTGTTACTGTTATACACATATATGCTAATATGACCGTGGCACTCCTTGATAACATTTAGGATGTCTCCGCGAAGACATCCAGCCAGGATACCAGCTTTGGTTCATGATGACGACCCTGTGAGCTACAAGGCCTCATTCTATGACCCATCATTCGAGCCCTTTTCTCTGGGTGGAATGATAGCAGCACCCCCACCTGTTGAGCAGTAGATAGCTTCATCAGAGCAGACTAAGCTTCAGCTCAGGTTGAGCGATCTCCGTGAGTTCCAACAGCAGGGACTGCTAAGGTTCAGTGGTGAGAAGGACCCTTAGGCAGCAGAGGTTTGGCTGGAGACAGTGGTTCTCCTTTTTAGGCTTGTTCAGACACTGACAGATCTTATGGTGGCTTTGGCCACCAGCCTTTTTCATGGGGCATCATGGCATTGGTGGAGTCTGCTGACTCAGTTTCATGACAAGTTGTCGCTTTCGTGGGGTGAAATTAAAATTTTGTTTCATGAAGAGTTTTTCCCCTCTTTCTTACACTCCGTTCGGATTCAGGATCTCCTACGGTTTCAGTAGGGAGGTATGACGGTGGCCGAGTACGTGACTAGTTTCACAGACCATGCACACTTTTACCCGGACATGGTCCATGACGATAACATCTGAGCGTGGAAGTTTGAGAAGGGTCTCCTCCGAGAGATTTGTTCTATCATAGTACCCTTGGGCATTCCCACATAAGTTGGGGTGCTAGAGCATGCATTGGTGATAGAGAGATTCCTATGGAATTCTACAGTTGGTAGTGGTAGTAGTCTCGACAGAGCCGTGACGTCTGCTGAAGCAAGCTGGCGCCGGGTGACAGAACCTCGACGTAGGTGGCTTTCTGAAAACCGGACTCAGGGGAATGATCATACACCACATTGGCGCTGGAGGGAACTAGTGCATCCCAGAGAGCGCAGGTGATATTCTTGCGATGGGTGAGGTCACCTGGCACAGGATAACCCGACCAGGCATGCAGAGAGCTTCATTCAGGCAGCAGGTGTACCACCACGACGGAGGCAGTGCCATGATCAGAGTATTACCCAGAGAGGTGGTGCTCTCAAAGGAGCAGGAGGAGCTGGAAGTGGGGGATGACCTTACAATGTCATCCCATCACCACTAGGCTGTCCACATTAGGCTCTGGGAGCTGACAGTTGAGACCGCAGACAGTCGCGAGCTTTGAATGTCTATGATCCTACAGAGCATGAGGTGATAAGAGGTATGCTCCACAGCTCTTCTAATTTTTGCAGTAGAATTGTTAGACACTGTGTGTGAAATGATTTTCTCTCTACTCCTTGTTTGAATTGTCACTAGGGTGGCACAGGGTGTCGGTTTTACCCTCTATTGGTAAGGTAAAAGGATTCGGACCTTTCTCTTTAGTCGATGGTGTTGACTCCATCGCTTCCGAGTGTGTGAGAGGGTCTTGGTTGTGGGACATCGACTGTGAAATCTTGCGTAACTGGATATCCTTAAGTGTTTCACCATATGGATATTCTGAAGGAGGGAATCATCGGGCATGTCCTAGGTTTAGGCGGTGATTCCAGTCACGGCGTGCGATGTAGGGGTTCGGTTGGGGAGGTGAGCGACCCCCGAGATCCTTCAGGCCGTTTCAGACCGTGCAAATGGATGGAGAGGTTCCCTACCACCTTGTCCTAAAACCAAAGTTTAGAGTGGGTGCATGATGTCTCCCATGTGGCTTACCTGAGAGGAAGTGTGTGTGCTCCTATGCACGTCATCGGCAAAGGCAGACCTAGTGTGAAACGGATCAATCCTTTGGTTTGTGCGTGATGGCACAGAACTATGCAAGAGTTCATCAGGGTACGGAAGAGACAGGTGTGGGCTTAGTACTTTGAGTTGTTACCTGGTTTTTCTTTTCAGGGACGAAAATAATGAAGCATGGAATGATGTAATAACCAGGTTTTTTCTATGAAAGACTTTGGAGTAATCCTAATGATATTCAAGAGCAGTTCCTTCAGACGGCGTGCAATTCCAAGCCCCGTTGTGGCCAGAATTAAATTTTCAGTGTGTTTACACTGGACACTACAAAAAAATGGGATAACTCCTAAACAGTGATTCAAATCAGAAACCTGAGTGTACGAATGGGTCCTAAATGGGGTTTTTACACTAGAAATGACATAAAACTTGCAGGTGCGGGACATTGGGACCCCTCATTCGCTATCAGAACGTGAAACAGATAATTATATTAATTAATTTATTTATTTAATTGTTAAACTCAGGTATCTCTTAAATGGTAGTACAAATTGAAAAACCGAGGGAACTGTTGATTTCAAAGTGTGTCGTTTACCATAGGAGGGGTGTAATTTTCGCGGGTGCATGCCGTCTGTGAAATATGGCCCTAGGGGTGATTTCGTAATTTGGAGGCCACGAGTGTTGAGTTTAATAATTTTTGAACGGGGCCTCAGATTAAAATTCTGAGACCTCATTTGTTCTCAGGAGGTGGTTTTTAACCTAGGTGTGACCTAATTTTCACTGAGTTTGGGGTTTCAGATTTAGATTTAATTTTGGATGAGTTTTCATTAATTAAGGGATTAATTAATTTCTCTTATTTAACCCATCTCTCCCCCTTCTTCCTCCACTCTCCACTTCCCTGGAAGGATCTCTCAAGGAGGAAATCCTCCTCTCCTCCACCTCTCCAGTGAGGTGCAACAGCTCCGGCGAGGTGTGGCAGCTTCGGTGGATCGACGACGAAGCTCCGAGCAACGCCCAAGAGGTAGGATCGTACATTTTGAATTTTTAATTTCCCACACCACCTTTGAACCCATAAACATGTGTTTAATTGTTGTTTGATATTTGGAAAAAACCCATGAATTCATAGTATATTTTATGATCTTTCAGACGCTGGTTACAGATTTCAATTCCAAGTCACGAGCTGCCCGCAGAGGTCCGGTGATGTTTGCGGGTTTTCTGGTGGTTTGGAGTTTTCCGGTAGGGTTTGAGGGTTCTAGCGGTTCGGCATCCGAATGAGGTGTCAGCTCTAGGAGGTGAGGCCGTGCATTGCGAAGCGAGATCCCTTTAGCAGAGGCAGCTGCAGGCTTCGGAGGCTCGGCGAGCCGGGGTGCCGGCTGGGGGTGACGGTGGCTCGCGGTTGAAGGGGCTATTAAGGGCGTCGGCGCGAGGGTGAGCAGGCTCAATGGCGGCGCCAGCGGAGGCGGAAGTGTCTGCGTGCGGGGGCTCCAGTGAGGTGAGGTCTAGGGCCGACCGGCTTTTGCCGATTGGTGCTCGCCAGGGAACACCAGGGTCTACGGACCCCGGCTGGCCAATAAGGACCCGCACGCTACGGGTCCTGTTGGGAGGCGAAGACTGGCCGAATGGACGACCTGGTTTTTTAAAAAACTTAATATAAAAAAATGGTTTGTAATAATAATAATAATAATAATACTATTATAAGTATTATGAAAAATGATTTATACGTGATAAATCATCAGCAGGGCGTCCGTTTTGGGCACCGTCTGCTGCGACGCGTCCCTTAATTTGAGATGAATACTTTGAGATGGTTTTGGAGGGTTTTAACTCCCAAAATGGGGGCTTCGGTGGCAGGACACATGCGTTTAGTAAGTTTGACGATTTTCCAGGGGTTCGTGTTTTGTGCGGCGTGGACGCATCCGACATCCGATTTGAGAACCATCAGCGTGTTTGGGACCCTGGTGTCGAGGTGAAGTTTTCCAATGTGGTTTCGGGCATTGAAGTCGTTGTTGAGGCATGGGCCACACAACCTATCTTTTGAACTGTACGCAGCTATTTGTAACTTTTTCGTCGGACGTCCGTTCGGGGTGTGTGAGTAGTTGATATTGGGTGTTTTTTACGAGGACATTGAAATGGCACAATCTACCCGCTTTAATTCCGAATGATGGCGCGGGCCCCACGGGGGCCATTTTGGGAGTTGGCTGTGATTTCCATCATTCTCACTGGACGTCCGTTTCAGACAAGTGATTAGTCAAACTTGTATACTTTTCCGAGAGGATCGAAATGGTGTGATCCGTTCGTTGTGCTTTGGGACCGAGATGCGGGTCCCACGTAGCACCGCTCGTGTGCTGTGCACCAGAATGCATCTTTTTCTCCGGATATCTGTTCCACTAAAGTGAGTAGTCCTTTTGACGTGTTTTCCCGAGGAAATAGAAATGGTGCCATGCACCCGATTGTTTTCGGGGCCAAGTCTCAGGATCACGGGACGTCGTTCGGGCGTAAAGCGGGGTTGGAGACTTTTCCGTCAGATATCCGTTGGAGGTGAGTAAGTAGTCGACATCACATGTTTTTCCACGAGGATTACAACGGTGTAATCTATTCAGGAGAGTGGATCCTTCTAAGAAATCTTATTAATGTGGATGCATGAAAGGTGTACCGGTGGAAGTTCTTCCTGCGGTGTTTGTAGAGAACCCTTGGCGTGTGATTGCTTTCACTCATGGGAGAGTGAAGTGAATGATTGAGGATATTTGGTTGGTCATGCTTCACCTATTGAGGTGGAAAGTTGGAGTTGTTATGTTTAATCCCATCAAATTGACGTTAGGTGTCGTTTTCATGATAGCCTTTGGGCTGGAGACGTGGCATACTCTAGGAGTATGCGAGAATGCTGAGAGGTACATGTGGATGGTTGTACCGGAGAATGTTTGTGTGCTTGGTTGGGGTTGACTTGGGGCCACACTTCATGTGGAACACATGTGCATGTCATGTTCGGGTTTATGTACTTTTGACCTCTCTCGACGTAGAGGGTTCCTCAGTTCTTGTTTGTTGACCAGTAGGGTTGAGTTTTCCCCTGGTTCCGTTCTTGTTTGTTGAACAGCATGGTTGAGTTTTCCCCTGGTTCTGTTCTCATTTGTTGGCCAGAAGGGTTGGGTATTCCCCTGGTCTGTTCTCATTTGTTGACCAGCAGTGTTGATTTTCCCCTGGTTCTGTTCTATTTTGTTTGACCAGAAAGGTTGAGTTTTCCCTTGGTTCTGTTCCCGATGGTTTGGCCGACAGAGGTGGTGTGGTTCCTCTGTTTCTTCAGCTGTGAGGGGTTTCAGTAATGTGTCCCTTTCACTAGACTACGACACCGTTTACAACTGTGTGTTCACGTACAATGTGGGTGTTTTATCACTTTCTGGGATGAGTTGTCTCAGTCCACATCGACAGTGATTCAGCAGATTGGAGCATGATCGCCCTGAGAGGCCCGGGGAGTTTCTCCCATTCCTTCGTGTTCCCTGGTAGAGTGCTTGTGGAATCGGCGTGACTAACACTTTACCCGGGCACCAATCTTCTACCCAGGAGGTTGTTCCCAGCAGTTGTAGCCAGGAGTTTGTTTCCAGCAGGGCTGGCGAGTGTGATACCACCCAGTAGGGGTAGCAAGAGCGGTACCATCATGAAGGGATGGCCAGTGGGTTACCATCTAGCAGGGATGACCAGTACAACAGTGTTCATCGAGCAGTACCATCCAACAGTGATTGCTAGAGTGGTTCCTGGTTTACCTCCTGTGGGACTGGGAAGTGGTCCCTGATATCGGGTTTACCTCCAGCTAGGCTGGGAAGTTTTCCTCAATGACGGTTCCGAGCCTCCCTCCAGTAGAGTACCATTTTATGGGACTGGACATTGGGACTCGTCGAAGACTTTAGCCGGGTCGCCCTCCAGTGGATTTTTGTATTATGGGACTTGGAAGTGTGGCACCACTTTACTCTTGTTGGGTATCCCTCTAGTGGGAACCCATCGACATCCAGGGATTACCCTCCAGCAGGGCTGGGCAGGGGGACACCTATCAACTTTGAGGAGACCTCATGATTGTGGGGTATTGGCAAGGTGTGTTCTGTTGTTCCCCCAGAACTCTCAAGTATGAGGGGCTCTTTCCCCATCAAGACATGTCCTTATGACGTGACCTAAAACCGTGCGGGAAAGTTAGTGTCGCCCAAAGCGGATAGTTTCGAGGTGTGGTTATTTGAGCCCCTTGACTTGCAGTTCGGGGCAGACGTGTGGGATGCTTGGCATCGATGGTGTTTACTTCTGGGACTGTTGTCTACTCACATTCTTGGTCTGAGCTACAGGATGGAGATCCCCTTACGATCTTGTTTGGGCTTCTTTTTTGAGCATATGAATATGTATATACCTTGTTGCAGTACCAACTTCATGGGCTTGGTTACTCTCCCTCCAAGAGAGGAGAAGATGCGCAGGGTATTCCATGTGCTTTCTATGTCTATATTTTCATGGTTGGACAAGTATTCTCTCCTCCTATAGGTTTCAAAGACTCGATGAGAAGTACATCTTCTCACCGTTTCCATCTCCTTGTGTCTGGACGAGTTTACCTCCTTTCTCTTGTTGGGTTGAGTTGGACTCTCTACTGTACTCTTTACTGCACTCTTGGTTGTACTTCTTTACTTTTCACTGTTCGATCTACAGCTCACCCTTAGGGTCCTCCTTTTTTACTCCCTCAAGCCTTTGTGGTATCCTCCTGAGTATTTTTATACTCACCCCTGCCTAGGCTTTTCCAGCACTTGGTGTGCCCTTGTAGATGACAGATAGGATGGTCGTGACTTCAGAAGAGCGTAGGAGTTCAGGAGCTTGGACCGTGTGTGGTGGTCGTAGTCAGGTTCCAGGTGTTGGACTCTCTCAGGTGTTTGCTTTTATTTACCTGTTACCGGGTTGTGGAACTTTTCTGGTTGGGCGTGTGTTTTTCCCCTTTTCATTTTAGTTTACCTTCGGTACTTGCTTTGTACTTTTAGAGGTCGATGCACATTGTGGGACTGACCTCTATGCCTCAGTCCGGGTGGATGCGACCGTTAGGAGAATATGTCCTCAATCCCCTTTCCTAACTTGTGCATTTTGGGTGGAGTTGAGAACCCCAGTCTTTACTCGACCCGTGGGTGTATATCCTCATGTTATACCCCACTCTACGAATCCATGTGCACATGCATACATATAAGTAACCATCAACCATCCAAACCATTACCTTCGACAAACACTATTCCCAACAACCCACATGGGAAACCACCTCCTCCGTTAACCCATTGACACATTACCATTTCAAATCATTTAGCCATTCACCCAACTACCATGTGTTATGCCTATCTCACAAAGAATTAAACATTAAACACATAATCTATCCCATTATGGACTTTAATCAGTTTACACATTAACCCAATTACCTCGTTCATCATTCCCATGAATCAACCATTTAACCTGTTCCACTTTAACCCTTAGGTTATTTCCAGGTCTAGGTGAATCTCCTAACTTCTATTCCATGCTCAACTAATCATGAAAACATATTTATCAAGGGCATTACAATTCATTACAACAAGGTCGCGTTTTTAACATCAATCCCTAAATCCGGGAAAAGCCAGCACATCCCATGGATGGCCCCAAATAGTTCAAGTCTATCGCAACACAACCCACAGGGATAGTGAGGTTTCCCATTTTCCATTTTAAACACCATTATTACCAACAATTTCAAGGTTATCCAAAATATAACCAATGGAAACCAAGAACAAAACTAAACATGCACAAATACCCAAATAACTATGGGATACCAATTGTAGACCAACTACCTCGAAACCGTGGTTAAACGCACCCTCAATCAAGTCCTTAGACCTTGATCCAACCAACCTTTGGGGATTCAATGTAAAACACACCCAAAAGTTAGTGTTTTAGAGATTCAGAATGAGGGGGAGTGAAGATACAAACCCTAAACCAAAAAGAGAAGCAAGGATGGGATTAGCCTTACCCAGAGATTCAATCTGCAACCAACGACACCAAAAACGACATAGAATCGAAGGAGATCGGTATCATGGAGCATTTGGGTGATTAGGTTCATGCCTAGGGTGGAGAGGGAGGAAATGAGAGGAAATGACGAGTGGGGTTTTAATTCCCGGAGTGGAAAACTAGTAATTTTTCCCAACTTTAAGTGGCCACACGGTTTGTCCGCATGGTTTGGAAAACCGTGCCCAAACTGTGTGCATGCCACTATCTGGAGGAGGAGGGGTTGCATGATTTAGTAGAACGGTTTGGAAAACTGTGCACAAACCATGTGCATGATTCTATCCATAGGGGGAAGGGTCACACAATTTAGCTAGGGCAGGCCGCACGGTATTCCTGGTTGTGCGCAGGCCATGCGCCTTGGCCTGGCTTGCCCATATTTCCTTTATTCTGTGCCCCGTGCCCCCGGAACACCCCCAAGGCCTCTCACACTTTCAAGATACATTTTAAATCCCCCAAAACAAAGGGTTCAACCCAAAAGAAACATATCTTTCAAAAAAACTGGGGTTTTACAACCTCCCCACCTTATAACGGCTCGTCCTCAAACCGAGTTTCCATGCCTCATTGATCCACCGAAGAGAAGAGTTAGGGCCAATGAGCCCACATATACGATTCCCGCTCCAAAGTTTCTTCCTAAACTTTCCCATGCTTCAATAGTACTTGCACTAATGGAACAACATTTCCTCTCAAGACCTTTTTACTATGATCCACCACACGAACCAGATGCTCCTCAAAGGACGCATCATCCTAAAGCTCCACATCCTCAACATCAACCAAGTGAGATGGGTCCGGGTGATACCGTCAATGCTGCGACACATGAAACACATCATAAATCCCACCATAATGTTGTGGAAGAGCCAATCGGTAAGCCACTAGTCTGATCTTCTCCACAATCTCCAAAGTTCCAACATACTTGGGCGCCAACTTACCCTCATTTCGTATCCAATGGTGAACCAACATTGGTGTCACCCGAAGGAACAATTTATCACCCACCCAAAACTCATAAGGTCTATGACTCCGATCTACATACGACTTCTACCTACACTGAGATGTAGCCATTCGCTTCCGGATTGACATAACTCTCACTGAAGTCTCCTGCATGAGACTTGGTCCCAAAAACTCGGATTCACCAGCCTCTGGCCAACACAATGGAGATCTACATGGCCTCCCATAATGTGCCTCAAACGGTGTCATCTGAATCGTATCCTGAAAGATGTTGTTGTAGGGAAACTCATCCAATGATAGGTGTATCTCCCAAGAACCACCAAAGTCAAAGACACAAGCTCTTAACATGTCATCCAAAACATGGATCGTACGGTCCCACTAACCGTCTGTCTACGGGTGGAAATCCGTACTTGAAAACAACTATGTACCAAGGACCATCTACATCCCTTACATGAAACGTGATGTGAAATGCAGATCTTGGTCCAAAACTGTGGTCTACGGCACGCCATTCAACTGCACTATTTCACGAACATACAACCCACCCAACTGGTCGACTGTATGGGTCTCCTTAATCGGTTATAAATTAGCCACTTTTGTTAACTGATCCACAACTGCCCATATTTCATCATTATTCTATGGCGTCCTCGGAAGGCCCATGACAAAATCAATTGTCACATCATCCCACTTCCATTCCAGAATGGGCAATGGATTGAAGAAACCACCTGGGTGTTGATGCTCAGTCTTCACCTGCTGACATGTAAGACACGATGCCATAAAGCCCACAACATCCTTCTTCATTCCAGGCCACCAAAACTACCTTTGGAGATCACAGTACATCTTGGTCAAACTAGGATGCACTTCCCACTTTGATGCATGGAACTCACGCATCAACTCTTCTCGCACACACTTTTGCACAACCACATGATCCTGAACATGAACAACACTATCCACACCGATGGTCCATCTAGAAAGTAGCTCCCCACCTTTATGATTTTCCTTCACGATCGAATACTCAGGATCATCAAGATAACATTTATTAACTCGAATTAAAAGCATATAATCCATTGCTAATGAAGCAAGAGTGACCTGACCACTCTCCTCCAGCACCTCCAGGGGCATTTCTACAAACAAAGCCATCACCTTCCACTCGGTGCTAGAATCCTTAACCATGTTATTCTGAACCTTCCTGCTCAGAGAATCAATAACACTATTTCCCTTTCCCAGAGTGTACACTAACTCAAAGTCAAAAGACTGAAGATATACAACCCTTCTTCACTGTTGAATAATCAAATCCCACTGTGAGAAGATGTACATTAAACTCTTATCATCGGTAAACATGGTAAAATGTTCTCCCAAAATATAGTGCCTCCACCACTTCAAGGAACACACTACTACTGCCAACTCAGGGTCATGAGTGGGATTATTCCACTCATGGGGTCTCCACTACCTTGACCCGTAAGCCATCACCCACTCATATTTCATAAACACAGCCACACGTACGATTCCAGGTGCATCACAAAACACAATGTACTTCTTACCCGACTCAGGTAAGATTAAGATAGGTGCGGTCGTCAGTCATTTATTCAACTCTTGGAATGCATTATCACAATCCTCATACCATTTGAACCTGATTCCCATCTTGGTAAAGCCCGAAAGTTGTGCTAACAAGTGAGAGAAATCTTGAATGATCCTTCAGTAAAACTCGGCCAAACCCAGAAAACATCGAACATCAAAAACACTCTTGGGATGCTCCCAAGATACAAGTGCCTGCACTTTCTCTGGATCCACTGACAAACCTGCATCCAAGATGATGTGACCCATAAAATGTACCTCACCTATCTAGAATTGACACTTGGATACCTTTGTGTTTATCCGGTGCTCTCTTAGTGTACCCAAGACGATGTTATGATGTTGGTCATGATCGTCGTGCGTTTTTGAGTATACTAAGATATCGTTAACAATGACAACCACAAACCAATCTAGACAGGGATGAAGGATCTAGTTCATCAAAGCCATAAAAACCACCGGTGCATTGGTTAAGCCGAAAGGTATTACCACAAACTCAAACAACCATTACCGACTCCGGAAAGCTACCTGTGGTATGTTGGAAGACCTAACCCTCAACTGGTGATAACCCGAACTGAAATCAATCTTAGAAAACATCGATTCAAACCTCAACTGATCAAACAGGTCATCAATTCTTGGAAGAGGGTACCAATTTTTAACCATCATATGATTCAACTTTCGATAGTCAACACATATCCTTAACAACCCATTGGCCTTCTTTGCAAAAATAATGGGAGATCCCCAAGGAGACACACTAGGACGGATACACCCCTTACGCTCCAACTCCTCAAGATGAACCTTTAATTCCTGGAGTTCTTCTGGTTCCATTCGATATGGCGGAATAGAAAATGGCTCCGCTCCCGACAGTAACTAAATTGTGAACTCAACATCCCTCTCAGGGGGTAACCCAGATAAATCCTCAGGAAACACATCCTGAAACCGATCCACCACAGGAGGGAAAACAGACTCCTCCCCTGTTGCTTTATCATCAAGAATGAGACATGCCACTCGAGCTGTGAGTCCACTCATCTGTTGACAAAACGGACCCACACGCCCTGCTCGAACATCCCATTCACCACAGTGGAAGTAAGTGTCACCCTCAAGCGACCTGAACAATACTCTGCGATAGTTACAGTCTATGTGCGCCCGATACAACACCAACAAATCCATTCCAAGGATTAGGTCAAACCATGACATCTTGAGAATGAACAAGTCCCATATAAAACTATACCCACCAGATTCCAAGGCACATCCCTTGCACTGCTTGATATCCTCAACCTGAACCCCCAATAGAGTGTCAATTGACATCACTACACACACCCCCTCCACAGGTAAACCCAGTGCTACCACAAGTTGAGCAGAGACAAAAGAGTGTGTCGAAACTGTGTTAAACAGTGAACTAGAAAATGTAGAATCTACAAGGATCGTACATTGAACAGTCGATGGTCCAGCCTCGCCATAAGCAAGCACAAAATGAACTTCCTGAAGCTAACTTTCCCCTCTACCATGGGCTCTAGCGTGAACGCCCTGTGCTGCATTGCCCTGCTGGCGTTAGCGACCTTGCCCTGGAGTTCCACGTCCACCGCCCATACCAGTACAACCCATAGAGCTCCAACTACCTACTACATATGGGGAAACTGATCCCTTTCCCATATCTGGTACCTTCTTTCCACCATCATACTGGACCACCTGTTGTGGTTTCCTGCAGAACTTCTACACATGTCCCATCCGGCCGCACGAATGGCACTCAACTGGAGGTCGAGGACACTGACAACGCATATGCCCTGGTCTACCGCACTAATAACAGAACACCTGATTTCCACTCTAAGAGGCTGACACTCTCTTCCATCCACTTTGTACACTACCACCATGAAGTGAGCTCTCATGGCGTCGCTTTCGACCTTCGGTAGCTGCACCGCTCGTCTGTCCCACTGACACCACAAGCCCACTACCCGAAGCCCCCTTCGGGTTTTCTTTCGAGATCAGTTCCTACTATACTACCTCTACGAACCACTTCAAGTGGAAGATGTTTACTTGAGACCTGATCTCATGTCTCAGCCAGTCCTGTAATTGCCTTGCTACTACTTGCTCATCCCCTACTAACTCTAGGACAAAGCGTTTCAAGTCAGTGAAGCGACTAGCATAGTCCATCACCAATAGTGATCCCTGAGTCAGGCTCATAAACTCTGCAGCCTACTCTTGTCTCTAGGTCTCTGGGTATAAATGATCCAAAAACTTTTCCTCAAAAAACTTCCATGTCATTCCCTCAGCCTGCTCAATTTGAGCCTGAATGTCCTACCAATGCCTCGCCTGGCCTCGTAACATATAAGCGTCCAGCTTCACCCGCTTTTCGACAGTGGTCTATAGATGATCTAGTATCATCTGGAATGACTCTAACTAGAACTCCACTGCCTCTGGCCCACCCTCTTCGATGAAAGTCGGAGGGTGCTACAGCTAGAACTCACTGGTCAGCTCAAACATACTCGGTGCAACCCGCCTTGGGTCTCGATCCATCATCTGTATAAGGCAAGCCATGTTCTCTCAGAACTGGTCCTATCTACCTTCATTGATTGCTACATTTTCTTGCTCCTCTACTAGAGGAGTGTTCTCAACAACAACCTCCCATGGACCAACTGGTAACCGACTTCATGGTGACATTTCTCTACAATTCCAAGCACGAGATTTAGCACACATACCACATAACTTTCATGACTTTATCAAACTCGTTTTACTAGCTACAACAGCCCACTTTTCATATGCTAACCCAACAATATTTTCCTACATGTTTCAATCCCTATTACTCTATTAAAGATCATTTACCCACTTGTTTTATTTAATTCTTCTCATTATTTCTTTGTTTCATGATGTGCATGATGCCCCATATGTTCCATCCTCACACACCCACCCCAGGCATGTGTCTAATGCAATGCATGTAACCTATCTCCCTAGGTGCCTATAATGACGCATGAATGCCAATCCTTATTCCATTAAGGCCATGAGACAAATATCGTAGCATAGTCACATCAAACCACATGTGCATCACCCTATAGTGAAATATCATCAACTATAACAACACACAACCAAGAACAACATTTACCACCCAGGGTGACATTGGTTTTCCTTCGAACATGGGTTAGATACTCCCAAGAAAAAGATCATTACCACGACCTGACACGTCACAACCCTTGGATACCAATCCCAAATAACAAGGCCTCATAGAAGGATAAAAAGGACCCCCTTTGATACCACTTTGTAACGTCCCCGACACAGAATCCACTAAATTGGTGCTTCGAGCTGGGTGGTCACATGACCTTAAGCGCACCTCCCCGTACGCCAAAGGTTTCCAACTAATAGTGGGGGTCTACAGAGTCAAGTGGGGAGACTATACCACATTTTTATCAGTGTAAACCACAATAGAAATAAACCAAATAGGGTAAACAATAACCAATAATCGCGAAACATGTATAACATCCATTTCCAATATAAATATTCCATGTCATACTACAAGTGAAAAGGTGGAAAAAACCCCAAAATAAAGACAATGACCAAAATCCCCAAAATTGTCCCGACTCCATGTCTGGATCCTCCACCAAGTGCTACACATGTCCAATCACTATCTAGCAAGGACCTTTTCCCTTATCCTGACCTGCAAACATGAAGTCTGCTCGGGTACCTAATGGCGGCCCGAGCAGGGCGTGAGTACAAATCAGTAGGCCACCACCAACGGTGTCTACAAAATATCTAGTATAAACAGGTAGTGCATGCAAGATAAATATGAATGATGATTTCCAAGTAATTAATCATGGTACCATTAACTAGTTTAGATCCAAGCCATTGCCACTTCCATTACCATTCATTACACACCCATTATCACCATTTACCATTTCATCACATTTCCATGGGTTAATCACATACATTATGTTACATGGGTCTAAGACTGACAATCATATGCAAGAGTTTAAACACATAGTTATCGTATCTTACGAGGGCTAAACCCTCATAGCAACCATAACCTCACCTCAAAGCCTCAGTTTGGGTGGATGCAACCGTTATGAGAATAGATCCTCTATCCCATTTCTTAACATGTGCATTTAGTGTGGAGTTTAGATCCTCTATCTTCACTAGACCCATGCGCATAGATCCACATGTCATACCCCACTCTATGAATCCATGTGCACATTCTTATATATAATTAACCATCTACCATCCAGACCATTTCCCTTCGGAAAAAACTATTCACAACAACCCAAATGGGAAACCACCTCATGCCTTAACCCATTAACATGTTACCATTTCACATCATTTAACCATTCACCCAATTCACATGTGTTATGCCTATCTCAATAAGAATTTAACATTAAACCCATAATCTATCCCATTATGGGATTTAATCAGTTTACACATTAACACATTTAACCAGTTCATCATTCTCGTGAATCAACCATTTAACTCGTTCCACTATAAACCTTAGGTTAATGCCATGTCTAGGTGCATCATCTAACTTCTATTCAAAGTTCAACCAATAATGCCAAAATATTTATCAAGGGATCTACAATTCATTACAATAAGTTCACATGTTTAATATCAATCCCTAAATCTGGGAAAAGTCGGCACATCCAATCGATGGCCCCAATTAGGTCAAGTCTATCCCAACACATCGCACGAGGATCATGAGGGTTCCCATTTATCATTTTCAACACCATTATTACAAAAAATTCCATGTTTATCCAAAACAAAACCAAAGGAAAGTAATAACACAACTATACATGCACAAATACTCAAATAACTATGGGATATCACTTATAGACCACCTACTTCGAAACCGCGGTTGAACGCACTCTCAATCGAGCCCATAGACCTAGATCCAACCATCCTTTGGGGCTTAAACCTGAAACTAACCCAAAATATAGGGGTTTAGAGATTCGCAGCTAGAGGGAGGGACGATACAAACCCTGAAACAAAAATAATACAAAGGATGGTATTTTCCTTACCCAGAGATTCGATCCACTACCAACGGCACCAAAAACGCCTTAGAGTCAAAGGAGATCGGTCTCTTGGAGCCTTTGGGTGATTTGGTTCATGCCTAGTGTAGAGAGGGAGGAAATGAGGGGAAATATTGAGTGGGGTTTTAATGGCTAGAGTGGAAAAATTGTTATTTTTCCTGATATTATGTGGCCGCACAGTTTGTCCACACGGTTTGGAAAACCATGCACAAACTCTGGGCATGCCAATTTTTGGAGGAGGAGGGGTCGCACGATTTAGCAGCATGGTTTGGAAAACCAAGCACAAACCATGCACATGATTCTTTCTGGAGGAGGAAGGGACGCACGGTTTAGCCTGGGCAGGCCGTACGGTTTTCCTGGCCATGCGCAGGTCGTGTGCCCTGGACCTTCTTGCCCATATTTCATTTCTTCTATTCCCTGAGCCCCCATAACACCCCCAAGGCCTCTCACACATTCAGAAAACATTTTAAATCCCCAAAAACAATGGTTTCAACACAAAACAAAACAAAAACACACCTTTCCAAAAAATCAGGGTCTTAGAGTAATACTCACATTGGTACCATGAACATTTACAAGAATGTTTCCTTGCAAATAAGGGGAACAAAATATTTATTTGTGACTAAAGTATACAGTACTTGAGAGTGGATTATAGTTGGATAAATATGGAATATTTTCATGATGTAATTAGATGAAATGGTTGTGGAATGAAGGGTTTTAAGGGAGTAGTGATGCTAGAGGGAATATGGGGGAGACCCATTGATGTGAGTTGAGGCCACATCACATTAATGATGCATATATTTTATGGGTTGGAAATAACTCAAGAAATCAATGATATTGGTTGGAATAATCCATGCTAGAAAAAACCACTTATAAATATAATGTTAAATTCCATTTGTCCCGTTGGGCCAAAAAAATTGTCACAGCCTTGGGACATAGGGTTTTTAGGTTATCATATAGGGATTAAATTATATGTGTTATTTGGAACATAGTTTTTTCTATGGGACTTCTAATGGGTTCCCCTCAATAAATTCAAAAGGTGGTGTTTCTATTATTTAATAAAAATAGGGCTAGACTGAGGAACATTCTATCATTGGATTTAAAAAATAAATAAAATAACCCCTCCTACACAATATTATTGAGATAAAACTAAATTTATTATAAATTTATTCAAATTAAGAATTTAATTAAGATAAAATAATCACTAAAACTAAGTCATTTTAAATATAAAAATGATGTTTTGTAGAAAAAATTAATTTCATCAACATTATGTCATCTTAATATTATTTATTGTCAATCATTATTTAATTTAGTGAAAAAAATATAAGATATAAAATTATATTAATTTCACATTTCAGTAATGATTAATTTATTGAATTAAATTAAAAATATAAAGTATTAATAATAACATTATTTTAAAATTACATTATTACCATTATCAGCATAAACAAATTCAATATTATTTATAATACATTTATCCCCAAAAATGAAATTTAAATTTTATCATAACATGATGACATTTATATGAAATATGAAATCTTTTTTGGATTTTTTGTAAAATTGATTGAAACTAGATTTTTAAATATATATGTGAGAATTTTTCTTTTCATCTTAAATAAATAATTATGTTTACAATATTATATACATTGTTTTTATAAATATAATTTAGGAATTTAATATTAGTTTTTTACTTATAAATATATCTATTGTTTATAGAATTTTTTTTGAAACTTTTAATTTAATTATTTTGTTTTTATAATTTTATAGAGATGTTTGTTTTAATAATAATTACATTTTATCGCTATTCGCGAAAAAACATATCCTTTTAAAAAAATATTAAAAAATTAATATTGATATAACTTTATTATTCTAAATAATTTTTTTTATCAAATCGTGATACTAAAATTTATAAATTTTTTTATATAATAAAAAATATAAAAATATATCTTTATAGAGAATAAACACCATTTTTGTTTAAAAAATATAGAATTTCAAAATTTTATGTGAAAAATAAATAATAAAATCAGTAAACCCAAATATATTTCATGATAATTTATAATTAAATATCGCCTCAAGAAATACATGTATTATATAATTATAAGGTATTATTTTGTGGTAGTTGAGTGTAGTGATTCCCCAATAATAAATATCATGGTAATTTCTAGATGCTTGGATTTATCTTACATATGATTTTTCCCATACATAGATTTTTTGAATTAATCCTGTGAGCTCTTTAGATAATACAAAAAAATAATTTACTTCATTTCTATTTGAAGATGAATGATGTCTGTTTCTCAACCATTATATATTATTTGTAATTTCATTTTTTGAAAAAATATTCAAGATGGTAACTTTATTTTATAGACACCAATTTAAAGGTTATATTATAATGGTTATATTTTTTAAAATTTCATCAGTCCATTTTATTTTAATATAAAATATAGAACAAGTGATTAATATAATATATATTTAAGAAAAATACATATTAAACTATTAGATCATTACATATTTTAATAACAATTTCTTATTAAAGGATGAGAAACATATATTAAATAGTGTCAATGACATTGAAAAGTGATTTTGTAAAAATTTAATTTTTTTTGGAAAACTATTAATGAACCCTTGACTAAGGGTTGGATAACTCAATGTTTTATTATAAACTTTATGTTGAGGTAATAAAGGGTTAATTAACATTGGAAAATTATTTTTGAAAATATTTTGAACCTCCAATATAGTAGAAAATTCATTTCCATATCATATTCTTCATTTTTATGATAGTTATTAGTTGTAATTATTTTAGGCGACATTGAAAATTTATATATGACATTGATTTTGAAAATTTATCTTTGAAATGAATTGTCAATTTTTTTTGGTTATCAACTAAATAATGTGATAAATCTATTTATAATGGGTTTTCATGTCTGTTATCTTTTAACCAATATGGAATGTGAGTTTTCAAGTTCATTATGTGATAACAAATTTGAAAAACGGGTTTTCACATCAGTTATTTGTTAAAAGACAAGAAAATCATTGATATTGTCTTCTTCACATTAGTAATCATATGACAATTTATATAATGTTTTTTCAAAAAAATTAATCTTTTTGTCATTTCTCTACCTATCCAAGCAAAATAATAGAAAACCAGGTGATAGGGTGAAATAGAAGTAAAAACACTAGTAATACACATTTTCAATTACAACATTAAATATTATAATTTACATTAAAAATATAATAATATAAAAAAATCCTATAAAATTATTTTACCACTCTACATATAAGTGGATAAGATATTGTGCACTATAAGTCATATGGTCATCAAAAACCTAAAAAATTAAACAAAATAATTTACCATGAATTTTAATTAAATAGAAAAAATATTAAAGAAATATTTATAAAGAAATATAATCAGATAAGAATTCATAACGGTCCCAATTGAAATTATTTGTTATAAAAATTATAACACATAATATCCACATAATTTTACACCTTCTGATTTATGAGAAAATTATTTAAATTATTTATTATATTCAAAATAATATTATTATTTAATATATCCATGATTAATTAATTATAAATGAAAATAAACTATTATTTAACATATTTGAACTTTTATCACTTTTTATTTTTCAGGCCTAGAAAGAAATTCAATCCTATATTTGAAAATAATATCAATGAAATAAATATAAAATTCATTATAATATAAATTGGTATTAAGAATTTCATACTTAAATGTTAAATACAACCATAAATGTTTTTCACACATCACCATGGATAGAGCATTACGAATAAACTTCTTTCCCCCTTGATCGTAAAACACCAAAAATTTAGTGTCCAAAAATATAAAATAAAATTGAATGTTATTTTTAATTATATTTAAATATGTATATATAATTTGATATATATGACTCATACTATTCAATATCCATCACCAGATAATTTCTCCCTCTTAAAAAACTTCCAAAATATAAATTGTTCTTTCAACTTCAGTCATTAACCTTGAAATAGGTCCAATTAACTATTCATCCATTCATCCATATACATCTATCATATCACCCTACATAAACATTATATAAGGATTCCAAATAAATAAAATATATGTATAAATTTCCAATTAATTAAATTCCTGAAAATATTTATGTTAAGACATACATTGAAAAAAATTACATTGAGTTGATACCTAACTTATCTCCAATCATAAGCTCCACAATATAATTTTTTCTAAAGAACCATATTAATTGAATTCCCATGATTAACAAAACCAAATGTAATCTTATTTAAATACAACAATCAATTTTAATATCGTGGAAATCTATTATGGCTACTAGAATCAGTATCTGAAATCCATAAACATTATATTTATTTTTTTCTGTTCAATTTATAGATACATTTAATGTATTCCTATAAATAATTATTAACATATGTGCATTCAAATGTTAAAAAAATGAATACTAAAATGAAATAGAAGTTAAAATATACATATACATCTATTTTATTATGTAATAGAATTCTATATGGACAAACTAAATAGTATATGATAGTTTTTCTAACTATAATAACATCATATGTCAGTAATTTTACTCCAGATGATATATCTATAATATCCTATACAATCACAGAATTATGCTTTATCTCTAACTGATAATGATGACTGATATCTCTAATATAAAATTTTATCCCATATGATACAATATGATTATGTAGATCAAGAACATATTAATCAAAATAATGAGGAAGATGTGTAGGAGGCGGTGTAGGAGTAGGATAATGAGTGGTGTATACAGTTGGTGGTGGAGGAGTGAGAGCTATTTCAGGAGGTAAAGGAGTGGGATATATATTATGAAACTATAATTGAATCTCTACAAATGTAGAATATATAGATATCTGATCATCCCCTTCATCTTCACATGAATATATATAACATGATCCTCCAAAGATTTTATTTTATTTATAAACACCGTCCAACGTAGAATCTGAAGAACATGGAAATATTTTATCACTAGTACACCTATTGGGTATCCTTGTACATGTCTCTGGTGTTTAAAAATTCTTAATGATGTATCTTATATAACCTACATAGCCTCAATTAAAAATAACACATATATTCTATTCTCCTCAAGTGAATCTGGAATTAATTATTTGAAAAATATTGTACAAAATCAATAAATATAACAAATTTATTTTCATAAATAAATAAATAAATAAACATCATACAATCATCTCACAGAAAACCATTGAATCATCCTAAGATATTTCTAATTATTACTCATCTGAGACCTCTTCCATTTTTAATGTATAGACATGGGGATAGAGAGCCATCCTCTATAGAGATTGATGACTCAACTCTCATTTTTTGAAAAGTTCCGCCATAATTTTGTTATTTTAGTAACATATTACCTCCCAATGATATATTATGAGGGTATACGTTTCTTGATTTGATTTTATGAGGAGAAGTACTTAATTTATTAATATTATAAATAAATAAACCATTAATAAATAATTAATAAGATCAGTAGTATAAAAAAAATTCCAAAAGGTAACATTGCACTTATGAAAAATGATTCACGATTTCTATATTCAAAAAATTACATCATGTATCATAATATATAATGGGATGCATTTCTCATTGATTAAGATGTTTCCAATTAAAAAAATAAAATCTTATGTGCTGTTTTATTTGAAGTCCCTCTGTGTACCTATAACCGGTGATAAAAATTGCTTCTTGTATCTTTCTATGATAGGTATATCATATGCCATCTAATAAGTAGAGGAAAAAAATTACAATAAATATTTCAAGATTTTTAAATTAATAAAAGGAAATATTACTAAAATTTCTACTACTTGTGAGATTTTGTCAATTTATCAGTCTTATACAATATTTAATAAAAATAATAACTTTTCATTAATCCTGAAAAGATATTAAACTCTTGAATTATTTTGAATTATTACCTATGTTAATATATGTATTATTGAGGTATACCAGTATCCTCTGGTCCTGGCTATGGGAAGCTGATAAATTTGGTAAATGTGTGACAACAAAATTAACAAGCTTATAACTATTCTTTTCCCATGTTGAAGTATATGTATCTTGTAAAGAAGGATGATCTCACCAAGAGGATAATTTTCACAGTCCACCCCATAGGAATGAGTACAATTATCTCCAGAATTATGTGGTTTATCACTTGATTAATAGGTCATTATTCTATAAATCAATGAAACAAACAATTAATACAAAAATACAAAAATTAAACTATTAAAAAAGTAATGTAAATAAGAATTGAAAAAATGATCAAATAATGAAGTGAAATAAATTAAACATAACAAATTTTTATTCATATTTTCTATAGTTATATAAATAACAACAACATTAATGATATTTTAAATTTCATATAAAATAATTGAAAAAAATCAAAAATAGTATGAATAGTAAAAATTCCATAACATAAAAATTATTTTTTACCCAAAAATAACATGTTTTCAATATACTCTTATAAATATTTTTTTATTTTACACTATAGATTTGAAAAAAATATCCAAAAAATCAATTGATATATAAGTTATATAATGGTAAACATGATAAAGTAATAAAAACTAAACCAATTTAAATAAAAATTTAAATTATTATTTTTAATATTATTTTTAATAAATTAATGAATATTAAAATAACTGAAATTTTATGAAATTTAATAATATAAGAAATAAATAATCATTTTTTACGTATAATATTAATAATGTAATAAAGTATTTCTTCCAAAATTAATTATTGATATTGATTTTTTATGAAAGGAACTATGTGTATGAGTTGATCCCAAATATTATCTAATAATCATTTCATCGTAATATGAATCTCACATAAATCAAAATCTTATTTATTTTTATCATCACAAATATTTTTTTTCGTTTTAAAAAAAGTTACCACTATCAGTCAAAATAATCAAGAAAATAAAAAAAACATTTGTTTTCTTATCAAAGGATTAAAAGTGTATTCCAATATATTTAGATGAAAATGTTTCATTAAAAATTCACTGCGTTTGACAAAATTGTTAATGAAAAAACATTTTTATATAATAAATGCAACATTAAATTTAATTTAATCAACCTCCCATATATCAGCAATGACTCGATAATATTAACTTGGTGTGGAAATTTTTTTTCATTAGCACTCAAAAAATTCCTTCTTTTTGTGGACATAAATACACTACTATTCTGAACATCACTTCTATTTCCCCTAAATATCATATGAAATGTACAACTACTGATGTCATCCCAAAATTGTGATATCAAATTTAAACATGGAACACACATTATGAATTTCAATTAATATGATGTATCTAATCTACTATGTTGTGTCTCTTCAAAGCATGGAAAACTAGTTTTGTTACACTCATTCCAAATCCACATGTCTTTATTTTTTGGATAATTTTGGGTCAAAATATTAATATGCAATGTTACATGTGGTTGAGATTTATTTATGTTATTCTAGGTGTATAAATATAACATCTTTATCTGTTAACCTATCTATAATTTGACATTCAATCCTTGAATCACCATTCCCCCACTATTAACTTGTTCATTGTGAGATGGAGGAAAATTAATGTTCTCCACTACATACAAGTTTCTTGTACAAAAACCAAAAGCACCTTAGAAGTATTCCTCTCATTATTTACGACTTCAAGTTTATATTGATTCGTAATATAGCCCATTAGTATCATTATATACCATTTAAAAGAATACATCCAAAATAGATATAGATACATGTACAACATTATTTATCATAACATATGAACCATTAAATTAAAAAGAATATGACAAGAAGATGCAGGAAAATAAATTTATAATTGAAATGTATATAAATTTTTTCATTTTATAAAATTTTCAATGTAATCAGATTATTCACCTTATTAGAAATGGTATTGAAAAAATAACACGCAATAATGATAGTCAATCTAAGATAGATGTGAAATATTTGACATATTGATATCGGTAGGATCTCTTTCATCATGATGTTACAATCATGAGAATTAATACCTAATAACTTCAAATATTATAATGAAATAAAAAAATAAATAATAATCATTCCAAACTTTGATATCATGAAGACACTGAAAAAATATAATTTTCTCCCACTAGGATAATGTTTGACATGTTGGGGGGGGGGGAGTAATGTAATACTTTTAAGAAGAGTGGGAGATAACTACAAATATATTAATATTAAGAGTATATCCAATCTTGTATTCGACCCATTTGTAGTCATTCCTTAATTATATAATAATGTTTCAATCAATCAATCACAAATATTTTTATCCACATCATTGACCTCAATTTTATGTTTGAAATCATGATATCTATAATATGGTAGCTTAAAAAATATTGATCATTTCATCCAAATATATATATCATTACCATGTTTATACATATTTTTGAATTTCAAATCATCATTTTTCACCCTCTCATAATATTTAATAATAGATAATGGTTTTGGAGAATTAAGAAATTATTGTGGGCCATTGAACGACATTATTAATCTTATATATGGTTTATCCAAAAGAAAAATAATTTTATTACCCATATATACTTATTTTCTCCCATTATTAAATTTCTAATATGAGGTCTATTATATCAAAAATGGGTATTCTTTATGCCCCTTAACATTGTATCAAGACAAATTTTCCTATTCTCTGAAGTGCTTAATTGTGATCATAATAATTTCATTCAATTGATAATATTCCATTTTTTAATATTTATACTCCCAAATACCATCCTCCCATAAGTATTTTAACTTATAAATTAATTGTGAAAAGAAAACATCAATATCATTTAGGATCTATTTTGGTATAATGATAATTAAACTCAACATGAAATATTCAATCTTCACTAAAAAATTAAGAGATAAGTTTTAAATGAAAAATAAAATATGCATTGAACTATGTATGATAATATGTATTTTATATAGATTCTTTCCATCTATTCATACAAAATGTATGAGATTTTAAACATAATTAATGAATGCTGGAAACTACTTACCATTTTTCTTTTACTGTGGTCATGTAGCTGGATACCTATCCTCATCTACATGCTAGATGAACCTTTTTACATCATATGAATTTAAAAATATTTGTTCATATAAGGAATTAGAGTAAGATACCAAAATACCTCAATAGTGGTCTCTATCACTAATAAATAACCATGTAATATTTTTTTCAAATGATACCATGATGTCCCACATTTAGAACACATTTATCGAAATTCATATTCATTCTTTTATAACACACATTCATTTAGGTATACATTAATTTTTTGTGTAAACTAATCCCATTCTGCATAGTATATTCATTACATTATAATGTTAACCCGTAATATCATTACATTAAGGAACAATATTTTTCAACAATAGTAGTGAATCAGTAAAACACTTGTCACTCCAACCTTGTTTCTCCTTCAGGGGAATAAATCAAAATTCTAATGATAAAATAGTAAATTACATACATTTCAGATACAACAAGTCTTTCAGATAAACATATATATGCTCAACCATCATTTCATTCTTAATTTCCTCTTATTCAAAATCATTAATCATTTATTCAATTTATTTAGAGTTATTATCACACAATGCATCATCATAAAAGATTCCAAATTCAACCTAATTTTAGTATTCCAAATCAAAGGAATGTAACTTAGTTTAAAACAATGGAAAATTAAATGTTATTTATTCTAAATGATTTTCAAATTCCTTATATTTAAAAATTTTAAGAATATAAATTAAAATATGTCGATGTTTGAAATATTTCTTTTAGAAAATTATGTTAATAAATCAACACCATCCTCATATTCATCACATATTCGTAGTGCCACAATCAAATATCTACTCATTATAATCTATAAAAAAATATCACTAAAATATATATTTTCAAAATAATTTAGTTGAGATAAAAGTGAGAACAAATTATTCTTTTCATATATGGAGGAAATTTATTTCAATTATTTCATAATTTTAATGAAACAAAGAAACTGATTTTTTTTTAAAAAAATTGTGTACTTAAAAATAATAATTATAAATACTAAAAAACAATTTAATATAAGTTCAAATATATTGAGACATAAAAAATATAAACAATTTACATTTCTAATATAGAATACCCAAAGATATAATTTATCTTTCTAAAACTGTCATTAACATCAAATTAATTTTAAAACAATATGTCACATTAGTTTTTTCATAAAATAATTTATTTTAAAAATTTATATCATTTCACATTATAATATATTTGAAAACATCCTTAATGATTTATGTTAGAATTTGTAACTATTTAAAGATATACACCACATTTAAAATAAAAAACAAATATTTAAATCATTGGTTTAATGAATTATTTCATTAATTTGAATAAAAAACATGATTCCATTACTAGAACATTTTCAAAAAAAATCATCATATCATCATGCGTAGAAAAAATTGATTACAATTATTGTGAATAATTTTAAAAATCCAGATAGAAATTTCTCAATATGACAAACCATAATATTATATATTATAAAATAATAAACAAACAACATATATGACTCTATGTAATGAGAAACTGATTAAATAGAGGGTAACATTCTCACTAATTCAACTATATAAATATGATATAATATAATACTAAATACGATGTAAATGACTAATCCTAAAATGGATAAATATTTAAGTGAATCCAATTAATTATATAACATATAATATGTTTTTAGGTGAATTATGAGTACATTAAGAGTTGCTATTTAATAAATCATTTACATTTTTATATAATATTAATTATAAAAAGGGAATATAGATAAACTAATGCTCCAAAAAATATATAATGTATGAATAATCACTAACTATATATCAAAATTTTCATCTACATTTCTTCCCTATTTTTTAAAAATCAATATCAATATTAACAAATCACAAACTCAGACATTCCAATAGTGCCATGTTTGAATATTAATATAATTTTCTAATGGATTAAAAATAATTTACATTGAAATTGAAAACGGGTTCTCTATATACATGTGAGATATAATACAATATCATAGTTCTATATAAAATCCTATAGAATAAACAAAATTGAAAAGAAAACATGGTAATTTGTTATTTGAATAAATAGAATCAAAATAAAAATATTTAGGGAATCCAAGACTGATATTGATGTGTGGGGATCACATTAGAGTTGATAGACGAGATGTTAGAATTCACAATAATTAGACCAACAAAAATTGAAATTTTATGAAGATGTATAACTAATATTGGAGTCCACTAGATTGAAGAAACAGTATTGGGGCCTCCATGTGAGAGATTAAAGAGTTTTCTTTCATGATATATAATACCATCCAAATTATTACAAATAGAAATTCACTAAATTTTAAATTGTAATTCACAGAAATTATAATATAATCAATATAATAATGATATTTTTAAGGATTTTTCATGTTAGTTATATAGTTACCGAATTGAAATTTAATCATTATATTTTTGGTTATAGTATAATCAACATGATGAAGAATTGAAAAATTCATTATCACAACAGTAAAAATATTACCGATATAAAAACCACCTTTATCATCTTAGTTAGTGAATAATAAACAAGAAAACACATTATACTAATATTTTAACGTATTTTAAATTATTAATGAAATTTTAAATAAATATACACATATTTTTCATTTTCGTTATGTATAACTCACATGATAAAGCTAAAACACTAAATAAATATTGTATTGGTGCCTCAGATTTACAACTAATTCATGATATTTTATGTGAATTTGATCACATTTTTTGGATAGTGATATATATTTTCTATTGTGTGATATTCTGATCTAAAAAATAAAATCATTTTAGTGTCAAATATTATTTTAAATTCTATAATAAAATGATGATTCAAAATGGTTGAATGTCATAGATATTCAGAGAGTTTTAAGAAATGTATATTTTAATGAATTTTTTAATATGGTATTTATTTCTATGTTTATGATTCTATAGAATATTAATATTGTTTGGGTTAAGATATGTGACTTATTATGGCCTAATAATATAAAGAATATGTCATTGTAGAAGTTATAATCCAAATGGTAAATATGTTATAAATACCCTCATGAACTGTTAGCAGTGATTAATAATTTAAATTGAGGGTGATAATATATTTATGGGGTAATAATATAGAACCCATATATTTTAAATTCTATATTCTTTTAGCACCGGATATTATCGATACATGGAGACACGTGAAACACAGAACCCAAAAATCATTGGAAAATATATAACCCATAAAATTAAGTTTGATAATTTCATAGTGAAAATAATTGTATTTATATTATGAGAAATATGTTTAAAGAAAAACAAAGGTAATTATCTATTTTATTTCATTGATAAATAAAATTATTTTAACCAAATTATTAATGAGAAAAAATTATGTTTTAAATTGCAACCATCACAAAAATTCACTTTTTTATGTGAAAATAATTATATTTTGGATAAAATATATTTTTTATAGGAATAATATATAAAAACAATATTACAAATCATTAAGAAATAATAATTGGAAATGTAAATATTTTTTAAAAATATTTTTTCCATCTCAAAGCATATTACATTATATTATTATTTTTTATTTTACAGTTAAATTCATAAATTTTTGAATTTTAAATTTATCAAATAAACATAACTTTTAGATCCAATATTTCACTATTTTCATTCAGTAAAATTTTTAGACTTTTTCCTGAAATTTTTTTTGAAGTGAATAGTGTAAATACGTTTTTACAAAAACTAGAAATTATATTAATTTATCAATATAAAATAAATTTATATAGGATTATAATACATTATAACAAATAATATTTTTATTAAATTATCAGTAATTTAATTTTAACATACAACTAAAAATTTATAAACACTATATTTGACATCTTACGAACATAAATAATATTTTCCAAAAAATAGGTTTTTCGTTTAAACAAATATTACATTGGTAATACAATATTAATTCATGATATAAATTCCATGTAAATTTTATTTATTTTATAATATAGAAATATTTATCATTAAAATCAACAAAATTGATAGTTTTATCCGTCACATAAATTTTAAGCTTCTAAATACACATATCTAAAAATGAATCATTAAACATTACATCCACCAATAATAAAATTTATTTTTAATAAACATATTAATTTTATATGATAAAATTTATTTCATATTTTTAATAATTTTTTACAAAATATTTAATATGGTATATTTTATTTTAGGAATTAATGGTTAATTACCTAGGAAAAAACTAGAAACCATGCTAAAACTAAAAATGTTAAAGCTAAATATTTTGGGAGAATTAAAATAAAAAAGCCGCATTATAAAATGAGTATAAATTAATTTTCAAGGGATTAATGACTTTATATCATTTTTACTAAATTATTTCCTTCATTTATAACTAAATAGCATTTGGAAAATGTGCTCTCTTTACATTAAAGTGAAATATTTACAAAAGTGTAATTCCCACTATTTATAAATTGGGCCACTTACTACCCCATCAATACCACCAAATAATTTTTATTCCTCAAAAATATATACCATTATTCCTTAAAATATTATCTAAATTAACAATTTTATGTTCCTTTTCATAGGAAATAATTTTAATCCAACCACTTCTTAAGGATTCTTCGAAGTGAGATCTCATGTCCCCAATATGATTACTTTTTTTTTCATAACATCTTTTATTTTCATTATTTCCATCCCAAAAAAGATTTTATTATTTTAGTATAATTAAATCAATATTATTTTTATACTATAATTTATTATGATAATAAAATAACTACTAAACAGTAACCACTTTTTCAATAGAGAAAACAAAATACATACTTTGTGGGTTGTGTGGACACTCCACCTAAATAAATCTGTGACTCCAAATTGAGAAAACAACAAATATTCAATAATAATAAATAATCAAATGAATAATACACAATTAATATATAAAATTGTTATTATTAAAGGAAAAATTATGATTCAAATTTTTTTCCTCTCATTCATTGAGAAATTAATGGATTAATTTTGCATTGTGTAGACTAATACCATCACAATGTAACATATATCATTTTTCATCTAGATTAACAATTTTTTATTAAAACCTATTAATATTTGATTCATCAGCATAAATTTGTTTATATAATATTATTATAATTCTACAATAATGATATTATTCTTAAAATCCACATTCATGATCATAATTATCTATAAATTATTGAATTCTCATGTTTGGGCCATTCTTACCATCTACATGAACAATGAAATAATATATTAAAATAGGTGACTATTGAAAATTAACTAGTGGTAATATATTATATGAATATGAAATATGTTTTTTTATAAAATTTATTTTAAACTCATTAATTATGATTCCAAAATCTATTAATGAAAAATAATTGAAACTTGATCATCCATAATTTCATCATTAAGGATCATAAAATAATCTCTAATAGAGTAAAATTAAAAAATTATAAATAATTATAAAAATATCAAATCTAGTAAATTATGAAATCTAATAATGAATTTTTTTTGTAAAATAATCAACAACAACATTTATTAGGAAACGAGTTAGAAATTATCATGATTACTAACACATGATACACGAAAAAATAACAACCAATATAAAAGTAGAGAATAAATAAACACTATATCTATAGAAGCATTAAGATATGGAATTTTTATAAAATCGGTGATTAGTTTAGATAATTTTCATTTGGTTAATTAATGTTTTTATTGGATGTTAGAAATTAACGTAATCGTATTTGTTATCTCAATTTTCTTCCATTGAGCTATAAATGATCTTATTGAAACTCTACGGTACCAACCATGATTTGTTATACATAATCAATATGTGGTATTACATCTATAACGAATTTTATTGGGTTTTAAAATGGTTACTTTCGTTCAAATAAAAAAATTATTCTTATCTTAATTATTATGATACTTGTAAGGGTTTCTTGTATCACATTTTGACCCCTTTAAGGAAATATTTCTTATTATAGACCTCATTTTCATTAAACTGGTGTATTTACAATCCCATTAAAATTTCATAACACAGACCAATTATTATTCATGGAATTTAATTTTTCAATTTAAATAATATCCATCAAGGGTTCTGGACTCTTATGTCTATAAATATTTAAGATTTTTCTGATTAAAAGTTTCATCGCTATAAAATATTTATTATTATATAAATTTTTTACCTTTTTTACGGTTTATCTACAAAAACATTATTATTTTTTATCAAGATACACCAATTATTCAGGTTATTCAATGTCTTATTTGATATCATATCCCTCAAATGGTTTTAACCAAAATGTTTATAGGTTTCACTACAATATTTTTAACTTCATTATGTTGGGAAATATTGGTCTGTAAATGGGGGTTTTATATTAGTAATACGTTGTACAAATAGATATGTCTCTGTAACATATCTTTTGGTAATTAAATTTTCACTTAATTTTACTGGGAGAGATAAAATAGTAATGTTATAATGATAATAAAACCAATAGATAATATATATGACAGATATATTATTTAGAAATATATTCATATTACAACTTATTATGTTGGTAATTATGTTTCCCACATATAATATCAATTTATAAATTTTATAAAAATAAAAAATAAAAAAATACATCTTTTATAATTTCATATTATATTTATTTATTTATCAAATATAATACAAATGTTTTATTTACTAAACAGATGATGTTATTCATACATATTTAAACATATAAAATACTCTCTTTATTAATAACTGAATGTAATACTAAATGAATCAAAAACTAATTGATATTTTATGATACCTAAAATGATCAAAAAACACTAAAACCAAGGATACATCGATTTCTCCCCCAACAAATGAGGATAAAACCCCAAGGGGATTGTAATCTCTTCACTAAAATCCTCTAGCTGACACTATAGTCAAATAATAGTTACATCCCCTAAAGATATTCCATCACCACTAAGTTATCACTTAAATAAACCAAAAATAAATATCCAATACCCATGAGGATAATAAATTTACTAAAATTACTCACCCATAATATAATATATTTACTCTTAAAATAATAAATGATAATTCCCATGAATTAGAAAAAAATATTTACATGAGTTGAAGTGAAAGTTGAAATAAATGAATGTTTAAAAATGTTCTGCATAATATGAGAATTTTTATTCTTAACTATTTGAATCTAAATGTTCTGTTATCTAAATGAATCTATTATTTGAATAATTTTTCAAAATATATTCTAAAAAATATCCAAAAAAAATATATTGACTCAAAAATGCATTTCTACCTCAGTAGGGTAGTGATAAGATTGATTTTAACGACATTATATTTTCAATTAACATAATAGTAAAAATTATAATAACATCCCAAAGAATAAATTCCCAAAAAATTTAATCTTATAATTGTATTAATACACCAAAAACTTCCAATTATTCCATCTAAACCATGTGCCATCATCATCTTAACAATTTAAAAAACTCAATTTTTTAACCCATAAACCCTTCTGAAGAAATTTTCATAAATTTTATCACTAATACAAAAATAATTTGATTAAAATGATTTAAAGTCCATCGTTATCATCAGTAAATAATTGAAAATTATATTAATAACTATAACATTGTGTTTTAAAAAATACAAAAGTGTAAATACTTATCAGATTTAAATTACTTCATAATGGAATTATGATACTTTAAATATAAAATATTCATTTATTTTTTGTGTCTAATAGAATTACTATTATATATGTGTAATAGAATAAATATTAAATAGTATATGGGGTTATTAAAATTTAATTCTTAATAATTAATTTTATACTAGAAAACCAAAAAAAATCCAATAGGTCACATTCCTTGAACATGTTAGGAAAATAAATGTTTATTATATAAGTTGGAATCTATGGTTAACATGTACAATTTTAGAAATGTTATGTAACAAAAGTATAATAATGTGGGAATTATATGTAGTATATGTCCATTAAAATTTTGAATTTTAATAATTATACTTTTAGTATAATTGGGGATTGTACTCATTCTGACCCTTTTATTAACTAGTTTTGAAATAAATGTGTAGAATATTTTAATAGTCTTATTTTTTATAATATTCGCATTAATAAACACATCGATAAGTATGTTTAGTAGTATACATATATTTTTCCCATAGTGGAAGTTAAAAACATAATTTTGTGGGTAAAAACATCATGAATTTCAATAAAATATGTTGACTATAAACCAATTCGACCATATTTAAATACGTGAACAAATTAGTTTGCAAAAAATACATGATTCAAAAACATGATTCAAATGACTGTGTAACAATCCCATTTTCATGAATATAAACCTTTAATTATGATTATGGTGATTATAGTGTATAAAGGTGAATTATTGGAGCATTTTGAGAACCTTTAATGTTTTTTGTGACTAAAGGGAAGGTGTACATGTTACACATAACAATTCCCAGTCGTGTGACAGCCAAGATAAAACCCTACACATTGAAAATGGTATGGGTTATTTTAGTAAGTGTTTTAGATTTGGTTAGTGCATAGTTTCAGAGACCACAAAAGTAGAGATGGATATGGGTCATCTTTAGGGCAGTGATCAATTCATGGTTAGTGTACAATTTATTTAAACGTATGATAAAACCTTGAGTAGGTCAAAACCATTTCATTAAAAACTATCTTTGGGCAGACCATAATGGTTAATTCATCATTACTCATCCTATTTGGCACTAAATCAGGATTTTTCATGTCCAATGATCAAGGAAGTTTGTTCCAACAATTTAGAGGTGATGCGAGGGTGTCACATGGTGATCAAAAGTCGATTTCTCATGTTAAATGTTCATTTTTCATTGTTGTTTTTTAGTTCATTAGATCTACTTATCCTCTCCTTTTGGTTTAATATATCTATGCCATATTTTGGTAAATCTAATGTTTTGAAATCCAAATATATTTATATTTGGTCTTGTTTATTTCATGGGAATATATCTAAGGAGGGTTTATAATGATTTAACATGGATTCTTTTCCCTTCTTCGTTCATCTATCATTTTCACCAAAACTCTCGACATAGGTGGATTTAATCTCAACTAATCATTCTAAAATTGGTTGGATTATTTTTAAATTTGTTGTGAATTTAATGAAATTGATCATGAAATTCTTATTCAATGAATGATATAAATCAAATTTATTGATGATTTATGGATTTTGGTGAAATTGAAGAATTGTGGTGAATTATTCTGCAATAAAATTTAGTTTCATTAATTTAAATTATGTATTTCCTAGAATTTTTTAAAATTGCTCATTGAAAAAGGGACTTCAACAAAAATATTTTATTTTTGAAATGGTTTTTTTCATATTTTTATTAACATGGATTTGTGCATACTTGGTGTGTATGTTTAGAATACATTTAAATTGCTTTGTTGAAATATAAACATGATCTTTGTCAAAAGTTGTTATGTAACATAGGAAATAATTAACTTCTGATGACATATTAGAGTGATGAGGGAATAGTCATTATTTTTAACCATTCATAAAAAACAATACATAGTTGGTATTATGGTTATGTGGTATAAAATTTTTATTCCAAATGGAGTTTTTGTAATGGGTTTAAAAGTATGGTTTTCTTGTTTTCTTAAACAATGTATTTAATTGTAAAATTGGATTTTATGTTACATTTTTATATATTTTTTTATAATTTTTTTGAAGTTTATTTACAAAAAATTATTTATATTTCATTTATATTTAGTTATAGACTATTTTGGAAACTATTTTATATAAATTTTGCTAAATATTCATTCCTCATGGTGTGAGTTTTGAAGTCATTAGTGATAAACAACTGAGTTTTAGTACTCACCCATACATTTGGAAATTTAGTGATTTTATAAATATTATATAAAATGTCATGGAAATGGTAATGTATCAGAGTCTATAGCACTACATCATGAAACTTGGCTATTTGGTGATGTTTGAGAATGGAGCCTCTAGATCCAGGAGTCTTCTTGTCATCTTCGAGTTTTATTAGTCAAATTTATCTATTTACTATGATGTTAGTTCAATTTCCATTATGTAAAAATTTAATGGGATATGATATAAAAGCACTGTTTGAGTTTCCATTCTTTTTATCATGCATCATATAATGGGGTTTTTAGTGTGTTTTTATATGTTTTGTTTCTTTATACATAAAATGAAAATCTTCCCCCTAAATGTATTGAAAACCTTCAAAATTTATTTCAATCCTTTCCCATCATAGGGATATAATTTAGGTCATATTTGAATCCTCCCACCATCTCTTGAAAATGTAGAGAAGGGGGGATGTTGAAAATAGTAATAGTTTTTTTTGGTCTAAAATATTATTTATGATAAATGGTATAATCTTGTTATCTTCCATGTAGAACAAGTTGTCATCTGTTTTCATGGTTTTGGAGAAGATTTAATTCAAGAATATTCCTTAGGTTTTGAAAATCTAAAGGAGTATGATTTAAGGGACCTAAAATGAAGAGTAAAAAAGGAAGTACCAATCCTTTAAATGTTGAACATCATGTTACCAGATAGTAGGGTAAATGAGTATTTTTCGGACATATATAGGCTATTGAAATATCATTACCATTGGTTTATACTATGAGACAAGTAAAAAATGAATTTTGGTAATGACTTCCCCTTGAACGATATTTTTTGATTTGAGTACTAATATATTATTTCATGCATGGTGTTCATTTTTAAAAAATATTGTACTTGTTCACAAATTAACGACTTTTCACAGTACATACTTAGTCTATTTTGAAATTGATTTAAAAAATTTTCAATTATGGTTGAATGTGAAAATCATTGATTTTGGGAAAAAATGTTTTTTAATATCTTATGTGACTGAATTTAAAATAAAAATCCATATGTTACAATAGAGTAAGACTTATGTTGTATCCTCCAACAAGCATACACAGTATGCTCCTTCTTAATAATTCAATATCATGCGATGTACGCCACACTAAGTTCAAGCACACCACTACCTATCAAACTAGCCATTTAAAAAGTTTTTATGAATATTATTTATTAAAAATTTAATTTTATATATATATCCCATAAAATTTTAACATTCATCTTTTGTGTTTCATATACATAATATAAAAAAAATCAAAATTTTTATATAAAAGATGAAATTTTCAAAAAACAATGCAGTTTTTTTGCCTTTTAATAGACAACCCTTTTTGAAATTTAATATTTGAAACATTAATATATTCAAATAGATGAAATTAAATTCTAATTTATATGTAAAATATAATAATTTATTTTGGATAAAGTTTTGGTACTTTTTGGATAACCTTCTAATTCTGATGAATAGTTAAAAATATTAAATTCTAATTGAGAAGAACTTTTTTAATTATAATAATTTTTTAGTATTAAATTACACATCATAGTGGTTTTAATGAATAATTAGATTATTTTTTAAAAATATATATAATTTAGTTAAGTAAATATATTTTTACATAAAAATTGTACATAAATACATATCAATTTATTGATAGTTTTTATTTCATAAAAACACGCCTTTTTGGTTTTAACAACGATAATTAAAATTAAATTTCTACCAACATTGTGTTTTTAATTTGGATAAATAGATTCAATATTTTGAATCAAGAATGTCCAAATTTTGTATATAAGTACCTTTTATTTCCTCGATAATACGAATAGTATCTTTAGAAATTATTTTGTTTACCATGGGTAAAGGGTTAATATGGTAAATAATGGTACATAAATAATATTATAAAAATATTAAATTACACTAAATCATTTTATAATCCTATTGGATTAAATATTTTCGACCATGGTCTTTCAATGGACATTTTCCGTACCCCATGTAGCCACATTAATGTGAAAATGATATTTTATAATAATTAATTTAAAGTATAGAAAAAATAGCATAAACATGTATCATTCACTAAATAAGTATTTATATGGTGTTATATATTTGATAAAATTTACTATAAATATTCATTATAAATATAAAAATATTTCATACATAATGATATTTTATTGATAATTTTAAAAATAAAATAATTCAATTTATTTATGTCATAATTATGATGTAGTGATTACCTCATAACAGAAGGATTAAAATAAATGAATATAAACATTTTAAAGTAAAAGTAATTTAATCATTTTTATTCCATATACAAATTTTCAAGACTAAATTTACATATTTGGGATGAGTTAATTCTTTTTTTAGGGAATCAATTTGATATTACTTTAAAAATTAAATTACTAAATAGTGTCAAAATTGACATGAATAAGTTTTAAAAAAATATATTTTATTAAATGATATAAAAATATTTAAAATCTAAAGATCGGCGAAAAACATTTATAGTGATAAAAATTTCATAAATTATCATCTTTAGGTTCTCCTTGTATTTTATTGTAATGATATTAACCATGTAGTATAAAAATACAAGAGGACATGGTAAGAGTTAACTTATTTTTACAAAGGGTTAAATTTAAAAAATATGGTTATTTTTTTGACTCAAAAGGGATAAAACAATTTTGATTAAGGATTTAGACCCAAATTGATATTATCCTATAAATAAATAATTTTTTATAATATGTAAATATGTTCATAACAAATTAATATTTCATGCTTTTCCTAAAGTTTCTCCTACCTCTCTTATAAAAGGGAACTTCCCTTTCTCATTTATTCACACCTCCAAATCCCTTTGGCGCGGCCAAAACATAACAAAATAACCTCCAAAAATCCTTCAAATATTCATAGAGGTAAAAAATTGGGCATAAATCCATCTTATGGAGTCATTTTGTGCAAATCAAAATTTGACACCCGAAGGAGAGGTAATCGTTTTATCCTTTCATTCAATGTTCATTTCTTCTTCATAATATTCGTTCTATGTTTTTAGCATACTAAAATAATAAATCCAGAATAAAATATATTCTGAAATATTTTTATGATTACGGAAAAACCATAATACACTTTTTACCAATCCTATAAAAAAACAATACAACCATTTGGGTGTACGTACAGCTTTCCATCTCCAAGCCAGGGTGAAAATTGCATTTCATGTGAACTTTATTTCTATGGGAATAAAGATGAATATAATGGATGTAAATAAGAAATAAGAAATTATATTTATTCTATTAAAGTCATATTCAATCCAATTCCATACTATTTAATCATTAATGAAATGATATCATAGCTCTTGCGTGCGTACGACATACCGGCTCCACGCAACGATGAAATTCATTCTCCACTTTTACCATAAAAAAATGATTATAAAAAATTTGTTATTAATAATTATGAAATACATGAAATAATAAAAATACTATTATGATATATATATGTGTGTGTACATTTATTTCATTCACTTACTTCTATTCAATACAATAAGAAAACAGAAACAATGGTCATGCGTACGCACGACCTACCGTCTCAATGAATGGTGTATTCAATTATATATATATATATATATATTAAATATATTTATATTATGAATATATATGATATATAAATCATATTATACATTCTACATGGATTTAAATAATGATTTAGTTAATATTATCACAAATAACAATTCAAAACATGTACGATAAACCAAGGAGTATTACCCGAAATGTTGCATTAACTGGGAATTATAAATAAATGGGTAATAAAATTTAATAAAATAATCATATATGATATCATAATTGTTATAATTATTCATATATATGTCAATAATATGTTTAAAAATATCATACATGTGTTTTAGAGTCATACGATGAGTATTAGACTTACTGTAAGGGTTAATTCCAAAATCTCATTATTATATGAGATTATTTATGTGTAAATATTTAGTGGGATATATTTATAATCCATGTTAATATTTCATAAAGAAAATTCAAATGTAATATTTTAAGGTTATGTGGAAGGGACACTTTAACTATATAATCATTTTAAATGTTGTTAAGGATTTTGTTTCTAAATCTATTTAATTAATGTCAAAGTTTTAAAAATTATTTTAAGGATTTATTTATGTGGACATTGTTGTTTTAAAATGTTAATTCATTTCTAACATTCTAATGTGTTATGGAACACTTTTATTCAAAAATATATTTTAAATTACTTCCTTTATAAATTTTTTTACATTTAAATGATTTCATGAAAAATGGATGTTTCTCTCAAAGTGTTTTACTGGTAATTTTCGACTATTCCAACATCCATTAATATATATGATTCATACTTGGGGTTGATATATTATAATACAATATTCCATATTGTATTTAATGATTTATTATATTTTTGACAGTGGATATTCTATTTTTATTCTATTAATGGTTTGTGGTTAAAATATTGACATTTCATATGCTCGGTTTAATACGAATGATTATGTTATGTTTCGCCCTTTTTAAATGTGGAAATCATAGAACTTAGTAAGTGATTGGTGGTTCCCACTCTAGCCCCTCAATGGTTTGGTTGTCCTCAAGAGGCAAACTAGTGTCGTGGAACATGGCTTTAAAAGAATATTTGTGAATGGTCATAACCCATGTATGTGACGTAGTAAGCACTATGTCCGACATTATACATTACCTCATTATGAAAATAGTTATTACATGTTATTATTCGACTAGTAGACTGTCCATGTGCATGTTTATATGGTAATTTTTTTCTATTTTTTCCACATTATGTTGTTTGTTGAGAAGGATGATGTTTTTCTTATACATATTTCCTTAAATACTTATATCATCCGTTGAATTATTTACCGTTACTCAGAATCTAAGATCAAAATTTTCATATGTTTTGTTTTCCCAGGATTCCAAGAAGTGTGTTATTATTGATAATCATGGTTAAGAAAGGGGAATAATTTCATTATCAATGGTTTATTTAGGTTTTTTTAATTTAGAATGTGTAATATAACGTTAATGTACAAAATCTATTTTTTAATACAAAAAAAATTGATCAGTCCTTGGGGACATGATTCCTTGTAATCATGTCAATTTATTAAAATAATGCACCGGATATGGGCTTTGGTGGTCAGGGAATTACAGTTGGCATCAGAGGATGTTTAGAAACAACCTTGTAAATAGATTTATAAAACTATGATTAATGATCACAACCCTAAGAAAGAATTTGAGGATAAGTATTGATGATAATAATAGAATTTTAAAATAGAGATTATGTGGTTATTACTAGAAAATTAATTGATTTATAAATACTAAAAGTGGATGTAGTTATAGTATAAATGTACTTAGGGGTGAAAACTCTAACATGGTGTTCCGAGCTTGACTCCGGGTAACCTGGTACATGACAACATGTCTTACTACACACCTTGTTTGTTACTCCTGGGGGATATTATTTGGATAATGCAAATTTTTTTACAAACCATTATGAATGATTTATGAATAAATATGTCCTCAATGGAACCATATTTATGATTATGGATCAGATATGAAAAAATTTCGAAAATTTATGTTACGTATTTTACTACATTAGAGTTATGCATTATGATTCATAACCTAATCTAGTGAATGCCATTGTTTAGAAATGGAGAATAGTGGAAGAAAGGTAAATCATATCAATCAATGTAATCCATGTTGGGATTTTCCTCCTATTAAAGATAATGATATTAAAGATGGTGACACAACTATTACTGAACAACCTAAAACCATACTAGGAAATCTGAGTCATATTAAGAATAATAACCATACTTGTATTGAGCATCTAGATCCACAACATAGAGGATCATTAGTAGACAGATTCATGAGACAACATCCACCATCAATCTATGGGACTAAAAATAATTTTTTAACTGATAATTGGATAAGTTCCTTAGTAAAAATATTTCCAGTTTTGGGATGTAATGAATGGGAAATGTTTTTAAATACAGTTTATTATATCTCAAGAGATGTGGTTCAATGGTGGTCATTAATTTAAAAACTAAAGGAGGATGAAGAAGGGGTAAATATGGAATGGAGGGAGATTAAATAACCATTTCTGGAGAAATAATTTCCTCATGAACAATGAGTTTATATGAAAAAAAATTATGAGATTGAGGAAAAAGAAGGAGAAGAATTTTTCAAAGTATGATGCTAACTACACAAGATTAGAAAAGATTGATACATACTATATACATAACAAAATAAGATATATTTATTGATTCTTTCATGGGTTGAAACTTTTCGTTAGATGGGCATTAGTCTAACAAACATTCTCATCGTACGAAGATATATTCTCATGTGATATCAAGATAGAAAAGGCATTACCTATGTCTTATGACATTAATGTAATGAAACAAGAAGAAGATAATGGTGGAGAAAGAGACAAATAAATAGAAAAAGGGAAATAAAGATTTTCACATATGTGATAATTATGGGAAGAAAAAACCGTGTACTTTCCTAAAAGAAATGGAAGATTGTTACAAATGTAGAAAAAAGGTCACCAGGATTGTGATTATATGGGAGGGAAATAAGTTTTGAAATGTAATAATTGTAAATATATGGGACACTATGAAATTTTTTTCTAAAACAGTCAAGGAATTATATCATATAAAAGGGAAATAGATCAGGGTGAAGCTTATTATATTAATACAGTCGATCTTAAATAATTAATGTATTTGTGTTTCTGGATTTATGAATTACAGTCTAGTTATAAGAGGAATGTGATATATATATAAGGATAATACAGTAGTACTTCTTGGTTTCATTATTATTTTAATATGATTAAGGTAATAATATATTTATTGCGTGACAATACGAGTAGCATTACGTTGTAAGGGGAATACGATGTTAAAATTGATTTTTTTAATTTAGAGGAATTTTCGACCAAGAGTAGATTTAAGAATTTTGGATAAATCTAATGTTTGGGATGTATTATGTTGAACATTTGATCTTAATTTTTAAGATTATTTTTTATTGACATAATACAATGGTTTTAGAACAAAGACTACCAATAGGTCGGGTGATAACCCATCGCATTAGACACAACTAATGGAATCACACCCACAGCCAATGTGTGACAAGGAATTATCACCAACCACTACCCTCTAGAAATACCCTGGTTATTATAAAATAGTTTTCAACATTTAAATGGTATATGTTTATAATTGGAACTTTATACGATTGAGAGAAATAGAATAGTCTTGTTTTGGTTTTATCTTTTGAAGGAAAAGATGAGATTGTGTTAGGAATTATTTAAAGGATGCTACTCTACAAGTAAATTATGTATCCATCCTTTTGTACATAATATAGCAATTAAATTAATTCTTCAACAATAGAGAAATGATCATAAAACAAAAAAAATCTTAGTAATTTATTTTCCGATGAATCAAATATTCTGTTAGATTATCGCAGATTTATAGATTTGTTATTGTAAAAATTAATTTAATAATAATCTCTGTCACTCTCCATTAGAACATGATGGTTAGTTTTCTATTCCGTATCAATTTTTTCATACATGGAACCACAGTATGTGTTATTTATGATAACCTTCGTATCTACCATTCTTTATATTAAAATAGAGGTCTCATTAATCAATTTTATAGTGACGGATATCAACTAAGCTATTTTTAAATGTCAAACACCTAGATTTCAACTGTGAGTTTAAATTTTAAGAAAACAATTTTTTAAAGTACGGGATTTTGTATCACCCGAAGCTTATATGGTAAGATTCATCTTATCAATTTAATAGTGTGTGATGTACGCATCATCGAGTTCAAGCACACAACGAACTATCAATATAGACATTTAAAAAGTGATTATGAATATTATTAACCTCAATTTTTGTTTTATATACATACCATATAATTTTAGCATTCATATTTGGCGTTTCATAGACACAATATGACAAATTCAATTTTTCAGATAAAAGAAGTATTTTAAAAAAAATGACGTTTTCCACCTTTTCTTGGAAAAACCCTTTATAAATCGAATATTGGAAACATTAATATATTAAATGTTATGATATAAAATTATTATTTATATCTAATAAATAAAAATTTATTTTAGATAAATGTTTGTTAATTTTTGGATAACTTTCATATTTTTTTGAATATTGAAAAATTCTAAATTTTAAATGAAAAAATAATTTTTATCAAAATAAATTATTATGTAAAATTATATATATGAGTGGTTTTAAAGTATAATTAGAGTATATTTTTAATATTTAATATAATATAATTCATCATAAGTATTTTTACATTTCAATTGGACATAAAAACATATCAATATTTTCATAGTTTTTAATTCTTAAAAACCTGCTTTTTGGTTTTGACTATGGGAATTAAATATAAATTAATTTCTGCCAACCCTATGTTTTGAATTTGGAAAACTATATTCTATATTCAGAAAAAATGTTCCAAATTTTTAAAATAGGCACATATTATTTTTTAAAATTATTAATAGTAACATCAGTAATTAATTTATTTACCATTGTTAAAGGAAAAATAGTGTAAATAGGGGTACAAAAATAATATTAAAATAATATTAAACAACCCTAACACATGAAATAATACAATTTTATGAGATATGTTCGACCATGGACTTCATTGGGTCGATTTGGGGACCTCATGGAGCCACTTGGGTGTGAAACTGACATTTTATAAAAATTAATTTAAAGTATTTAAAAATATAACTTAAACATTTATATTTCACTAAAATAATTTTTATATGGGGTTATATAATTTATCTCTTAGACTATAAACATTAATTATAAAATTTAAATTATTTTCTAAATCATTATATTTTATTTATAATTTTTATATTTAATATAATAAAATTTATTTATGGAACTATTATGATGCACTAATTACCTCATTAATGAAGAATTCAAATGAATGAATTTATATAAATTAAAATAAATGTAATTTTATCATTTTTATGCAATACAATAATTTTATTGATTTAATTGATACATTAAGGATAATTTAATGCCTTTTTAGAAGGAATAATATTGTTATTACTTTATAATAAATGAATTACTAAACAGTGTCAAAAGAGACAAAAATGAGTTTATAAAAAAAATACTATTTTATTAAATGATATAAATTTTTGAAAAATATATTATTCAGTCAAAAACATGGATTGTTATACCAATTTCATAAATCATACACTTTAGGTTCTCATATAATCTTATAGTTATGATATTATCCATTTACTAAAAAAATACAAGAGGACATCGTAAGAGTTTACATATTTTAAAATAGTTTAAATCTATAAGATAAGCTTGATTTTATGACTTAAACATGTCTAAAACGTATTGGATGAGAATATTTCAACCCATACTCATCTTATCCTAGAATTAAATCATTTTTGAACTATTATAAAATAAAACTAATTTTAAAATAAATTAATATTTCAATATTTACCAAAAGTGCCCTTTACATCTCTTATAAAAGGGCACCGCCCTTACTCTTTAATTCAAACCTCCAAAGCCCTTTGGCAACATCAAACCCTGACCAAATCCCTTCCCAACCTCACCAAATTAACCATAGTAGAAAAAAAGTCAGTATAAATCCATATTAAAGAGTCCTTTTGTGAAACTCAAAATGAGACAACCAATGAAGTGGTAATCATTTTATCCCATCATTCGAAGTTCATTTATTCATCTACTACCTATTACTATGTTGTTACTGTACAAAAATAATAAATCCAACATATAATATATTATTAGATGTTGTTTTGATTATGGTACAACCATATTTATATTTTTAACCATCCAATATAAAAACAATACCACTATGTGTGCATACATACATCTTACCGTCACCACGCCATGGTATAAATTGTTTTTCATGTGCACTTTATTTATATTCGTATAAAAATGAATAAAATGGAAGTAAATAGTAAATATAACATTATATTACCTTTATAAAATTCATGTACCAACTAATTCAATACCATAATGAATTTGATGAAAATATATTGTTTCTCGTGCATACGTACGACCTAAAGTTTCCACGACGCAATGACATTAATTCTCCACTGTAACCATATAAGAATGTCTATAAATAAGATATGATTCATAATTATGAAATACATGACATAAATAGACAAATTTAAGTATATATATATTTATATGTATTTACATATATTTCATTCACTTACTTCATTCAAGATGATAAGAAAATGGAAACATCGTTCATGCGTACGTATGTCCAACCATCTCCATGAATGGTGAATTCCATTTTATATATCTATATATTAAATATATTTATATTATGAATATATATGATATATAATTAATATTATAAATTCTGGAAGTAATTAAATAATTATCTATGTAATATGATCATGAATAACAAGTCAAAACACTTACGATAAACAAAGTAATATTACCCGAAATTTTTCATTAACTTGTAATTGTAAATAAATGTGTAATATAAAGTCATAAATAAATCATATATAATATCATAAATATTATTATTATTCTTATTTAAGTTAATAATATGTTTAAAAAATTATACAAGTGTTTCAAGGTTGTACGGAGGGTATCCGACATAAGGTTTGGGTTAATTCCTCAATCTCATTATTATCCGCGATTGTTTATTTGTACGTATTTACTTAGATATATTTATCATAAATTTAGATATCTCATTTTTTTTTAAAAAATAAGTATTTTTTGATTTTAATAATGGGAAACGTTAAGTAGATCATAATTTTAAAAATATTAAGAATTTTGTTAATTTCCTTTTAATTAATGTCCATGTTTTCAGAATGATTATAAGGATTTATTTATATAGACATGATCTGTTTTAAATGTGAATTCCTTTCAAAATATTCAAACTATTATGGAACTCATTTATTAAACAATCTCACTTAACTGAATTCCAAAATAAATTGTGTGGAATTTAAATGATTTCATGAAAAGGGATATTTTTCTCAAAGAGTTTAACTTAAAATTTTGAACTATGTCAACATCCTTTATTAGATATCATTCTTGGTAGAGGTTGATTTATTATAATAAAATAATCCATTTTGTATTGACTGAGTTATGATGTGTCTAACTATGGATGTGCTATTTTTATCCCATTCATGGTTTATAGTTAATGTACTGACATTTCATATGTTAGTTTTAATATGAATGAATATGTTATGATTCACCCTCTTCAAATAAAGAATTCATTTGAGTTATTAAGTGGCTGGAGGGGCCTGATATAGCCCCTCAATGAATTGGTCGGTCTAATGAGACAAACTAGTGTATTGGGAAAATTCCTTTCACAACGGGAAAAATGGGTATTTGCGACGGGTTATTTGCGACGAGGGTATTTACCCGTCGCAAATAAGTAGGCTTTTGCGACGGGATTTCTTTCCCTGTCGCAAAAGAACTGGCGCGCGTTGCGCGCCAAATCGCGGGAAAAATATTTGCGACGGGGGAATATTCCCGTCGCAAATAACCGGCGGCGGTAAAAGGTATTTGCGACGGGAATATTTCCCTGTCGCAAATAGCCTGTCGGCAGGTGGTTATTTGCGACGGGACCCGTTGCAAATAACTATTTAACCGTTGACCGTAATAAATGTTGGATAAGGTATTTGCGATGAGTACCGTCGCAAATAACACTATTTTCGACGGGAATCCCGTCGCAAATGGACCCGTCGCAAATAATCTAACCTATAAATACCCCCATCCATTTTTTTCAAATCATTCTCAAACTCTATCTTCTTCTTCTCTCAACTTTTTATTTCTAAAGTTCAGTTTTTATCAAGTTTAATTTTTTTCTCGGGGGTTGATATTAATGTTTTGAAGAACGATCAGAGCAGATCAATTTTCAAGGTATTTACGTTCATTTTAATTTAATATTTATTTTTAATTTTTTATTAGTTTCAATTATTCTGAATTAGTTATAATTTAATTATGTTTACATTGTTTTGTTACTTAATAAATTTAAATTATTAGTATTTCTCATAGTTAATGTTAATTAGGAATAATTAGTAATAATTTTTAATAATTAAGAATAAATATTAATAATTAGTAACAAATACCAATAATTAGGAATAATAACATTATTACATTATTAGTATATTTTATTATTAATATTAAAATAATATAATTTTTTTATATATATACAATTCTCTTTTCATATATGTGTTTGCTGTCTTCACATGTACTATTTGTATGTGGAGATAGAAAACGCACAGATGAAAGGAGAATTGTATATAAATTAGAAAATTATATTATATTAATATTAATAATAAAATAAACTAATAATGTTATTATTTGTAATTGTTGGTAATTATTCCCAATTATTGTTAATTATTCATTTAATTACTAATAATTAGGAACAATTACCAATAATTATCAATAATTAAGAATAATTAGTAATAATTAGTAATAATTACCAATAATTAGTAATAATTACCAATAATTAGTAATAATTACCAATAATTAGTAATAATTACCAATAATTAGTAATAATTACCAACAATTAGTAATAATTACCAATAATTAGTAATAATTACCAATAATTAGTAATACTTACCAATAATTAGTAATACTTACCAATAATTATCAATAATTAGTAATAATTAGTAATAATTACTAATAATTACCACTAATTAGTAATAATTGGGAATAATTACCAATAATTACCAATAATTACCAATAATTACCAATAATTACCAATAATTAGTAATAATTAGTAATAATTAGTAATAATTAGGAATAATTAGTAATAATTAGGAATAATTAGGAATAATTAGGAATAATTAGTAGTAATTAGGAATAATTAGTAGTAATTACCAATAATTACCAATAATTATTAATAATTAGTAATAATTAGGAATAAATACCAATAATTACCAATAATTAGTAATAATTAGTAATAATTAGTAATAATTAGTAATAATTACCAATAATTAGTAACAATTAGTAATAATTAGTAATAATTAGTAATAATTAGTATTAATTAGTATTAATTACCAATAATTAGTATTAATTACCAATAATTAGTAATAATTACCAATAATTAGTAATAATTACCAATAATTAGTAATAATTAGTAATAATTACCAATAATTAGTATTAATTACCAATAATTAGTATTAATTTCCAATAACTAGTAATAAATAGTAATAATTACCAATAATTAGTATTAATTACCAATAATTAGTATTAATTACCAATAATTAGTAATAATTATAAATAATTACCAATAATTAGTATTAATTACCAATAATTAGTATTAATTACCAATAGTTAGTAATAATTACCAATAATTAGTAATAATTACCAATAATTAGTAATAATTACCAATAATTAGTAATAATTACCAATAATTATTAATAATTACCAATAATTAGTAATAATTATCAATAATTAGTAATAATTACCAAAAATTAGTAATAATTAACAATAATTAGTAATAATTAACAATAATTAGCAATAATTAACAATAATTAGTAATAATTACCAATAATTAGTATTAATTACCAATAATTAGTATTAATTACCAATAATTAGTATTAATTACCAATAATTAGTATTAATTACCAATAATTAGTAATAATTAGTAATAATTAGTAATAATTACCAATAATTAGGAATAATTAACAATAATTACCAATAATTAGTAATAATTAGTAATAATTAGTAATAATTAGGAATAATTAGTATTACTTACCAATAATTAGTAATAATTATCAATAATTAGAAATAATTACCAATAATTAAAAATAATTAGTAATAATTAGTAATAATTAACAATAATTATTAACAATTAGTAATAATTACCAATAATTAGTAATAATTAATAATAATTACCAATAATTAGTAATAATTATCAATAATTAGTAACAATTAGTAATAATTACCAATAATTAGTAATAATTAACAATAATTACCAATAATTAGTAATAATTAGTAATAATTAGTAATAATTAGTATTAATTACCAATAATTAGTAATAATTACCAATAATTAGTAATAATTAGTAATAATTAGTAATAATTAGCAATAATTACCAATAATTAACAATAATTACCAATAATTACCAATAATTAGTAATAATTAGTATTAATTACCAATAATTAGTATTAATTACGAATAATTAGTATTAGTTACCAATAATTAGTATTAATTAACAATAATTACCAATAATTAGTAATAATTAGTAATAATTTGTAATAATTACCAATAATTAGTAATAATTACCAATAATTAGTAATAATTACCAATAATTAGTAATAATTACCAATAATTAGTAATAATTACCAATAATTAGTAATAATTACCAATAATTAGTAATACTTACCAATAATTAGTAATAATTACCAATAATTACCAATAATTACCAATAATTAACAATAATTTGTAAAAATTACCAATAATATTAGTACTATGAAAATAATAAAAAATTTATATAATATTAAAATTATAAATATTTGTAACATGTTTTGCTTTATTCTCAACATATTTAATTCTTAAAGGGTCAATTTTTAGGTCTATCTCAATAAAAAGTTTGCGTCAGTCGTGTATGATCTAAACTCTATAATTATCCTAGCTTGAGTGTTTTTTCTAAAAAATTATTCAAAACCAGTAATGCTTTTATATTTTATAGAGAAATATGGAACAACGAGGTCGTCAATAATCATTATTAGGTGACCGCATATGGATAAATCAACGTACAAATCCAAACGGTTCTGGTTTAAATCCAGTATATGTAGAGGGTGTGGAGACTTTTTTATCATTTCCGGCATCAAATCCAAAATTTGTTTCAGAAGGTAAAATAAAATGCCCTTGCAGAAAATGTGCATTGAGAACGTTTGACATGTTTGACAAAGTGGGAGAACATCTCTTGCATTTTGGTTTTCAACCAGATTATATTTTTTGGTATTAACATGGTGAACGTAGTTCCAGAGCAGGTGATACCAACTTGATTCCGGATCCATCCCAGTTTCAAGATTTAGTACATGATGTTGCAGGTTCATCTGTTCAACATACCGAAACTCCGACTGATATAGCTTCAAATCCTGAGTTGGCACCGTTTGAATTTTATGAGTTGTTGAAGTCTGCTGAGGATGCATTATATCTTGGATGAAAGATGGGCAAATTAGAAGCAGTTGTAAAATTTATGGCTATCAAATCAGATAACGGAATGTCAAACACCTGTTTTGACCAGATATTTTCTTTGCTGAAAACAGTGTTACCCGAAGGAAATGATTTACCTGCAACTTACTATGAGAGTAAATGGCTGGTTCGAAATTTGGGACTTACTTTTCAGAAGATTCATGCATGTTCAAATGACTGCATTTTATATTCTGGGGAAAATGAGTCGTTGGATTGTTGTCCCACATGTGGGCAACTGTGATATAAAGAAGGACAACACGGGAAGTCTGGTTTGATTCCTGTAAAACAGTTGAGATATTTTCCTCTTACATCCAGAATTCCGCATTTATTCATGTCTAAGAATACAGCGACAATGATGTCATGGCATAAAGAGAATATTTCAACCGATAAAAGCTTGAATCATCCAGCCGATGGTGATTCATGGAAACATTTTGATAGAGTGCATCCATCCTTTTCTTTAGAAGATAGAAATGTTCGACTGGACCTTTCCATTGATGGTTTCTGTCCGTTTGGATCTTATGGTAGTCAATATTCAGGTTGGACTGTTTTTTTAACTCCGTACAATTTACCTCCATGTATGTTGATGAAGGTGCCATATATCTTTTTGACTTTACTAATTCCAGGACATCCGAAGAAAAATATTGATGTTTATTTGAAGCCATTGATTGATGAATTAAATTTATTGTGGAGTACTGGTGTCAGTACATATGATGTTGCAACGAAACAGAATTTCATACTGAGAGCATCATTGATGTGGACAATAAGTGACTTCCCGGCTTATGGGATGTTATCTGGCTGGAGTACACATGGTCAGAAATCATGTCCTTACTGTATGGGAGAGAACAAAGAATTTATACTCATTCATGGAAAGAAACCTTGTTATTTTTACTGTCATCTAGATTTCTTCCAGCTGATCATCCTTTTCGCAGAAACAGATCTCATTTCAGAAATGGAACAGTTGAAAGGGATGGACCTCCAAAAATGCTATCAGGTTCGGAGTTAAAATCAGTTGTATTTTCATTACCTCCCATCACTTTTGGTCCCACAATAAACCAACAGAAAATATCTGGTTTTGGGAAAGAACACAATTGGATTAAATATAGCATATTTTGGGATTTTCCATATTGGTCTGATCTGTTGGTCCGACACATGTTAGATGTCATGCATATTTAGAAGAACTGTTTTGATAATTTGTTTCATACAGTTTCGGATACGACAGGAAAGAGCAAAGATAATGTATATGCACGTTTAGATCTTTCCCAAATTTGCAGGATTCCAGAATTGGAACTATTTGAGAATGTCAGAACAGAAAGGTTACTGAAACCAAAAGTATCTTATACACTGTCTAAAGAAAACCGTTTATTATTTTGTCAGTGGATTGCAGATTTGAGACTTCCAGATGGTTGTGCTTCCAATTTGGGTAGATGTGTAAAGAATGGTCATATTACTGGATTAAAAAGTCATGATTGTCATGTTATAATGGAGAGACTTCTACCCATTGGATTAAGAGGTCTGTTGAATTCTGTGATTTGGGATTCCATAAAATACATGTCTCATTTTTTTCGGGAAATTTGTGCGGCTACGGCAGATTATGATGCTCTAGGAAAACTTGAAAAAGATGTTGTTGTAATTATATGTAAACTAGAAAAAATATTTCCGCCGTCTTTCTTTGACTCAATGGAACATTTGATGTTACATTTGCCATATGAAGCCAAATGTGGAGGTCCGGTACAGTTTCTATGGATGTACCCATTTGAAATATGCATGCAAAAATTGAAAAGAAAAGTACGTAACAAAGCATCTATTGAAGGATCTATTGCAGAAGCTTATTTGCAAGAGGAAATATCTTTTTCCTGCTCCCATTATTTTGAATCTGAGTATCCTTCAAAACACAACCGAATGGGACAAAATGAGAGGAATATTGATGAAATCAACAATCAATTATCTGTTTTCAACCAGTCAGAGCTTGGTTTTGGTGGAGTTTATGAACGCTGGATTTCAGATGATGAATATCAGAGAGCTCATACGTATGTTCTACTCAACTGTGAAGAGATGACATCAGTTGTACTGTAAGTGTTTATATCACTTATTCTATCATTTATGTTACAGTAAATAACTTTGGTTTTTATAGGATGTATGATAATCATATCAAGAAACAAATTCCACAAATTACAGCAGCTGCTCTCGAAGAACGTCGACTAAAAAATTTCTCTTAGTGGTTTCAAAAACTGGTAACATAAATTCTTTATCTTTTAGCAACTCATTCAATGTATAGTTTACTATATTGATAATTATTTCACAAATTTTTAGGTGTCTCGACATGATGATAAAATTGACAAACGGCTGTGTGTATTGAGTAACCCACCTTCCAAATATGTTAAAACTTATAATGCATATGTGGTGAATGGATTTCGATTCCACGCACATGCATATGGGGAATCAAAAAAAACAATGAACAGTGGATTTATCTAGAGAGGATCTCATCATCGAGAAAATGAAGTTGACTTTTATGGCATACTTGATGAAATCATTGAACTCTGTTATCTTGGACAACATTACATAGCCATGTTCAAATGTCGGTGGTTGGAAACAGAGAGAGGTGTGCGTGTTCATACGACTCATGGAATCATCGATATTAAATGTAAAAGTGTTCTCGCAGTAAATGAACCATTCTTATTGGCTCAACAGGAATATCAAGTTTATTACGCAAAGTACTGTGCAACATCAAGAGACTTGACTGATTGGTGGAGTGTAATAAAAATCAATATTCGAGACAATCAGTTTAGTCAAAGTGAATGTGCTTTCACTGATGTGCAAATAATTGATGTTTTTCAAGAGAGTACTCAAAATCAATATTTTTTACAAAGAGACATGAGTATCGATGACGACACCCCACATTTAAGATTCGGTGATGATGATGATGTTAATGATGTCACATATGAATTTGAAATGGTAAGAGATGAAGCAACTGTAACTTAAATGGATATCAATGATGTTGAGGAGGAATATGAAGATGACATTGACATATATGAGGATGATGATGAAGATGAACACTGATAGCATTCCATGGTATTTATATACAATAAATAATATGTATATATGTATATATAATAGTAATTATCAATTATTTGCTAACATTAACATTTTCTGTTTCAGATGGACGACGCCACATTTCATGAGTTGGCGGATGCTGACCTGACTTTCGATGCGGATGAGTTGCTGACAGATGACCCTTAGCCTGCAGGCGGTCCAGGGAGTATGCGGAGGGGGTGCGGTCTTGCACGATTGATGATTCCTGACCCCGTCCCCGAGCAACGTCCACGTCTTGGGTTTGATCCACGCACACGGAGGTTTGATAACATGTGGATTTGACTAAGACTTCATTAATCTATTCACATAATAAATGTTTATTATTTTTTCAGTTTTCCGCATATAGCAGTCGGACAGGGTAGCGCTATTTTGCACAAGTATTTCTCTCAGCCGTGGACCAAATGGGAGCAGATTCCCATTGATGTGCAGCAGGCCATGTTCGGCCATTGGTTGGTACGTACGTAAATAAATAATTTTTATTTTGAAAATTAATTCATTTCTAACTTGATATTTTGATTTATTTGTAGGGTTTATGGTATCCGATCGAGGATACCATGCGTGACGCCATCCACGAGGCATGGGAGGTGGCCATGCATGATCGCCTTCGTCAGTTTTTGCACAATTTAAGAAAATATGCGATGAAGAAATAAGGAGTGTCAGATTTTGACGAGTCATGTAGAGCACACCGACCAGAATACATTTCATCCCTTGTATGGGATAGATTATGTGTGCACTAGTTGAGTGGTGCCTTTCAGAGGAGATCATCGGTGGGGAGGCAGAATCGGGGGAGACAGGAGGTGACTCATTGAGCTGGGAGTCGTTCTTTCAGTACTCATAGATAGCATCTGGCACGTACATTATTTATAAATATTTTATATAACTATAAATATTAACAGTTTATTTTTTATTCTTATAGGCTATCGAGCACCCCGATATTACAGAGTACAACATATATCGGAGGATGTATAGTGATCCTGCTACTGGGGAGCTCAGAGGTGATCGTCAGCATCACATCGTGGTCAATATTATTTGTTTTCATGTTTAAAAATAAACTGAATATAATATATTCACAATTTTAATTTTAAATTGCAACTATAGGAGTCATATGAGGTCGCAACGTCACAGGCCCAGCCTGAGAGTCAGGCCGAGTCATCAGATCAGACCACTGCCCGTCAGTTTGATGAGGCGGCATGGATGCAGGCCACCCAGTATGCCTTCGAGAAGGGCCGGGTAGTTGGTATCAGCTCTAGACTGACTCCCGGAGATTATTATGGAAGTTCTGCGATGTCGGCGTCCAACTCGAGAGGAGCTCGTGCATCTTCTTCTACTACACAGTATGAGGATCAGTTGTGATCTCAAACTGCACTGATAGAGAGTCTCCGACAGGAGCAGGAGCAGATGCGTCAGTAGCATGAGGAGGAGCGTCGACGCCAGCAGCAGCAGTACGAGGATCATACGAGTCGGTGGCAGCAGCAGCATCAGAGGCAGATAGAGTACATGCGCCGACTCACTCATTCTTTAGGGATGGAGTTTCCTCCACCACCATCTGCAGGTCCCCCACCTCCCCCCTCCTTCCGATTAGAGTTTGTATTTATGTTATAAAATTTGTGAAATCAAAATATGATTTTTTTCTATTCGTAGTTTCTGTCTCATTATAAAATATTAATAATATTATATTTTTAAATAACAATATTAATATGAATAATAATACTATTTATATTTTATAATATTAAATTATATATATATATATGTTAAAATTTTATAATATTATAATTTAATTATATTTTTTTGTAATACTTGAATTATTTTAATATTTGAATGTAAAATAATTCTATTATTTTTATATTAATTAAAATAACTTATTAATAAATTTTTTATTTATGAATTATAATTCTAATATTATTATATTAATTAAATCATTTAATAATATTCTATTATTTTTTATTTTTGAATTATAATTCTATTATAATTATATTAATTAAAATAATTTATTATTTTTATTTGTGAATTATAATTCTATTATTATATTAATTAAAATAATTTATTAATAATTTATTTTTTTTATTTTTTTTATAGTATTTGCGACGGGATACTATTCCCGTCGCAAATATTAGTATTATTATATGCATTAAAATAATTTATTAATAGTTTATTATTTTTTTAAAAAAATAGTTTTTGCGACGGGTCCCGTCGCAAATGGCCCGTCACAAATACATGTTTTTCTAGTAGTGTTGATAGAATATTTTTGAATGGTGTTGGAACAATACCTTGACATCTTTGTAATTATGTTCGGCATTATGCATTCCCATGTTATGAAATTAGTTATAACATGTTATTATTCCACTAGTAGAATGTCCATTTACAGCTTTATATGGTAATGTTTGATTTATTTTTTCAATATTATTTTAATGTTTATTGTTTAAAAGGTTGATTTTTTTCTTACACATATTTTGTTAAAATTTTGTAGCTTATGATGAATTAGTTACCCTTACTAAGCCTCTAAACTCACACCTTTATTATATTTTGTATTCCCATGATTACAAGAAGTGTATTATTTTTTATATGAAGGATTAAGATAGTGGAATAATGGAATTCTCAATGGATTATGTATGAAATTTTTTATGTTAGAATGTTTAATGTAATGTTCATTTATTTTATATATTTTCCAAGAATATTAAACTGATTGGTACATCAATAATTCATTCCTTAAAATCATGTAAATTTATTAATATAATTCACCGACTCTAGTATTATGGGGTCGGGGGATTACATATAATTTTTTTTGTTCATTTAGAAAATGTAACCCAGTATGAATCTTATAATCCAATCGGATGAAGCTGTTGTGAATGTGGTTACAACTAAGAAATAGGTGAAGCAAAAAATGGTTCAAAGTATCATCCAAGCATTTCAGGCAATATACTCTTGGAGCCGAAATGATGTTCCATGATAATTGGATAATTCCATCTAGTTTTAGAAATAAAATCCGTTGTTCCTTCAGGGTGATTCTGAACCAGAAATGGTTGAGGTGGGGTGGAATAGCATGAATCATAAATTTTATTTCATTAACACAATAATAGTGTTGCAATTTAAGCTGTAGATGTATATTCTAGAGGATCTTGTAAAATGGTGGTTGGATCTAGAGGTTCGGGATAAAGATGATAAAGGCCTTGGTTGGGTGAATTTTAATTATTTTTTCAGCAAATAATTATATCCTTGCTTATTCAAGATTTATAGAGCAGCATACTTCATCATCATGAAGTAGGAAAATCTCTTTGTCATAGATTACATAAATAAATTCATGAATTTAGTCTGATTTGAACCAATGCATTTGTCTACTGTAACTTTAAATGAAAGCATATTTGAATAGGGGTTATGGAAGGATAAGAACTTGATGATATCAATGCTCTGTATAATATATTATATAGATTAGTGAATTGAGAGACTATAGTTGAACAAAGATTGTCAGAAGACATGGGAGGAGGAAGTTTCTTTATACTTATGTGAAATAGTGGAAACTCTAATGGTGGGATATGGAGGAATAAGGACACCTACAACTTGGGTGGGATTTGGAGTCATAATCATACAAATATATAGGTAAATCTTCTTCTGTGACCCATAAAAAATGAGGTAATTTTGGTAATGGTTCAGTCGAACACTTCAAGAGAGATTGTGCAACACCACTCAGAGATGTACATATTTGAAATAAGAAAGAACATTTGAACTTCTATTATCGGAATGCTTTGAGTTTAAGATCTTGAGACATACTCTGGTGTCATAAGAATCATATTCTCTAATGTGGCAAGGACATAAGAATATGTCTCATCAACATAGTTGATCTATCCATGGTGTTTCTAGGAATACGATGACTCCTCATAAAGGAAAATCTCAGTTTGGTACAAAAGACCAATGTGATTAGAAAAATCCATTATACATAGCTAAGATAATGATTATAGATTATCAGTATGGACTATTTATAGTGAAAGGTACAATTATTTTGAAATATACTCATCAGAAATTTATTTTACAATCTACTTCATCGTATTCCTTCATTTCCTATCATTCAATTGATTTCATATGTTTAAATATTGAGATGATTCCTTCTGTAACAAAATATAAAATTCCTCTAGGTAAAAGATAATTTCAATCCTTTATGTGTATAGTATGTTTTATATCTATTGATGGATCAGAATATATTCATACTTCTAGTGTTGGACATTGATTTGTATAATTTAACAAAAGGTATGTATTGGATGACAATGTTCAAGGCTCACATCGACTATAAAAACATAATGACTAGTATCGAAACTCTGGACAACACGGACCCATTCATTAGATGAAAAAGGGTTGTAAAAATAGGTGAAATATATTTTTCCCCCAACAGTGGGAATGATCTCTTTATAGTTGGTAGTTTTTTCTTTGTCACCGATAGAGGATATCGATAATCAATATTTTCCAAAATTCATGGATCAATTACCATACATTTTTTACAAAAACTTCTCTGGGTTACAACATATCGGGAACTGGGGTTTAAGATTGATATCCTTCTGGGGACCAGATCCATTTCACATATATCAAATAGGATGGCACCAATATGATAAAGGGATATGAATGTGGAATTGGAAGAGTTGGAAATCAAGGGTTCCATTCAATCGATCACATCTCAGTGGGAAACACGTGTCTTTTTCGTAAAAAAAATACTATGATGTTATTTATCATTATGTCAATTATTATAAATTGAATCAAGTTATGATGTTGAATTGGTACCCACCACCACATATTAATTATCTTTTTGATCAATTGAGAAATCATTAGTTCTATACATATTTTCTTCAGATCACGACATCACCAATTCCAGGATTAGGAAGAGATTATTCCTAAAACAACATTCATAAGTAGATGTGGTTGTTATGTATACGTGGTAATATCGTTTAGTATTAAAAATGCACCAGTATTCATTATTGAATTGATTAATCATATATTTCAAGGATATGTTGATTATTTTTGCATTGTGTTTGTGGATGAAAAACTTGTTTATTCGTGGACGGTGGATGAGCATGAGGAGCGATTGGAAATAGTGTTCGAAATATTAATGGATAATCACTTTTATTCCAATCTATTAGTGTGTGTTTTCGGGATACAATATGTATGATTTCATGGACACGTAATCACTAAAAAAGGTTTTTAGTTGATCTAATGAATATATATGTTGTCATCTCATGGAAATTCCAACAAAATGTCTTTTAAATACAAATATTTTTGGTGTCATTGGTCATTATCAAAACATTTTCATGACACATCATGATTATAATTGCCTATGAAGAATTGAAAAAGAATATTGTTGCATTCCCTTTGACTGAGTAATTCTATAAATATTTTCAAGAGCATAATGTTCACCATACATTAGAACCTATCTCAATTTTCTATAATCAGGACAGGTGAATGTGAAATATTGTGATGCTTCACGAGCGGGGATGGGATTTTTTTCACATACAAGGTGACCATGATGTTGCTTATGGATTAAGGCATTTGATGATTCATGACAATTATTACTTATAATTTGATTTAGAGTTATCTGTAATTTTCTATACCTTGATGATATTGAGTGATAATCTCTTCAGTGAAAAATTTACTGTGTTCAAATATCATCCCTGAATGAAGAATATTTTCTCATAATAGGACATGAATCAGAGTCAATTATGTTGTATATATTATCTATGGATGTTTTTCCTTGTCGATATGTATTCCGTGTGTAACGGAAACATGGTGGAAGATGCATTAAGCTGAAATATATATGATCTGTTGGTGAAAGATTCTTCATGTGAGTTGAATCTAATTTCGGTCTTAGCAAACTTGTATATTGAATGTAATGACAGGGGCGATGTTTCAGTTTTATTTTCATTTTTTATTTCCTCATTAGATGATTTTGTTAAATAATTCATAGACATATGATGTTAAATGTGTTTAAATTATTTAATAAAACAATGGTGGTGAGACTCTTGAGAGTTGGAGGATGTACTGAATTTTAGTGTTGTAGTTCAGGAATCAAGTGTATGCTCCTATGGGTTTTCAAGAATAACTTATTCATGATTACGAAAATTCATGATCTAATATACATCCTAGAATATTGATGTCGTATAAGTATTTAAAAGAATTTTTTTGGAAGAACAACATGAGACAAATTGTGGTTCAGGTCGATTTCAGATGCTTAACTTGTCAGCAATATAAGGTAGAGCACCATTGGGCAGGAGGTATGTTGTTGTCATTGTCCAAAAAAGTATGGAAATGGGAGTAGATAGAGTTTTATTTAGTAACAGGACTCCCATGAATGGTTTGATAACATAATTCCATATGGGTGATAGTGGATCAACTTACCATGTTGGATCATTTCATCCTCATGAAAATAACATGGTGGTGGATTTATCTAAAATCTATATAATATAATTGGTAAAGTTACATGAAATACTAGTTGTGGTCATATTAAATAGAGATCCAAGGTTCACATCTCATTTTTTTATGTCCTTATACAATACCATGGGACTCAGTTGAAAATGAGTATGGTGTATCATACTCAGATGAATGGAAAATCTATTAGGATGATATATATGTTAGAAGACATGACATAGGTATATTTAATAGATTTTGGTTCATCATGGGAAAAGCACATAACATTAGTAGAGTTTAAATATGACAAAAAATATTAGGATGTGATACATATAGTACCGTTGGAAGAATTTTATCGGTGACTTCTAATTCCCCACCTTATTTTGTGGAAGCATGTGAGACTTCCCTGGTTGAACTATGCCTTGTTCGAGAAACAACAGTGACGATTTAGTTGATCCAGAAACAGATGGTTACTGCTTCATGTCATAATAAATATTATGTGAATCATCGTCTAAGACTGTCGTCACACATAATGAGTGAGAATGTGTTCTTAAGCATTTATCCTCGGATTGGTTGTTAATGTTTTGGGAACCATGGAAGGTTATCTCTTTGATACATATTCACTTTTGATATATTTGAATGAGTTTGATAGGTGGAATATCCATTGGCATTGCAACCATGGTTTAGTGTGGTACATAATGTGGTCTATGTATCAAATTTGAAAAATTATCTACCGGATTCAGACCATGAGATCTGATGGGATCACATTGAATAAGAGATTGATTCATCATTGGTATATATGTCGATATGGATATGGATAAGAAAGAGAAATTATATCATGGAAAAATCATTGGTCTAATTAGTTGTTCGTATAAACATGGTTAGATTCAAGAAGAGAATTAAGAATATAATAAGGAAATGAATAAGAAATGCACGTAACTCTTTCAAGACACTGATGGTCTTATACTTTCTAGGGAAGGAATGATGAATAATGGGAATAACATTGAACCTCCTATTGGTATTATTTAATCATGTTTATTATTTTAATATTTATAATGTATAAGGTTAAATGTTTGGAGAGTTCGGAAAACTGTTAATGTGTTTTTGGGGCTTAATGGAAGGCTGATGGGCTACGAACTATTTTTCCAAACTATAAAACAGCATTGGAGAAACCAAGAACATTGAAAATGTTGTGGGAAGTTTGAGGAAGTGGATTTGGCATTGTTGGTGAATTGTTTTGGAGACTATGTGGGGAGACTACATACACTGTATTTTTATGGAAGTGGATAATGAACGGTTAGCACACTGTTGTCAAACCGTGTGACTAAACCGTGCATGGGTCAAAACCATAGCATTAAAAGTGGACATGTGTTAGGTTTAATGTTTAATGACTCATCATTCTTCCTATGTATCCCTAAATAGTTGATTCTCTTCTCCAAAGGTTTATTATTGTTTTTCCATCAATTTATTGGTAGTATGAAAGCTTCACATGATGCCTAAAAGCCTATTTGTCACGTTAAATCATCGTTCGTCATCTTTATTATTATGTCTCATTGATATACATCTCCTATTTTATAGGTTTCAAATATATATACAAACTTTTGGTATATATAATTTTTTGGATGTAAAATATGATTATATTTTGTCTTGTTTATGTTAGGGGAAGAGATCTATGGCAGGTTTGGGAAAATTTTACCAATTTCCCTTATCATTCTTTATTTACTTGTAATTTTCCCCAAAACTGTAATGGCGGGTAGCTTCACACCAGAATCCTTTTGATTTAAATTATTGTATTATTTACTTATTGATTATGAATTATATGAAATTTATTATGAAATTGGTGTTAAAATCATGAAAAAAATCCTCATTGGTGATGTTTTATATATTTATTTTAATTTATGGAATTACGAGGATTTATTGTGTAAGGTAATTTATTATCTTGATTTTAAAATTGAAATTTTTTAATACGTATTTTTTGGGATTTTGAAATAACTTTTTCAGAAAGCATTTTTCAATAAAAAAAATTGTTTTATTGAATTTGTTTTGTTATATTATTATTAACAAGGTAGTGAGCATATTGGTGTGTGTGTGTTCATGTTATATTTATGTGGCTTTGTTAAAATATGGCATTGTGATTGGTTCCAAAGGTATAATGGAAGATAGGAAATAATTTCCTTATGATGACATGGTAAATCAAAAAAGAGATCGCTAATTACTATGAAATTTTCATAACAAAACATGCATAGTAAGTATTGTGGTTGGGTGGAGTAAATGGTTATTCCAAATGGTGTTTATGTAATGGTATTAAAATTATGGTTTGGATTTTTTTTTGATCTATTGATTTTTTAGGAAATTTTCTTATTATAGTCCTTTTGTATATTTAGTTATAAACTGTTTTGGATGTTCTTTTACATATTTTATTTTATAAGTTTTTTATTTTTAGCTATAAACTATTTAGGAAACAGTTTTATATAAGTGTTTTTAACAATTCTATGTTAGTGGGGTGATTATGGAATCCATTTGGAAAACCTAATTTTTTTAATAGACACCCTTTATTTGGAACTTTGGTTCTTTTAAAGATATCATCTACGAGGACATGTGAAATGGTAATTTATCACATGTCTTTAGCACTACTTCATGATACATTGGTGTTCAGGGATGATGCAGTAAGGATATCATGGAGCATTGAGTCTTGTAGTCATCATTGAGCTTTATAAGTCATCTTCCACTGTTAATATTAATGTTAGATTGAGTTTTGTTGTGGTACACATTGCTGGGGTTTGAAATAAAATAATTAGTTGACTTGTGATTCTTTTTATCACGAAGCATATAGTGGTTGTTTTTGTTTTGTTTTATTGGTTGAGTTTTTTTAATTTTAAAGGGGAAATTGAACCCCATATGTATTGAAACCCTTCACAAATTATTTCCATCCATTGGTCTCTTGGGGATGTCACTTATGGCCTTATAGAATCCTCCCATGTTGTCAAGCCAATGAGTATAAGGAGGGATGTTATAAATGGAATGATTTAAATTATAATAATAAAAAACTAACTATTTTTCTCATCATCAAATGTGGACCAACCAAGTTTATCCTCATTATTTTGATAAAATTGTTCATTTATGGATTGATATACATTCATGGATTTATAATTAGAATTTCACAATAAATTATATTCATTGATAGAGAAAAAAATTAAGGGAAGTCCAGCTAATGAATGATTATAATGATGATGTTGGTGATATTTGTGTTCAATTTATGAAAATAAGTTTTTATTTTTTGATTTCAATAGTATAGGGTGTACCCTTAATAGAATTTCTCTTTGATTTTGGAACCATATAAAACACAAATAAATACAATTAGATACTATTTTATATTTATACAACAACTATTTACTAAAGAAATAAAAATATATATTTTAACCAAAAATAAAAAAGAGAAAGAAGGTAGTCTCATGTATTATAACCAAATTTTCCTGTGTATATTACCATGTGTTCCTTAGTGAATAACTTAGTCATGAGTGAGATCATGAAGTGTAACCCAATCTAAATAGTATTTGTTTTTCTTAAATCGGTCCTCTAATTTTTTTATGAAACAAACAAATTAAACAATTAATATTACCAATATAGCTATATAATATTAAATAATTAATAAACAAATCAAAATAATAAAATATAATTATGTGAAATAACCACATAATAAATGAGTAATGTGGTAATTTTTATTAATAATCCATAAAAAGTGATCAATTTTAAAATATATATTATTATCATGAAAAAAAGAAAAAAAATTAATAAATTAAAAATTATCATTTAATATGAATACTATATGAAATTATATAAAATATTAACATGATAACCCATTTAATTCCGCTATTTACCACCAGAATATTAATATCAATAACTAACGAAAGTATTCATATGATAATAATTCATATGAAAAAATCTCATCCAATGATGATTCAATAAAATAAAAAATGGAATCATGTTATCCCATAGAAATCCAAGACACACCTATCATCCATGAATCATGAGAAATAACTAAATGGATGATTGATAGACCATCAGATGGATGGAACTTACATGAGATAGTGGAGATAATGCACACTATAATGCTTTCACCATGGAAAATATCCACATGAAATATTACAAACACAATTATGTCGATCATTTTCCACATTGGGTACTAATTATCTAACCTAAAATTCACCCATTTTTTATAAAACTGTATTGCAATCCATTGATTGTATATAATTATAGAACTTTTTAAAGTATTCCCAATTCTTCTTCAAATTTCTCCATGACCACATCTAGATCTCATTACTCATTCTCAACAATTTATGTTGACTCAGATTATATTTTATTTTCATGGATTTGATGAATAAATTCATCTATTTATTTAGCTATGTAAGAGGATGTGATTACTTCTTTAGAGGTATCATAATATTCACAACACAATCCATGATATCTTAAATAAAATTTTAATAGACATCCCCCTATAATATATTATGGAAATAAGTTTTTCACATATATAATACAGGTACAAAAGGAAAAAATAACAAATGAAAATCACTATTTTGTATTGGTCCATCTTCCACAAATATACAAAGAACATAACAAAAAAATTCATTGTGTACTACATCTAAATCACCATTACTATATCCAATAATTATGTCACATTCATAATAGAGCTCCACCACATCATATATTTTAATCATCAACAGATCCCAATAATTAAAATTATTTTGAAACAAAATTATTATTCTTGTAAAACTAAACTGATATTTTATTTCTATGTTTATGGAATATAAATAACATACACACAAACATCAATGTAACTAATTGATCTAGAAAGAAACAAGGGGACCATGGTGGAAGTAAAACTACACTTTCATTTAATCGTTATCTAAAACCGTATTCTGATACATCAATTCATATTTTATATTACTTGAAATTGGTCAATTATGGAATATGGTATTGGTATTATAGGTATTCTGATTGATAAAAAAAACAGTTTATAGCTCATTTTTTGTTTTTATATGATTATAACTATTATTTTTTTTATCATTTATAACTTTCAAGTAGTGATGAAATAATAATAGGAATTCTATTATTTTCTTATTATTACAAAAATTCAATATTGTGGATTCTAAAATAGATATATTGATATGGGTTGATTGATATGACTTTGATAAACTAAATATTTTTTTTGGATCTATAAATATATATATCATAGGTGGATTTTTCTGTATTATTTTAGCCACCTAATACAGGGATCTTTTAAATTACACATTAGTAGTAGAAAATTTATGTATTGGTAAGTTTGCATAGTGATTTATTCCACAACTTTTTGCTCGAATGGTGAATTTTGGTTATTTTTTTATTGCAATCATTTGATTCTATAGATGTAATCACATGAATATTGTTTTTGAGTGACCACAACTATGGGGTTCACATTAATATTAATCACACACATTAAAAATTCAAATTTATTGGTTTATTAACAATTTAGAAAAATTATAGGTTTTGTTATGTTCCTTAGTAAGGTGTGTGGGTAGGTGGCATGGTGGGAATATTGTGATGGGTTTGAGTTATATTTTATGATATGTTTGGGTGTCATTTTAATTTTATTATATTTTTTCTATGATCATATATATGACTAACCCAATATGAAATTTATTTTGGGATATATGTATATATTATGCCCATTTGTTACATATTAATTTTCCATGGGGGATGAATTTAATTACAATTAACATACAACTATTATTTTTTATTGATACGCTATATGAGATCTCTATTTATGGATATTTTATTATCTTATTTGTAATTTCATTGCATGATAAAGATAGTATATTACATGTCATGGGTTATTATAACCATTAATAAAATCAAACACATCTATCTCATAGGTCGGTACACATGATGTACATATAACACTTGCTTAGAAAATATAGGTTTTCACCAAACCAATGATATCCATCATACAAATACATCTAAAAAACATTATATTTGAAAAAAATTTGATTTTTTTATGGATTGGAGTATTACATCATTAAATTCATCCACTATAAATTAATCGACTAAGTTAATATTATAATGAGTATTTTGAAATTAATCCATTTTTTATATTCTTAATAATACGAATATACATATTATATTTTTATATTTTTATAAAACAACCATCATACTGATGTGTTATATATGATTTTGTCCAACACATACTCATTAAATTTAATGTAAAAGATACTCATGCCTATGTTAACAATGTTTTAAATTCCAAAACCATACCCATCATAGACCTACAACTAAATTTAGAAATCACAATATATCTAATATTAATAATATTGTCCTTACTTATTTCAAAATAAAATTTGAATCATCAATTAATCCTATAATTCAATCAAAATATATGTCTCAAAAATACCATTTCAATGAATGAGGTATTATATAAATTCTCTTTATCAAGTATAATTAATTATTAAAATACATAATGTTTATTCTAAGAAGTTGTAATTATTTTTTAACTTTAAAATTTTCAAAAACTGTTTTTTCATTTGAAATGGATTCTGAAAACATATCTCAACCATTTTAAATTTTATTGTCATTAGAAAAATAAGAACCCACTATTATTTTATTAATGATATCCCAAACCAATATACATATGTTATTATAAATTTTATCGCTATCTAAGTATCAAAATTTTATATTTTCAATATATGAAGAATAATAAGGGTATGTTTTTGAGATTTTTTAATATAACCCAATAATTAATTAAACAATAACTTCCCAAAAATAAATTATAATATAATTAATATCAGAATAGAAAGAAAATATAATTATTTCAAATTCACATCAATTTGTTTATATTAATGATATTATATTTAAATTTTGGGTCACAAAAAAGAAAAAAATAGATATAAAATGTATCCAAAAGAACTATTATTTGAATTTTAATTGAAAAATAATTTTACTAGATTCTCTGTTTATAAGAATATTGGAATATATCAAAAAATGTGACAAAATAAATTTCAATCTATCATAGTATGAATATAATGAAAAACTAAAAAAATGTTACCAGTATTAGATCAAATAAATTTTCATAAAAATCAATTACAACAATTGATTCTATGATTCGTAGACAAACCCATCCAAACATGATACACAACCGATTCTCATTTGCTGAATCTAATAGATCATTATCACCTGAATATTTACCTAAAATGCATTTGGAGGAAAAATATAATTAATAGTGATACAAGAATAATTAAATGAATATGATATTATTCCAGTCAATTTACTTTAGGTGTTTTTTAACCTCGATGGTAGTGGGTGGTTGATCCGATAGCTGGTATAGAACTAAGTAGCACCCGAATGATGATGAACCCTACTGGATTTTATTGTGGCGATGAAATTCAGATACATGGGGAGAGTAGATGATTCTATGGAGAAGATATGGATTTAATTTTTCCAATCTATCCTAGAAATGATATGGGGATGCTAGATGCGTTTGTAAAGGATTTGGGATAATAATTTGTTTTTTAATTACAAGATAATATTTTTAAACAAATATTAATATATTATTTTATATGTCCATACAAAATTATTATTAATATTATTAAATTATTTTTTATCCATATAAATATTGTTTTTTAGTTTTTTTATTGATTCTAGATTGTTCATTAATAAATTTTATTGATTTCTTATTTACCATTAAAAATTTAGATAACATTTAAAATACATTTAAAATTCCATTTTAGGATGGATAATATTAAAAATATAATATCTAAAATCCCTTGTCACTAATCACTAATAATATATATATATAATTATATTTATATTCATTTTATGTAATATTAAATTTTAAATTTTCTATAATTTAGTGTAAAAGTATATATAATGAATGATGTGTCGCTTATATGTGGTCAATAAACATATAATTAACTTGAAGTTAGAAATATTAATATTATTTACTAATATCATAAAAAATATATTTTTTTAGACAAAATATTTTTCGGAAATATTAATTAATAATAACATGTAATTTTTTTATAAAGTATTTGTTTGTATTAATATGATTTAATAATAGATTCATTGTTATTAAAATTTTGGAAATAAATGGTTAATATAAATAGATATATATTGGTAAAAATTATTTTATGTATAATTAAATCCAAAAAACATTATCTTTCCAAATTTCATGTTTTTACAGAAGTGCCTAATATGTTCTAAATAAATTCTTTTTTATAGATAATTTTTATTGTGATGAGAAGGCTTTATTTGTCTCATTTTCAATTCCATGAGACATGTTTCATATTGAGAATCATATTCTCATTTATATGATATATTCCAAACTATCTGTTCTTCTATTATGCTGAAAATATTTCATTTCGAGGGATCCCTCCCATGCTATTTTTATTCTTACTTTAATAATATTGTAATTGTTTTTCATCTAAATTTTTTCCTCATTGAGATATGATTAGTATTCTTCACTTGTTTCCTATTTCTATTGTAGTAATAGGAAATGGATTATATAATTAATCCTCTCATTAAAATTTATTTTCAGTGATTAGCCCGATAGAAATCCATCAGTACCTTTTTTATTTCAAATTTTCATTAATTATAAGAAAATTTTTACTTCTTTTAACATTCCTCTTGGAACATTGAATATTTCCATTAATGGATTGAAGTATATTCAATTATATTAGATATGTTTATTTATTAGTGAAATTATTAACTTATCTATATAGCCCTATCTCTATAATGTTTTATTTTTTATATGCATATATAGAAATATATTCCATTTTTTGATGGGGAAATATTCAAAATAACATACTTTTTATTACAGTATATTTGATTATGTATTATTAATTTATATTTATTTTTTGTTTTATGGATTATTAATTACATTATATTATAAAAATATTGGACTTAATTAGTGATTGTTTGGGCATGCAATATCGTCATGATTTATTGAAAGGACTCATCCGAAAATCTAGCTTAGTTATTTTTGTGTTTGCTCACCATAAATATTTATTACCTAAAAATAAGGTCATGTTTCTATGAACATTACATCTATGATAAGGATATCTGATATTTGGTAATCGAATTTTATGTCCAAAATACTGAATTTCATTTAAATGGAACCATATACATCAATCCATGATTTTATTTATTAATATTTCATCCATGGATATATTATTCTAAAAATTTCCTTTGATTATAGAATTAATTTTATTAGCTATTATTTTCATATTGTTTTTTCCCATAGTATTCTCATTTGTGAAATTTTATTATTATTTATTAATTTTAAACTTAATGTCCTATTTATATCTCCCCATCATAGGTTTTCATTTCCCCAAGTTGGAGAAATTATAGTGCACATGATATGTCTATAAGAGTATCAGGTGTGGAGTGTTTTAGGGGATATATATTATTTATATATATTATGTAGTTTATTATATAGTGGAAAATAATTATTTTTATGAGATATACACGTGATTTATTATTAATATTTTTTCATAAATATATAAAACAATAAACACAAATAATGCATAGAATATCTAAGAACCAAAATTTCTTAGTGACATTGTGATTATTGATGGATTGAATTGCTTGATATTATTTCATTTTAAATAATATATATGTAGATAGTTTTTAAAGGCACTAAATTCAGGGATTGTTGGTCTGGGGTATCATAAGGACATCCATAAATGAAGATCACAACATCCTTTATAATATTAATTTTTTAATGTATAATTAAATTTATGATAAATAATCATATACATAATCTCATACTCCCAATGGGAGAGTACAACTATAATTTACCTAAATAAAACAGATATAAAATCTTACAATATAAAAACTACTAGTTACTACCCAAAAAAATAGAATAGTTTGAGATTTTTCAGATACTGTTAAAAATTAAACCTTAACGCCCATAGTTTCCAACTCCACATTCCCTTTGTAGAAAACAATTTGTAAGTTGTACCTTGATATTTCACTAATATTTCCTTAATTTTATTAGTTTTATTAGGTCCTAGTGGCATTAGAAGATTAGAACAAGACTGCATTCACATGAAAATTTAGTATGTTATCTTAACAAACTATTATATTTGTGGTTTTAAATGCATTAAATAGATTTAAAGAGTATGTGGTTATAATAATTTAAAACTAGATTGTGAGTTTCATGGAAGAATTCCTTCATGATTGTACAATTTTTGGAGTTAGATTCAGAACCTAGTTTTTCATTATAGAAAAATATTCTAAATATTTATTTACATGAACCTTTTATTTAATATTGAATAATTTCATTTCTTGGTGGAGATAAGAAATTTAATTGGAAAAATAATTTTTTAAAATTTAATTTTTGTGGATAATGTCCAAATTGTCATTATTTCTCCCTTTAATTACACCACTATAGTTATACATATATGATCTCATTAGTCCATAAAGTTTTTTTGAAAGCATTATTGGGGAATATAAAAAAATTAATTTCACCAAAACTAACCCTTATAATATAAAAAACATCATTTAATTTTATTGGTCTTGTTGTATATATTTTGATAATATAAAAGGGAACCTAACTGACAACCCCATAATATTTCCACCAAAATAGAATATACCATTTAAGAGAATTTATAATTATTTTATCAAAGCTGTAGGATTATTTGATACTAGAAGGCTTATGGGTAACCAAAATTGATAACCTGTATATTACAGACCCTATACATAACCGAAATGTTTTTTTTGAATTTCTTTTGTCAATTATTTCCCTTTATTGAAATTTTGTTATTCAACATTAAGAAGTAATGTTATAATTTATTCTAATCATATTTCACTATGGTATTTAAAAAATAATGTTGAATCAAATACAAGGCTAGTAAGATTAATTTTTCTATTAATGGAATTCAATATGTTGATCAATGAAAAAAAATTATGTGAAAATTTTATGATGGACAACATCGGTAGATTGACATTAACTATCTAGGTAAAACACTAACTTAAATGAACCTTATGACCCATTTTCTAGTAAGAAATAATAAAAATTCTCTTAAAATCCCTTATATGCTGATATTGTGATTTTTTGTTCATATCAAAGGTACCCCTTCTTTATAGTTATTGAATCTATTAAATTTTTATATATGTTGAAGTATTATTTCTATGATGATGCTTAATTATATAAGATTTATAATAACCAAGTAATAAGGATATATATCCCTCATTAATGAAATTAAATTTATGTTTACATTTATTAAAACAATTTACTATCTAGGTTATTAAATTACTCAATGAACTATTGGGAATGTTTTAAAAATGGTTTTATTTTAACCTTTTATTTTTGAAGGATTCTGATGATTTTTGTAAGGACTGTTCAATCTAACATCATGCTAAATGAGTTTCCAAAAGACATGAAATTTTACAAAAATAGACAATTTTATTTTAAATGTTTGATGTATGGTTACTAGATTTAATGGGTCCATTACTATATCATTTGGGTTTTATATCGTATTATTAGAAATGGATAGAGATTCTATGTGAATAAAAAATTTAAATATAACCGATGATTATATGGTTTTCTTTTAGTTTTATAAAATCAATTTTTTATATTTGGAGTACCTTCAGGGATAGACACTGTTAAATGAAAACAATTTTGTAAGATTAAAATGGTATCTCTAATGAATTGGTATAAAGTGTTATATAAAAATTCATCTATATTAATACTCTGAAAAAATATAAAAGAAAAGTTATCCAATAAATATATTATGATTATTATGGATAAGAATGTATAACCCACTATAAATGACTCTAGTATAAGTTTTGATGATCATTTCATGGGAGATTTTTTAAATTATGTTTTATAAGTTATTAGAATAAATTTTTCATATGGTTTTACATGTTGTATCATATGATGTAACATAATTTAAATTTGTGATAATTTTATGAGTATTTAGTGTACGAGATATATTGTTTGAAATGTGAAAAAATATAATATCCAAGAAGTGATGATTTATAAATATTATAAATCTTTGTTAAATGATTTTAAAACCTAATGTATCATTGAATGGTTTATATAAACAGTTTCATAGTTTTTATGTATTTATGATGAGGTTATTTTATGTGAGAATTTTTTAATTGCCAATAAATCTCATTATATTAATCTCATTCATAGAAATTAAATTTTATACAAACAAATGTGGAATGAGGAATCATTGTATATTTTTTTGTGATTTTATTATTATAAGGATAACATTTGAGGAATGGTATTATTGATGGATTATAACTAATAACATTCATGTTCATGTTTTAGAGTTTGAACTAATTTAGATCAATAGGGAAAAGTTAAATAAATTTTCATTTATTTATGTAGTCTAATATAATTTAAATAATATTGGGGCATATTTTATTTTAGTTAAATAATTTTAATAAATATGGATTGTTTTATTTCCTGTAAAACCCATTATAAAGTTTTTGATTTGGATTATAAGAAGGATAATATAATAAGGTAATAAATAATATACATGAAAATTCATGATTTCATATTTCAAACTTTTTAATGTAATCTCATTTGTTATTTTTTCTTATATTTATCTATATAACTCAAAAAACTCAATCTCTATAATTAAATAAATAAAATCAACAAATAATAAAATAAAATATTTAAGTTAATTTTATATTGGATTTTTCATATTTCTATTTGTTTTTCTTAATTGTTTTTCACTTTATTAGTCAAAAACATTAGATAATGAGAGAGTGGATGTATTTTGATATTCCCTATAGCCGTCTTTTTTTCTTTATTCCCATTTTAGTAATTTTATTAATCCCATAACATAACTCAAACTGTATATGATCGATATAACTTATTAGAGTAAAAATAATTATATAATGGAGCTAGTAATGTTAGTCAAAACATAATCTCTACTGAGGTGTGATTTTATTCACATGTCATAGAGGAGTCAGTGTATGATGTGTTTATAAGGGATTACAGAGAGTGTTATTTTAAAATGAGTTGTTTATATAGTAAAACATATTCGGATGAATGATTTGGATTCTAATAAGTATGTGAGAATAAATTATAAACAAAACACATTAGTATAACTATGACATAATACTCCTATATAAATTTTTATGATTATAATTGTACATCGTATTTTTATTTCATTTATTTCATAATTTCATTCCATTCATCAATAAAAAAACAATGGGTTTTTATTTTTATAATTTATTAAAATGAAAAAAATATCAATTCTTAAAATAAAGAAAATTTGCACCATATAGATGTACAATCCTCATTGAAATATACAATTCATGTATTTAGGAAATAGTTCATTGTATAAGATTTAAATTATATTTTCAGAGACCCTATGTAATGGTTTTATTAATGTTACATTAACCCCTAAAACATTTATATGGATAAATCCCAAATTCTACAAAACATAGTTACTTCGTATAAGGACATGTTATTTTCAAATATTAAAAGATGAATATTGTAATAATATCGATTTTCAATAAAATTTCCATTGATTTTTAATCATATTAAACATTAATTATATAGTATAAAATTTTATTTGAGAATATTTTGATTTAATTTATTTTTCTTTTGACATTGAATTTTTATTTTAAGATTGAAATTTTTAAAATTAATCATTTTTATGACTACTTTATTTTTCTCTACTTATTACATTTATTTATGTCAATCTAAATTTTCAACATCAATAAAATATTTTAGTTTTAGATACCATTTTTTCTAAAAATCTATTAATATAATTGTTTTAAAAGCAGAAAATAAAATAAATTTAAATGAAGTGATCTTTATCACTAAATATATGATAAAGGTTCATAATTATAGTCATTGATTTCATTTAAGAAATAAAAATAATCACCTAAAATAAACAGTATATTTCAATGTATGAGTTACTGAAATAGATAATTTTGACAAGATTTGGAATGTAATTTATAGTCAATGAATACGAATGGATTTTCCACATTGATACTAATTAATGTACAATTACACATATTTTTTATTGTGAAATACATTGATTTTATTCATATAAAGATTGTTTTTTGATATAAGAAATTGAAGAACTTTGTATTATAGGGATATGTAATTTTCTACTCAACCTCGTCATAATTAATAATTGGATGATTTTAAAACTTTTTAGTAAATAATTTATTATAAAATTATAGGGAAAATTCATTGTTGGATTTTGAAAACATTTAAATTAGTGTGTGATAAATTTATTAATAATAAACTATTTATGTACAATAATGGTGATATAATAAAATAAATAATATATTCATTTGTCACATTATTATTAAATTTTATATTCCAATGGGGGAAATTATAATAATTGATTGAATATGTACAGTTCCAATGTATCTTTTTATTTAAAATATTTATTTAATATAATTTTCACCATTTATCCCCTAGAAAATAATAATTATTTCTAAAATAAATAAAGTCATAGCCATGATAGGGGATTTCACAGTTTCCTAATAAAGTGGAAACATATTGGATATAAAATTTTTGTGGAAAATATAAATTTATGAATAAATATAAAATTATTATTATGTAAGTTAAAATGAAAAATAAACTAATGAACTCATTAAATTTAAATATAGCACAATTTTGAAAATCTCAATATAGTAATTTATCTTCTTTCACAATTTCAGGAAATATTGATATGAAAAATGTATATTTTGAAAAGCTGTAGGAAATTAAATATGATATTTTGTTAAATGTAATATGAAAATTTTTAGTGCAATAGTCGAACAAAATATTTAATACTTTTTCATTTTATAATGGAAAACATGTTTCAAATGATGATACTGAGGAATAAACATGTAACATCCCTTGATCTGGCACTCTCTCACATTTCCCAAATGGGTTAGTTAAGAGACATCAATAATGTATCCCCATACACATGAGTCTACCAACATTCATGGGGGTTTTGATAAGTATAGTGGGGATGAATTACACCCTAGTAGGATGTGTCATATTAGTTGAAAAAATTCATCATAAAATTAAAAAAAAAAGTCATAGATGAAGATAACAACAAAAACCAACTGAATAATCCAACAAATAATAAGGAATAATTTTATAAAATTATAGAATTTATCTTAATTTTATGATATAACATCACATAAAAGGCGAGGTGAATGAAATAAAATACTCAATATCCTACGTTCTGAAACTCATGTCTATCCCATCCCAAAACTATAACCCATCCATAATCAAACAATCAACTGAAACATCATTTTTTTGTTCTATCATGTATCCACATAATATTATCGGGCTCTAATTGGCATCCCCTATAGGGTGTGGGTATAATAAAGTAGGTCGACACAAATATGAAGAATCAGAACTATTTTGATAAGATATTTATTTAATAAAGATATAATCCATTATATTAATCAATTTAACTATCAACAAAATAAATAAAAAACTTTCTTCATCCATATATTGGAATATCCTTGAGCATGTATTGTGGCCATGGAAACCAGAAACAGATAACTAAATTAAAATAACCTAATTTAGTGCCATGTTGAAATATCATAGACCATGTCATCAGATTATTCTAACAAAAACTGTATAACCATATAATAATAAATTTTTTTTGATCCATGCTATAATATTTATAATCATGTATTATGAAAATTCCAACCACCCCCATAAAACCATTTATTAGTCACAAAAATCCAGGTCAAATCCCTTTTAGTATTACAAAATCCGACATAAAGAAATATAAACATTACAACATGTGATATGTAATACCCCACTATCTATAAGAATTAAACATTGAAACCTAGAAAATCCATCTAAATATTAGTGTTACATCATTTATGTGTGAATTTTCTTACACCGATCTAAATATATAATCCTTAAAACAAGGAACAAAATAACTATCTTACAACATGGTTATCACAATATCACATAATTATTCTCAATGGGTATTTATGTGAATTACAATTATTCATTCATAAGTGAATTGAAATTAAATTATATGTCCATTACAAATATATATATATGAAATAAACAACAATTTATAGAATAAATATGAAAAAATCACCCAATTCAACATGACATTAAAAAAACGTGAATATTTTTCCCAATTCATTTATAATCATGGTCTACTAACCCCATGGATAGTAAGATGGTAGTTAAAAATAGATTTGAAACCAAGGTACATTAGGGAATAATTGATTTTATTTATTTAATTAATTTTAGTGAACATAACAGTGCTACAATCAAAATATTTCATAGAAATGGTAGTTATCAAACCATTGGGATAAGAATTATACCACATTAATTTAAATGATGATTAAACAAAACCAACATCCAACTCCCACAACAAATAAGGTGTGGATAACTATAATGAGGTTAATAGATCAAAAATAACCAAGAACAAAACCAACAATGAAATTGGTCAAATTATTCAACCCAATTGTTGGAGAAGAATGAATATAAGGATTAATCAAAACAAAAATTCTTACAAAGGATCCCTCACCCCAATGGGGCATCTTGAAGGGTAGTTATCACTACTAAATAACAAGGGAAAGTCATAAGGTTGAGGGGAGAATAGATACACTCGAAAAAATGATAATTCAGCCACACACGATGTTTAATATAGTAGGTCAAGCATTTACACGTCATATAATGTGATTGCACATCAGATAAACGTTATTAGTGTAATACATAGAAACCACCATTCGATGTGATTGATTTTTTTAAAACCATTAGAAAATTACATGATTTGTAATCCATTTATACATCATATAAATGTTTTGCAGTTGATTTTTCATCTCATATATCTTTTATAAAATTATAACCTCTTTTAATGTTTCTCAACTAACCCAGGACTAAGGAAAAACCTAAACCATTTATTACAAGATACATATAATTCAAACAAGAATACTTCCCTGAAAATTAGGCAATTTATCCAACCATGATCTCATCACTGTAACTCATTGTCTTCATTAAATTTCCATGAATCCCAACACTGTGTTTATTTAAATGAAACTCACTCACATTGAAAACAAAACTAAAATAAAAGATTAACATAAATATAGAGATATGAGTACATGGAAATATTCAGTACCATACAACATCCACAAATTATAACAACTCTTCCCTGAGATAATCCAAGACTTACACTATGGCCATAGTGAACAAGCCTAACCACAACGTTTATATATAAGAATCCATATACTAATTCTCCTCACGAACCTTCTAATGCTTCCACTACACCCAAACTAGTTGTATAGTCATATCATAAAGATATTTATCACTTTTTTTCATAACCCATATCAATTTATCCTCAATGTAAACTTCATAAAAATATCAACATCTGATAGATATATCATATGGGACGTGTCTGTATAATATCCTAGAAGTTGTGACATGTGAAAAAAATCATACATTACACTATAGTGTTGTGGAAGGGTTAAAAACCATGCCACTAGACCGAACCTTGCCACCATTTCAAATGACCCAACACACCTGGGTGATTGTTTTCCCTTGATCCTGATGTGGCCTTTCCCCAAACATTATGAACCAACATGGGTAATATGTGGACCAACCATGAATTCCATAGGAGATCTATGATGGATAGCAATTGAATTATACTTTCTCCGTACAACAAAAATCTATTTTCTAATCAAATGATCATGATAATATGTCTCATGTATGAGACTGGACTGAAAAATCACAAACACACCTACCCCATATAAAAATAGGAGAATGAAATGACCTTCCAAAATCACATGCTCTTGGAACATCCTCCATAACCTGAATAGTCTATTTAGATTTACCATTAGTTAGTGGATGATTGGTTGTGTTTAAAATAACCCGTGATTAAAAGGATATCTGAATTTCCCTTTAGAAATAATTTGGGAAAATGAGGATCTCCATATAAAATGATACTCTTTATTACATTGTTTTACAAAAACACCTCCCGTATAGAATTATTTCCATGATCTTCAATTATGAAGGTTTCCCAAATATGTAACAAAAGTTAAAACATAGTATGTTGATCCACAATAAACCATACCGTATAATTCTTATGGGACAATCTAGGTAGTCATATCACAAAATCCATCAGGACATCATACCATTTCCACTCTAGAAATTGTAACTGATTTAAAAGCACAACATTCCTCTAATGATTTGTTGTGACCTATTAAAAAGAGGAGCATATAGAAAAAAATATTTCCACCACCTTCATCATTCTACACCAGCAGTACTGGATATGGATATCGCGATATATTTTTGTTAAAATAGGATGCACCACCCATCTAGAATCATAAAAATCCTTCATAAAATATTCAAGAAAGCCCATCTTATTACATAATCTGCCATGAAAAAAAGATAATTTTCATAGTAGAGAAACCATTCCAATAAAATCATACCCCCATATAATATTTTTCTCAATAACTAGACATAGGGATCAATGAGATCATTGGTCTTAATCCAGTCCAAAAGAACATATATAAGATATGTTGTTGTAAGAGCTACATTCCCCTGAGATTCTTAATTATACAAAGTTTTGCCTACAATGTGGTATTTTATCCCCAACTCATCACAATATTCCTATAATGACTATGTCTATTTATTTTGAATTGATTAATAGGATATAAAATCACCGATTTTTTGGGTATATGACAATTAAATGTTGAAAGGATACAAATACATGAAACACCTCCTCTACCAAAGTTTTAGGTCTTCTTGAGAAAAGATTTACCTAATGCATTTATGATCCATGTATACCACATAACTCTAACTCATTACATAATGTCCCTAACATCTCAAGGAAAGTACCAATTCTTCTAACATATAATTATGAGTTGGGCAATTTCTCTCATGTGGTCTCAACTACATACCTGAATAAGAAACCAATTTATCCTAAAGTATTATAACTTCTCTAATCAATATCTAGATTCATCATAGTAAATGCTATATTATTTACCATACCATGGTAATGTGAGGATAGTTTTTTAGGTTATCATTCCATTCATCTCAACAAAATTTCTCTCACAACACTAAAACCAAATATTCTTCACTCATTTTCAGGATAGCCTAGACAATGTTGCTATCAAAGAAGAGACATAATGGACAATACACCAGTAATAACCTATTTATCAAAAAATTCCATGAATATGTGATGATGTTATAGGGTTTTTTCACATATAGCATGTTTGGGAAAATTGATTGTTTCACTGCCACTCTTGCATCTGAGTTGACCTGGAACATGATGTGAAATTTACTAATCCCAAAGCTTAATTTTTATAGCTTGGATTAAATCTGATTATCGATCAATGTAACAAGGAATTTTTAATTTTTTTTTCACAATCTTCAATTGACATTGAGTGAAATAAAATATCATCAATAAAAAACATAAACTGATCAAGAATCTAATGGAGCATCCAATTCATTTCGGCCATTTATACCGCAAGTTCATTAGTCAACACAAACAAAATTACCACAAATTCCTACAATCGATACATTCTTCGAAAACCATTATGATGTATTCCCGACACACTCACCCTTAAATAATGATATCCTAATGTCAATCCAATTTTGGATAATATCATATCACCTATCAACAAATAAATCAGTTGTCTTTGGATAGAAGAGGATTCCAGTTCATGACCATCTTCTGGTTCAACCATCAATAATACACTCCAAAGACAAATAATAAATTAGACTTTTTTAAAAGGGACCTATAAAGCCCAAAGGATATTTACATATATATATAAATCCTTAATATCATAGATCTTTCTGTTGATCTTTCATCTCCTGAAGCACTATTGGCACCATTTAGTGAGGCTTATAAGAAACTGGATCAGATCCCAAAATGAACTAGATGGTGAAAAAAATCTATCACTCAGGAGGTAAGACATATAAATTGTTAGGAAATACATCATGCAAAAAAGGATTACCACTATAGGAATAAAATTATACTACAAGCCACCATTATATTGAGAACGACTGACAATTTGAGCCATGATATAATCTAATATGCACTAAATTAGTCAAACACAAATAGCCTGAAGATCCCACTCACCCTGCTGGGAATAGATTCTACCCATCCAGATATAAGAAAGAAAGTATCATCTAGTAATAGTTGATATGATATTGGCATTGAACTGAACAATACATACTAATAAACAAGTGGAAATCCTTCAATTTCTAACATGAGTGGTTTCCAAAACATGTGGTAACCACCAATATTTAGAGGTAATGCCTTACAATGTTTAATATTACTTTACCGCACTCTGAATATATGGTCTATGGTTAAAATACAATATATTATTTCTTCATTGAAGACCAAAAAAATTGATAAAAGAGCTCATAGAAATTAATTTAATTCTCATATATCAAACAAAACACATACTAAGGTATAATATACAACAATTGTACCTATGACAATAGATGGTCAGGCATCCAAATTAATTAGATTAGCCTGCATAATGTGAAAATGTCTTGTTCCTTTTCATAGGAATCTATTCTCACTACCTAGGGATATTTAACATGAAGGGTAATGTTGATCCTACACTGGGGTTCCATGTACCTTACCTTTTCCATGATGGCATGTGGAAATCGTACTTCCAATTGGGTGAGGGTAGTTGTTCCCTTTCCCAATTTTGGTGCTTTTCTCGATCCTCTACCACTAATATGATACCAAATTTTAACACATAAACTTTAATAATTTCCTAATCTACCAAAAATAGGGCACTCAAATGTGGGGTAAGGAAACTTTGTGTTCTTATCAACAAGATTTACACACTGATAGCACTAGAATTGAATATGATCTTGAGATGGGTTTCCACATCCCAGACTACTCTTCCCAATACTAATTTGGTGAAAAATAACCTAACATTGATTCATAACAAATTAAGAATAACTCCTAGATTTCATGGATGGTATAACCCGGTATATCCTTCGACCCCCTCTCAAATTCCCTTCTGTGATGTGTACTTGATTCATCAAATCATTGAATTTGTTTCAATGTTAAACATTTACATGAAACATGATCTCATAATAATGATTTTCTTGGACACATATCTCTCAAGAGATATCATCAGGTCCCAGATATGGAAAAACTAATTTTAATTCCTTAAAATGTAAAAAATATAAACTACATGTTTCAATGTCTTATATGTTGGTGTAATAATATTCTTAAAAATTTTATGGACTTACTCAATCCAATACTCATCTCCATAGTGTCCCCCTTCCTAAGTAAACAGTGAAAGATGATGCTGTTGAAATTCTCTTGTAATCTCATACATCAATGGAGTGGTACGTACAGTATCCCTTTGCATGGATATCATGAACTATAGGAATTTTTCAAGAATCAGATCGTCAATATTCTCTTTAGAAACTACATTACTTAATCTCTAATCTTTGTTTGGAGTGTGTTGATTTCAAATATTTTAATTCTCATGTCAGAGACATGAGGTGTACTTTTATCTTCATTACAAATGCACTCCATAGATAACTGGCAAGCACCAATGTCAATACAACATCTTGACTGCAAAAGAGAATAACTAAAACATAGTTAATCATGTCCTTTATTATAAGTACTTTATCATTGGATGAAAAACCATTTTAGTGAACCTATATAATAGACATCTATTTTTAGAGTTCTAATGGAAATTTTATATCATATGAAAAATAGGAAATCGACTATCATGAAAAATACTTATATATATATATATATATATCTATGTTTATATTATAATGCATAAATTGTCATCTTGTGCAATATCTATCCATGTGTAAAAATATAAAGAAATAGTAAGATCAAAATAAAATAACCACACACCACATGGGTTCACAAAATGTGAAATAACATAAAAAGTAATAAACCCAATACACAATGGAAATAACATCCTTGGGAACTTGGATTTCCCCCCATAAATAGTTCAAATACCCTTAGGCACAAGCTCATTACTATGTCCAAAAACATCCATTTCTATTTCAGCATTACCCAAATATTGAAATATATATAAGAAAAATCTGTTTTTTAATATCACTTTTTAATGTCCCCAAAATTGGAATTCTGTCACATAGCTGAAAATGGTTTTTTTGAGACCTCAAATGCACCTCCACATATTCCATAGGCTTAACACTAGTAGTGGGGTGTGATAATTATAGTGGATGAATGTACACCTTAGTGTGACGTGTCATATGATTAGACACAATTAATAATAAAATGGATATAATATATCTAATGTCATAGTAGAAGGATATAACTAAATCTATATAATATATCAACGAAATAATAATAAATAATGTAATAACATGATTAAATGTAAATAATTTCATTCTAGAAAAATATAATAAAAAATAGACACAAATAAAAGGCTCAATGTCCCCATTCCCAAACCCCATGGTAGTTCCATCTCTAAACTCAAGCCCATCCATAAATAACTAGTCATCTATAAGTTCCTTATACCTTATCCAAATATTTATCCCCATAATATGTAAAGGTACCAACTAGTGGCCAAAATAGTGTGTGATTATAACTCAACAGGTCAAAACCATTTTGTCTAAACAAAACTTGTCAGATAATGAGTGTATAAAATAATACAATAATCCTATGTGTTAATTAATTTTAAAATCAATAAAATAAAACAACAAACCAGATTTGTCTCTATGTCATTAGATATATGAACATAAAAACCAAATCCATATTTCCATGGTAAAATAATCAGTATTGGGGCCAATAAAAAATATCTCTGAGCATCTCATAAGAGAATCCCAACCAAAACTATACAACCACTGTGAAACTACATGCTTTAGAAACAAATCAAAATATATTTGAACAATTCTTATGACCAAATGAACCAAAACAATATAACCATGGTATATTCCCAACAATCTGGGTCAAATCCCTATAAGAAATATAGCATCATGAAATAATCTGTATAATTATTACCACATGGTACATGGCATAACTTGCTCTCTTCATGAATTACAACATTGGAATGGCCGATCATGTTCAATATCACCATTACAACATTTATTGTAACATCCCAGTTGAATAATGAAATGTGACATTTTCATATTTATTAATATTAGTGAATTAAATATTAATTTTATTTTAAAGGTGTTGTTATGTTCATGGGATACACTATGATCAGTAATAAGTTTAATTGAAATATTACATTGCATACAAATAATATAATAATATTATTTTAAATGCATGTTAATGCCTAGACATTGTATTTGAAGGAAAGAGAAGAACTAACTATAATATGATTATATATGTTTGTTAAATGTGTTTACATTTATCCTATGAATATTAGAGGCTTAAAATAAGAAAGAATCTGATATGAAGCACAAATACTCAAATATTCATTAAAATGTCGATTTACCACCTTTTGATGGAGAACCCTCTATAATAATAGATTTTTTTTTCACTTTTATATGTAGTATTTGACAAAATAAAATTATTATTTAGAATCGGGACATCAAAATTAACATCAGATGATATTTTGGTATTTTTTGATTAAATTAATTTTTAATTAATAGTAAAAAATATTGTATTTTAATTCAAAAATTCCTTTAAATCTAATTTATTTATAAGGTTATATTATCTTTTTATTGTTCTTAAAGTTTAATTTGATTATGTTTTTATTATTTAATCCAATTTTCAACATTGGATGTAATTTAACTATAAAATTGGACATAAATAATTGTCAATCTTTTGATAGTTAAAATTTCATAAAAACACGCCGTTTGTTTTGACATCAGAAAATAATTTTAAAATTATTTCTGCCACTTCTGTGTTTTGAATTTGGAAAAATGGATTCCATATTTATAATCAGGATCTCTAAAATTTTTAAATATGAAAATTTTTATTTTTATACATTATGAATATTTACATCAGTAAATACTTAGTTACCATGGTTATAGAATAAATCTGGTAAATAAAGGTATAAATATTTACTATAATAATATAAAATTACCCTAACATGTGTCCTAATCATATTGGTTGAAACATATCTGACCATGGGAATCTATGGTTTATTTTTTGATCCTCATTGGGTCACTTGGGATTGATAATGATACTTTGTTTTAATTAACTTAAAGTAATGAAAAAAATGACATAAACAAATATATTTGAGTAAATTAATTTTTACATATGGTTATATAAGTTATTTTTTAAACTATAAATATTAATTGTAATTTTACCAAGATTTAATATATAATGGAAATTTTTTATAATTTTTAGTCATCCAATAAATAAAATTATGTGTGACACAATAATGATGCAGTGATTACCTCTTTAATAAATTATTTAAATAAATAAGATTATAATGATTAAAATAGTATCTAAAAACTGTCAATTTCTTATTGGATGATTTTATTTCAACCATGATTCATCTTAAATTTGACGTTAATGATTTTTTGACCTTTTTAAACCAAATATATGTTTATAATAAAATAATTGTTTCAAACTTTCCTAAAGAGCCCCTCCTCCCCCTTATAAAAGGACACCACTTCTAACCCATTCCTCACACCTATCAAGCCCGAGGGATCATTCAAACCCTACCCAAATAAGCACTAAATATACCACTCTTCCAACTAAAGTCCTTAACATATACATAAGGGAAATCAACAAACCCTTTTGTTTCAAACCAAATGGAGTTACCCAAATTAAAGGAATTGTCTTTTCTTAAGTTCTTTTGTTTAATTTTATGTCTCCAACCCCTAAAATATTTTTATTCCATTATTTAATAACATGACCATTATACACAATATAGTAGGTTTTTATTATGATAAGTATTCAAACTACACTTACAAACACCACCATCTAATGGATAATTAACGTACTGTTTCTGTGGATAGCGAACTACAACCTCACAAAAGGATGATTGTTCAAATATATAAAATCTCCTCTCATGATGGACATTATGATGTACATATAATTATATATTATATATGTTAAATTTTTATTGTTTAATTTTTTTATTTTTCATTTATATAATAACATTATGGTTTCTATTATGGGTAAAACGATAATTTCATTAGAGGAAGTGCGGACTACCGCCCCCTCAATGTGATTTGACTAATTCATGCCATAAATGGGTAGTATAAAGGATGGATTTAATTATATTATATATTATATTATACTGGAATTATAATATACCTATGTATAATTATGTTTTTAATTCCATTAAAATAATAAATAGAAATAAAAGTAGCGTTCATGCGTATGTACAACTTACCGTCTCGATTAATAGTACTTATCATTTCTCACATCTAAATGTTATGTAAAATTATACATATAGGTATATAGTTGATCTATATGATTTATATGATATATTAATCATGAATATAACTAAGGATATAAGGAATTTTTGACCCCATGAACATTTTGTAATTATAAGAATTCCATTTTTGACTCAACTACCAAATATTGACAAAACAACTCTTATTAACTTAATGTATTACATAATGTTTATAACATAGAAATAAGTTATATAAAAGGAGTAATAAACATTAAAATGGATCTTAAGAAATTATAAATTAATATTAGTTTATTATTCATGAGATTAATGAACGAATGGGTCATGTCGGACACGAGGTAAGGGACCTTTTTAACCCAATTTCCATTCTTTGGGTTCAACTTCTCTTTCTTGTTTATGTTGTTCATTGATTATGCGAGAAATTAATTTTTATATCTTATCATGTATTTATACATTATAAATGTGTGATTATATTTAATACACAAAATCAATCGATTTTTTTTAAAAAAATGATCTTTGTAAAGGACTTTGTCTCAATCTCCTTTCATTGAGGCATATTTTTTTTAATACACAACTTTCTTTTGTACCATGTATAAACATTTTTTTATTTTCATTCCATTCAAATGGAATATTTTTCTATGAATAATTTTACTAAATGACAAAAAGGAATGTTTCTTTTATCATAAGTGGTGAAAACGCCCTTTCCAAGGCAGCAAGTATTATTTGATATTTTTCTTCCTTAACAAGCCATAATGTTTCTAAAATGAATATAAATACCATATACTCTTTTATGTATTTTTGGTATTGAAAATAGTTTTTTTAATGGATTTTTATGTCAATATTTTTAATTGATATATTGTTTTTGAAATGATAAAATGTTTTCTTACCATTGTATTTGTTGTATATTTTATGATTTTATAATGGTACATGGGTATTTTATGGGAGGTTATGTGATAAACCAAATAACAAGTGGTGCCATCATAAATGATGATGGGTGGTTACGTTAAAACCTCCAGTGCATTGGGTATGAAAGTTGGTCGTTTGGCTATTCTATTTAGTGATATGTGCGGAAGTCGACCATATGGTTATTCCAATTATGTATGTTTATGTCCCAAGTTACCTTTATGTGTTATGTGTTCTTTATATAGGGTTTATGGTAATATTTTGGTTAATATTGGGAAATCAATGATATTTTATTTAGTAAATAGTATTTACTAAATCACAAAGGTTAAAAGTATAACTTATGATAATGAATTCATAGTTTACTTGTTGTTTTGAAAAAGAAATATTTTTCTTTCTTTGTGTTCTCCTTACTGATCTTTTTATTATTATCCCATGTTTTTGAAATGTTTTTCATAGGATAAAAAGTGGAATAGGGTCAACGATGGGATCATGGAAAAGTATTTCTATCTAAAACATGGAATTATACATGACCCTTTTTTTCCAGAATTTTTTTTTGTGAAAAAATAATGGGAACTGAGTAGAGGTGTAGACTTTGTATCTTTTTGGGATGTACTGTAACAGTTGTGACCTAATTATCTAAAACAATAAACCTGAAAAGATCCCCAATGTAAATTATTAAATTAATTCATGATTTTTTAATGTTTTAAGGACGAGTCCTTATATTTATGTGTTCATGTTTCTGGAGCAAGACTGATATATATATATCTCATATTACTGGGAAAAATTCCCTTTCATAAATCAATGATATCACAATATCACATCAGAATTCTCAATGGTTAATTATGGGAATTACCATTATTCTTTCAAATTCCACTGGAAATATTTTCACAATTTATTAACAACAATACCAATAAAAAATTATCCAAAATTACGGATTTTATAGTATGAAATCACCATAAGTAACATGTTATGCTAAACATATTTTAATCCTTTTTCCAATTAAATTATAATCATGGTTATCTGTTTCCATGGGTAGACATACTCTAGTTAGCAATAAATTTTAATCCAAATGACTTCAACAAAAGATTCCATTTGTTTATTTAATTAATTAGGTCACAATAAATTACGGTGCAATCACAATATTGAATAAACTTAGAAATTATCAAATCATATGAATATGATTTAGAACCCCAACTATTAATTGATGATCCAACAATGAATCTAACAATAAACACTAATGAGGAAGAATTTTTGGATGATTGAAAAAAGAATCCTCAAAAAATTATAATGATAAAAACCAATAATTAAATATTTCAAAAGGGTCCCCATAATTAGTTAGATAAGAAGTATTGGAATGAAAAAACCAAACCAAAAAGACTTTCAAGGGATTTCTCAATCAAATTGGATATCCATAAGTTTAGTTAGAAAACTAAAACCACATGGAGAAATTTTTAGGGTCAATAAGATTGTTGATGAAACTGAAAAATGATAATGTTGTCTCAAAACATGTTTAATATAGTAGGTCAGGAATTTTCAAGTTCGGTAATGTGATTACACATTTTGTAAATTTTTTTTAATAGAATATGTATAAAATCACTACCCTCATATTCATTTTATTAATGTGCTCGAACAATAACATGACTTATAATCCCATTACACATCATTTAAATTTTCTATAGTTGATTTTTCATACCATATTACTTTTTAAACAAAGAAACTTCTTTTAATGTTTCTAAACTCAATAAGTACCCATGAAAAACATAACTCAAATATAAACAGACTCCATTAATTCAAACAATTTTTCATTCATCAGTGTTATGTGATTTTCTCCAAAAGCCCTCCTCACATACACTCTCTTATATTTTTCAAGTACTTGGTCACCCTAAGACTTCTTTTTTTCAAATGAAAAACTCACACAATGATATCAATGTTGAATTAAAAGATTAATCGATGTATCAGAGAGTGTCATACCTAGAAAACAATGGGATCATTCAAAATAACCCATAGTAAATGTTATTAGATTAATAATCATGGAAATTATATTTTGGATAAGAATATATTAATTATTATTATTTTATATTTTAAACTGTGATACACTTATTATTAATTAATGGATACAACATGTTAAATGGTAACATTTCTATTGTGAAATAATCAAGACATAAACTATTATCCTTAGAAAATATAACTTATATATTAAATTGTTAATTTTTTTCTATAATATCTATATTAAATTATTGATAATATTATCGAACTAATTAAAAAATTATTTAATTTCATTATTTATTAGGAATAAAATAAAATAAGTATTCATCATCAATTGTATGGAAATTAATATCACAACAGAGTGGACTAAAACACCTTTATAGTATGTTTTTATTCTTATAAATAATAATAGAATCATAGAACAAGGTATAATTTTTGTTATATTATTTTTTTATAGATTTATTTTGGAATTTTAAAAATTGCAATAAAATCATTAAAAAATTTATAAAAAATTATTAAATATCCCTAAGATATCCATATTTCCATTTTTCAAATATGTAGTAACTTATTTCTTTTATAAAACACAACATATATATTTTATTAATCAAATTTTAGATAATAATTGGGAAAAAAGTGTTTTATTAATATGTTAATTTTATATATGGTGAGTTGTTTTATTATTAGATAGATCCTATGATTTTATTTAGAATGTATCAAAATTTTAAAAAAAATTAAAATTCCTTGAGAAATAAATAATTATATTGGTAATAAAAGGATGTAATTTTTTTTATTTAATTATTTATAAAAAATAGCATTTACATATACATATACAATTAAAAATCCACTAAATAATTTAATGATGAATTTTATGTGATTCTTTTAAAAATAATTTAATCTATATATTCTTTATTTTGGGATATTCTTCATCTATTGATAAAATATGTATTATTATATAGAAAAAAATATTTATCAATCAAAGACATGGGTTTTAGGGTTTAAATGTGATTATGATTTCATGAATTTACATGAATATATCATGTGACTTTACTATATTATTTTTCCATTATTTTAACACAATTTTTATTTAATAAATTTTTCTAGAATTTTGTGACTATGAAATTATTCAAGAATATATTTTAGCGCATATATCAAATATAATATTTTCAAATTTAACAGCCCAAATGTGAAATTTATTATATATATGGTATGTCACATTATTTATTATAATTATGTATGTTTTTGAATATTTTATTTTTGAGAGATAGGAGTGATGGTAATGAAGATCAAAACAATGACCATGTTGATAGAGGTTGTTTTAAAAAGACTAAAATTGTAAAACTATTTTCCCTAATATTAAATAACCAATTGTATTGTTTTAAAGAGTTTATACACTCTCTTATTGGATTTTTATCTATTATTTGAGTTAGTTATACTGTGGTAATACATGGTATTATGTTTTTACTACTTCACCCCTTGTGATAAATGAATTTTTGTAGAAATATCTTCAATGATGTCCTATATTACCTTGATGAAGTTCATTTTATCATAAATTTATTATATAAATACATTATAAATATAAAATTACATAAAAATAACTATCTACAAAAAATCCCTAATAAAACATGTTCATTTTAACTATTAACATTCTTTTGGAGTCTGGAGTTTAGTCAATGAAACTATACATTAAGTAACAAGAAATTAAAAAAAATATAATAACCTGAAAGAAATTATCTACGAATTGTTCGGGGACATGTCTCAATACATTATTATTATGATGTTTTCTTGATAATTTATAGTTCAACAACATCATTTAATATTTAATAAAAAGAATCTGGGAGGGATTATTTTCCAATTCCTTTTTATAACACAGATGTAAATATTAATTAGTATACACAAATATAATCATTATATATTACAATGAAAAAAACAAATAACATTGCAAAGTTCAAACGATAAATATTATAAATGAAATATCATTAAATATTAGATGAAAGACAGTGATACTCACCTTGTATAGATTTATATCAAATGGAGTGAATGTATAATTTCTATCAATATTTTTCAATGGTACAAAACAAAATTATGTAGAAAATTGATGGTTTTTTAGAAATTTTAACACTTAAATATTGTATAATAAGAAAATGAATAACCATAAACTAGGAAAACCCATGCATGGATATTAAAATTATGGAATAAATATAAAATGGAGATACTATGTACCTTACATCATACGACAGTGATGATTCATTTTCAGTCATATCGGATATTTTATTATCCCAATAGGTATCTGAAATTTTTACCTACTCAATTTTTTGTCAATTTGTTGTGATAATTCTCTAAATGATCAAGCATGATCCTCTCATTCCCACTGACATTCTTGTTACATACTATTGCAAAGGGTAAGATAAAATAGAACATAAAAAGAAAGGAAGTGAATTGTATCTAGTTTGGGAATGCTTACATGAAACTATAATTTTGTATTTTTTTAAATTATATAATCCTAGAGGAATCCCTATGAGTTTCAACAACTTTATCTTGCATTATAATGCCTGAAAAAAAATTACAAATCATTTATGTGAATCCTTTACATTAATAAATCAACATCCTGACCATTTCATTTTCGTTTAACCGAAATGTTATATTATGTTCTAGATAACTTTTATGTCATATTATTTACTAATATTAGCTTGTTTCATAATATTATATAACATCAACTGAAAATAATATCAATCAGTAAGGTATTCAATATTCAATGCATGAACTTTTATCACAACCTATGACATGATTATATAATAAGATATAGTATTAATGAAATATCCTGGAAAATTTCCCCATAAAACTAATTACCCTTATAATTTGTGCCATTTAATCATATATCATATTATATATAATAACCTATGAAATCATAGAAAAAATTCCTTTTTTATATCTTCCAAGTCATTTTAATTTATATCATCAACATCATCTTATGTTACATCATTTGTACTAAATTTTCAATCATTATAAAAATTTATTATGGAAAAAATCTAACACAATTACATTATATCTCTAACTAATTTCAATCCTCATTAAGTATACTAAAATTATTGTCCCCATGAGACATTGTAGTATTGGAAGAAAATATTAACTAGTGTACACATAAATGTATGAAAATGAAATACTATAGTAAATAATCACTCCAAAGAAGTAGAGTCTATATAGGCTGTATCCAAGGATATTTTATTTAAATATAAAGAGTAAAATTAGTCTAAAAGAAAACTTTTTAAAAAAATCCCATATGAAAAGCTACTTTAAATTAGTGGATAACTCATCAAATAATATGAAATCATCATTGGGTGATCCTTTATTATGAAGTACATCCATCATTTTAATCACCTCCAGATAAGAGTGAGTGTTAAAAAAAATGTAGGAGATTATGTCCATACTCTAAAACAATCACGCAGTTAAGCTCCCTGAGATATAGGATGTGTTTCTACATATGGTATCCAAAATAGGGGTTAATTTTTTCTCCATCCAATATTTGACTAGTACTTATAGATTTTTAAAAACACTGCATTTATGATACTAGGAATCATATATTATAAAAATAAGTTAGACACATAGTATACATAATGAATGTTAGGAAATTATCATTATGTTTTATAATGAAAAAATAATGTCTTCCAGAACCCAGATTCATTTAGAAACTATATCCATAATAATATTAATCCATATTAGAAATCGGGATTGCTAAAATTATTGATTCATCTAAAATGTGGTTTATCATTCCATGGATTTTCAGCCACATTAATTGAATGAAATCATTTATGAAGTTATGGAAGTATTACTTTTTAAGATAATTTGTTCCCATAAGAGTAAAATTGATAAGTCTCGAACATTATATATATATAAATATTAAATTATTTATAATAAAATTCAATAAATACCATAACAATATATAGAAATGAAATATAAATGTTTATAATTATTTATTAGAATATATATAATATTATTATTACCTAGACAATCATCAACATCACACTCAAAAATATTATCATATAGTAAATATTATATCCATACCCAACAAAGAAACATTTCTTTATAAACTATGGAATGAAAACATAAGAAAGGGAAGCATAAGATTCTCTATAAGATTAAACTTGGGAGATATCAATAAATGATCATATGTAATCCGAAGAGTAATGGTTTTAAAATATGATATTAACATTGGAAAATTGTACCCAGTAATTGTTATAAAATATTAATTGTATAATGATTTAAAAGATCATAATACATGAATCATATAGGATTAAAATATCTTTAGATGGTAATATAAGAATAATAACAAGTCATAGAGATTTTTATAAAAAGATTTATTAATCATAATCATGTAAATATTATGGAATGGATAACAATTATGAAAATCATCACATTTTAGGATTTGGATAACCATTTGTGTACTTTATTCATGTGTTAGAGAAACACTCATTTACTATATTTTGGGCTTTAAATAGCCACTAAATTACCCATTGAGATCATATAAAATTAATCATGACCTAATTAATTATACGGTTATGATGGACCCACCCACCATATACTCATTACCCAATTATATGTCTGCCACAAGATCATGAAATAATTTATAATTTTTTCATGTATTAATCCAAGGAAAAGAAAATGGTTTTAATCAATATCGCATCATCATAATCTTAAACTATATAGATAATGAATAAATATGGTATAATGTATTCATATCATAATGATTCATAATTAACAACAATATAAACTTTTGTGGATGAAAATAACTTTAAAACATCAGAATAACAAATCTTGAGGAAACTGACCTTTTCATTTTCAAATATCTTATTCAATTTTTTTAAATTTATATTATATCTAAGAAAACATTATTCTAAAATATTTGTAGAATATTCTAATTTGAGAATTAATTAATATAATTGTCATGATGTGGGGGATAGTTATTCATGCAGTTTACATTAAAATAATGATGACATTAATAAATTTATAAAAAAGAATATAATTCATAAAATAAGATGACTATTCCTTTTCAACCTTTTGATAAAAAGTCAAAAAATGTTATGAATGAAATTAATAAATCATTACATAATATTAAAATAATTATTGATAAAATTTTAAATAAAATTTAGAAATTGGAAAAAAATTCCTAATTGAATTGAAATATAGTGATGGTTTTCCTTAAATGAATTCTTTAAAAACTTTATGAATATAGACATATGGAGATGAATGGAAAACATTAAATTATATGAAATATATATATTAGAAGAAAATAAATTTTTTAAGTTATATATATCCTACAATTTTTTCTTACAAAATTTACGCATAAACAATCCTAGTAAACCATGTGTTTTTATAATAAAACCCTTACCCCAATTACAAATTTCATCATAAGTTTTTTTAACCACCTATATAATAAATTTATTTTTATTTTTACTCATTAGGAAGATTATATTCTTAGGTATAATACAATTCATTGAATAATAATAATATTCTTTCACTAATTATTTAATAATATTTCATGATTATTATCTTTTTAGGTGATAAAAACTTTATATTTTCATTATGTTTTGATTCAAAAGTTATGGGCATTAAATCATGATCAAGATTCCATTATCTTAAAATGATAATATTTATAAAAATATAATATATATTAATTATATATATAACCTCCCTAAAAATTTATATGTACAAAAATTGAATGACACTAAATATAGTGATGGTAGTCCGTTTATTTGCATGAATGATGGTTTCATTTGGTATTAAAAAATTAATAAGTGAAAAATAATATTTTATCATTATAAAATAATAATTATATCATATCTATTTATTAATCTTATCACAATATCCGACAATTTTTTAATGTGATGGAAAATAAATCATATCAACGAGTGGAGGTGGTTTTCAAGATGACCATGAGGGATACTTTCATTTCTTATTTTATGGATAAGAGGTGGATTTTTTCTAATAATATTAATAAATAATTTTTTTTATATTTATGATATTTTTAATTATTTTAGGATGGATAAAATATATATTTATGAATTATAAAATGAGATAAAAATTGAATGTTTATGGTTAGGTGATTACCTCTTTATTTACTGACATCATTTTACTTACACCATAATCCTGATTATCATGATCTTATGATAATAAAGGAAGAAAAAAATTAAGGGAAGGAATATAGGAGGGATATTGGTTTTCTATTAACTAATATTGGGGGATAATTGTTTTTTAATAAGGAAGGCAACAAGGTTTCCATATATTTGCAATGTCAAGGAATTATATGGAATTAAATTAATGACTTAAATATTATGGTCACTTTATAGTGAAATTAGAACAAAAGTGACATGAATTTGATGTTAGAATAATATTAACTAGAAAAATATTCCCCAATCAATATTTTGACAATATTAGGTGGAATTAATTCTATTATATCTATGTTTAACCCATAGAAAACCCATCACAACCCTAACTATGGGAATACCATTTTACTCTTTTTAATATTAAATATGATCAAAAAAGAATGTGGAATAATTAACAAATTTAGATATAATTATTCAAAATATTGAATAAATGTTTTTTATTTTAATTTATATAAGTAGTGGAAAAAAGAATTAAAATAAACACTCACAACATAGTGAGAAATGTTTTTTTGTCAAATTAAATATTATATATAAAATGGGAATAAAATTCATTACATTATTTTTAAAAATAGTTAGATAATTGTTATAATATTTAATTGAATATAAAATCTGAATATTTAATAATATTTATTAATAAATATTTATTTATTTCAATTTATATTATAAAAATAAATTGAATTTAAAAAAATAGTATTTTGAAAATGATTATTTTGAAAATTAAATTATTTTAGCTTCATTAATAACCATTAAAAGAATAATTAATTATTCATTAATAATAAAATACAATAAAATATAATTAAAATAATTTAAAAAGGGTAGTAATTTTTTTATAAGTGTCCATAACATTTATAATAGTTAATTTAATTTAAAATATATATCTTTTATTTTAGTCGTGATTTTATTTAAATTTAATGACTCTTTTTGTAGAATTAATCATATTATTTTTATTAAGAAAAATATAGACACATATATGTATATATATATCTGTGTGTGTGTGTGTTTTTATAACATGGTATGTCTTATTTATACCCCTAATCTAATGGGAATTTTATAATGTCCATAATTTATTGGGGTTAATTCAAACACGGGATTGTATGTAATGAAAGCAATCAAATGTTGTTGGAATCAGAAACATATTCTAAATGATAATTCAAATTCTTCCATAAAAGATTTGAGATTGTATCCTATTTCACATGATTCGATTTGATTGGTTGTAGAGGCTGAATGGAGTTACGGATTGAGAGTTATGGACATTCAAAGTTGGGCTTGAAAACTAGTTCACAGAGCCCATTCAAGAAGTTCCCTCCACAATGACGGAGTAGAGGAACATGAAAGGATCCTCCCTGAGTGCTGCAATGTCCATGAAAGATGCCTATGAATATATTATGATGTTGACCAGAGCCTCCACGAGTGTAGTAGAAGCTATGGCTGTAACCTCCACGACTATGAGAAACATGATGGAACTCCCTCATGTTTTGAACCAAGATTTCCTTTTCGGGGTCATTATCACTTTGTGGCACACATTTGTTCTTCACAGAAACTTCCGCTAATGTCCATCACCTGTATATAAATGACTAACCCCCCCCCCTCCCCCGTCATAAGCATAGTTATGTCGCCCCTTCAGCGACCAATCTCCCAATTTGTGGTACTCTTGAACACGACAAAGTGATTCCCTTTGAAAAGGCCTCCAGCCATTCCAAAGGAGGGAGTTACTTCCGGTTACTAGAGGCTCCATGAAGCCACATGATCTATGAGACCTAGAGCTCCATGATGACCCATTATCCTTGCGACCCAGAGCTCTATGAGCCCCTTTTCTCAGCGAGACCCAGAGCTCTTCAAGGCTCCCATCATCACGAGACCCTAATCTCTATAAACCCCCTTCTTTTACGAATCTATGTTCTTATAGAATCCACATTCTTTGAATAACACCACATTAATGATATTAGGAATCCTATATTGAAATGATAAACTGGTCAAATTGTATACATAAAGAATTTTAATAAATTCCCATTATGTTCTCTAATGATAGAATAATGCCTTCCAGAACCCAAGATTCTATTCGAAACACTATCAATATCAATATTAATATATCTCAGAAATAGGGATTGCAAAAATGATAGATTCTATCGAAATTATGTTTTATCATTACAAGGATTTTTAGGTTCATTAATATTATTAAATCATTTATGGAATTTTAGAATTATTAATTTTCATGTGAATTATCTTCCCTGAGAGAAAAATTTATGAGTCCCGAATAGTACATATATAAATGTTACTTTATTTATATGAAAATTCAATAAATATAATAATGATACATAGCCTAGAATAATAATGTTTTAGATTCACTGAATACAATATATATATTAATGTTATTACAAAGACAATCTTCATTATCAGACAGAACAATATTATCAGATAGTAAACTATATATCCATACCCTACATAAATTTTTTTTCATAAACAATGGAATAAAAACATTTGAAAGGGAATCACAATATGCTCTATAAGAAAAACCATTGGAGTTGTTAATAAAAGATCATATGTAATCATGATAACAATGATTTGATAATATGATCATAACATTTGAAAATTATACGTTGTAATTGATATATAATATTAATTACATAAGTATTTAAAAGATCATAATACATGAATCATATATGAATAAAATATCGTGATATCTTAATATAAGTATAATATCATGTCATAGGGAATTTAGTAAAAATATTTTTTTAATCATAATCATGTATATATTATGGCAAGGATACCCACTATAAAATTCATCACATGTTAGGTTTGGGAAAACCATTTGTGTACCTGATTCGTGTGTGGGAGAAACACTAAAGTACCATATTTTGGGCATCTACTAGACTCTAAGCTAACCATTGAGATCATATAAAATTAATCATTATCTAATTAATTATATGTTTATAATATACCCACCCAAAATATAATCATTACCAATTCATATGTACGCCACATGATCTAGAAAAATTATATCATTTTTTCATGAATTAAACCAAGGAAAAATAAATGAGTTTAATAAATATTATATAATTATAATCATAAACCATCTGGATAATAAAAAATATGGTATAATTTCTTCATATCTTAATGACTCAAAATTAACAATTATGTAAATTTTCATTGATGAAAATACCAATACAAGATCACAATAACATATCATGTGGAAAATATCATTTTCATATTGATTTTACCTATTTAAATTTTTTAAATTTATATTATATATTGGAAACAAATATTCAAAAATAATTACAGAAACATTTAAATTATGCATTAATTAATATAAATGTCATCATGAGGGGATTGTTATCATGCACATTACATTAAAACAATGATTTCATACACAATATTGGCAAAACATACATCATTCTTAAAAAAATGAAAAATAATTTTAAACATTTCTGTTGAACTTCAAAAATAGAAAAAATTAAACTGATAAATCATTTGAGAATATAAAAAACATTATTGAAAATTTTTCAAATAAAATTTAGAAATAGAATAAAAATATTCCTATTCAAATTGATATTTAATTTTGGTTTTAGTTAAATAAATTGTTTCATATTTTTTAGTATATAGAGATAAGATGATGAATGGAAAACATGAAATTCAATGGAATATCCATATTAGAAAAAAATAAATTTTTTGTGAGATATATATCCTATTATTTTTTATTAATAAATTTAAGCATAAAAAATCATAGTAAACCATTACATTGTAACATAAAACCCTTACCTCATGTACAAATTTCATCATATGTCCATTTAGTCTACTATATAATAAATTTAAATTTCTTTTAATAGAATATCAAAATTAAATTCACATGTATAATACAATTTATTTATTACTAATAACATTTTTTCAGTAAATAATTAATAATATTTCCGGCTCATCCTATTTTTAGGTGTTAACAACTACGTTTTTCCTTTCGGTTTTGATTCAAAAGTAATGGAAATTAAATCATTATCACGATACCATAATATAAAATATTTAATAATTATTTAGATATAAGATATATCAATTATACATTTATATATATATTACCGCCCAATAAATATAAATGTATGGAAATTGAATTACAAGATTCATGGAGACTGTAGTCCATATATATGCATGAATGATGTGTTCATTTAATTAGAAAAATGAATAAGTGAAAAGTAATATTTTATCATTATAAAATAATAATTATATCATATATATTTATTACATCCATCATAATATCCATCAATGGGATACAGTGAATGAAAATAAATTATATCGTTGTGTGGATGTGATAGTAAAAAACCATGAGTGATATATTCATTTCCAATATTATAGATAAGAGGTTGAAATTTTTTATCATATAAATAAAACATTATTTTTCATATTTCTGATTTTTTCTATATTTTATTATTGATAAAATATATTTTTTTTAGAATTATAAAATTCAATAAACATTGAATGATTATGGTAATATGATTACCTCTTCATTTTCTAACATCATTTGGCTTACACATTAATCCTGATTATAATGATCTTAGGGTAATAATGGGGAAAAATAAAAGGTAAATAATATAGGAGGTATTGTGGGTTCGTATTACTTATGATAGAGGGATAATTGTTTGTGAATAAGGAAGGACATGAGGCTCCATTATATAAGAGAGTTCAACGCCATATATAGAATT